>CM069435.1:82141388-83391388 GCA_035610365.1 Aquatica leii
CATCAGATATAGCAAAATTGTGGAAAAGATAGTTTGCGGATTATAAGAAAGTACCATGAGCCCAGGCTTGGCTCAGGCTAAGCCCAAATCAGTACAATCCTGCGCCAAGCCTGTAAGCCAAGCTTGGCCCAGCCTTGGAAAAAGTCTGGAATTATAATCATGGTCCAATCCTGATCGCCAGCCCTGAGCCATGCTCAGTTGCCAAGACTGGGCCATGACCGGTTGCCAAGACTGGGCCACGCTTAATTGCTAGAACTATCCCAAAATTAAATGCCAAGAATTAGACATTAATAAAACAATGGTATAAATAATTGTATCTACGTAATTACACTTTATTGTTATTACTCGTATTATGTACTATTTAAATTACATTAAGTTTTTTAATTACCATCGAGATCTCGTCTTAAATTATATTAACATTTAGCTAGTACAGTTATTATTATCTAAAAAAAAGCAAACATACATTTAAGTATTAAATCTTATTCTTATGCTAATTAATATGAACAAAAAAAAACAAAACAAAAATTTCAGTTTTATACTTAATCTCAACATTAGTTCTCTCTGTTGCGCTGAGCTCGTCCACCTTCTCTGTCTTTGGCCCCCGCTAAATACCAACTTACTGCAATTGTTTTTCCATGCTTATTGTTTACGCGGTGGATTTGCTGAATATTGAAGAACTTCCAGTATATTCTTAAATTGTGGTAATTCACGCTTCTTTTCAATTTAGACACTTCATCGTAAATAACACGTTGCAAATTTTTGGCAAGGTTATCGTAATTCTTGAATCCTAGAAATTTTACAAAAATTAACCCTGGTATTATTAGTTTTTAAGATTAAATATTACGTTTTTTAATAAATCACAGCAAACAAATAAATAGTGCGGACATATAACATTCCAAGATAATTTTTTCATATTATGATTTGAAGTATTTTTTTATTTGTTTGGATCACGTTCCCGTGGTTTATTATCAGCATGTATGTGCATTTATTAAAATCTTAAACTTCTGTGTTTGTTGGATGTACCATATTTCAATTATGAAATGACATGTAATCAATGAAATAATAATAAATACCTTTAAGTTCCGTCGTACTACCAAACGCAGCTTCCGCGCCATTCTCAGTTTCACGATGCAGGGAACTAATCCCCAGACTCAGTGTCGTTTGGCTGATTTTCTTTCGTTTTTAAGGGCAGTGGTTGAGCTAACAACTGAGCGACTTTCGTAAAATTTAATACGGTAATTTCACTATCTTTAAGCTTGTGATTCACTCTCAGCTTCAGTGCCGCTCCCAAATCATTTGTCTTGTACGATTTTTCTATGCGACGTAATCCTTGGGCATGATCCTCTGAAATGACAATAAATTATGTTGCATAATTACAATAACACTAGACATCATTACTTCTATTGTTAGACTAAATTCAATTACACTTGTGAAAAAAATAAGTTGTACAATGTAATATGAAAAATCACACAGTTCAAAACTTATGAAAAATAAAATCCGAGTTTTGATAACTATTAAAAGATTAATGACAAGATGGTACCTCGAGATAATATTGATACTATAAATAAAGTAATTGATGTTCGTAAATACTTACTAGCTTTATGAAGAACCTTGATTGGGTACTTTTTCTACGTCTCTTAAGGTTCACATTCAAGATCAACCCATTTTGGCACCTTTTTTTGACATTTTTTGGTTTTCTGTATCACTAGGCTCATTAACGAACACTTTGATTATTTAAACTCTGCCAGGTAACACCTAAACTAGTTTTTCTTATTCAAAACTTTTTTGGTTTATTTAACGCACGCCATCTTTGAACTGTAAAGTAAGAATCAGACATGATTGCTTTTAGTAGCTTTGCCTCGTGATAATAGCGGAGTAAACGAATCAAATTATGTTTGAAGGTTATTTCCTTCTAGTTAAAAAGTACTAACATTGAACTACTGTACAACTAACGCTCGGAGATTTGATTCATCACCTTCACTACTCTAACAATGAGAAAAATCTTACATTTAACTAACACATGATGTAAACAAGGATGGCGGCTGCGCTAAACGAAAATACCCAAATCTCGCCATACGTAACCGAACAACTCAATTTTTCAATTCTACACTTTCGATATTATCATAATTCAACGTATTAACCGATTTTTTAAAATTTTTAACGTTAAAAAAATTCTTATTGCTATTTTCTTGGATAATCCAGCCTTGGTCGAGGCTGGGTCAACTAGTCTTAAACCAAGCTTGGGTCCTCATGGAATGGCCAAGGCCGAGTTATCCATGCTTGACCCAACTTGGGTTCTCATGGAATGGCCAAAGATGAGTTATCCCAACTTGGGCCAAGCTTGGCTAATAATTTGCATGGCCGAAGCTGGGTAAACCAGTCTTGGCCTAAGCTTGGGTTTCCATGGAATGGCCGAGGCTGATCTACCCAGTCCTGGGTCAAGTCTGGGCCAATACAGGTACGCCAAAGTTATATTTCCCAGTACTGGCCCAGGTCTATCCCCGTTTCCTGTATTGGATCTGCAGCAATTGCAAGTAAACAAGTGGTTGTCGTTAGCTAGAGTATTAAGAGTTAAAGATATCGTTTTGTTACATGACTAAAACGCTTCAAGTTTGGACTGAAAGATGGTTGGAGTTCATCAAATATATCCAGGTCGAGATGGCGGTATACGTTCACGTAAAGTTCTATTGTCAAACAAAACGATATTAAACGACCAATACAATTGTTATATCTTTCTTTGTTAACGCCGAAGACGTAGAAAATAATCATGTAACATAAAGATAGCACTAACATACTAATTGTCAATCGCTTAGATAACACTGGTCTGCAAAACCGGGTGATTCTTATTTAAAATGGCGTCCTGAATCCAAATATGTCTTTCGTTTTCTTCCATCGCCCACCATTTTCGAGGGAGCCCCAAATCTCTAATTTTACCATTTTTCGATAAATTAATTATCATTTATTTATCGAACGATAATAATAATTATAATAATTATTATAAAATAAATATATGGACATGAATTTAATTTAAATGAGAAAAAGAACTATTTTAGCTATAAACAGTAATAATAAAAAGTCCAGATGCGAGTGAAGAAAGTGAACTTTAAGAGACATGCTACATCCTATGTCCTTGTACGCTAAAAGCAGTTTGTCGACGTGAGCGACATAGTCTTCACTTTTGTGGTTAGCCAGGAAGTTTTTACAAACGTTTTGAAATGCATACCAAGCTCGTTTTTCTTTTCGATTTAGGTGTTCAATAAACGTCGAATATTGGAAGAGTTCTCTAATCTGGGGAACAACAAAAACCCGTTCATTGATCTTAGCTTTGCTAAGACGAGAAAATTTAGCTTTCAAAAATTGAAATGCGCCACCTGTCTTGTCCACTGCTTTAACAAACTGCTTGATCAATACAAGTTTGATGTGTAAAGGTGGTAAGTAAATATTTTCCTTTGGAACCAAAGGATTGTGGGCGACATTTTTCTGACCAGGAATAAGATTTTCTCGCAGAGGCCAGTCCCGTACGATGTAATGTTTATCTTGGACTCGGCTATCCCATTCACGAAGGAAGCAGCAATATTTTGTGAATTCTGATTGCAGGCCCGTGAGTAGAGCAACAACTTTTAAGTCAGCGCAAAGTTTCCACTTATAATTATGGTAACTAATTTTATCAAAGATTCTGAAGATGTTTTCGTACGTTTCCTTTATATCAACAGAGTATGCAACTGGAACTGATGGGAAGTCATTCCCATTTGCCAACAGGACAACTTTTAAGCTTGTTTTTGATGAGTCTATAAACAGTCTCTATTTGTCTGGGTCACATGGCATCTGTAGCTCTGTCATCAATAAATTTGCATTAGGGCAGAACACTAAACCTTTATCTTCTGAGAAAACACATTTCAGGGTTGCTTGCCTGTTTTACTCCCTTTTCTAAGAGATTCCACTGTTGAAGTCGCGATCCTAGGAGCTGAGATTTAGTCTTGGGTAACTGCAAATTCCTGACAAGATCATTTAATTCCGATTGAGTATGGAGGTAAAGTTGCCGAGAAACTAAATCTGCGGAATACTTTTCATCATCATTGAACGTATCATTCAAAGCCCCAGGTTGTGGCTCAAAGTTTTTTAAATCAATTTCCGGCTCTAGAGTATAAGTGTTTGGGGGCTCTGGGATTGGCAAAATATCGTTATGAGGAACAGGTCTTAGAGCTGACAGAATATTGGGATACTGAATTGTATGCTTACTTTTGCTCAAAAACCCGACGGTGGAAGTCATACAAAAGTAATAATCTGTAAGATGACAGCGAGGTTCACGCCAAACCATGGGCACAGCAAATGGCATTGATTTATTTGGTCAAACTACTCTAACAAGTCGTACAGCAAACTGATGGAGCCCAAGTCTTGTCCTGGTTGTCAACTTGACAATCAAAGTACAATTTATAAGCTGTTTTAACAAGCGGAGAAAGGGGTTTTCGTTGCGCTTTTAAAGTTAATTCTCCGCAGACATAGCAGAAGCTATCGGGATGATTTTTACACTCGCGTGGCATAATTAAACAGTAATTCAACGCCCGACATTAACCACAAATCACACTTAGTCACTTGAAAAAATCCGGAGTAAAATTAGTTTTACTGTTTTACACAAATGAACAAAAATAAACACAAAATCCAGCACGTTTATAACGTCGACAAGTTAACTCTGCATCAGCTATAGATGTACTGATCGAAGCAGTTAAGCAAACAATGTAATGTACTATAATGAGAAGAGTAATGCAAGTTCAAGCCTGTCGAAAATTCCTGTTTAAACCTGCATGTGGTATTGAGATTGCCAGCGTCGTGCAGTGAATCTTCCTAACTGTTTATTGATATTTTTTACTGTTTTTATATATTTGTATTTTATTGTTGTTTCTATATACATTTTATAGCAAAACTTTTGCCATATACTGTGGTATAAATTTTATTACCTGCTTTGGGATGTTTAACGGCTATAAGTTAAAATTCTAAAAAAAAATCCAAAAAATAAAATAGGGTGCCCCCACAATAGGTGTGTGATGGGTAAAAACGGAGCTCATTTTTGGATTCAGGAGGTCATTTTACATAAGAATCGTCAAGAATGGTATCAGGGTCGATTTTCATGCAGACCAGTGTAATTACACATTAATCCTATTATCAATAATTATACTCGCATTGATTATGTCATTTAAATTAGCTACCAAAAGTGAAATATTTATTTGTATATTGAAAAAAAATCAAAGTATTTGTTACATAAGATCTTGGCAGTAACATAACAACTTGTCTGATAAGTTAATGGAGTTGATTTATGCTTTTAACCAGAATCATGGAAACAGGCATTGGCGTGCCATTTCTTCATTAAAATTGTTTTTTGATTTTTGCTGTTAAGGATAGTACTGATTCATGTTTTCATAATACTAAAAAAGAAAAAAAAATATTCGTCTATACATATATATTTTATTTATTCTATTTTTTATAATTACGCAGAACTTTTTGTTTAACTATTATTTTTAATTATTAAAACTAACTTTGCATGCACATTTTTCTACTTCAACGATCCAAAGTGCAGCGACGGTTAGATACCACGCTAAAAATAAATATTCATCTTCAACCATAAAGTTTTAAAATTATTGCTAATAAAGAACACCACACGTTTGTGTAGACACGAAGTAATATTTATTTATTTAATTTGTTTATGTAATTTTATGACAGGAATGCGTGTGTGAGTAAATCTGATTAGATTCACGCTGTAAAGTTGTATAAGAAACACAGTTACCACATTTTTTTAATGTTAGAGTTGGGCACTTATTCGTGTTTGCATAACTAGCCTTGGTACTATGTAATGTAATTTTAAAATATATTTCCATTTTAATAAATAAATCTTTGTTTATTGTTAAGTTCTCCGATTCTTCATGTATTCAGAATGTGTTTCGTTTAAACAAATGATTTAAACAAAATACATTATTAACTTAAACGTTATTAAAAGTCATGCGAAAATTCCCCTTAGAGAAAGATTAACACCTACTAACTAAATATATGCGCATTTTAAGGCGATCAATTAGATGCATTAATACCTCTGACGCTAACGCTCTGATCAAACGCCAAATATCACCATACCATAAAGTTACGACGGCGTCTTCAAAGCTGCCGACTAAGAAGCAAATGTTGCACATTAAATTAGCGCTGGTACAGACAAAATAAAAAATAAAATTCTTGAAAGTCAATTACCAAAGTTTTATTTAATATTGCACGCGTCGATATTTAGATCTGCAAAGCGCAATAAAACTGTGTTATTAGTATAAACGAGTTTAATTTAGAAGTGACAGGAAGATATGTATCAAATAAATATAGTAAAAAAATATGAAAAGATGTTCTCGAAATGCAAACCGCGCTTGTTAGCAGCCGTAATAAATCGTACATCTTAAGACAGATACAAATGCATGTGCAAGTGCGCGGCTTTTAATCTAGTGTCGGGTAACTTAAACTAAAACAACTGAAGAACATAAATTAACCACTGAGCTGTTTTACTCTGTTTCATAATTACTGAACGTTTTTTCTGAACAACTTCATTTAAAAACATTTTAATTAAAGAATCAACTCAAATTTTATTACAAATAACAACAAATCAATTTTACGAGTTTTCTAAATACACGACTCTATAATAAAGTTCACTGAATCAAAGAATTTCTGCTACAGACATTCCACAGTTAAACCTCTGCACGGAATTTCACGCATCAAAAAATAGGGAAACACTTTCCAAGTGAAAAGTCAGTAATGAGAATTTTTGGAGCGCGTATTTCTCTTTCTTCATCTTAAACTTTGTTTCACCTTATTATTCGCACATTAGTGTAACAAAGCTTGCAATTTTAACACTGAAACGAACACGCTGCTAAGTTATTACGATTTTCAAATTGGAAAAACAAACTTTCGCTGGTTTTTTCTTTGTGTTTCTTGTTTCTATGCAAATTTTAATTAAGTGTATAAAAAGTTGACAATGAAGAGTTCACAAGGGTAGTTCCCACGAATGTCACGGTATAAAATCAAACGTCAAACGCGGGGCCCTAATATGAAAAATGTTTCTGAACCCTTCCCTATTGAAAGCTGCAATTGACAGAGTTTTATATCAAAATGGTGTGTTAAATCATCCAAAAGAATAATAGCTAAATTGGATAAAGTCAGCGCCGTTTTGTGCTTATTTTAATTAGAAACGCGTCAACATGTTTCATTTTAATGAACTGCTATGGCCACAAGAAGCTTGAGTAAAATTAATCATCGACGGGAAGGAAAGACAAACTAAAATGCACAAAACCCTTTTAATGCGATTGACAACCAAACGGGCGTTTTTCGTTACAGACATGTTAATCTTCTTAATTCTTATTTAACATCTATCAACAACGCCGTGGAAAAAGCGACATTTATGATTCGTATATAATTCAGTCGATTCGATATACGTGACATAACAGTTTTTAGTGTGTTTAAAAGACTAATTGCATTAATGATTTTTTTAGTAGCGTACATATGGTGCATGTATAAATCCGATTACCCCCCAAAGTAAAAAATGTTTGTTTATTTAAACATAAATTTGTGTTGAGGAAGCTATTTGTATTATATAACGTTCTTGGAAGCAATTCGGCGGTTAACGTTGTGTAACAGATGCATCTGCTTTATGGCTTGTTGTTGTGGTTTTAAGTGATTCGTGATTTTGCTTTTATAACATAAATTATTTGTGAATAACTAAATAGCATAACGATACATTTTTAAACACGATTACACTCAATTCAATTAATATTATTAAGTTAAATAATTAATTATTGTATTATTATGTATACTGCTTAAATAAAATACAATTTTTAATTTAAATTTATTAAAATCACAATTGTTTTTAACGTTATTTTAAGTTTATACAGGTACATATATAGTCTAATTTTTTTTTTATTTTGTTTACTTTTACATATTCTCTTCTTACTTTAGCACAACACTATTTCTAAGTGACTTTTCTCATTTTTGCCAGATAAAACTATTATGTGCTTTTACTTTTTTTTTATTTTCTTCTTTGTTTTTGTTAATTTATTGATATTGATTTTTGATTGATTGATCTCAAGATTTGTGATTTTTCTTTGGTTAAACCTAAAGCCCGTATCAATTCATCAAGGCGTGATCTCAATACAACTCATCTTGGTCTACAAACAAGCTCTCCTATTTATATCAATGAGTCCCTAACAGCAGAACGCAGAATTTTATTGTCTAAAGCTCGAAAATTCAAGAAAGATTTTAATTGGAAATATGTATGGACGAGTGCTGGCAAGATATTTCTACGCAAGACTGATAATTCCAAAGTTATAATGATTACTTCTCAGGCTGATATTGATAAAATTCTTTCATAATTCTCAATTTCATTATTCTAAGATTCTAATATCATAAAAGATAATTTAAAAATTAATAACAATGAACTTCATATTTATTATCAAAATGTGGCCTGAGAACAAAAACTCGAGAATTATACAATTCAGTACTAGAAAATGACTATGATGTGTTGGTGTTAAGTGAATCATGATTACATTCAAGTATTTTTGACAATGAACTTATTGATAATAGGTACTCAGTATGGAGAGCTGACCGCCCTGGAGATGGTTTGGTGAGGGGAGGTGGAGTTCTTGTTGCCATCAATTTGTTTTTCAAGCCTAGTATAGTGAGGGCATTCTCGAATAACAATTTTGATTCTCTCATTTGCAGTCTTAATTATAAAGGTAATTATTTTATTTTGATAACAGTGTACTTTAAACCAAATTGTAATAATGATGCATATACGGAATTTTTTGAATATGTTTGTGATCAACTGGAAGTAGGCAATTATCGTAAATATAATATAATTGTAATTGGTGATTTCAATGTGCCTGAATTTTATGATAGTTCAATTAGTGATTCTTATTTGTCAAAAAATAAGATCCAAATTATACAGAGTTTTATGTCGCTTTATGATTTATTATCAGCCAATAAAGTTCTGAATTTTAACTTTAGGACTTTAGATTTAGTCTTAACCAGTTGTGCAAATGTTTCGGTATTTAGAGAGAATCCCTTGGTTGTTGAGGATGCCCATCACCCTTCCTTATTGATCTCAGTACATTTACCTAAAAATTCTTTAGCTACTGCCAAATTGTGTAATCAAGTTTGTAATGTTAGTTATTATCAATTTAAAAATGTTAATTTAAATGCTTTGAAATCTACAATCGCTAAATCTGATTGGTCTTCTTTATATTGTTTTCTGATACAAACCAAGCTGTACAGTATTTTTTATTATGTATTATTCAATGCTTTTTGATAAACATGTTCCCAAGATTTTGATTAAACCGGAAAGTAAAGTATCCAGTGTGGTTTAATTCGGAGATAATTAACCTTTGTAAAACTAAAAATAAACTTGCAAAAAAAATGCAAAATATCTCCCTTCTTTTGCTCTAGATTTAAATTTATTCGAAAGTTACTAAAACAAAAAATAAATATGGCTTATACTAATTTCATTGAAGATATTGAAAACTCTATTTCTATTGATGTGAATAAATTTTGGTCTTATACTAAATCTCTAAAATCTAAAACAAAATTATTAGATGAAATGTATTATAATGGTGAAAAATTTTGTGGACATGAAATTTCTGAAGCTTTTGCAGATTACTTTAGTTCAGTGCATAGCAAATTGAAATCAGATTATGATGTGGATAATATCTTGAAAACAAACAATAATTCTAATAATTTATGTTCCTTCAGTCTGGGTGACATCTCCTTACATGACGTTAATCTTGCCTTTGATAACTTAAAAAATAAGCGGAGCAGTGGTCCTGATGGAATTCAAGCTATATATTTAAAGCACTTAAAGATGTGGTTGCTAATCAATTATGTTTTATTTTTAACCTTTCATTAAAAACTGCACTCTTTCCTGACCTTTGGAAGTGTGTAAAGTTACTCCAGTTTTCAAATCTGGTATTGAATCTAATTTAACAAACTATAGACCAGTATCAATATTAAACAGTGCAGCCAAAGTTTTTTGAAAATGTAATCTATAAAATATTGTTCAGTTGTGTTCAGAATTCCGTCAGTCCTCTGCAGCATGGATTCTTCACTGGACGATCCACTGAAAGTAATTTGCTCAGCTTTTCTGAGTATGTTAGAAATATTCTTGATGAAGGTGGCCGTGTTGATGTCATTTTTACAGATTTTTCTAAAGCATTTGACGTGGTCGATCACAATCTATTATTACTTAAATTACATAGACTTGGTGCTTCCAAACTAACTTTATCTTTTTTCAGTTCGTACTTACGAGATCGATTATTTACCGTTAGGTTTCTAAATTTTAATTCAAATAAAAAAGTAGCTTTATCAGGTGTTCCTCAAGGGGCCAAGCTGGGAGTTCTCCTTTTTGACGTTTATCAATGATTTGCCACCTATTTTCTACTCAGAAATGCCTAATGTATGCTGACGATTTAAAACTATTTTCAAGTATACGTTCTAGCAATGATTGTGATCTTCTACAGGATGATTTAAATAAACTCAATTTATGGTGTACCGAAAATAGATTAATGTTAAATATTAAAAAATGTGTTGTCATGTCTATCTCAAAACAAAGGCAAGATTATGAACCAGTTTATATGATAAATAACAATAGGTTGGAAGTAGTGTTCACTCATAAAGATCTCGGTGTCATTTTTAATAATAAGTTTACTTTTTCTGAACATATTGATTCAATAACAAATTCATCATATAAACTAATTGGTTTGTTAAAAGAACTACTCGTGATTTTAGTAACGTGAGATGCATTGCTATGCTTTATTATGCACTAATCCGTAGTAGACTAGAATATTGCTCAAGTGTTTGGCTTCCCAGTAATATTAAATATGTAAAACAACTAGAAATAATGCAGAATCACATGCTTCGATATTTGTTTTATAAAAAAAATAAGAGGTATTGTTCTTTTGATATCCCTTCTGATACACTTAGAAAAGATGCTGGTATTTGTAAATTGTCAATCAGAAGAAACATATCTGTATTATGTTTTCTATTTAAATTAATTAATGGTCATATTGATTGTGCATCCCTTCTGGAGCAAGTTTCTTTTCATGTACCAAGGTCTGTTCATATCAGAAATTCTAGTCTACTACATATTAAAAATTATAAAACCGATATACTAAAATATTCTATCTTTGTGAATGGAGCAAATTTATTGAACACGGTTCTGGCGGCTCATAATGATCTGAATATTTTTGATCTAAGTATTACAAGATTTAAGTGTGAACTAAACAGAATTATGATAGGAAATGACCTTTTTAGTTAGTACTATATAATATTTTGTTCATTATTTTTCAGACTCTTTTGTTTTTTTATAATAAATGTATTTCTTTGATGTGGACCGTCTTAGGACTTGTTCCTGTGGTCCAATTTTTGCTATATTTTAATGTGTACTATGTTTCTTTCAATAAAATAAATAAAAAAAAAAATTCATTGAGATCTCTTTAAGAAATGAAATGTGAATCGTCAGAACAAGCATACGCCAAATCGCTGGAAAGTGACACATTTAAAAAATCATTTGTATCTTCCTGGTCCGTGGAATTTGCAAAAGAATTTGAAATCATTTCTTTTTCAACGGTTTGCTTACAAGTGGAATGTCTCGATACGTTACTGTGATTATTCTTTTTTAAAAACCCTTCAATTACAAAACAGAATTAATAGTTCGAGGGCTTTTCTTGGTTCACCCCAAATCATCTACTTTCACGACAGGACTTCAGAAGCATTGTTGTTTTTGTTCAACTAAGTAAATTTGACATAACACGATATGCAGCATGTATGTGGTATCTATGAATTGTCTTGATTTTTTATTTTAAAGCCAAAAGATTGTTGATAACATCTTTGAATTAATTCATTTGTTTCTTTTGTGATTTTGTAACATATAATTCACAAACATAACAAAAGTTGTCCGTAGAATTTTTACAACCTCTTGCACGGTTTTCCATTCATGAAAATCACACATAACACAACTTGTAGAACACTGCTTTAAACTCTTTTACAATAGAATCAATATACTTATACAACTCGACTTTAGTTTTGTATAGAGGTTCTAGGTACAACTTCGAGATTGCTACACCATTGTGTAATGCGATTCGAGTTTCAAAATGTCATCCAAAAAATTTTTCAACGTTGCTGTGAATAATGTTTCTTCATCTGTTAATCTTAAGTATAACGGAGTGCTTTTAGGTATCTCTTTCCTCAGTGTGCACACCGTAAGTTGAGTTTAAACAACGATTTCTTACTATTCGTTCATTTAGGCAAAATATATTAAGAAATGTTTTTCTTTACCTTTTAACAAATACTATGCAAATGTTACACTCGGTTTGAATTGTCTGATATTACCCATGACATGTTCTAAAATGCTTTAAATAGTTTATAGTTTAATTTGATCTTTGTCAAAACAAAATCGGTTTCTTAGCTTTGTGCACACTGTCGATTAACATATTGGAAACATTTCTGTTGTTTATTGTTCTTACTTCCGTTGAGAGTAAATTTCTTTCTTTTGTTTTTGTGTATCCTTTATAATAACACCCCCATTTATTTTTGGCTTGTACTAATTTGATTGTAGTAATAGTATATTTAAATTTTCAATTTCCATTAGCTACTAGAGAGGGGCATATTTTGCATTTTATGTCGGCAATATCACTTTGAAAGTACCCTTATTTTCTCAAAACACAACGTATAATGCTGCCTCTCTTATCTTCCGTCCGTCCGTCCGTTGAAACAATGACCGAAGAATGTTGAATATTTTAGACACAGATAACAGAAATATACAAAAAGTATTTCAAGGGACCCGAGGTCAGTTTTTAAGATTGAATTGAGTGATTAACGTGTATGTTAAAATAAATAAATCAAGTGCCTGTGCTAGTGAAACATAAATACGTTGCGTACGTGTTGCTAATATAAAGTATCAGTATTAGATAAAATTAAAAAGTGCGAACTTAGTGAAAGAAATATATAAATTAATGTAAGTGTTATTCTTAAATATTGTTGGATTTAATTAGTTGCGTGTTGTTCTAATTGTGTAAATATTCGTTTATAAATAAATTAGTTTTAAAAATCGTAGTGATACAAGTGTGCGGTATCAAACCCTTATGATAAAACGTTGATATTGTGTAAATAAACAACTGTTTAGTTTACGCTTTGCGTGTGTTGTGTGCGTCTAAAACTTGTTTTAGTAAAAATTTTATTGGTTTTATTTTTGAGGCTTTCGCGGCCATGATTTTTTTTTATTGGTGTTTTAATTTATGCCGCTAACGCGTTATCAAACGAAAATGGAAGCGAAACAATTTGAATTTCTGTAATACATAAAGAATGGTTACGAATGAATTAATAGAAATGTAAAACAAAATTCTAGAAAAAATGGAAAAAAAGTTTTACGAAAATTCTCAGAATGTGATAGAAAATTCTAGAAAAATAATAAAAGCTGTATGAAAATTCTCAGATAAATCAAATAAAAACTATTAAATGTCAAGTACAAGTTAGTATAGAAAACCAAATTAAAATTGTTCAAAAGATAACCCAAGCAGATATTTTAAATTTAAAAAGAGAAATATGTGAATCTATGAATAACAAAACAGAAACAGTAGGAGACAAAATAAAGCTGTCTGAAAAAAGAATGAACCAAAAAAATTTTCATGTTGAACAAAGCTTCACGAGCAAAGAGTTATTAACAGTTCATCGGGAAGAAACCAATAAGAAGTTTAAAGTTGTATCTCAAAATTTTGATAGAAAAACCCTTTGGTCAACATACGACAGGCAGTTTAAAATTGCAGCTACAACCAAAATTAAGAGTTGAGTTCAGAAAGCTGCGGAAAACCTATAAGAGTTTCTGGCTGACATCAACAGACTGACAAGGTTTCCGTATCCAATCGTACCAAAACCTTTCTAGAGTAATTGGTTGTTCAAACTTTCGTGGACGGCTTTTAAAATAGTGAAACGCAGCAAAGTACGGTGGGCTCGACCCAAGACGTTGGATGATGTTTTTACCCATTCTTTTGAGTTCGAAGCGGCGAAACACGCGTTTCACCAAGGCAGCCATAAGCTCCGCTGTGCTGAAAAAATACCAGCGACAGTGCGACGTGTACTAAGATAAGAATGTCTTCCGGGTTTGGACCTTGTCATTGTTGTTGTAACCGAAGTTGCCAACGTTTTGCCCACTTTCGTAAGGGGTCTCATCAGGCCGTGAGATAAATCGCAAAACTCAAACAAGCAACCGAAATCTAACTAAGAACTTCTTAAAAGCTAGGTTATCCACTTGTGAAACAAGCCATAATCTAACTCTGAAAAAGTAAGAAAGAAAACGATAACTTGAAAAAGCAAACGGTCATCATTCATTTATCGAAAACACGCCCTTTATCAACCGAACTTAACTATTCGTGACGATCCTTTTTCTTTATATACGGAGACTATTTCTTCTTAAGTCACTTCTACGGAGTTTAGAATCTGGCTTGGTTCACAACACAAGTTGATTACCTAACTCGGTAGTGGTTCTTTGTTAGGTTTTCGTTTGCTTTTTCAAGTTATACTTTGTTTCTTACCTTTTCAGACTTAGATTATGGCATGTTTCACAAGTGGATAACCTAACTTTTGAGAAGTTCTTAGTTAGATTTCGGTTGCTTGTTTGAGTTTTGCGATTTATCTCACCCCCTGATGAAGCCCTTTACGAAAGTGGGCGAAACGTTGGCTACTTTGGTTACAACAACAATGACACGGTCCAAATAACCCGGAAGACATTTTGATCTTAGTATAGATTCCAGCCGTAGAAGCCTTCCCTATTACAGTGCGACGTGTACTTTGGGAACAAGTAGTTCTAGAAAGAAATGCGACGTGCTGGAACTGCTGGAAAATAGGTCACAAAGGACGATGCTGTACTAAGCCCAAAAGAAGACTAGAAGAGACTATGATAAACTAAAACAAGTTGACTAAATGGGCCAATAGTCGATCTCAACAAGCCATGCCCCAAAAATTACTATTCAAATGACATTGTTTATGGAGCAATTGCACAGAATTTATCTCGATAGCAAGATCAATCGAAAACGTGTTCAGTTACTGGTTGACACGGGAGCCACAAAGACCATTCTTTGTCCGGACATATCACAAAAAAACGAGGAGACATCAACAATAACAGTATGACTTTGTACAGCGACGAGCGAAAAAATATCTACTCACGAACTAGTCAAAGTAACAATTGGTTTAAAAAATGAAATACTTGACCATCAAGTACTGGTATCCGACACCACGGTAGAAGTTATTCTGGAAATGGACGTTATAAAGAAGTTTGGGTTTCATTTGGATATGAAGAACAATGTACTGAAGATCGACAATAAAGAAATTATTTTTCATTCGACAGAAAAACCAGCCACGCAAGTCTTCAATGTCAAATCATTTTTGGTAACGTTGAAAAAGAAGACCGTGGTAGGCCAATGCGCGCCAGTATTTCAAATTCTGAGATGCGTGAATGTTAATAAAGATACGTCGCCAAAAAGGTGCCCGCAACATCTATTGGATATTCTTACCTGTAAATGCCAAAACCTTAGTCAATACCAGCTGGCTAAAGTTGAAGTGTTGATCCAACAGTATCAAGATGTGATCGACCTGGAAAGTGGTTTTGAAGAAAAAACTAACGTGGTGAAGCATAAAATTAATACGGGAGACGCTTTGCCGATACGACGACATCCACGCCGACTTTTTTTTAGCAAAAGGAGATGAAACCAAACAAATAATTACGGATATAGCCATAGAAGATGTGATTGAACCTTCCAATAGTCCATGGGCGTCCCTAGTAGTACTCGTAAAAAAATTGGATCAACGAGGTTTTGCGTAGACTGCAGACAGCTTAACGACATAACCAAAAAGGACAAATATCTTTTACGGAGAATCGACGATACGTTATATACCTTGTCAGGATCTCATGGGTTTTTTACGTTGGATTTAAAGAGTGGTTAGAAATAGAATTGGAACCCAAAAATCGCGAAAATACAGTTTTTACAATTGGAACTGATTTGTGGCAGTTCATTCTGATGCCCTTTGGTCTTAGTAACGCTTCTGCAACGTTCAAGCGTTTGATGGAAACCATATTGCGCAAGTTGTCTTGGAAGCCGTGCTTGGTTTACCTAAACAATGTGATCGTGGTTGGAAGGTCGTTTGAAGAACGCTTAAACAACTTAAAATAAGTGTTCCAACGACTACGTGGCAAATCAAAAACTGAACCCAAAAAATTGCCACGTATTTAAGAAGGAACCTTGTACACGTCGTATCTAGAGATGGAGTAAAGACTGACAAAATCCGAGTTTCCTTGCGTTGTGCAATTATTATATACGATTTTTACCTGGATTTGTCTATTACTTTTTTAAAAGTGCGGACCTGGTGATAGTAATACATAAATTAATGTGTTTTTTATAAATATCGTTAGATTTTATTAATTAAGTTCAATTGTGAAAATATATTGTTTCTAACTAAACTAGTTTTAAAATTCGTAACAATATTATATCTTAAAAACATCCACAAAACATAGTTAACTAATTAAATTAAAAAAAAAAACGAATTGTACAAATCGCATTATCCCACCTGACGAGATACTTTCAAGCGAATCAAAACCTACAAATATGCTACATTCTTAGAGTTACCTTGAATGTTATGAGACGTGTGCGGCTGTAATGATACAACATGGATAAAATTATTTCTACAAAACTTATATGCAGGTAAAGAATTATGAGTAACGTAACAGTAACACTGGCTTCCCTTAAGAAGATGTAACTGTATTGGGAAAGTGACGCAACCAGTTAACAAACAGTTACTCTGTCATCCAGCCTGTATCAGAACAGTCATAAATAGCTCATGTCGATCTTGTTTTAATAAAGGAGTCATTTTTTCTTTCCATATAACATGGGCGGAACGTACACTCCAGAAGCACTAAAACAAAAGCACGCTGTCACTATTTTGATGTACTTTTATTTATTATTAACTTTACAAAATTGTCACTAGATCACTATGGCTACTTGTACTAACAATATAATTTTTAACAAATATTAACATGTGCTTCAACATTCATGGATGTGTCTCTAAGCACACCAACATAGTTGCGTCTTGCTTACAACAGTCACATTCTTGCCTCGTTCTCCACTTGTGACAAATTTTACCTGTTTGTACTTTTTTTTACATAAATTTAGGTCTTTGTAGTACTAAAATCCCTGTTTTTTTAGCTAACTTAGTATTTTTGTTGGAAGTATTTGGAACACAAGCTGTTTCGGCGTACTCAAATACAACTTATCTTACTTTTAACTGAGAAACGCCATAATATCTCTTGGATAAGTCAATAATGCGTTTAAGAATTTCCGTTTCTTCATTTTTTTGTGAATACAGAATTCCTTCCGAGATTTGGATTGGACGTGTTCTTATTTTTAAGTGTTTTATAACTACGACTAAAAGTAAAATGGTTTAGTGTAATCTTCAATTAAATTCTTGATAGCTAAAGTTTAACATAAATAGTACGGTGTAACCAAATTAAAAAATGCCGACTTAATCAAAAGTTGCCTTTAACTCTTTGGATTTTTCTTTCTAAAAGATTGCTAAAAACGTAACAAAAACTACTCACTTCATTGCAGTAATAATCAGCAAATGCTTTCCTGACATTCTTAGCAATTTTAATATAATATGTTTTACGGTTTTGTAAGCCTTGTAACTGGCAAAGTTTTTCACGCCAATCGCGATGTTGAACACTTTGATCACTGTTATCAAAATCAACGGAACGATTACTTATATAGTTATAACTTTTTTTTATCAAAAAATTATGAAGAATGCAGCATGCTAGTACTATTTTTTCTAGATTATTTACAGTCATGGTGTTCAGCAGTATTCTAAAACGACATGCCAGTATTCCGAAAGCGTCCTCTTCTACTTGTCTTGACCGACATAACCTTTAATTAAAAACTTTTTCATCATGAGTAATGTCGTTCAGAGAATATGGTTTTATTACATTTTCAAGCAGACTGAATGCGTCATCCCCAATAAAAACATATGGTAACAAAACTGTTGATTTGGCCAGACTACTAGGAGAAGGTATATGAAGGGAGCCATTCACAAGTTTTTCATAAAAGTCAGTCTCCTGAAGTACAACTTCATCAGATATTCGGCCGTTGATTCCAGTATATACATATAGAAATTCGCAATTGCTATTTACTATAGCAAATAAAACTGTACTGCAAAACCTCTTATAGTTGTAATAAAAGGATCCGCTGTTGGGCGGTTTTTTTATTGCAATGTGCTTGCTATTCATCGCTCCCAAGCAGTATTCGAAGTTCCACATCTGGCTGAATCCATTTGCAATTTTGAACCAGTCGGTGATGCATCATGGAATGTATAACTGGCTAAAGTATAAATTGCAATTATTTTGAAATATGTTGCAAAAAAGGGTCAAATATGAAAATCTTTAGTACAAAATTTCAAGTAAAATCTAATGATGCAATAGAATACAAGGTGTTTTATGTAAAAAGCCATCAATTCTGTTTTTATTCAAAGCTTTATCTAATAAAGTTAAAAGTGGGTGATTTTTTGGAATCCACTTGAATACTTATTAAGCAACAAAACTTTTAAATGACGACTGCACTTTTCAATCAGACTTATTTACAACAGATACTATTTATAACGTTATATAATATATATTTTATACGTTTTAGGACGAAAATCGGTCAACACAATCTCAAGTAGCACCTCCTCTCACTACAGCACGCCTGCAACAAAGTCCACTCGCATTTGCAACTGGAGTAGTCTTACTCAAAAGAGAGCAAGGTTTTTGGACGTAGCAAGTACTGCTCTTTTGACACCGCCAGCAACAGTATCAAGATCTCGGTATGAACCGTTTGGAAAAAGTGTAACTATGGATCTCAAGACCATGAACGCAAACTAGAGCATTATAGCACAAAAAATAATTTTTGATGTTCTTCTCTATGTGAAATTGTGTAGGCTGTCAGAAAACTTAAATTTCACCGTGCAACTACCACTGTTATCATCATAACCTATAGCATCATACGTACCAACTAGAAATGTATGCTATGGTACAAGCTTTACAGTCACACAAACTTGATTTACACAGACTACATTTACCCTCAGCTTAGGCATCAACTATAACATCTGCAATCAACTTTAAACGCGTAATATGGACTTATCTCGACAGGGACTCAATCTTCATACGCTCTATCTACTCAGTCTACATTTACCGAGTCTTCTAGGTCTGGGCATTAACTACAACAACTACAACCAGCCTCAAATTCATACTTATGGATCTAGCTTTACAAAGACTTCATCTACCTATTTTCGGCCTTCAGCCCTGGTAGTGCTCATATTGATTTGAATGACCTGTTACTTTTT
The DNA here is from genome assembly GCA_035610365.1 of Aquatica leii. NCBI lineage: Eukaryota > Metazoa > Arthropoda > Insecta > Coleoptera > Lampyridae > Aquatica > Aquatica leii. The sequence goes on from CM069435.1 coordinate 82,160,811, forward strand.
AAACAAAATAAATAAATACTAATACTCAAAAGACGCTAGTGAATGAATTTTGTATCCCGATGCAAATTTAAGCTAAATATTTTTTACAAATTTTTTCACCCCAAACCAGTACCGGAACGGCGTTCTGGCGCGTCCCGGCACCAGTGCACCTCTGGTTCCTTTAACAACAAATTTGCGCGTATATGTGTACCTTTGGTGGATTTAACTGGCGTACATATGCGCTTGCGTATAGCAACCAAGGATCTGTCTGTCGGATAAATTGGACGTACAAAACCACATGTGAATAGGCGTCTTTCGACCGCGTCGTAGTTAAACACCCAGACTTTTTAGGCTTGAGCCTAGTCTCTTCTTGAGACATTCACCACCTTGAAGATACAAGCTGCAATGTCTTGCGAAACGTCAGTTTGTTTAGGTTCACGAACGACAATACGACAAAGGTCAAATTCTACTTCTTGTTTTGACTTTCAAGCTGAGACTAGCACCAAGCCTAAAAAGTCTGGGTGTTTAAGTACGACACAGTCAAAGCCAAAAGTCGCTTATAATTATGTATTTATACTTTCTATCACTATAATGTAATATGCAATTATAAAATCGCGACTTAATAGAAAAAAAAGAACAATTAAGAAAATTCAATCAAACAATATGTTTTTTATATGCAAGAATACTTTTACTATTATTACATTTTAAGTACTTTAAAATTTGTAGTAACAGAACAAAATTAAATAGGAATGTAACACTTAATTAACACAAAATCGTATTTTTTTTGTAAGGAACATAATTGTAATAAAAACTGATTGCGGTAATTATATGGTACATAGTAGGTATAGATGTAATTTTACATATAAGAACAATTCATCAACATATAACTCCTAAGAGTAACCAAGACGAATGAATTGAATTATTAGTTTGAAAAGTGCAATATGTGAATATATAACACAAATATGGTGCAATTCGGTCATTTCAACTGAAGTATTTTTCACAGTGACTTACCCCTCGGGAAGTTTCTATCATGTTAGTAAAGCTTGGAAAAGATAAATCTGGCGCCACTTAGAGCATCATTCTTAGTAAGAGCTCGTAAAATGGTCACTCAGATCTGTAATATATTTATGAGGATTGAAAATATTTAAATCCATTTTAATAAATTTAATGCATTGTAAATAATAACCTCGTAACAGCAATGTGCCAAACATTTATTTAAATTCAACATTTTATAAAGCTATTCCTTTGTTATTTTGCAGCTTAAAAACAAACAAGTAATAACATCTAAGTGAATTGATCAATGCAATATCGTTAATTTTATTATTAAAAGTAATACTACTTTGTTGCTACTTGTTTTAAAATTTACAAAAAGTATTAGAAAACACTTAAAAACTTTAAACAAATAATAAAAATTTAAAAATTAGTGTTTTAAATTTCTAATGCCTAATCATAAAAACTGTGTATAAAATGCTGTATCATTTTTAAAACGTATATGTGATTTAAACATAAAAAAATGCAAATTAAAATTTTACAAAAATGTTGCATTCAAAACTGAAAACAAGTATTAATTGCAGGAAAACTCAAATTAGTTGTAATATATATATAACCAGAACTTTAACCGCGTGCAGTTATGTCTGCTTTTCAGCTTTCTTAATCCGTTATTTGGGATGGATTAGTTCCCGATTGTCTTTTTTTTTTTTTAATTTATATTAATTTTTTGCTAGTCTTTGCTTCTTCTGCGATTCTAGACCATTCCGTTCTGTTATGGCATTTTACTTTCCAGTTTTTTATTTCTAACGTTTTTAGGTCGTCTACAACATCGTCAATCCATCTGATCTTCGGCTTGCCTCTCTTCCTGTTTTCTGTTGGTTTCCATTCAGTTACTATTCTTATTGTTTTCGTTTTATCCTTTCTCATTACGTGGCTAACCATTTTATTCGTTGTGATTTTATATAGTTAACGATGTCCTCACCTTTCATTTGGTCTCTTATCTCGAAATTCATTCTTGGTCTATATTCGTTCTCTCCCGTGTTGATTGGTCCCAGAATTTGCCTTATTATTTTCTTTCAAAATTCTTAATTCCTCCTCTTCTTTTTTTGTCATTGTCCATGTCTCTGACGCATATACTACTACTGGTCTTATCAAAGTCTTATAAATCTGGATTTTAGCATTTATGCTTAAATGTTTATTGTTAATATATTTTTTATTTGCGTAGTAGCTTCTGTATCCCTCTTGTATTCTTTGTTTGGTTTGTCATTATCTTTATTTTTCTGTTGTATATAATGGTGCCTAAGTATTTGAATTTTGCACACTTTCTATTTTATGATTTCCTACTTTTATAAATTTTCATTGTTACTATTACTATATTTTAAGTATTTGGTTTCTCTCCGTTGATTCTTAACCCAATTTTTTGTTTCCTCGTCTATTTTTATGGCAGCATCTATCATTCCTATTTTAGTTCTACTTATGATTACTACGTCATCGGCGTAAGCAATAATTTGTGTGTTTTGACGTTTATTGTACCTTCTATTTTTTGTTCTTTTAATTGCATTGTCTAGCACTATATTGAATATTAAAGCTGATAGAGTATCTCCTTGCTTTACTCCTTCCTTTACTTCAAAGCTTTTTGTTGTTATATTTCCCACCTTCACTACTGCCGTTGTGTCCTCTAATGTCATTTAACTAAGTTTATTAACTTTTGTGGTATTTCCATTTTTTCATTTCTGTCGGTATGTTAGCTCGTATTATTTTATCAAATGCTTGCTTGAAGTCTATGAATAATATGTGTAGTGTTATGTCATATTCATTAGCTTTTTCCAATATTTGTTGTAATATATATATTGCATCCGTCGTTGATCTCCCCGGCCTGAATCCTTGTTGGTAATCTCTATTTTAGTATCTGCATATTCTTGTAATTTATTTTTGATTAATTTTGACAGTATCTTGTAGGTTACATTTAACAGCTGTATTCCTCGGTAATTCTCACACTGTTCCATATCTCCTTTTTTGTGTATTGTTGTTATTATTCCTTTTCTCCATTCTTCTGGCATATATTCTTCCCTCCATATTTGACTTATTAATTCATGTATTTTTATGTAGTTTTCACCTCCGTTTTTGATAAACTCCGCAATTATGTTATCACTTCCGGCTGCTTTGTTATTTTTAAATTTTCTATTGCTCTTTTCACCTCCTCTAGAGTTGGTTTGTGTATTTTTAAGTCTACTGTTGTATTTGCTGGTGTATTTATATTTGTCTGTGTTTCGCTACTGAATAGCTTTTCAAAGTAGTTTCTCCATATTTGTTGTATTTCAGTTTGTGTATATTTTGTGACGCCTTTTTCATCTTTGAAACCTCTTGGTTTTATTTTATAATTTCTCTTTTCTTGCCTTATTCTTTGATAAAACATTTTTGTATTTCTATTTTTATATTCTTCTTGTATTTTTAATCTTATTTTCGTTCCATTCCTTTTTTCTTTTGCATCTATTTCTTGCTATTGCGTTTGCTTCTTTATATAATTGTTTGTCTTCTTCTGTTTTTGTTTGCAGCCATTTTATCCATTTTCATTTTGTTTGCATGCTTCTTCACATTCTTGATCGTACCATTCTTTACTCTTATCCATTTTTTCACCTATCCATTCTTCCGCTGTCACTAAAATACTTGTTTTTATGTTATACCATTCCTCTTCTATTCCATTTTACTTTTTGTATGCTCATCATCTATTTTTGTTGGAGTTTTTGTGTTATACCTTTTGTAGTTCTTGTTGTATTTTTACATCTTTAGTTTTTTCTGTGTTCGATCTGCTCTTCATATTGTCTTTAACCTTGTCTTGTGCTATACTTTGCTTTTCTTTTATGGTTGCGATTACTAGAATATGATCTGTGTTTGCAGTAGCACCTTTGCACGATCTAACATCTTGTATGTTTTTAATCGTTTTTGTTATTAAGACATGGTCAATTTGTTTTTTGTTACCTGATTTGAGTGATTCCATTTGATTTTGTGCTTGGTTTGGTGGGAAAATTTAGTTCTTGCTAAGTATAAATTCATTGCAGCTGCTAGATTACAAATTCTGTTTCCATTATCGTTAGTTTTTTCGTGTATTGTGCTTTTCCCCGCTACAGTTTTTATGTGATCTTCTTTTCCTACTTGCGCAATCAGATCTAATATTATTAGAGTATCATATTTTGGAATTTTCTCGCATTCTCTTTTTTCATAAACATCTTCTGTTTTCTAATGTGTATCTACTTCTGTTGGACCGTGTACACATATGAAGGTGGTATTACTTATTTGCCCTCTTATTCTAAGCTTTGACATTCTGTCATTTATTGCTTTAAATTTTATATTTTTCCTTTTTTTTGGAGGTACTATAAACCCTGTTCCATTTTTACTTTGTTTTTTTCCTCGTTCCAAAATATTGTGTAGTTATTTTTGTTTATCTTTACAATTCTTGTTTTGCTATGATATCTATTTTATATTCTTCTAAAGTTTGCAGAATATCTCTCATTTTTCTTGGTTGTATCATCGATCTTATATTCCATGTTCCAATTATTATTTTGTCTTGCTTTTTCTTTTTTATTTCTTACTTCTACTTCACTTTTGTTTTCCTTTTTCTGTTTTTAATTATTTGTGTAGTGCATGTTACTTTTTCATTATCCTTTTCATTGTTTTATAAATGAAGTAGAAGAAATAGAAAAATATATATGTATATATGTTTTGTATAGATATCACTAAATTTGTAGATATACGTATAAGCGTGTAGACAAATAAATAAATCGATATATGTATATATATATATGTATAAATAAAATATGTAAAAAATATCACAGTTTATTTTCGTAGATTCTGGACGTCACAACATTTATATCACAGTTTATATATATATCACAAGTTCTTTATCTGCAGTTAGTTCTAAGTCTTTTCGCCCATCTCCTTGCTTTGTTTTCGAACTTTCTTTATATAATTTCTCCAGCTTGCAGAATTCCCTCTACCGGCACTGTGACCCTCCTCCTCACATAGTGGGCAGTATTCTTCTTCTTGGCATTCCTTGTATTCTTTTCCGCATTTGTGGCATAATTTTGTCCTATCATTTCCCTTACAGTCTTTGGCATTGTGCCCATACTCCCAACATCTGTAGCATCTGACGGCTCGTTGCTGCTCTTCTAGGGTGCTTTGCCACATTGCTTTTCTGATTTTCTTTTTTTGGATCATTTTATTAGCTTCGTCTTCTGGAACTCGAATTGTGACCGTTTTTGTGTAATTTCTATTGGAGCTAAACTCCCCTATTTTTAAGCTTTCTACATCGCCATATTGTTTTATTGCTTCTTCTATATCTTTTGTTGTCGTCATTACATCCATCCCTCTAATAATCAGATTTTTGTTTTACTCTCTCTCCGAGTTTCCTCGTTAACTTCTTCGTTTCCTTTTTCTAATTCTTCTTTTATTCTATTTAATGCCTTTTTATCTTTCTCTATCGTTATTAATAATTTTCCTTCTTTGGTGCTCCTTACGGTTTGAATTTTTTCGGTCTCTTCTTTATCTTTTAACTGCGTTCTCATTCTTGTTACTAGTTCTTCGTGTTTTTTCCTTTTTGTTCTACAACTAACGCGTAGATCCTCTTTTGGTTGTCTTGCTTAGCTATACTTTGTTGTGTTTGAGTATCCTTTGGTACTATTATGTTTATTCTTTTTTTCTTAGTTTTGAATATACACTCTGCCATTTTTTTAGTCTGTTTAAGCTCATCGTTTTTAGTTTGTGTAACATTACTTTCGTCCTCCTCCGTTTCAGATTTTATTGTTTCTAGCTTCTTCCATACGTCCTCCTCATGATCTTGATATATAATTCTAATTATTTTAATTTTTTTATGTTGGTGTTATTTTTTGTTTTCGTTTTGGTTTCTCTCTCCATGGTTTCTATTTCTTCTTTTCCTTTGTTTATTTCTGGATATACTTTTTTATCATTAATTGTAGTCCAGTATTTTCTTCTACTTCTTTTTCTGTTACCCATAGTGTACTTGTTCCTGTAGTTTCTTGTAGTGGGTGTCCTTCTACTATTTTTGTGTGTACATAAGCACTATCTCCCCATTCTTCCTCGGCTACTTGTTTCCATTCTTCGTATGTGTTTACATTCTCTACGCTGTCTATCATCTCTTTTCCTTCTGCTGTGCATTGCGTCGGTTGGATGGCGATTTCTTTCGTTTCTTTGCTGTGTGCTTTCCAGGCGTCCGTTTGTGACTCAGGTTCTATTGTCATTTTTTCTGTTTTCTCCCATCGTTCCTGTGCTAGGTAGTTTTGGATTGTTGTTTTATTGAAATATTCGATTTTTTTTCCTAGCCTATCTATAACCATTTTTAATTCATTCTTGGTATTCGTCGAAACGTTTTTTATTAAAGTATTATAGGTTGACTGTATTGCTTCTATGGTATCTATAATTTCCATAACTGCTACATTTGGCCTTCTTCGGTATATTATTGCGTCTTGAGTAGACAGATCTGTCGCTTTTCTTTTTTCTCCACCCCATGAAGCTCCTTTCATGGCGTGTATTTTGTTTCTGTTCCAGTCAGGTACTAATTTTCGAAGCCTGGTTGCCTACCTCCCGAAAACAGGGTCTCTGAATGACGACCCGGGAGTTCCCACCTCCCTTGCCGGCCCTGGGGTATCCCTCCTGCGCGGTAATATTCATTTTGTCGTGTGTAATTCCATAATTTATTGTTTAGAATTGTCCGTTTATTCGTAGCCATGTCCTTACAATTAACATGCCCTTGCGGGAACCTGATAAAGACTAATACATTGCTTTTTTTTTTTTTTGAATTTTAATGTTTTTGTATTTTATTTACACTTTTGAAGACTAAAACACTGACTAGACCACAGTTGGGACTTCACACACACTAGACATCACGATAGTACTGGTTACATTTTCTCAGAAATTTTAATTTTCTTGATTTTATTTTGTTTTAAGCTTTTATTGACTATTGATTTTTTTTTCCCACTTGCATATGAGCCTCTGTATATTCTACATTTTTTCCATTGTTGTTCCTCGTATGGTTTCTTTGTAAAACGTTCAGTCACTTTATTTCCTAAGTGCCTCTTGTAAAATTGTTCGAAATTCATTATCACATGGATTTTGTGTAACCTCTCCTAATTTTATTTGTAACCCGATAAGCTTCATTTTTTTTTTTAGTGATAGCTACTGAAATGTATTTAGTCAACAAATATTTTGACGCTTATCGGTTCATATGTTTCTATATTATTACATTATCAAATTTATATTGATAAGCTTTTTGTGGTTCTATATTGACTTTGTATGAGTTTTTTTTCATTTGCTACCTTTTTTATCATGTTCGCTATATCATATCCTTTCATTTGACACCTCACATGCCTATTTTCCGCCCCATTTCGACGTTTTTTTTTGTCAATTTCCGTTTTATAGAAATTTTTGTTTTGGTATTAAAAAGTTGATTTTGGCCCTTAGTTTTAGTTTTTATTTAAATTTTTAGATATTTAAGTTGTTACTATCTAGGCCTACCTTAAACGTTGTTGTTTTTTCTTATCGCCCTTCCGTTTGTCCACGATAGCCTTATCTTTTCTTTTCCCGCGTTTTCATTTACTGCTTTATTACAAAGCTACCATTTTGTCTTCTTTTTTCTAACTGATGTCAAATGATTCGTCTTCTTTTTCTGTATTTTTTGGTTACACTTGCACTTTTATTACTTCACAATTACACCTTTGTTTTTCAGCTTTAGATTTTAACTTTCACTATAATCTAATTTTATCTTAAACTACTGAAATGTCACTCAAATTTTTATAATTTTTGGGATATGTTTGTTGCCACTAAAACATACTTTCATATTTTACCTCTATTTTTTTTTTTTTTAATTGTACCTATTTTTACGGCGTTTTGTGATGTTTACGCGTTACAGCCGCGTTCTCACCGCGTGGTCGTCACTTGACCATCTACATACTATTCCATAAAAAATTATAAAATTATGTATAAATAGTTTTTTTGCATTTTTTTAAAAATCTAATTTTTTGCGTACACTAAAAGAAAAAAAGTATCACCCTTCTTAAAAATTTTAAGTCAAATCAACAACTACTGAGCATCATAAGATGAAAATGAAAAAAGTAAATAGTACTGTTTGTATCAATAATATTCATATTTGCTATTAATTTTTATAGTTGACAATTTTTATCGTATTGTTATCATACTAAGCAGCATTGAAAATTAAATTTACAATTAATTTTTTTTAGTTTTATCTTTCACAAGTTCTTACAGGTTGGTAAATAAAAGAGTACTACGCGATTAATGGAATCAAAAACGGAAAAACTACACATAATTGCTGATCAATTATTTTTTCCCTTAGTCAATAAAGTTGTGTTAAAAACTGTTCTTCATTGTAGGACATTCTTTTGAACAACACTTTAGTGCAAATAATAGATAAAATGAATAAATGCATTAAAATGTCATTATGGGATTAATGTCAATTTTGTATTTAACTCAACCAATCAAATATATCAAATAAGTCTGAATTTTTATGGCATTTTATATATTTTTTCCCACTATGCTATCAATTAGTTGGTTGGCAACATTGTGCTGCATGAAGATAGGCTAGTTTTTCTAATACTTTTTTACGTTAAACTTTTATTAGTGAAACAATGTGCTTCTTAAGGTTCTTCATAATTATTTCTAATTCTCATCCAGAATATGGCGTTATAAGGTATTAGAAAAATTAATATTGTAGAATCTTGTTAGGGTACAGACAGACTCTTATTTTTGAGAATGAAAGTAACTGTCTACATAGTTATAGCACGTGTTGACACTTTTTGGTAAACACATTTTGACTCTTTGTGTTGGATATGCATCAGACTTTGTGTGGTAGATACAACATCGCTTCGTCTAATTTGAATAAGTGACTGAAAGTCTGGTTCATCAATGTTGTCTCCAGAATTATTTGTTACTTGTGATACTATTTCAATATAATCAATAAAAACTATAAACCGCACGTAACTTTCTTTAATAAATTTTGCCTTCGATCAAGTTTGTTTGACCAGGTTACATCCTTGTGAATATCATCACAGATATTGTAATAATTGTATTAATGTTAAAATTTTATTTACTTTTATAACTTGAAATTGGTGTGCACAACTAGTATTAATTAAAGTGTTTCTTCTTCTTCGTTTTGATTAATTACTTAATTTTTTTAGTTGCGGATTATAATTTTATTCTTGCATTATCCGGCAAAACAATTTTGATAGCATTTTAATGGATATGGCGGCTTTATTAATTGACTTTGTAAGTTATATTTACCCTACTATACGATTTTAGCTGAGCTAGTTGTAGTTATGGTTCTCGCCAAGTTGATAAAAAAAGAATAAATGTCTTAAAAGTTACTGTTTAAGCGTTTACAAAAAAATTGTAAACTGATAAAATAGGCAAGTCTTATACTATGCATAATTTAAAAAATTTTAAAATATTATAACACGGTGTCTATAAATTGACGAAAAAGCTACACGCTGCGACATTATTTGTTCAATTCTGAATCGAAAATTTTAATGGTAAAATGTTGTATCGTGCTTCATACGTCTTCACAAAGTTCTCAAAATTAGAACTTTTGCTCTATAAATAAGCGTTGCGATTAAGAACAATAAAAGAATTTTGATACTGTTGTTTCGTTAACATTTTTTTTGTCTTCAAAGTTTGTTTTTAACATTTCTTTATTAAAGTGTTTTTACGAAAAACGCTTTTGGCAATGTTGTAAAACAAACGATTTCAACAGATTTCAATCATAAGCATCACTTGTCAAATTTTGACAGTTATCTATCCAATTTAATTTTTTCGTTTTTTTTGTATAACCTTTGTTTTTTTTGTGATTTTTTGTGTGCTTTTGATTAGTTCTCGTGGTTCCGTGTTTTTTGCGTTCTTTGCTATTATTTTATTTACTGATAATGGCTTTTGCATTCAATGGATATGCCATAATATATACTTGATGTACGGTTTCTGTAATGGAAATGCTAACGCGACTGCAAACAAGTATAACATAAGTTTTCCGAACCAAAAACAACTTAAAGGAAATACATTTTGAAAACTAGATCAACGAAATCGAGAAACTGGTTTGTTTATAGCGAGAAACATAAATGCTATAATTTACCAAGACAAAAGCGTGCAATACAATTAGAAGAACAAATTCTCGCCACTGTACACGAAGATCATCGCTTAGCATCTGACAGTTAGCTTCTACATTAAATATGCCCAGTAACAAATCCGTCTACTTGGTTTTACAACAAAACTTGCTTCATGTATATTAGGATTCTAAAGTTTAGCTTCTCTATGATAACGACAACTTATTACGATTACATTTTTGTAACACAGTCTTAAATTTAATTCAAGAAGATAGCGACTTTCTCCGGCGTATTCTGTGGAGCGATGAATCTATGTTTATCAAAGATGATGTATTTATTACTCACAATTTTCACAACAAGACAGATGAAAATTTGCATAAATTTATAGACGATAGTCACCAAAGCATGTTTTCCGTTAACGTTTGATATATTAAGTCACAAGGTTTTTGAGCCAATTTATCTACCAAACCGTCTTAATGCCAATGGGCATCTTAATGTAAGAAAGTGGTTGGATGAACACTTCGAGAATAGATTTATTGGTCGCGGTGGACCCATCATATGGCCTGCGAGATCAATCCTCATAGAGAAAGGGAGAGTATGCGACGCCTCTTCAAGACGCTGATCAATTTGCATAACGAATTAAAACAGCGGTATTAGAAATTACACTAGAAAGACTCAAAAGAGTAATCCTGATGATACCTCAAAGGTTGCTATGCATAGAAACAGATGGAATCCTATTCGAACAATTTTGTAGGTGTTGATGTCATATTGACTTACTATCAGATAAAATCTATAAAAAAATACTGTTGGAAAATACATTCTAAATTAAAATTATTAATTGTATGTACCTAGGTATTATTCTGACAATAAATAAGTTGAAAAGCAAATCATGTTGTGCGTAATGGGTAGAATTAGAAACATGCAACCAATGGGGAGTAAATTGTTTTTGAAAATTGAAATAAAAGAAATAGCAACGACAGGTACAGTCGTTTGCTAGTTTACAGTGTTGTCAAATGTATGTTTCTTTCAAGTGGTTCCTTCAGACATACGAATCATAACAATTTAACATTGGGATTTTCGATTTAGAATTGGATGAATAATGTTTCAGCGTGCAACTTTTTTGTCAATTTATACACACCTTGCGTCTACTGATGATTTTAATCTAATTAAAACTAAAAAACGTCATAACTGCTTTTGTAGAAAAATGTTAAACAGAATCTGGACAAAAGATAAATGCAACTACTTTCCAACGTTATCAATGGTGTTTGCAAAACAAGCAAATTTATTTACATACATCCTTACTTAGATAATTTTTAAGTTAATTTTATAGAGCGCTATTACAATGATCTCAACATAAATATACCAAGTTAGATTTTAGATTTGGTTTGGAGACACCAAGGGTACATATAAACGAAATGCAGAATAAATTTGGTAAAAAAGAAAAGCAATATTCTTCACATAGACAAAAATCTATAAAAAAATTAACAAATGTCTGAGTGTAAGCTTTCATTTGCTGAGTTAAGTAGCCACCACCAGCCGTGAATACGTAGTGAACAATCTACTAGAGATACTCGGTTTGGTTTAAGTCATGAAGGTAAACAGTATATACTCAATTACCACATAAGCTTAATCTTAAATAGAGAAATGTAGATAAACAATTAACAAAGCTGAAGGTTTAATGTAAATAAAAAAACGTACAAATAATAAAGCTGAAATCTTAATTAAATCAACGAAATATACAATTAACAAAACAGAAGGTTTAAAGCAATTATTGACATGCACATTTAACAATGCTGAAGGCGCAAGATAAATAAATAATAAGATTTTATCGACAGCTGATTGAAACCCAAAATTTTACTTTCAAACGTGGCTCGAAGGTCATCAATCCAACTTTGGTTGCACCGGAATTTAATTTGTCCAGTAACTTTAAATACCACTTTAATGGTAAACTGATTTAATTTCTTGTAAAGATGAGAATAAAAGGAAAGTTTTGATCTTACACCAACTTGCTGAAATTGTTTTAAGTTAGCAAGACCGCCATACCAATCTAGCATCTAGCAATATAAAACTTTAGTAATTCAGTAAAGAGAATATTTATTCTTCTCAATCACTAAAAGAGTAATAATAAAATGACGATATAAAATTAAGCATAAAGAAAAATTCAACGTTTAACGTCCCTACAAAATAACCGTATTGCAGCGAGTGTCAAAAGCGAAATGACCACGCAAACGAGCCGTCCTTACCGTAGCCGCAATCTATCTCGGTACGGTCGTACAAAGTATTGTTAAATTAAAAAATAAGAAATTACATTAATAAGAATACGTAATATGGTCTTCCTTTGGGCGTTTCTCTATGTGCCCGATAGGGAAACGCTTTCTCTAGGTGGTCGATTGGAAAACGCTCACTAGATATAGTAAATACCAGAAAAACAATATACTAGCAGCGGACCAAAACCAACAATAATAAACTAAAACTACTGAAATAAGTGGTTTCTTCTGCTAACCAACGACTTCGGGTGTAAGAGTTAGCAAAAATTAGGGCACTTTCTTGTCTCTGAGGTTAGAAACTGTCCCTAAAGGCGGAAAAACCAGCATCGGTGAACGGCGTAAAAATAAAAAAAGCAACAGGAAACGACTGCATTAAAAATTCTATTCGAATGTTCAAAGTAAAGAAATCATCATGCCTAATTTCGAGATTACAAGAAATTCCGGAAATCAAAATTCTCAATTAGATCTCCAAAGGGAAAAGTTTTAAACAACGCTATAATACCTATCAACAGCATGCGATACGCCGACGACATTTTACTAATAGCCACTAGTGTAGATGACTTGCAGACAGTGGTAAATAAACTAAATGAAGCAAGTGAAAAACATGGATTAATTCTAAACATAAAGAAAACTAAGATTATAATAATAACGAAAATAATATAAAATAGTAAAAAAACACCAAATACTTAGGTACAATCATTGATCACACCAATACACAGCAATAACTAGCAACAACGAGGTTCACTTCTCTGATAACGAGTGAAGTTTTATCTGTAAGAAATATCAGTCTTAAACTAAAGATGAGAGTAATCAGTTGCCATATATATGTATTAATCGGTACTGTAATACGAAATAAAAACGTGGAGACGAAAAAATAGACAATAAAAAGTTAGAAGCATTTGAGTTATGAATGTACGGAAGAGCATTAAAGATACCATGGGTGAATAACAAATGCAGAAGTAATGAGATTACAAAAAAAAATAAATGATTAATACCACCAAGAAAACAAAGTACAATACGATAACCACATCATAGGAAAGATAGATACCATTTACTTCAAGTAATACTGCCAGAAAAGATCTAAAGAAAACTGTTAGAAGAAGACGACAGTCATGGTTAGGAAATTAAAGAAAATAGACAGACAAGCTGTTAACATTGGCTATTTCGAAAATTCGTATCGCAGCGATGATTGTCAACTTTTGTAACACAGATGACATCTGAAGAAAAAGAACTTGATGGCATATTAAGTAATTTCAAGCTTAACATAAAAGTTTGGTTCTATTTACTAATTCGCTAAAATAATTTCTTTTTTCTTAACACAACTACCCCAAGTGAGTAGAATCTACGATTCAGAATCTCATACTGTGAAAGCAGTCAGCTCCAAGAATTCTGGGAGAGGAGGGAGGCAAACATTTGACTTTTAAGCAACAAAGGAAAAAACATACAAAACCCATCTATATTGTTACATATAATGCAAGAACTCTAAAATCTCGAGATAAACTAGATGAACTAGAAGAAGAGCTAAACCATATAAAAATTATTCTTATCTGGGAAACTCGTCTGCCAGTAGAAAAATGCACCACACTTAAAATACCTTCTTTAAAAAACCAAAACAACGCAAATGAACATGGCCCAAACAAAAACACAAAAATCGAAATTGACTATATGTTTTCGAATAACAAAGAAATATGTTAAGACGTGTCGGTCCTAAATAAATTTTATACTAGAAGCGTCCATAGGCTCGTAAGGGCAAGTATCAACATCGACACGAACGTAGAACGCAATAAACTCTTCAACAAATGGCGTTACCTAACTGGAGATAACCTAAAACTAAATAAAGAAAAATACCATAACAATTTAAAACAAAGGCTAACACTAATAAACATGCTACAACTAAAAATTGACCAACTTACGGACAAAATTACAAGCGTCATAAAAATCTCGACTAACAAAATATGCCGACACACAAGAAATTGCAAAGATTCAAAATTTAGCGCACACATATTAGAGGAAAGAAAGAACAGAACAGATAGAACATCCAACATTTTTTAAAAACTAAACAAAAGGGTAAAGAAAGTAATTCGAAAACATAAAAGGGATCACAAAAACCATAGAAGTAGTATTAGGGAGAGTTGTAAAATGAAAATATTGTTAAAAACTCATAAAAAAGAAAACAAGAATGGGAAAAAATAAGAAACAAGAATAGCGTACTAGTACAAAATAAAAACATATCACTAATGCCTTCGAGAATTCTATAAGAAACTATACTCATCTGACTCACCACGTTCAGAAACACACAAAGTTGTATTAAACACCGAATCCGAAGAAATTCCAGAAATCACAGAAGCTGAAAAATAGATGTCCAGGCAAAGTCCAAACATTGTTTAACAAATGCCTGCACGAAAGCAAAATCCCAAAAAAATGTTGTACTTCTAAAGTTATACTCATATTTAAGAAAGATAACACAAATATTGAAAACTATCGACCGATATCTTTTTTATTACATTAAATTATTTACTAAAATTCTAACAAATCGCCTTTCAAAAAAACTAGACTTTTATCAACCGGTAGAACATTCAATATTTAAAAAGGGGTACATTACAATTGACCATATTTATATTGTACGTACTCCGATAGAAAAATGTACAGAATACAATGTACCTGTACACCTGGCCTTCATCGATTTTCAGAAGACATTGGACAACATGAGTTCAGTTTTAGACTCCCTGGAAAACAAGTGAATCGACTCTAGATATATACATATAATTGAAAATATTTATATAGAAGCATCAATACGAATTAAAATTGACGAAAGCATGATGACAGGCAAAACACCATTACAAACAGCAGTGCGTCAAGAAGATACCATCTCACTGAAGTTGATCACGTAGGTTGTCGAAGACGTTTTCAAGAAGTTAGAATAGAACAACAAAAGTATCAACGTCAATGGTTCTAGACTAAACCACCAAACGTTTGCAGACAATATAGTTTTAATAGCAGGTATCATTGAAGAACTAAATGAAATGTACAAATAAACTAAGCACCTGCATATATATGTCTAAAAATGAACTACAAGACGAAAATTCTAAGCCCTGATGATGTCAATACATACATAGAAAACAACTACATTGACTGTGTAGACAAATACATATATCTAGATCACGTTATCAAACTGGGGAAAGAAAACCAACATGCGGAAATTACTAGACAAATTGGACTTGCCTGGGCAGCTTTCAACAAACTAAGACACATACTTAAGAGTTAAGAAATACCTAGAAATTTAAGAACTAAAGTATATAATACATGTGTTCAATACTTACGTACTTGAAACTATAAGCTTGACGCAGAAATTTGCCAATAAACTCAGAACAATACAAAAAGCCATGGAGATAAGCGTGCTTGGTATCTCACTAAGAGATATGATGAGATGTGAAGATATCCGAAAAAGAAAAAAGATTAAAGACTTAATAGAGGAAGTAGCAAAGATAAAATGAGCGTGGGTTGGGCACATGGCTAGAGTAACTGAAGATAGATGGACACGCAACATTATAGAATAAAGACCAGGACAAACAAAAAAAAGTATGGGACGCTTCCCAAAGTTATGGGTAGACGACATTATGAAGATTCTCCTCAGTCCAATACCGACAATTTTGTTTCTTAAACATTCCGGATTTGCATTAATTTCATGGATCATAGTTTAACAAAACTCAATTATTCGATCTGGATCATCATCTCCGAGTTTTTGTACGATGTTTATTTACAATAGTTTTTTGAGAAAATCCTGTTTTTTCCGCTGCCTGACGAGTTGACATTTTTGGATTTATAGCAAAGTACTTCAATATTGGCGGCTTCGTCGATTATACTCTTTTTCTATTACCAACAGATCTTGTTACCTCAAATTTGGCAACCAATTGACAAACGTACATGTGACAGTATGTCTGTTGTTAAAGGTTGTAGCTGTTCTCAGTAAAGAACGGTTCACCATGTCATAAATAAAAATAATTTTGACACGTTCGGCAGTGGTGTAAGTCGTTGTCAATAGAATGAAAATTTTATAAGTGACAGATTTGCTTGATTAGTAACTTCAAATGTTCTAATGTAAACGATAAGTCTTAATGTAAATAACACTCAAATAAACCATTGTTAAAAAAAGACATAAACACAACACACAAAGTTATAAACCAAGCATTCCACTGTTCACAAGTAAGGTCGTGCCATTTAGAAAAAAATGAGGTAGTTGCTGGTGGTCGGGAGTTAATTTTACAAATGTTATTTGTACGTCAATAATTGTCCCCCTCAATATTAAAAATGACTTGCTTTTGCATATTTTAATTTGCGAATTTGTTTAAAAATTAAAGCAATTAAAAGTTTTAAAGACCTTATATGTTAATATGTAATTAAAAAATATCAAAATTTTAAACATTTTTAAAGTAAAATGTTAACGTAAATTTATAATGAAATATTAAAAGTAATATGTTTGTTTTTTGAATCTAATTAGCAAATAGAAATTAGTTAGTTTTTATTATTTATAGACACGTAGTCGTAATTTATAACTTTATTATTAACTCGCGACAAATAATAAAAATAGTTTTGATTGAAATATTACACGAGAACATAAATAAACACTTAATATTAAGTCATTACTACAGCGCCTATATGTATACTATAAATTGTAAAATTAAAAAAACTATAAAAAACAGTCCCTTAAATTAAAAAAAATATTAGACTGCCGAGTTTTACAGTAAGACATAAATTTTGATTTAAAAATAATGCGTTTATTAAAAGTTTCTAAAAATATGATTTACGTCAGAAATAGGATATACATATTAGTGCTAATAACTACTTTCGTCTTAATAGTTCTTCATATTATATTATTTTTAGTCCCTTTCTGGTTTATATTAATAACCAAAAGTGCAAAGAATATTATTTATCAGTCACTTCCTTTACTAATCTATTTATACCAACTTTTATGAACCAGCTGTGCTTCTAAAATAAAACAGAATATTTTGCCGTACCTTCTAATAGACATCAAGAGCATCCGCTCAAAATTGCAATTAACCGCATTCGAAAGAGCAAACAAAAATACTCATATTTCGATCTAATTTTATACAGACTTTCTTCCATTCGATTTTGAAAGGTTTCGTAAAATGTACGCGAACCTTTCGTGTAATACTTATTAACGAGCACTTACTTAAATCATTAAATGGCAAACGATAAGAAAGGCGTTTCTAAGGATTTCTGCTTGACTGCGTCGTATTAAAGAAAGCATTCAATAAATCTTTCTAATTTTCCATAACTGCAGTTAGGGTTATGTATTATTTCCATTTGTGGCGTCGTAAAACCAGAAGGGAGAAAACTAGGGGTGAAATAAAAATTATTTGATTTATGTTTTTATATCGAAAGAAAAATTACAATCTAGTTCAAGAAAGTACATGGATCAATGAGAGTTAAGGGCGTATTCAAGCGTCAGACATTCTAATGATAAAATAGCGAGACTTGATTAAATGTTTTAATAAGTTTTAACTGCCTTTTACGCAAGTTAAATTATCATAAATAGTTGAGCGAAGTGTACCTGTAGGAGAAAATTTTGCACCAAACTTGTTTTAAAATGCATGCAAATCCAAACTCCCCCGGGGGAAAGTTTTATCTCGAAAAGGGATTTGTGACAGATTTATAGGTTTATAAATGAAATTAAGTCAGGTGTACCTTCAGCTATATGCGAACGAAGTTAAATAAATCCTTACGATTCAAAATATTAAATTTCAATTTATTTTGTTTTTCGAAGAAGCAGCGTACACTGGAAACCATATATCACTTTTAAGGCGTAAGGAAAATATAGCGTTTTGCTAAACTTTTAAAACAATAACGGTAAATAATTGAAATGCATCTGAATTTTGGTACAACAGTAGTTAGAAGTTTTGTTTTTATTAAGTAATCACTTTTGCAATAATTGTGTGTTATAATTCACAACAAAAAAGATTTGACTTGAGCAAAATAAGTTTGTTCCAAAGTATAAATACGGCGTTTTACCAGGTGATTAGTAAAATAGTAAATCAAAACAAATAATGAGTAACAAATTTTTAGACTATATGTAGTGTTAGGCATTCGACAATGCTGGAGGATGCACTTATTTTTTATTTTCCAATTTTGATACTATTTTCTGTAGTCTGTTAATTTCGTTAGTAGTCTGTTCTCATTTTTCTAAATTTTTTTACGTTTTTACTGTATTATTAATTTTGTTCATTTATGTTTTGGAAGTCTTGCTAAGTGGTCTACTCGATTTAATTTCAACATTACTGTTATAGCTTGAAACTTTTACTTTAAGTAGCATTAATTGCATTTTTGGGTTGCGAATTATTCTCTATTTGTTAAACCATAGCAAAGCTTTGGTTAAGTGAGATTGGACAAGGTTCAACGTTTTATGGCGTTGCAGCTTATTGCTCAAAAAGTTGTGTCGACGGCAAACAGCAACGTTCTTAGTTGTAAAACATCTTGCGCAAGAAAGTATAAAAGAAGAGCTATGACTGACTGGTACTAGTGAATCTCCGGTTAAAGAATTAAAAAGTTTTTTATACCGTTATATACCTGTCAAATTAAAATGACGATGTAAATTTAATAAAAGTTTAAAATTTAATAAGGTTAATAAAGTAAATTTGTATTCAAAATTGGATAGTTTTGTTTGACAAATTTCGAGTTGCACTTAGTTATAGTAGTATCAGTTAATGCAGCATTTAAAATTCATTCAGTAATTACTTTTCTCTATTTTGACATGAGAATTAGCGATTCTTACACTAAAATGCGTGTAAGAATAAGCAAATTCTTACACGAATTTTAATAATGTAATTTTTTTCAAAGTTGGTATTGCTGCATCGTAAGTTGACGTTTATTTTTTCCATTTATTCTATAACTGCTCAAAAAGGGGTTAATTATATTATATTATTTATTTTTATTTTTATATAGATTCACTAAACCTTCCCCTTTATATTTTAATTTTTTAATTTTTATATTTTAATTAACGCTACATGTTTCGACAGAGTCATCTTCAGGCGTATTATTGGAATAGAAAAATCAAACTTCAAATATTTTATAAAGTTTTAAAAAATAATAATAATAGAAATCAACATATATAATCAAATTAAATTAAAAATGGTTAAATATTTGAAGTTTGACAAATTTCAAAAATTTGTTGTGTTGTTCAAATTTTTGAAATTTGTCAAACTTCAAATATTTAACCATTTTTAATTTAATTTGATTATATATGTTGATTTCTATTATTATTATTTTTTAAAACTTTATAAAATATTTGAAGTTTGATTTTTCTATTCCAATAATACGCCTGAAGATGACTCTGTCGAAACATGTAGCGTTAATTAAAATATAAAAATTAAAATATAAAGGGGAAGGTTTAGTGAATCTATATAAAAATAAAAATAAATAATATAATCGTAAGTTGACGTTACATGAAAAAGAAATCAAAATCATTGGACCTTAACAACTGAAATTCAAATTTTGATGCCAAGATAAAATAAAAATGTCCTATTAATTCAAAGTTATTTACTTATAAAGGTATAAAGAGATAATTTTGTATGAGATTTTAGGTTAACACATAAGTTTCAATATGTCAAAGTGTAAGTGTTGCCAATTCAATAAAACATAACTTTCCCAATGTTGTTTTAAAATTAAAATTATACGAAAAATATTAAATATTCTATCAAAATAGAGAAACTCGACCGCTTCATAAACTCACCGCTGTGCGGCTCGTGAATAAACCCCGGTTCTATTAATTTAAAGTTATTTACTTATAAAGGTATAAAGAAATATTTTTGTATGAGATTTTAGATTATCACATAAATTTCCATACAGTTGACATAAGCAAACAAGTGACGCGAAGGGGCGCGACTGAAGGCGCTTTAATTTTGACAGTACATTCTAAGCAATTTTAAATACTTTAAATTACGTAATATACATTATAAGAAGTTTCTATTTAAATACTACTGCTCAGTAATTTCAGATATAACAACTTATGTTACTTATCTATTATTTTACACAATCTATAAGAATGAAATCACATTTTTAGATTGATTACTGGAATTTGCAGACATTGTACTAAGTTAGTAATCTGATTGGTAATATAATAACCAAAACCTACAATTTGGAGTAACAAAGCATTAACCATCCTGCTTTCGACTTCCTAAAGAATCTGAAGACATAAATAGAAATTTATCGATTAAAATATTCTCAGTTTTTTTAACATTAGTTACAACAATTATGTATTACATTAAAACAGAACGTAGATGTTATTAGAAAAACAATAAATTTTTGGGGTGTAATTATCCAGACACAAAAGTTTGGCAGTTGCCTACGTTATATTCACCAATATTATATATTTAAAATATTAACAGTATTATACAGAAATTATTCATTGGATAATAATAAATAACAAAATAAATGTTATGTTAAAATCAATTAACTGTTACAGTTTAACTATTCTACTGCAAGACTATGCGATTTTTTTTCTTTGACCACCTCAAAAATATTTATGTATTTAAAAATTGAAAACTAATTAAATAAAGTCTAACTACTGTGATCTTCTTCATCAATACTGTCTTCATCTGATGAACCAGTGTTCACTCTAAAAGACACGCTTTCCACTGTTTTATCTAACAGGCTATCACGTTCCCACATTTCGTCAGCTCAACGGTTATCATGACAATGTTTATTCCAATCAGACTGAGTAACTTCGAAAAATTCATTTCTTACAAAATTTTCTATTTCTGCATTATTTTACTTTCATTGCCCCTTTATGTTTCACCAAACTCCAATTCAATAAGTTTAAGGTCACAATGATAAGGTGGCAAATGTAACACAGTATGTCCGTGTTTCTTTAGTAATTCATCAACTACATAAGTTTTGGTGATGTTACACTGTTTCACTAAACATAGTAATTTAGCTTTTCTTATGTCATTAATAGTTGATTTACCATTACATTCCAACCATTCTCTAATGTCCATCATAATAGTCGCCAGATTTACTTTTTAATTTAAAAATTAATAGTCCATTCTTTACAAATCCATAGGATCCACTTGCATGAACAATTATGTATCTTTGTCTATCTATACCTGTGTGATACACACCAGGTTCGTCTTCTGATTGCCAACATTTACTAACCCCATATGACGGAGGTATGTATGTTTTATCTAAGTACGTAATAAGTTTTTTGTTTTCTCCTAGAGCGTCATTTTCTTGTAACTTTCTTAAATAGCGACATCTCCAAGCTACAATGTCATTACGTTCCATTAAAAATTACCTTTTATCGTGACATTTTCTGTATTTAAACCCAATTTGATGGAACGATTTTCTTAAAGTATCTGTTCCACTACAGTAGTGAACTTTCTGCTGCATTTTCTGAACTAAAATCTTCAATGTTGGAACCTTTTGGTCTACGGTATAAATTTCATGAACGCTTCTTTCATGCTTAAATCAGCATTATCCAAAACATTTTTATTGGAACCACCACTTTTTTAGTTTTTTTTTAGGGAAATTTTAGTACTCCACAGTCAACTTGCAAAACTTCACTCCTAATAAAAACATTTTTTATTTACATATTTTAAATATTTATAAATTTACCTTATTTGTTTTATAAACTTTGGTGACTGCTGCACCTATTTCAGTAGCTTTATCTGAAGGAAATGACCACACACCAGCTGCTTTTTGATTGTCGAAGAACTGTACAACAGTTCTAATGATGTTTTGAGCTTGCGCATGAACGGTTTTCCTTGATTTACTTTTCACGTTTTTCTAAAAAACAGAAAGTTATAACTAAGTAATATTCTAATTAATATTATTCAAATTAAATCATCATTGACGTTAATGTATTAAACGTTACTTCGTTTAATACATTAGCCTAAAAACCCTTAGGGTAAAAACACACAGTTTTGATAATGAGGTTATGTAAAGGTAGATTTATGCAGATCAATTTAAGATTTAGCACTTAAAAAAAAAAGTACTTTGGTAGTACCAATTTATGCAAACACACGTCCACATCCGCGTTGGTTACACATTAATATACATGTTAATATAGTTACATTTGTTACATTTTAGTGTTTAATAACAAACTACAGAAGTTTTCGCGCACATAATTCGAGTTGCGTGTGAGAATGCGCAATATGTGCATTAAATTTATAATTTAGTTAGTTAAGAATCCGTAGTTCAACTGCTTAAATGTTAAATGATTAATATTAAATTGGTCTGCGTAAATCTACCTTTAAGATTGTAATAATTTAGAATTTGGTATTATGTACTTACCGATTTATAAAAAAATCCACAACAGTAAGAGTTTGGAAAAAAAACTATTTAATAAAGATGAATAAGAACCAAATATAAAAGATTAAGAACACAACTTGTAAACGCAAAAACGAGTACAAATTAAAAGTTTTGTTAGTGAAGGTACTTGCTATGATTCTATAATTGTGATCGGAAAATTTTTAAAATTAGTTTACATATTTTCCGTGGGCAATGTTTGCTTCGGCGCTCTGTATGTCAAAGTATAAGTGTTGCCAATTCAATAAAACATAAAAGTTTTTCAATGTTGTTTTAAAATTAAAATTATACGAAAAATATTAAATGTTGTGTCAAAATAGAAAAAATAGTATAAAGCACACGTCATAGAATACGTTTCAATCACTCTACCGCTTCATAAACTCGCCGCTGCGCGGCTCATGTATACAACCCGGTCTCGTGATGGAACCGCGTTCATTCTGTAACTCGTGTTTTAATATACTATTATTGATGTGATTCAATAATCACTTTAAGTTGAATAATGTCCCCACCAAACAATTGTAAAATTTTTATTGCCAATCGAGTTACTGATATTCAAAATCAAAGCAAACAAAAAAATTGGGATCACATCAGGTCAGAAGATAATTCCGCGGATTTATTGTGTAGAGACCTGTTCAAAATTCAAAGTTGTGGTGGCACGGGCCAGCATATTTAAGCTCGAAAGTAACTGAGTAGCCGGCAGAAAACGTACATTTTGAAAGTAATTTAGATGTTGCGTCAATTTACATGTAAGTACAAAATCAGATTTCATTTATTAATTATTTTTGGCTACATGTTTCGAGCATTATAGTCATCGTCAGGCCTCTAAAATTATTAACTTAGTAGTAAAATCTAAACCTTAAAATATACTTACAATTTTCTAATTTTTCATCGATATATAAAATACAACGGATAGCTACTTATTGTTTCAGATTTATAGCTAATTTAAAAACTTATTTGAAACACAAATTAACAGGTACTTTAGCAGTTACAGACATGCAAAATTTACTTTGTAAAATAATGTAACAGTTTGTAAAACTAATTTATTTAGAATTAAATATTTACACGATTTAAATTTAACTACTTTTAACTAACACCGTCTAACACTAACAAATGCAACGATGTTTTATATATTACTATCACTTAGAACTTAATGTCGGCAAATAATTTCTGTTTATCTAAACCTGTATTTATTTATATTAAAAGCACGTACATTTACACGCTGTATTTATTTTTCACTAGCACGGGCATTTTACTTATTTATCTTGGCACACACGTTTATCACTTATTTATTTAAACCGACAAAATATTCTTAACATTTTTTCCAACTCAATTCTAGAATATTCTATTCTTTTTGGTGAGCGTTCCATAGTTTCCAAATACTTTGGGAAGGCTTTAATCATTAAAATCACGCAACAAAAAGTATATCAAATCAAAATAAGTCATTTAAATCGTAATAAGCGTATCAATAAAACAATTTCATTATTTGCATTAAACTCTCTTATAGATAAAGAAGACATCTTGCGTTTAGGAGGTCGTCTTCGGCATTCAAATTTTAACTAAATATTTAACTCAATAAATCTTACACTATAAGTATTTTTGTTGCTCTACTAAAGCAGTTCATCTTGAATCAGTGACGAATTTGACAGCTAAAACTTTCTTGGCTGCATTTAGGCGTTTTGTATCGCCAACATTTGCTCTGAGTATTAATTAATTATTTGTAAAATTTATACCTTAGTATTTATATTTTTATTCCTTTAAAGGTGTTGGTGCTTTTGTAGTTTATTGGTCATAAAAGTGCTGGGTCTCGCAATGTTTCGGACCGATTTAACATTGCAGAAGCTTTGTTGAACAGGATTATATTCAGAGTATCCGTGTTTTTGAGTAATTTATCTTCTGAGATAATTACCTGGCCAAATAATGCACCAAAGATCGAAATAGAAAGGAATTTTTAACACAAAGGGTTTTCAAATATCATTGGGGCTATTGATGGCTATCACATTAAAATAGACAAGCCAGAATTAGATGCTGATTCTTATATCAACAGAAAAGGTTATTATTTGATTTATGTAATAATTTTAAATAAAAATCACAATATTATCTAAAAGTTTTGTCTACTTCTAGATGCAGCTTGTACATATGTTACCACACAAGAAAAATTTAAGATGTATTTGTGGGCTATCCAGGATCGGTGCATGACAGCCGGGTTTTTTAAAATTCCCCATTATCTGATGCCATCGAGGAAAAATGCAGTCCATTTTTTTTACTTGGAGAGAGTGGCTATCTTTTAACAAGCAGGTTATTGACACCTTTTAAGATTGAATCTGGGTGAAGTAGTTCATTGCTCTAAGTGGAGCTTTGTTTATAATAATATTTTATTATTCTAAAAGTTTTCTCCACAGTATTCTGTATTTTTTAAATATTTTATTTTCAGAAAATATACATGTTTCGCTAATAAAAATTAGCATCGTCAGTATATATAACAAATAAAATAGTTAACAAATTAGTTTAATAATTTGTTAAC
This sequence comes from Aquatica leii, assembly GCA_035610365.1. Classification (NCBI taxonomy): domain Eukaryota; kingdom Metazoa; phylum Arthropoda; class Insecta; order Coleoptera; family Lampyridae; genus Aquatica; species Aquatica leii. Next base: position 82,186,007 of record CM069435.1, read on the forward strand.
TATTTTATTTGATCAAATAGGGAAACTTCTTCGTAAGAATGGTATTAAGCCCATATTTAACTCAACAGGCAAAGTTTTTTCAGATTTTTCCTCCTCTTAAGGACAAATTTCTTACACTTTCATCTCAAAGTGTACATCAAATTCCTTGTTCATGTGGTTTAGTCGACATTGGTGAAACCGGTCGTTCCGTCATTACTGGGCCTTCAGAACATAATCGCTGTATAAGGGAAAAGCATATTTCTAAGGCTGCGGTTGCTAAAAATCATTTTACTACAAGTCACAAGATAGATTTTGATAACGTTTTGGTGATTGCCAATTCTCAATTCTTTTTCAATAAAAAATTCCGAGAGAGCATAGAAATCATCAAACACCCCAATAACGTCAATCGTGATCATGGTTTTGAGCTATCCCTTTTTTGGTCCCTAGTCTTACTCTTCTATCAAAAACACGCCCCTTTTTAACCGCAACCCAATCAGAGTCGAGCTTAATCAGCTGTGACAATACTTTTTTTATTTTTTTTCAAGTTGCTTCTATAGAGTTTAGAAACTGGTTTAGTTTATAAGTTAATTACCTAACTCAGTCGTGGTTCTTTGTTAGATTTTCGTTTCCGTTTTCATGTTTATCGTTTTCTTTTTTACCTTTGCACAAAACAGAATGGAAATGTCTTCAAAGTGTTTAGAATTCCAAGAGCTCTGAAATCAAGATATTTCAATTGACCAGAAATGAGCACGCTTTCAAACTTTACGATAGATAAATACGTAACAACAACAGGGTAATAGATCGCCTAGCGCTTAGTTGATATTTATTTTAAAAGTTTGTGGTCAATCTTCTTACATTGTAGGAAAATCGTCACCATTGATGAAGAGCTCAAGGATTTTAGAAGACGTTGCTTCTTTATCCAATATATACCGTCTAAACCAGCAAAATATGGGATCAAAATATTTGTTGCAGTTGATTCCAAAATGTTTTTTACCTGCAACCTAGAAATTTATTCTGTCAGACAATCAGATGGCCTTTATGAAGATAGCAATTACGTAGTTGAACGTTTAATGACCGTTATCGGGACGCAAAATTTGTACTGTTCAGCGACATAAATCTGCTCTGCAATGAAGAAATGTAAATGGCAGGTCTTAAAAGAATTAAATGAAGTGATAACAGAGACTTCAAATTCAAATATTTTTAATACAATTTTTTATTCTAGATAATTTCCCTGTTGTCGTTATTACACAAGGTGAACTTTTATCACACGTCGCAGTAGACATCTTAAGAGTCCGGAACAAACTTTTTTTACTTACAGAAAAAAAGCTACCATTATATTTCCCCAAACAAAAAATTTTAAAAAAAATTTGAAGTTTGCATTATGACGGTCAAATTGACAAAAACCAAGACGGTAAAAAATGATAATAAATTATTTCACTGACGGTTATTTTTTTGTCAGCTCGAATAAAAACTCATTTAAAATCATTCGGTAAATCGAAGCGTACTTTCTAAACTGCTTCGGACTCTAATCAAAATTCACAATTATTAACTCCTATTGAAAATGAAACCAACAATATCAAAACCAACCGAGAATCAAAAAAGCATTGCAAAACCTATCTTGCAAAGAGTATAAGAAGACTGACAAAATACTCATGTAAATCGTGACTTTGTTTTGACTGTGGATCGAATACTTTTTTGAAGAACTATGAACAAGTTATATAGTTACTCTATAGGTTATCCATTTATTATTTTTTTCAAGGGTTTGTTTCTGATTTCTCTGTTCTATGTCTATAAATTAGTTCTTTAAAATAAATATTGTATCTTATACAACTGTGGAGTTTACTAATTGTTGATATTTTTTAATGAACAATTGATTTGAGTGACGTCAGAATCTATGTCTAGTCGGAGTTTTAATATAAACTCAAACTAACCAAATCATTAATAGTACTACCATTGTCTAAATATATTATAGTCAGACAACGAGATAGGGACAAAGTGGACTTGTCCAATTAGATGAAACTGCCTGCTTACCCTAAATTTTCTGGGCTCACCCATGTGTCCACTCTGGAGACTAAGTAGACATACCAACATAATTTTATCAAAGACCTGCGGAGATAAATAAATGAAAAGAAATCTAAAGATTTTATTAAGTATTTTAAATAACACAGCTCATACAATGTGCAGAATAATAAATAATGGTAATATAATATTATATAGCCGTGGTTTCGTTTTCATCAAAAATGCGGCGTTACCAACCTTATCTTAAACGTTATAGGATTTTTTTCGCTGATGCAGACATGCATTATTTCTTTAGTTTTGATAACAAGTCACTTATTATTTTATTTAATTCAGTTGGTCTTTAGATTTGGTACGTAACACTATCGTAACACTATCGTGGTAGTGGCAAAAAAACTTTAGTAGACTTTTTTGGTTCTCTAAAAAAGTTAAACCAAATGAAGAATCGCCAATTTTATCATCGTCGGCATCCGATAACGCGGTTTCTACTTCAAAAAAAAATATATATATTTGCGTTCGTGGTGGAATCCACCCTAGATTTTGATTTGGTTTTGGGATTGATTGACACCGAATCTGAAACTAAAGAAACAATGGATTTTAAACAATGATTATCCAAACAATAGCAACAAACTCAACAAGAAGTTACGGAAATCAGAAAAAAAGCGCCGGGCAGTGGTGATATTTCACAAAGTTATGAAGATGGACCAACGCAACCCCTACTAAAATTTTATCAGTTTAACAGTGGTTGGTTCAATTTATAGCCGGACTGGTTAGAATACAGTGTGTTTTCCGGCGCCGCATTTTGTTTTGTTTGCAAACACTTTTCGATAAATTGAGACATTAGTGATCTGTTTTAAAAATTGGAAGAGAGTCTTAGAAAAAGAGTTAGGTGGTGATCGTGGCAGTGAACATAACAAAATGTTACATTAGGTGGTATGATTGTTGTAAAGTAAAAAATAAAGAACAATTATCGGTCGAAAATCAGATCAATGAGGCACATTTGGCGTTTGTTGGAAGAAAATAAAAACTATTTACGTGTAGTTATTGATATTTTAATTTTTACTGCAACACAAAACATTTCACAAAGAGTTGTAATGAAAGCCAGCACAATTCTAACAGAGGGAATGTTATTGAGATGTTACATCTTTTTGCTAAACATATTCATGTGGTTAAAAAAAAATAGTGGATGTAGTGTCAAGGAACGCAAAATATTTTAGTCCCGAAATACAAAACGAGATTTTGTTCATTTACTCTGAAATGCTACTAAATCAAATTGGTGCTAAAATTAACAGTGCTGAAATATCCGTAGTAATTCGTTATTACTTACAAGGCACCATTTATAAGAGATTTATTGGATATCGAGCTGCAAAGGAATTAAATGCTTAAGCATTGTTTTCATATGTTGAAGACTTATTTAATGAGTGTAAAATCGATATGTATAAATGCATTGCACAAACCTATGATGGCGCGAATGTAATGAATGGCTGTTCAAAAGGTGTTCAAACATTACTTAGACGTGAAGTTCCTCAAGCGATTTATATACACTATTATAATTATAGACTAAACTTGACTGTGGTTGATATTTGCAAGAATTTGTCACAGGGAAAATATTTTTTTGACCTTTTAGAAACATTGTATGTGTTTGTGTCTGAGTCCTCAATGCATAATAATTTTATGGAAGTTCAGCGACAACTGAATCCTTCAAAAAATCCAGTTGAACTAAAGAAAATTTGTTACACAAAGTGGACAGCTCAAGTGTTGGCTTGTATGGCAATTAAGACAAAATTCACAGAAATTTTAATGTTTTTAAATATGATTATCAGCAAAAAAAGTGATCGCGCACCAGAAGCCGTTGGCATATTACACCAAATCGATTTTAAATTCGACTATTCTTCGCTTATGTACTGCAAAATTTTGAAATTATTTAGTGCAGCCAGTGACTTTTATCAAAAATTCTAATGTAATTGGGCGGAAGCTAATATTTTAATAAAATCAATGATAGATGTTTTTACGGAAATGAGATCTGACAGTTCATGTATGTTTGAAATATATTCAGAAGCCGTCAAAATTAGTGAAACTAATAATATTGAAATACCTGAAAACAAAGAATCGGAAACAAGAAAAAGGAAAATGTCCAAAGGACTAGAAAATTTTATTGTGACTACTAATCTAGAACAAGAAATAATATCTGAAAAAAATCAATTTAAAACAGTAATCATTTATCCTATTTTGGATTTAATTTTGAACGAACTGGGTGAGCGATTTCCATCCGGAAAATAAATATTTCTTAGATTATGACTGTTTGAAACCGTTAGTAGATGATTAAGCTGATAGTGATAGTGCAACATTGAAAGTCGAACTAAAAATATTACCGAAAACAATAAATCAATACGAACTAGAAAATAATGTAAATATTACTAATATAATGCAACTAATCGAGCTACTTAACATAATTGTGTTTAGTGAAACTTATAAACTAACAGCGATGGCTATCACTATTTCTGCTTCTAGTGCGGACACTGAGCGTACATTTTCCTGCTTAAGACGTTTGAAAACATATCTTCGTAATAAAATGAGTGACGAAAGATTGAAGCACCTAGCTATTCTGAACATTGAAAACGTTTTGGCAATAAGTTTGGACCCTGACGCAATCATTCGGAAATTTGATTTCATAAACTTTAATAAGAGAATTGTTTTTCAATAAGTAAGTTTTTTCAATTCTTTAATTCATAATCTTTTTTAATGTCATAAAAAAACCATCGGATTTAGAACCCGGCCCACCCAATAATATCTTGGCTCACTGACTACGTAAAAATTTTAGCTACGTCCTTGTTCATTTTTTAAATACATAATATTCTAGTATAATAAATTGTGCTCGTTTTGTGCTAACATTATTTTTAGTTGTGCTTAACTCTAAATTAATTAGAACATTAAAACAAATTCGGGGGTTACTTAAATGAAACTATTGTGGACTTCAAATTATACTCAATTTATGTACGTATTTACTTAAGCGATTACAAGTTCTTATACAAACCAAAACATAAAAAAGTCTTTCTGTAAAAATTTAATAAAAAAAGATAATCAATTTTTATACGGATGAAAATGTATCCAAAAAAGCTGAAAAGTGAGCTACTACGATTTATCGTTTTCACTATCATAGTAAATACATTTTGTTTACGATTAAAGCACGTTTGTATAAAAATGCAGATATATGAAGTCTCAGATGTTTCAAATAAAAATTATCTTATAGTGTTTGTCAAAGCAAAGACATTTTATTTCTAAGATTTAATACATGCGCTTATTGATGATTTATGGTTCTTTGAATGTAGTATTTAGCGTCATAAATAAACTGTAAGGAATTATAGAAATTCCGGAAATTAGCGCATTGTGTATATAATCCCTGACCTTCATTACGATTGGTTGCAAAAAAAAATTCGTTAGGTTTTCCACCAATACAGTAACGAGTATTATTTTCTTTTAAGTTATAATAGTCGTAAGTTTTTAGTATTAAGTTGTCACTCTCATGTTCAACACATGTTTAATAAAAATAAATTTAAATGTGTGAATCTACCGTCCGTTTCATTTTTTCGAACTAGAGTAATCAACATTGGTCCTTCGAGCGGATAAATTAGTGCATATCTAGCAATCAATCATTCAAGTGAAAAACATTGTGTTCCGTAAACGTTACATCAAGTGCATCACATCTTAAACAAACATCGCCGTCAATATTAAGGTCAGTCCTGTACATTATATGTCCTATTTTCTTTACTCATTATACTATTCTCCTTAAGGCAGGTTAAATTTGTGTATTCTGTAGTTCATGAAAACAATCAAATCTTACTTAAAACTCTTAACATCACGCTTAATTATACACTTTAAGGTTTAAAATAAATCGATCAAAGTTATCAAATAATTTAAAATGGCACCAGTAAATCAATTAGTTGTAAAATGCGGCATAATTAAGGGTAGCTTAACGCGATTTAAAAATTATTTTAACAATATTAATAACGAGCATGTTGTTGTAGTTCAGCTTGAAATTCGTTATGAAAATTTTAAAAATCTTCTTAAAAGATTTGATGACGTTCAAAGCGAAATCGAATATTCGGATTCCGAAACTGTGTCGAAAGATCACTTTAAAGAACGCGAATCATTTGAAAATAAATTTTTTCAGTACTTAGCTCTTGCAAAAGCCATTTTAAACGAATCAAAGAGTATTAACACTTTGCCGTTAAGTCCAACCGCAAGCTCCAACGCTAGTGCTAAATCAAATAATATTAAATTGCCATCTATACCGCTTCCTACATTTGACGGTTCTTACGATCAATGGTTATATTTTTGAGATACGTTTCTTTCAATTATTCATAATGATAGCAGCATAACCAAAATCCAAAAATTTCATTACTTGCGCCTATCACTTAAAGGCGAGGCATCCGACTTGTTAAAATCATTGGTGTCAACGGCAAATTATAAAACTGTATGGAATATGTTGCAAAATAGGTTTGAAAATAAACAACTTCTTGTTAACAATCATATCAAAGCTTTATTTAATTTACTCAAAATAGTTAAGGAATCGCATACGCAGTTGCGACAACTACACGATGGTTTAAATAAACATATACGAGCGCTAGAAGTGTTAGAACAACCGGTCATGCATTGGGACGCTTTAATAATTTCCTTAATAATAAATAAATTAGATTACGTAACTCACAGGGAGTGGGAGACACCCTCGACGCGAAAAAACAACTTCCCTACCATTAATGACTTAGCTAATTTTTTAGAAAAAAGATGTCGGGTGTTAGGAACTTTAAGTACAAGCAAAGATAATTTTAAATGTATAAGTAATAAACCAAAACTTAAATCATATGTTTCTACTAACGAATCAGTTTGCGCGTTTTGTGCAAAAGCTCATATTATTAATGCATGCCCAGATTCTTTAAAATTTTTACTAGATAAAAGATTTTCGGAAGTAAAACTTAAAAATCTATGCACCAACTGTTTAAAATCAAACCATACAACAAAACATTGTAAACTTACGTTTAACTGTAAGAAATGCAACAAGAGGCATCACACACTCTTACATTTCGAACAAGGCCAAGCATCATTAACCTTACCGCCACCAGAACAAATTATTGATGAACCTACTAATTCAATTATAAATGCACATATAAATAATGTATCAAGTCAAACACTACTTTTAACTGCAGTAGTAACAATTCAAGATAAACTTGGAAATGATCATCAATGTAGAGTATTGTTAGACAGTGGATCGCAAAGTAACTTTATCACTAGGGAATTAGCCGATAAAATTAATTTAAAACAAAGAAAGGTAGATTAAAACAAAGAAAGGTAGATGTTTCTATTGCCGGTTTGAATTGTAGTTCAAGTAAAGTTAAACATAGTACGTTTATTAATATAAAATCTAACATTAATCTGTTTGCTATAGATATTAATTGCTTAGTAATTTCTAAAATTACAGATGACTTACCTTCAAGTTTTTTTGATAAGTCACTGTTAAATATTCCAAAAAACATTACCTTGGCAGATCCTGAATTTAATATATCTAGCAAGTTAGACATGCTAATTGGAGCTGACATATTTTGGCAATTATTACAAATAGAACAAATCAGTTTAGGAAAATCTAAGCTGATATTACAAAAAACAGTATTTGTCTGGATTGTATCGGGACAGATTGCTCAAGAGTATATTAACCAATCACTTACATGTAATCTAAATAGAAAATTAGATGACATTGACAATAAATTACAAAAATTTTGGGAACTTGAGAATATCGACTGTATCATACCTCCTTCAGAGGATGACAAGCAAATAGAAATGCTATACAAAACAACAACTACGCGTGATTCTAATGGAAGATTCATTGTAAAATTGCCTTTTAAACAACCATTGAGTAATTTAGGCGAGTCTAAACAAATCGCGTTAAAACGTTTTTTCTCTATAGAAAATAAGTTAAATAAAAACCGTCATCTTAAAGAACAATATGTTCAGTTTATGGAAGAATATTCAACATTAAATCACATGACTAAATTGGAAAATGACGAAGACGATATATCTTATTATATACCCCATCCCTTTGTAAAAAAGGAAAGTAGTCAACAAAATTACGTATAGTTTTTGATGCTTCGTGCAAATCTAGTACGGGAATATCGTTAAATGACCTACAATATATAGGACCAACACTGCAACACGAATTAATATCAATTATTTTACGTTTTCGGATACACCGTTATGTGTTAGTAGGAGATATAACTAAAATGTATCGCCAAGTTTTGGTTCATAACGATGATAAACGGCTACAAAAAATATTTTGGAGAAGTAATTCAAATGAACCAGTTAATACGTATACCTTGAACACTATAACTTACGGTACGGCTAGCGCACCCTTTTTAGCAATAAGATGCATCCAAGAACTAGCTCATCTGCATAAAGATGAATTTCTAATTGCAAGTAAAATAATTCTTGACGACTTCTACGTAGACGACCTATTAACGGGGTCAGATAACCTTGAATCTTTAAAAATAATTCTTGACGACTTCTACGTAGACGTCCTATTAACGGGGTCAGATAACCTTGAATCTTTAAAAACAATTTATAAGGAAATTAGAGTTATATTAAGTTCAGGTTGCTTTTTACTTAATAAATGGTCATCAAATAACAGTAACTTGCTTTCCAAAATCACAAATTCGGATCGAAACGTTATTATCAACATAGGAAACGACAATCAAACGCACGTATTAGGTCTATTATGCCATTCAAATTCTGATACCTTAAATTATAAAATCCAAAATTTACCACATAATAGGGCAATAAATAAACGCAACATACTTTCAGTAACAGCGCAAATATATGATTCGTTAGGTCTTGTAGGGCCCGTAATAATAATCGCTAAGTTAATCTTGCAAAAATTATGAAAACATTAACAACGAAGTTGTAATTAATCTCCTATGTGCCAAATCTAAAGTTGCTCCAATTAAGTCAGTCTCAATCTCACGATTAGAACTATGCGCCACGTTACTATTAGCTAGATTAGCAAAAAAGGTTAAAGATGCACTCAATATAAATATAAACAATATATATTTATTTAGCGATTCGACCATATTGTTGTCTTGGTTGAACGCTGAACCAAATACATGGAAAACTTTTGACCGGTGTGAAGTTAGCCACGGATCTAGCCGTAGAAATTTGTTTTGAATTTAATGCCAATATAAAGCCTTTAAACATTTCGAAATAAAAGTTATAATATAAATGTAAGCTACAAACATGAGTTAATATAATTATAAATAATTTTTATTAAAAATATTAAAAACAATTTCAATAAACATGTATTTAAACATGTAATTGTAAAAGTGCGATTTTTAACAACATAGTCATTTTTGATTTCTTTGAAAATTTGTTTATGGTTAGATTAAATAATAATTAACAACATATTAAAAAATTACGATGTGGTTATTTCTTAAAATAAAATTATTTTACGTCGAAGTTGCAGTAACGCTCAGCTTACATTCCCGCATAAACAAACGCAATTTTCACAAAGATAGTCATCTTTGATTTTTTTGCAAATTTGTTTATAATTAGATTAAACAGTTATTAACATCGTATAAAATTCTTTTCAATAAAATTGTTGGCCCTGAAAAGGGCCTTTTGTTTTTATAGGTTTATACTCGTTCCAAGCAGTCGGCATCCATGCAATTTGTCTTTTTTATATAATCCGTGTAGTCTTTGGCCGTGTACATAAACAGCTCTAGCCGCGTCTACTACTGTTGTGTTAATGTTTTTTATGTTTAATATATAATTACGATATCCGCTCCACGTTCGCATTTGCTCGTCTGTCTAGCAAAGTGCAGGTGGAGGCGTATACAAAATTATATGAGTTTCGCGGCGGTTCAATATTCGCAGAAGTTTTCTCATATCTTGTTTTAACTGCGTATATTTTCTATATTTTAAAATATCGTTTGTACACTTTAAAGCATTTATGAAGGCGCATGACTCAGCAAGTTTTAATTTGCAGTGTTGACTCAGAAACTGGCCAACTATAACATTAAGGAGTATCTATTATTTATCTTTGTACAAAGGTCAGGTAAGCGATAACAATGCTTGAATGCTCTACACTTAATATATATTTTAGCCAATAAAGTTAATTTTCTTAAATCGAAATCATTTAAACAGTTGACTATTTCTTTTTAAATTCGCAATTTTTGAAAAACGTAAACCATTATAAAACCCCTTATTATTTGCTTCTAACTGCATACTTTAATTCGATGTCAATTTCTTATTACGTTAAAATATTTGACTTTGTCGATATTTTGAAAACATATGTATTTTAGACGATATCTCATATACTAGGCCGATTCTAATAAAATTTAAACCACCTAACTGTAGAAAAAATATTAATTCTAAAATGGTGGAGTAATCAAATAACGAAGTTAAAACAGGAAAAAATTATAAAACTTGTTTCGTATTATATATCTATTATTATAAACGGTCTATGATGATTCGCCTTTGCCAGTTCGTCTTCGCCGTTTCGCCACCGCTCTTTCGCCACTAAGATTTTTCGCCGAAGACCAGTTCGCCTTTGAAGACATTTCGCCGATGGACTATTCGCCACCGGCTTTTTAGCCACCGATTTACTAATGTTATAAAGCACATAACAATTTATTTTTTTAATTCTTGCTTACTCTTAGTTACTGTTTACGGAGCGGAAAACGACCAAAAACTTGAAAATACATATGTGGAATTAAATGGATACAATTTTAACAAAAATGCAAAAGCGTAGTAAAAATGTAATATGCATCATAACGTCTGTAAAAAGTTTTGAAGCAGACAACTAATACAAATTAAAGCATATTCGCAAACTTAAATATTATTGAACGCTATTCACTTACATTTTACTTAATTTTTTTAGAAATACTTTAATTTATACAAACATAAAGCAATAGGTGTGATCAATTAAAGTCCACTGCAATAGAATTTAATTTAGAATAGAACATAAATTTCTTAAATCTAAACGAAAATATAATAAAAGCCTAAAACATAACCTTGAAATGTATTGTTAAATTACCTATATCTAAAAAAATGCTTAAGATTCATACACAAATAACTATTTTGTTTCGGCGAAACATCTGGTGGCGAAATAACCGTCGGCGAATTGGCAAGTGGCGAAAGAGTTCGAAGTCGAAACTCGCCAGTGGCGAACCGGCCGTGGCGAAAGGGCGAAGGCGAATGGGCGGCGGCGAATGGTTCCATTTCGTATTATAAATGTATTGTAAATAAAAATAGTAAATACATATGTTTATTAATTTTTGTAATTGATTATAGCGATTTAAAAAATGTTATCACTTAAACAGCTTTTCGATTGTCATTTTATTAAAAATTGGTTTAGTAGTTTTTGAGATATCGAATGCAAACTCACTGATCCACATACCAAAAAATACATTTTTGAGATTCGTGTAGATCCAAAATTTGAAATTGATATCATCAAAAAATGCCGAGATACGATACTCCTCATTTTGAGATAATTGCAATACTTTCCTTATGCTTCGTATTATTATATTTATTAAAATACATAACTATAATTTTACTCTTACACATTGATTGTTTTTTAGTACCAATTGGAAATAATATAAGCACAATATTGTCATATCCAAAGAGATATTTTTTTATGATTAATACACACTCGTGAAATAAATACGCATAACACAAAATATTTAAAAAAAATATTCTTAAGCATTTTAATAAATAAATGTAAATTGGATGAAAATTAAAAGTTTTATTACAAGCAAAGCACAAGTTAAAACACTAGTAATATATGATTATCACTAAAGGGCGGAATATATGCAACAAAGCATTACCAAAATATGCGCATATATATGCATTACTTTTGCTAAAAATATGCAGCTATTTTTTCTAAATTTTCCTAAATATGCAAATGCATGTTTATTAAAAATACTAAAAAATAAAAAAAAATCTTAAATAGACACATTTATATTTAATACATATGCTATTTTTTTGGCTTCAACTTATGATTCACTGTTTTTAATTGTTGGTCGACTTGAAACTTCTTTTCACAGAAAATCTGTAGAAGAAAAAATGTTCAAGCACCAAAAAGAAATCTATTTTGATATGAACAAAAGCTACAATTTGACGAATTTACTAAACTAAACAGGAATTTTTAAAGTCCACACAGTCAGATACTATATTTTTAAAAAACATGAAAAAATGTGAGAGACTTGAACTTTATTTCTGAAATTGCTCTGATGCGAAGAGATATATGAAATTCTGATACCTACGTAAATTTTAAGATAATGAAATGTGAAAATGAATTAACTTACGATTTTAGAACAGGCCTTGCAAAATACTTTCTCTCCACTTAACTTTAACTCGGGAAAATACTTCATCTAAGCACTTTTTTGAATCGTAGACATATTTTAATGTAAAATATACAAAACACTTCAAAAGCACTATTACAATATTACGTTTACTTTAAACAAATATTTTCGGAAAACGGAAAAAAAATATTAGCCTCTTTAAAGCAGGTAGGTACCTACTTTATTTTTAGAAATTGTTTCTACGTAAATATTATTTAACAATACGTATTTTGAATACTAAGCTAATAATCTTTTTCTTGAAAAACCCCTCAATTTCAGAAACAAATTCAATGACATTGTAATGCAATCTTTTGTCGCATTGTTATTTAGGTAGAAACGGGAAAGTCCAGAGTTCGTTCATACCGTTTCAACTTATAAAATTCGACCTGATTTATTGTAAGACAGTGAAATTTTAAATTTTTATATTAATTTATTTTTAGAATATGCAAAATAAATCGTGTTTAACTTAAATATGCAATGTTTTTTCAAATAAGCAAAAATATGCAATATATGCATATATATGCACTTTGCATATATTCCGCTCTCTAATTATCACTAATTAATAATATATAATATAAACACATAGTAACATATTATATTCATAATAATAGTTTCATTTTGATTTAATGAATTTGCTACATTTTCTTTACGAAGTCGGTTTTCGTATGATCAACAAATAATTATGTTACAATAACTCATTGTCAATTTACAAATACAACAGAAAAATAAATAAAATTACATCAAAGTTTAATACCTCGTCCACAGCCCGTTGTTTGCGATGCAATCAGTTAATGTATTTCTTATAGAGTTAACTATGTTCTCACAAAGATTAATTAATTAATTAATTGTTCCCACACTCGGAAAACATGATTATCTAGTGCTTGGATGGTTCGGATGTTGGGATTACCAAGAATATCTCCGTTATCTCACCTGCTAACCATGCGAGCCTAAATATTTTCGATGGGGTTCAAATCAGGAGATTTTAAGGGCTAGTCGAGACAGGTCACTTCATGGTTATTATCAAACCATTGCCGAACTACTCTCGCCGTGTGCACTGAACTATTGTGTTGCACAAACAATATTCGTAGAGGTTTGGGATATATGGCACGGACGGTTAGTTATAACCTGATTAAAACTGAAACTTGTTATAATCTAATTAGGATTTAATTTAGTCTTTTCAGATAGTGTAACCTTGGTATACAACTTAGCCAATCGTTTATGACAGATTATACTAATAAGTTTCAACAAAACTTTCGTAAACAGTTATTGTATTACTATACCTACTACTAGTTATCTAAGAATGGATAGACGTGGGCATCTCTTGGAAGTTCAAGCACGTGCAGTAGGTTTACATAAAGCCGGAAAATTTTCTAGAGAAATTAGTAAAATAGTTGAAGTGAAGTTCCTCTTCTACTGATAAATTTTGATTAGTGGTAATGTTTAAGAAAGGATTTCTAATCCAGTCGTACTCACTAATATTTAGAGAAGGAAAATAATGCTGGAGTTTTTCTTCTAAGTTAGTTAATATTTCAAATATTGTATTTAAAATCCTACTGTCACGTTTAAGTTTTGAAACTAGCGGAAACATATCTAAATTGTTATCTGTAACGTGTAAATTTCTACTGCGAGTCAAAATCCGCCTGAGAGTTAGGCAACTAACAGTAACATCTGTGTCCTCGAACCGTAGTTCGAAATCACGCCTACGGAGGCGCGAAAGTTGTTAGTCGTCGACGAATTATATTCATTTTTATGCTGTTTGTGGATCGGTTTACAACAGGGGAACATCGGAGAGGTGAGCCTTTTGGAAATAAATCCGATTGAACCTCCGGTGCAAATAAAATCGGCACGATGTCTTGTGGACGGCCAGACACATAAAGTGGGTTAGTATTCTTACACGTGTTTGTAATGGAGGCCAACCAACTAATCTTCACAATTTTTAGCTTCTTTCTTTGGGTCTTTTTCTGTCCTTGTTACGTTACGGGTGATATTAAAGTGGATGCTGGATACTCGATCTTCGCTTTGGACGTCTTCGTCTGTTGTTCTGAGGTAGATCTACGTGTGCTTTGATCTGTAATCTAAGGGAAATGGTGAACGCGCTAAACCAGTTCGGATGCTCGACAAAGTAAGGAAAACTACTACGATATTCGAGGTATTTATGACACCTTTATATTGGAGTCGCGGGAGTCTCGCTGTCGACCTTATTTCGACCGGACGCTGTAGCCTTCGTTTAGCAGCGGCCGCGGTGCGTGCATGAGGAAACAAAAGATCGTGTTTGTGTCGCCATTTTATCACATATTTCAACTAAGATCGATCCTCGTATAAATATATATAAATGATTGCGGAAGTGGGAGACGACGTCGAGTATAATTGTTTTCTTATTTAAGTTAATATCCCCTAACGTCAAATTTTATTGTAATTCATAATCTTTTTGTACAATAATTCTTTCAAATGTTAAAATCACCTAACGTCAAACTTTATAATAGTTCATAATTTTTTTATACAATAATTCTTTTAATATTTTAACTGTGTAATGGTCAAGTCATTACAATTATTTATGATAACTTCTCAATCACTTACAGTAATTATTAAATTTTATCAAAGGTAGAATTTTGGGAGTTACCCGTATCTCTGTATTAAATTGATGATTATTATTTACCGGTCCTATGACGCTTGATCAAGTTGTCCCCAGACTGTACGTTAATTAGCGGGAACGCGTCTATCTAGTAAATCATCGCTACCGTAGCCGCGGTAGTTATTAGCTACGTAAGCGATCTTAGCTTGTGTGGCTTCCAAACTCTATTTGCTGTTACTTATATATGTATACTTGTAATTGATAATTGTGCTTAATAATTTTTTCTCTCTGTGGGGTTATATAAATAATTGTCAGGAGTTACCAGTGGCGTAACCGTCGCAGTTGTGTTTCTTCCGTTGGAAGGAGATAGTGAATCATTTTTTTAATAAATGGTTATTGTGAATACTACATATGTTTTCTTTTGGGGAGACTTCGGGTCTAGGCTTTCCTTTTCTCTTCCCTAGACCATAATTTCTGCGGATAACAGTTCGAGAGAAGGTGGCGCACTTGGGCATTCAGCTTACCGGAACTAATTGAGTATCTTAGGATTTTCTTTAACCCGACGACCACCTGCGGCGAGGCTAGCCAAAAGGTAAGCGATAACATCTGGTTAATTACTATGAAGTGATACGGTTCTTCATTCCTTGTTTCTTTCTCCACCTTTCCCCATTAGATCACAATAAATATTGTAACAAATATTTCTGGCGCCAGCAACGTGGGGCCTTCGACGATTTTCTTCTTGAACGGGTTCTGACGGTGAATAAGTGCTACTGTTTACTGGCTCAAATTTCTTATTATCCAAATTCTTATTAGGTACTTGTTTAAATAGTGGACGTGTGTATTGGTATTAGAGCTCAAGTTGTACTTTTCTGAAGTTTTACTCATTAGTTGCTTGATTCTAATTTTCTACTTAGTGGGTGAAATCTTTTTTCTTTTGCGAGAGTTTCGAATATTAATACGTGGGTTCGCGCTTCTAGTGAATTACAGTACTACCTTGTTAGTTTAGTATTAGTAGATTTAGGTTGTTGTTTCGTGTTAGGATAAGGATTACTAATGGCTGCTCAGTGGAAATTGGTTGTAAATCGTCTAAATAAAAAGGAGCTGCTTTATGAATTAGGTTCGAGAGGGTTAGACTCGGACATTCCTGGGAAAGAACTTCGCTCAGCGGTACGCAATGCGTTACATTTGGAAGCTAATAAAACATTTTCTCCAATTAAATATCCGTTTTCTTTTAAAGAAGATAAGATTGCTGTAGAGGATGCTCTTGTTCAATTACTGGAACTTTACGGAAGTTTTCAAGGGGATGCTACCTCTTCTACTTATCTACGACTTACTTCGTTATGGGTTCATGCCCAACGACGATGCGCTTTGCTTGCTGTGGGTACAGAGGAAGAAGGGGTTCTTCGGAATCAACTACTACTGCGATTTCAAGATTTGTTTAATAAAGTCAACTCAAAATGCAAAAAGTTTCGGAGTACAACGTTTGCAGATTTCTCTTCGGTTCCTGCCTCTAGTCCTAAACCAAGGGATGCTCATACTGAGGAAGATTCTCCTGACTTACTTTCTTCAGAGTCGGATTCGGAGTCGGTTCCGGTAGGGGTGGCAATGGCCGCTTCGCCTTACTCACTGAAGTCTGGATCCGTTGGTAAACTAAACCTGGTATTTAAAGGGGATGGCTCGATTTCGTTAGGGGAATTTTTAACGAGGGTGGAGGAGTTAAGTGTCGCTCGGGGCATTACTTCTCATCAACTTTTACTTCTGCTCCTGAATTACTCGCGGGAAGGCTTTGTTACTGTATCGAACTCGCAAAGACTCTTTAACTTCGTGGAAGGATGTGGTCACTCTACTGAAATCAGAATTTCTGCCTACTGACTATAACGAACGCCTGTTAGAGGAGATTAAAGCTCGAACTATGGGACCTGCGGAATCGATGGGTTTATACATCGCAACTATGCAAAGTTTGTTTCAACGTTTGAGTGATCCTTTGTCTGAGGCTCAACAACTTCGTATCATTCGACGTAATATTACGCCGTACTTTCAGACAGCATTGGCTCTTCAGGAGGTTAGTTCGATTTCAGGAATTACTTCAGTTAGGAAAAAGGTTAGAATATAACCAATATCTGACTCGATCTTTTAAACCACCACCTTCTCGACGTTCATCTCAATTACTAGAACCAAATTTAGCGTATGTGGAGACTGCTACTTCTACTTCTTCTTCGTCTTCAACTTCTAATAGGTCGGTGACGACACCCAAATGTTCTTCAATGAATACTATTCGTACTGGGGAAAATTTAATTTGTTGGAATTGTGGTACTAAAGGACATCTCTCTCCTCACTGTCCTAAATCTCAAATTCTACATTGCTACGGTTGTGGAAAGCATGGGGTAATAAAACCTAACTGTCAACGATGCAAAACAAAAACTTTAAACCGACAATCGGGGTCTCGAGTCGAGTGATGGGCTCCGATCATTCTCTAATCTCGACAAATGCTTTTGATGGTCTCGACGAGAAACATCGTGTGCTGTTAGATTTTATGTTTGCTAATGCGCGGGGTGATGAACGCCCGTACTTAAATGTATCTATTTTCGGTATTTCTTTTTGTGCTTTACTTGATTCAGGCGCAACGCGTACTATTTTAGGGGCACCTGGATGGAAAATTCTACAATCACTTAATCTTTCTATGACTCAGGAAGGGATTTCTTCATGTTCTGTGGCAACGGGAGCGAAATGCTCAGTGAGTGGATCTTTGTGGTTACCGATTACTTTGGAGGGCAAAGTAAAGGCGCTGAAGGTATTGGTAGTTCCGGAGATTTCACAAGCTTTGATTCTAGGTATCGACTTTTGGAAAATGATGGGTTTTGTCCCAGACTTTCGTTCGGGACAATGGTCCTTTTCTTCTCCTATTTCGTCTATAGGTATCGACGAACTGGCTTCTAGGTTTAATCTAACATCGGAGGAACACACGCTACTAGCGTCAGTGATTGATAAATACTTTTCTTCTCAAATCACCAGGCTAGGGCGGACGAACTTAGTGGAACATATTATTCGAACTACTGCAGAACCGATTAAACAACGGTACTATCCAATGTCTCCTACCATGCTACAAGTGGTTAATCAAGAACTAGACTCTATGCTGGAATTAGGCGTAGTAGAACCATCGGACAGTCCTTGGGCTAGTCCTATTGTGCTCGTGAAAAAGAAAGATGATACTTATAGATTTTGCGTAGATTTTCGGAAAGTTAACGCCGTTACGCAGAAAGATTCGTATCCTATTCCTTATGTGTCTGCTATTCTGGATCGTCTCAAAGGTGCTAAATTCCTATCTAGCTTGGATATTCGCTCGGCGTACTGGCAAATTCCTCTTTCTACGGATTCGAAACCAATTACTGCTTTTACTGTTCCGAATCGTGGACTTTTCCAGTTTACTCGCATGCCGTTCGGATTGCATAACTCACCTGCTACCTTTCAACGACTTATCGATCGCATCTTAGGTCCGGAATTAGAACCTTTCTGTTTTGCTTATCTCGACGACATTATTATTGCTACTCCGTCGTTTGAAGAACATCTTCATATTCTTTCGTTAGTGTTACAACGCTTGGGGAAAGCGGGTCTCACTTTACGGAGAGACAAGTGCTATTTCTGCCGACCAGAGCTAAAGTATCTAGGTTACGTGGTCAACCAACATGGCCTCATGATGGATCCGGATAAAGTATCAGCTATCCTAGGGATACCTACACCTACATCAGCGACCGAGGTACGACGCCTGTTAGGAATGGCTAGTTGGTATCGTAGATTTATACCAAATTTCTCTTCTATCGTTTCTCCACTATCGTTTCTGACGCGGAAAAATGTTACGTTCCAATGGAATGAGTCCTGTGATGTAGCGTTTGATACGTTAAAGGAATTATTAGTTTCAGCACCGGTCATGTCTTGTCCTGACTTTTCACTCCCATTTACTATCCAGACCGACGCTTCCGATTTCGGCTTAGGCGCTGTTCTCTCACAAATATCTAACGAGGGAGAAAAGGTCATAAGTTACATCAGCTGCTCGCTGAAAAAGAACGAACGAAACTATTCCACGACAGAAAAGGAATGTCTCGCTGTGCTATGGGCTATCGAAAAGTTTCGACCATATGTCGAAGGGACAAAGTTTACTGTAATTACGGATCATCATTCTCTCATATGGCTTAACAAACTACAGAGTCCTTCTGGACGTCTGGCGCGGTGGTCGATCCGTTTACAACAATATGATTTCTCGATTGTTCATCGAAAAGGGAAGGAACATGTTGTTCCAGATGCGTTGTCTCGATCTGTACCAGTGCTAGAGTCTGTTATACCGGAAACACCTTTCTCTCCTGCTGGTCTTTCTCTTCCTATTACAGACGTCTGGTATCAGAATTTATCTCGTCGTATTACTTCTTCTCCTCGCAAATTTTCGAAATGGTGTATTGTGGATGGTCTCATCTATAAGCGTACTCGTCCTATCTCTCCTTCTGAACTGCTGAATGAATGGAAATTGGTCGTACCAAAAGATCAACGATCAATAGTGATTGGCGATCATCATGATCCTCCTACATTTGGTCACGGTGGAGTTAAGAAGACTCTGGGGCGCTTGCGGCAATACTATTACTGGCCTCAGATGCAGCAAAAAGTAGCGGAATATATCCGTCGATGCACTGTTTGCTCAGCTCAAAAGGTGGAACAAAGGAAACCTGCTGGTTTGTTTGCTCCTAGGGCTAAAGCGACTCGACCTTGGCAAGTTCTGTGTGTAGACATTGTAGGGCCTCTTCCTCGTTCATCGAAGGGACATGCGTATATTCTTGTGGCAGTGGATAACTTTACTAAATTTTCTTGCTTCTTTCCTATGAGATCCGCGACTGCTGCTACGGTTACTAGACTTATAGAGGATAATATCTTTCTACTATTTGGTACTCCCCAATACATTATTACTGACAATGGTGTCCAATTTCGAAGTAGAGAGTTCACTCGGTTGTGTTCTGCTTATCGTACTAAGGTATTATTTACGGCTCGTTATCATCCACAGGCTAATCCTGCGGAGCGGGTTAACCGCGTTCTTAAGACCATGATTTCTGCTTTCGTAAAAGAAAACCAGCGGTCCTGGGATGCTAATTTGTCGAAGATTGGGTGCGCCATTCGCACTGCCGAACATGAAACTATCGGGTGTACTCCTTTCTCTGCTCTGTTCAATAGGGAACATATTCTTTATGGAGATCTAATGGGGATTCCCCCTCCGGATCAAATAGAACTGCCTGATCCTGATCGTACTCTTACTACGTCAACTAACTCATACGAGTCTTTACGTGTAAAGATTCTCAACAGACTGAAGAAGGCTGCGGCAAAGAACGCACACAATTACAACCTGCGTCGTCGCCCTATCCAGTTTAAGGTAGGCGATAAAGTGTGGAAGCGTAATTATACCTTGTCTAGCGCTGTAGACTTCTACAATGCGAAGTTAGCTCCTAAGTTTGTTGGACCCTATCGGGTTAAAACGGTGAAGTCGCCATGGACATATGAGCTAGAAGATGATCTCGCTCGATCTCTAGGCATCTGGCATGTTAAAGATCTGAAACCTGATTATACCAGTCCGGATGTTTCCTCATTATTGGTTGGACCTCCTATTTCTCTTTCACTTGTAGATCGCTCGTTACGATATCATCGACGTCGTAAAAGACCTAAGTTGGATGGTATCTAGGGTGCTCTAAGGGTTAGACTATTCTGCTATATTTTGACGTATCTACTCGGAAATGGAAAAAAATTAGTATTACGAATTAGATTTGTGGTTGTCTTAGGTTAAGTTGTAAGTTTGTACCAAGTTACTTCACCCTTTTACTTATTGGGTTAGTTAGCTGTAAGGTTAGGTTAAGGTCTGGTGGATACACCAATTCTTTTTTTTTAGGTTGGGATTAGTTCTTTATTAGAACTGCTTTAAGATAGACCGACACTCCCAACGGCATCGATACTTGATGATGTTCCTGCTTAGTCAGTTTCTTGGAGTGTTCAGTCAATGTGAGGTGGCTCGTTTCTTTTATTTGGAAGTTTACTAGGTAAACAGAATTTCCTTCTAGTTTTGTTTTGGCCCTTGAATCGAGGTGCTATCGGGTTACTGTAGTTTAGTTTAGGTTGGTTCTTAGATTTAGGATTTACTTGGGACACCTCATCCGCTTAGCGGGTTTTTTATCTTGAAGGATGATTTTTTTTTTGGGGTAACTTGTGTCACAAATTGTCTAGACACGTATTGGGCGTGTGGAACTCTATTGCTTCGGGTGGTTGGTTGGGCAGTAGGCTGGG
The DNA here is from genome assembly GCA_035610365.1 of Aquatica leii. Lineage (NCBI taxonomy): Eukaryota > Metazoa > Arthropoda > Insecta > Coleoptera > Lampyridae > Aquatica > Aquatica leii. The sequence continues at coordinate 82,207,265 of CM069435.1, forward strand.
TCCTGTTGGGTCGACTACCTAGGGAGAGATAGTCGATCCGTACAAGAACATCGTGTACTCTCTTTTCTCCTTCTGTCTTCCTGTCCTTCTGTCTCTTCTTTCAATCTGTCGCCATGAGTGGGGGGGTGCCTGTTGTGGGAACCCGACGGCTGCGTGTTCGGGAAGGTTGTCTGTCTCTGTTCCGGTAGCCCCAAGCTTCGGACCAGGCATGATACCTTTCGGGGGCCGTACGGCGAGCTTGGTGGAGCTGGGCGGGGGTGGCCAATTCTTCTGAACCGGCACGTAGGATGTTCGTGGTTGTACAGGAGGCATCGCTTCCGGCTACAGTCACGCCATTGCGGGCTGTAGTCCTTTTATTTTGGAATATAGGGCAAAATTTTAGGGATGCTTCTTTTCTTGTTTCTTTTATTTACTTTCAGGGTGGGGGGAATTTTCCCGGGTCTTCTTTCCACTGGTTACGATCAGATCCTTACCGGGGTGGGAGAAGACTTGGAGTGGTCAAGTCAGTACGGGATGCGGTGACGTGCGTTTGTGTGGACTAACGTTGGGGGGCCCAACGACGCGCTAACTCCATCTTGACGCGAGGGCTTGTGGTGGAGAACAGACTCCGACGCCACACAACCGTCCGGCACTTCGTCAGGGAAACCTTCGATCACGGCAAGGCTTCTAGGGTCGTCCTAACTTTGGGGGTCAGGGATCTTTCCCATTCCTTTGTTCCTAACCACACCACGTCCTTTTCCTGTAGGGTTGATTGGGTTATAGTAAAGGGGGGAGTTAACTACTAGGGTTGGGGTTTCATTGGGACTTTAGGGCTTTTGGGTCCTTGACGCTAGTCTAAACTTCCGTCTTTTTCTCCTCTTCTTTTTTCTCTTAGTTGTCTTGGATCGTCGCTCCGTACTTGGAATAACGTCTCGTTCTTTATTCGTACCCGGAATCACTATTTGGTGGCTTTAACGAGCACGTTAGTTTCGTGATATTGGCCTTCTAAGTTCTTTGGAGTTTGGTTGCTCAGGCAGTATCATTTTGCTGTATGCGTCTCTAGTCCAAGTTAGGTTTGATTGATTTTAGGGAACTTCGAAAGGTTCTGTTCCTTCATCTATCGGGTTGGGTTTCGGTGGTTTTTGGTTCCTGGGTTGGGTTATGGTTTTCAATGTGCGGTTAGTTGGTAACGAACTTCATGGCAAGTTCCACTCTAGGTTCTTTACGGCTGCGTTCGGATTTGATTTCGACCGTGGGTCTCACTTCTTGCTAGGGGGGAATTTGTAACGTGTAAATTTCTACTGCGAGTCAAAATCCGCCTGAGAGTTAGGCAACTAACAGTAACATCTGTGTCCTCGAACCGTAGTTCGAAATCACGCCTACGGAGGCGCGAAAGTTGTTAGTCGTCGACGAATTATATTCATTTTTATGCTGTTTGTGGATCGGTTTACAACAGGGGAACATCGGAGAGGTGAGCCTTTTGGAAATAAATCCGATTGAACCTCCGGTGCAAATAAAATCGGCACGATGTCTTGTGGACGGCCAGACACATAAAGTGGGTTAGTATTCTTACACGTGTTTGTAATGGAGGCCAACCAACTAATCTTCACAATTTTTAGCTTCTTTCTTTGGGTCTTTTTCTGTCCTTGTTACGTTACGGGTGATATTAAAGTGGATGCTGGATACTCGATCTTCGCTTTGGACGTCTTCGTCTGTTGTTCTGAGGTAGATCTACGTGTGCTTTGATCTGTAATCTAAGGGAAATGGTGAACGCGCTAAACCAGTTCGGATGCTCGACAAAGTAAGGAAAACTACTACGATATTCGAGGTATTTATGACACCTTTATATTGGAGTCGCGGGAGTCTCGCTGTCGACCTTATTTCGACCGGACGCTGTAGCCTTCGTTTAGCAGCGGCCGCGGTGCGTGCATGAGGAAACAAAAGATCGTGTTCGTGTCGCCATTTTATCACATATTTCAACTAAGATCGATCCTCGTATAAATATATATAAATGATTGCGGAAGTGGGAGACGACGTCGAGTATAATTGTTTTCTTATTTAAGTTAATATCCCCTAACGTCAAATTTTATTGTAATTCATAATCTTTTTGTACAATAATTCTTTCAAATGTTAAAATCACCTAACGTCAAACTTTATAATAGTTCATAATTTTTTTATACAATAATTCTTTTAATATTTTAACTGTGTAATGGTCAAGTCATTACAATTATTTATGATAACTTCTCAATCACTTACAGTAATTATTAAATTTTATCAAAGGTAGAATTTTGGGAGTTACCCGTATCTCTGTATTAAATTGATGATTATTATTTACCGGTCCTATGACGCTTGATCAAGTTGTCCCCAGACTGTACGTTAATTAGCGGGAACGCGTCTATCTAGTAAATCATCGCTACCGTAGCCGCGGTAGTTATTAGCTACGTAAGCGATCTTAGCTTGTGTGGCTTCCAAACTCTATTTGCTGTTACTTATATATGTATACTTGTAATTGATAATTGTGCTTAATAATTTTTTTCTCTGTGGGGTTATATAAATAATTGTCAGGAGTTACCAGTGGCGTAACCGTCGCAGTTGTGTTTCTTCCGTTGGAAGGAGATAGTGAATCATTTTTTTAATAAATGGTTATTGTGAATACTACATATGTTTTCTTTTGGGGAGACTTCGGGTCTAGGCTTTCCTTTTCTCTTCCCTAGACCATAATTTCTGCGGATAACAGTTCGAGAGAAGGTGGCGCACTTGGGCATTCAGCTTACCGGAACTAATTGAGTATCTTAGGATTTTCTTTAACCCGACGACCACCTGCGGCGAGGCTAGCCAAAAGGTAAGCGATAACATCTGGTTAATTACTATGAAGTGATACGGTTCTTCATTCCTTGTTTCTTTCTCCACCTTTCCCCATTAGATCACAATAAATATTGTAACATATCTTTTATTCTTCTCTTCCACATACCCAATTTATCATTAAAAGAATTAATTTTATCAGTAGATACTAACAGATTTTCTTGTTTGCCTTGTAAACTTAAATTTAGTTTATTTAAGTGATAAAATAAATCTGCCAGAAATGCTACCTTTGAACACCATTCTTCATTACTCAAATAATCACTGAATTTGTTTTGCTCAGTTGTAAAATATACAAGTAATTGTTATCGTAATTCATAAAATCGTGCTAATACCTTGCCCTTTGATAGCCATCGCACTTCTGTGTGCAGTAATAACACTAAATGTTCTGCTTCCATTGCTTCACATAGTTTCGAAAAAATGCGAACTTGTTGAGGCTTGCTTTTTATAAAACTGACCATTTTTACAACCTGCTGAAGAACATTTGTCAATTAATCGCCGATACATTTTGAAATTAAATTTTCTCGATGTAAAAAGCAGTGGGTTGTAACAATACAAGGATTGCATTCTTTAGCTCTTGTCACAAATCCTTTAATTTTTCCAGTCATTGATTTCGCTCCATCAGTGCATATTCCAACGCAAGATTTCCAACTGAGATTAAAACTTTTCAAATGTTTGTCAGTTGTCATGAATATATCTTCGCCAGTTGTTCTTTCAGGTAATTCTTTACAAAAGAAAAATTGACTAATCATATCTCCGTCAAAAATAATTCTAATAAAAGCAATTAATTGAGCTTTTCCACTTATATCTGTTGATTCATCGATTTGCAGGGCAAATATGTTATCACGTTTGAGGTGTTCTATTACTTGAGTTTCTACGTCTTTCGACATATCTTGAATTCGTCTGCTAATATTATTATTTGAAAGCGGGATTTTTAAAATTTCTTTTTCTCCTATTAAAGTTTTGACCATTAAACGACAAGCTGGTAAAATTAAATTTTCAGCAATAGTATGAGGTTTCTTTTTTTGTGCTATAAGCTCAGCAACTAAGAAACTACATTTCTGTGCTTTACTTGAAGTTTTTATGTAATTTGTAAATGACTCGGCTTGTTTGTGAGACGATTTTAATAACGTTTTGAAATAATCAGGAGTCTTTGATTTTAAATTAGGATGTTTTGTATCCAAATGGCGTTGTAATTTATTAGAAACCATAGAAGCATTTGAAAATTTATCGTTACAAACAACGCAAATTGGTATAGGACAGTATTTATCTCATGTCCATGAAAATCCCAATGCTATGTATTTTTCGTCATACGAGTATCCTATCTCGGCATTTTTTGATGATATCAATTTCAAATTTTGGATCTACACGAATCTCAAAAATGTATTTTTTGGTATGTGGATCAGTGAGTTTGCATTCGATATCTCAAAAACTACTGAACCAATTTTTAATAAAATGACAATCGAAAAGATGTTTAAGTGATAACATTTTTGAAATCGCTATAATCAAATTCAAAAATTAATAAACATATGTATTTACTATTTTTATTTACAATACATTTATAATAATAGATATATAATACGAAACAAGTTTTATAATTTTTTCCTGTTTTAACTTCGTTATTTGATTTCTCCACCATTTTAGAATTAATATTTTTTCTACAGTTAGGTGGTTTAAATTTTATTAGAATCGGCCTAGTATATGAGATATCGTCTAAAATACATATGTTTTCAAAATATCGACAAAGTCAAATATTTTAACGTAATAAGAAATTGACATCGAATGAAAGTATGCAGTTAGAAGCAAATAATAAGGGGTTTTATAATGGTTTACGTTTTTTAAAAATTGCGAATTTAAAAAGAAATAGTCAACTGTTTAAATGATTTCGATTTAAGAAAATTAACTTTATTGGTTAAAATATATATTAAGTGTAGAGCATTCAAGCATTGTTATCGCTTACCTGACCTTTGTACAAAGATAAATAATAGATACTCCTTAATGTTATAGTTGGCCAGTTTCTGAGTCAACACTGCAAATTAAAACTTGCTGAGTCATGCGCCTTCATAAATGCTTTAAAGTGTACCTATCATTAGATGTAAGGTATTTTCTAACTCGTTGGACTTCAATCGCCTTATTAACCCTCGAATCGTTTGGCCACCAATAGCTAATTGTACACCCAATCGTTGTTTTCTACCATTCCAAATAAAAATACGACGTGATTTAAACCCGAATACAGAGGTTAGAACTCGCCGAAATACTGAAGATCTCAAAAACTTAACGGTAGCACCCATGCTTTCCAAATGTAAGCACAAATGATAATGGTATAGCACAATAAGTTCTCCTACTTATATGCCCTTCAAGTAATGTATTTTCAATAGACAACAGCATAATGACATGATTGGTTGAGATTTTGTGTTTTTTTAGTATGATTGTGTCGTCGTACCGCTAGCCTAAATTAGAGAAATTTGTAAAGTAAGATTAGCTCTTTGCTTTGTTATTTCTTTGTATTTAGGTATGATTTAAGTATTGTGAATATATTTTAATGGTATTTACGGAGAAGTTGAACATCGGCGTATCTGTAAGCTATTGGATTAACAGGTAGAAATTTTCTGGCTGCTTTTGAAAGCAATAAAAATTTTCATAGAGTATTGTTGCATTATAAATAAATTTTATGACAACTTTAAAAACGCCTCGGGATGGGCTTTTTTGTGGATCCCGGATGTAAATCTTACAATTTATTATCAGAAAAATGTTGCTCGACTTAAAAATATACTTGTACGGGGTTTCCCTTTTTGCGCTACATTTTCTTTTCTTATTCTGTTCATTGGATAATATGTCAGTTTGTAGGTGAATAAAAATAATAATGTCTATTTAAATAACTTCAATAACGAATTAAAATAAGTAGGTACTTACTTGTAAAATTCTACGAAATGTGTCATGTTTAGGTAAGTGTTTGTTGGCAAAACCATTTTTTAGTATAGTGTACCATAAAAGTAAAAACAAATAGCTTACAATAATCTTTACCTATTTTAATCCTCTTTTGGATCTTTTCAAATAACCGCACAAGGTTTTACTACTAACTAATATGCATAGGTATTAAAAATGAATTTTACTGAAAATACGTATTTTTCAAAATCTTTCTGCAGTACTGTTTCATATTTTGTTGAGCTACTACTACTGTTTGTTGTGTTTTTTTATTTGAAAATTATCATTTACTAACGTATGTATTGTGGGTGTTTGGTTAGTTATAGTGCATTCTTATAATTTATTTGTTGACAGTGTTTCTGTAAGTATTGACTTTATCATTTCTTTATCAATCATAATGGAGGGAAATAGTAACATTCTGACACAACTGGCAATTTTTTTTCAAGAACGTAATTTAAATGCTTCACAAATAAGGCGTGCTAATTGTAACCACGCAATTGTACGAGAAGTTTCTTTAGTGATATTGAAATCTGATAGTCCTTTAAAGGTATTGAAAATGCTTAAATTTATAAAAAGAAATTTACATAACTATTTTCAAAATATCGTTTCAAATACTCCGAATTTAGAATTAACGAAGTCAATTGATACACATACTACAGCTGAGAATGATAACGGAATTACTACGCATAAAGAAATTATTAGCGATGACAACTTATCCGAAAATGTGGATGTTTTGCAAAATAAAGAATTTTCTATTACGGATAACATATCCAATTCTTTAAATAGCACATTAGATGTAAGTACGACTTTAGGTATGATTCAACCGAATATACAACAGATTTACACTTTGTCTGCTCCTTCAACGGTAATTCCGATTAATTCAGTAAATTCATATCCCATTCCCTTAAAAAGCAAAGATGAAAATACATTTTGTATTTTTGAAGGACAATTTGTGTTATCAGAAGATGAGTTTGATAGTATTTATGATAATGAAAATAACCGATTGAAAAAGGATATATCTAATTTTGTATTTAAAAAAAGGATCGAGTCGGTTAATAATTCTTGTATATTCAATATAAAAAGTTGTAATTTCTTAAAGAAGAATATATTCATTTATGGATATTGTGCACAAGTGAACTGTAAGAAATTCAAGTTAATTTGTACCCGATGTAGAAGTAATGAATTAAGGGTAAATGTCTACAGCTCTTCTTTAAATTTTTACCACGAAAGTCAGTTAACACGACAAGTAAGGGGAATTGAAAGGATTTTGTTAGGTGATCGGTTACATAAATCTACTGCTTTAATTATTAGAAAAGAAGATGTACAAATTAGTTGTAAAAGACTATTAAAAACAAAAAAATTAGGTAACGTTAAATCCGGTAGTGTATTTATATAGAAAACAGAAGCACGCTCTAAACACGATCGAGCAGTAGATGACTTATATGATGTGATTTTAAATCAACGAGAAAACCCCGATTATATTCACACAGTAGCACAACCCCTAACAGTATACATATTTAGTAAGGAACAGTTAAACTTTATATCAAAAAACAAATTAGATTTAAAATTACCAAAATTACATATTGATGCTACTGGCACTGTAGTTAGAAAACCGTCAGAGGAATCAAATAAAGTGTTGTATTATGCTGGAGTAATGCAAAGTTTAAATCGTAGAGTTTTGCCCGTATATGAAATGTTATCAGTTCGTCATTATGCAGGCGCGATATCGTCATGGTTGATAATGTTTAAATATTACTGTGTTCGAAACCACTTAAAATGGCCTTTATTTAGCTCCGTCACTACAGATTTTAGTTTAGCTTTTATAAATGCTGTATCTGATTCATGGAGTTGTATGAACATTAACGATTATTGCAATTTAGTATTTGATAGAATTAATAATCCCTGTATAAATATTACTAAATTGTTAAGTTTAAAGTTATGTTGTGCACACATGTTTAAATTAATCGCAAAATTGGCAAATAAGGATTATAAAGATTTCACAGTTAAGACATTTTTAAAAGAGGTACTTGCTTCTCTGTTTGACGAGTCAGATTTTTGTAGGATTTAAGAAATTTTAACAAACATTTTTTATTTAACTCTTTGTGACTATGAAAATGAAACTTTAATAAAATGTCAACAACAACTGGCATGTCTAACTGTAAAACATAACGTATATGATGAAGTGTTCGATGAAGATTATGAATGCAATGCTGAACTTCAAAACATTAAAGTCAACAAATTTTATAACCATTTCAATCTAGTGTTAAGGAAGGTTCATAATAAAATATTAATAAACAAAAAAAAGTATGTTGAATTAAAAATTAATCCATATTTTCATAATAAATTTTCAAATTATTTAGTAGAACAGTATATACCTTACCTACCTCTCTGAACCAGCTTATTTAATAAACAGGAGGAAAGATCTTGTAACAATTTTAATTTATATCCCGGAAAAATTTTAAAAACAGATTTTTAAGTTTTGGGAAATTTTCTGAATGAGATTTGTCGTCCCCACCTTTCCTGCCGAGTTTTTTCAAAAAGGAGGCCATTTTGGGATTTTTAAAGAAGGAGGGCACCTGCTGCGTGACCACCGAAAAGAGAAGGTACATAAATTACATCCACCAGGTATTAATAATTACAAACCTGCGACTATATATGTGGATTTATTAATGAAGTACTAATGTATCAAATCTCCACGTATTATTAACTTTATATGGTTTTCCTCATTACATTTCACATGGTGAATCTTTGGTTAATTTCATCCACCATTACTTATGAGCCTGCACACCACCTGAAGGCTCGTTTCTGTGACCACCATCGAAATTGCTTGATAGTTGACTAGGCTGAGACCCTAGCTTGGAAGCCCTGGGTTGGTTCACAAGGCAGTCCCTGCATCAGTAGCATCCTGTGTTGTGGCTGAGCCGAGACAACTATACTCAGGTACCATCTAAGTTAGTTGTTAGGGTTCCTGAGTTGTCACCGTACTTTTAGTATATATATATATATTTTTTATAAATTTAATTAACTATAAAAGTTGAACTTACTGTTTTGGTACGTGGCTATAATGAAGCGTATTAATAGCTTACCTCAATGTGCGTGACGGTAATTAGTGAAGATAGTAAGTTTATTTTAATAAGAATTACGCACATTTTGGCCAAAATATACGTAAGTTTGTTGTTTGTCTTTTAGGTTAAGTCGCTAAGTCGGTGTTCACAACTGCGTGTGTTTTGACGCGTTGGCTGTGGCTCCACGCGCACATTCGGTTTGTTTTTCGGTTCGTAAACATATACATTATACACAGTGAGTCGGCTTTTAAAAATTCGTATTCAATACACACAAAATTTGTTGGAAATTTGTGATTTTTTACGACCTCGCCCCGAGAAATTCTTTTTGTGTTGTCTTACACGGCCTGAAGAATCCCAATCCCTTCTTCAGGCTTAGTGTGGTCATAATCTTCTAATGCAATCATTGAGAATTGGTTTGGTTTAGTAAAAACGAATATACTAAAAGGAAAATTGCGTCAAAAGTGTTCTAGGTTTTTAAGATCAATACGAGAATATATTATATTTTTACACAGAGAATTAAAATATAATATTAAACAAGAACGATGTGCTCCTAAACGTAAAATAAAGATTGCCGAAGAATCATGGCAAAAAAAGGTTAAAACCAATCATTCTTACTTTAAAAAACAAACCCTAACAAAGCTTTCAAGATTAAATGAACAAAAAAAATTACGTGAAAAATTTAATTATAAAAATATACAGGCACCTACTGTAAGAAGGTTATCCAAAGATTATGTAGTGTCAACATTTTATAATGAGAAACTCTATTTTTCTAGCCTCGATACTTTAAACATTCATGCAAATACCGGAATGATGTGGCTAGACAACTTTTTAATTGATTTTTATTTGAAACTTTTGTCGGATAAAACAAATGTTAAGGTTTTTATGGTTCATGAAGTCTAACAAATCTTAAATAATCCATCGAATGCACAAAAATTTAAAAACATAAGCAATGAAACATATTTACTTCTCCTAATATATTTTCAAGAACACTGGATGCTAATGTGGATAGACATTGAAAAACAAATCGTTTTATTTTTTGATCCAATTTGTACAAACAATAGAAAAGGTAAACTTTATTTATCAAAAGTCATGCCATTACTGAAAATATACAATTCCAAAAAATAAAATTTTAAAATAGATACTTCGCTCGATTATCCTACACAACCGGACTTTTTTAACTGTGGTGTGTATATTTTATACTACGCCGAAACACTTATCAGGAATAAAGAATGTGAGACTGATTTTGATCTGATGCAGTACAGATTGTACTTGAAAAATAAAATTATTAAAAATGCAGTTTACCCCAAAAATTGTTTATATTGTGCAGATCCTGATGGAGAAGTAGAATCATCATCATCATCATCATCATTCAGCTCTACGCGTCCATTGTTGAACATAAGCCTCCCCAATTGTTCTCCACTCCAATCTGTCTTGTGCTGCTTGTATCCAGTTGGTGCGGACCCTTTTAATGTCGTCCGACCAACGTGTAGGCGGTCTTCCTCTACTTCTCTTGTCCATTCTGGGTCTCCACTCGAGAAGCCGCTTCGTCCATCGATCTCCCTGCATCCGTGCAATGTGGCCAGCCCAGTTCCACTTAAGCCTCGTTATGGCATCTATAACATCGCGAACACCAGTTCTTTTGCGCAAGTCTTCATTTTTTATATGGTCTCTCCAAGTCACCGCGAGCATGGATCTCTCCATCTTTCTTTGCGTAACTCTGAGCTTCCTAGCTGTTGCTGTTGTTAGTGTTAGGGTTTCTGAACCATATGTCAAGACTGGCAGTACACATTGATCGAAAACTCTTCTTTTTAGGTGTATGGAAACGTTACTCTTGAAAATTTCTTTCAGTTTTCCGAAGGCTGTCCATGAGAGAGTGAGTGTAACAGTTGGTCTTTTCTTTCGGTGTTGCCAGATCTATGTCCCCCCCAGAATCCTTGGGACAGACTGATTGATTTTCAGTGCGAGATTCTGGGCATATTGCCCCACTCGCCTGGGGTACTGTAGTTTTATTGATTGGCATGTTTCATCGGGGGTATTTGGCCATAAAACACCACGCTGGCCAGACGTCTTGGTGAGTTAGGTTAGGAATATTTGGCGGGAAGTGCTGGTTGGAAGGGAGTGTAAGTATGGGACAATGGTTTCCCCCGTATGGCCTTGGGGAATAAACCAAGGCTCGCGTGGGCAGGGGCGCATCCCTGAAGTAGATCTATCACCCATTGGGAATAATAGGCGAGTATCTACCCGCTACCCCGGAAGTAGAATGCACAACATGTAATCGATATTTACATAAAATATGTTGTTCTGAAGAATCTGCATCTTCTAGCTATATTTGTGAACTCTGTAAGATATCGGGTTGATGCTAAAATAATTAGGTGCCTAAAAATCATCTTTTTAATTGCTAATAATGCTAGTATTGAAAAATAAAGTTAAAAAGTTAAATTATTTTTGATATTTCTTAAAACCTGTAAAAACATTTCAAGTAGCATCGCGTGAAGCCCTAAAGGAGCTAGGGACTACTTTGGAAGTTTTGCTGGTGTCCCCTTTTTTGTTTGGTCATAAAAATAACTATATAACAATAATTTTTTTTAAATCCAATTCTTAAATGCCAGATAACATAACACACGCTTTAATTACAGAAACTTGTCAACCTAAATTATATACAATGGGTGGTAGTAAATGTAAGAATCTATACGGTGGTGGTAAATTTAAAATTATAGTATACGTTTGATTAGGTTGGTAGAGGTAAATGGTTAGTTGTATTGACACATGGAAAAATAGGGCTGCAGGCGAAACTCAACCATGTAAAAAAAAGAGTTAGCGCATTGAGCATGGTACCTCCAGGGTAATGTGGAAACTCATGCCAAACAGTTAAAATACTATGTTAATATATAGTAAGCACTTTTAAGAAATGACCACATCGTAATTTTTTAATATGTTGTTAATAATTGTTCAATCTAATTATAAACAAATTTGCAGAAAAATCAAAAATGACTATCTTTGTGAAAATTGCGTTTGTTTATGCGGGAATGTAAGCTGAGCGTTACTGCAATTTCGACGTAAAATATTTTTTTTTAAGGAATAACCACAACGTAATTTTTTTATATGTTGTTAATAATTGTTCAATCTAATTATAAACAAATTTGCAGAAAAATCAAAAATGACTATCTTTGTGAAAATTGCGTTTGTTTATGCAGGAATGTAAGCGGAGCGTTGCAGCAACTTCGACGTAAAATTACTTTTTTTTTTAAGAAATGACCACATCGTAATTTTTTAATATGTTGTTATTTATTATTTAATCTAACCATAAATGAATTTTTAAAGAAATCAAAAATGACTATGTTTGTAAAAATCGCACTTTTACAATTACATGTTTAAATACATGTTTATTGAAATTGTTTTTATTATTTTTAATAAAAATTATTTATAAATATATTAACTCATGTTTGTAGTTTACATTTATATTATAACTTTCATTTCGAAATGTTTAAAGGCTTTATATTGGCATTAAATTCAAAAGAAATTTCTATGGCTAGATCCGTGGCTAACTTCACACCGGTAAACTTTTGTGGCCAACCGCATTGCTGAAATTCAAAATATATCTAATAAATCAGGTTGGTACTACATAAAAACAAATGAAAATCCTGCAGACCTAATTTCGAGAGGTGTTTACCCAAATACTTTAATTAATTCAACTCTTTCGTAGCGCACGAATGCGTCATTTGTTTTCGCGTGAAACCCAAAGATTCAAATTATTTAATGGCCGAGTTGCCACATCAACGTGTAATGCCTGCTAAGCCGTTTTTGAATAACGGCGTAGATTATTGTGGTCCCTTTAAATTGCGCTACCGAAACACTAGAAATTTTAAAATCACTAAAGCTTACGTATGTGTTTTTGTTTGCTTTGCTACGAAGACAGTTCATATAGAACTTGTCAGCGACTTAACGTCTGAGAAATTTTTAGCATCTTTAAGGAGATTTGTGGCTCGCAGAGTTACAGTAAAAAATATTTATTCGGATAACGCGACTAATTTCAAAGGAATTCATTCAGAACTACAAACATTTATTACAAATTTGACTGACGAATTTCTAACTCAACTGCAGGGGGAAAGTATTTTGTGGCATTTTATTCCTAGTAAATCGCCTCATATGGGAGGTATCTGGGAAGCCAGTGTTAGGAGTTTTAAGTACCATTTTAAGAGAGTATGCTTCTCTCACTTATCAGGAATTTAATACAGTATGCTCACAAATTGAAGCATGCCCTTATTCCAGACCTTTATGTCCTTTATCTAGTGATCCTCATGACCTTTTACCTTTAACTCCTGGACATTTCTTAATTGGACAAAGTTTAACGGTGCTACCAGAACCAAGTGTGTACAACATGAACGACAACAAGCTTTCCAGATTTGAAAGATTACAAAAAATGACACAACATTTCTGGAAACGGTGGTCAAAGGAGTACGTTGCTGAATTGCAACTCAGGAAGAAATGGAAGGAAACCAAGTCAACTTTAATTGAACCTGAAGCTATGGTAATCCTCAAGGAGAATAATTTACCTCCTCTTAAGTGGAGACTTGGCCGAATCACAGAAGTCTATCCCGGCAGTGATAATGTTAATCGGGTTGTTACTGTGAAAACTAGTGATAGTGTTGTGAAAAAATCGCTTAAAAGTGTATGTGTTTTGCCAATCAAATAAATAATCGTTATAGTAGTGTTTAATATAAGACACTTGTGTATAATTTTTTTTTGTTTCTTCTATAATAATGCGCGGTACTTTAAATAAAAAGTGATCTTGAAACGAATTAAGCCACATTGTTTCAAAGGCGGCGGCATGTCAAAGCAAAGACATTTTATTTCTAAGATTTAATAAATGCGCTTATTGATGATTTATGGTTCTTTGAATGTAGTATTTAGCGTCCTAAATAAACTGTAAGGAATTATAGAAATTCCGGAAATTAGCGCATCGTGTATATAATCCCTGACCTTCATTACCATTGGTTGCAAGAAAAAATTCGTTAGGTTTTCCACCAATACAGTAACGAGTATTATTTTCTTTTAAGTTGTAATAGTCGTAAGTTTTTAGTATTAAGTTGTCACTCTCATGTTCAACGCATGTTTAATAAAAATAAATTTAAATGTGTGAATCTACAGTCCGTTTTATTTTTTCGAACTAGAGTAATCAACAGTTTTTTAATAGCAATCTGCCGCATCGCCATCTACATTTAAAAAGTGTAACCTCATTTTTGTCTACCAAGTATGATTTATAATCATAATAATAATCGTAAAATTTTCCGCCATCTTTTTTAACATTGGGTTGTCTTACCAGAACATATTTATACTAAGGTACTACGCTGCCAAATTTTCTATAAATGTTCTAAAGGACACGTCGATGTGAAAGAAACTGTTCGATATCTTTATGCTGCGGGCGGCCAACGTTGAAAATTATAAAAAATTTTAAATAACAATCATGATGATAATAATGCCGACACTCGATAAATTGAGTAATGTAGATAAGTAAATTTTATAGTCACTAAGTAATGCGTGGTTGACTGTGATCCAAATAAAATACTGGAAGTAGACAACAAATACTGATAGGATTGTGTCTTAATAATTTGGTTAAAATTTTAAGTGTAGACATTTAATAATTCAATACGATTTATATCGTCCTTTAAAAAAGAATAAATTAATCAAACATTTAACCGTAACAATAAGCTATAGGTTACTATATTGAATCCAGCTGGATGTTTCTTATAAAAAGGTAGTTTCTGTAAATAAATATTATAAATAACAAGTATTATTATTAAAAAACATTTATTAAAAATCATTATGCAATATTTGTTTATAATAAATATCATTTTTTAGGTGTAGGGCAAGTTTTATAAATACATAAAAATATGGAATGCTTGTCACATACAGGTTTTTTTGCAATTTCTGCAGGTCTTTCGGGTTTTTCTCCGCTGTGCAGCATAACACATATATTCAGACCCAACAATAGTTTTACCTTTACCGAAGTAGAAGCAACATTTCTAAGAAGTTGTTCTAGTATGCACTCAATTGCTAGTTTTGGTGAGGTATGTTTCTTTGCATGAACGTTTGTTGATCGTTCTTCTATTAGAGACATATATAGCTCTTCGTCTAATTGCCGTCGCCGATCGGATTTATACTTCATCGTAGTGTTATACTGCCAAAACATGCAAAGGAGGAACTAATTTAATCTTGAAAATGTTAATATATAAAATATTGAATACATAAACGGACGATAGATGTTTAGCACTAATAATCGTTACGTGAAAAAAATTGTTTAATAAGATACGGGTTAAGTATGAAGTATAATCTAAAACAAATTATATGTTCTGGTTTGCAAATACAGTAAAATTGTATTTTAACATTATGATAAATAAAACTTGTTCTGAAATATTTTAAAAAATGGTTAAACTCAATTATTCAGTGCTTATTAATAGTAGCCTATAAATTGGAAACTATTATAGTAAATTTTATCACACTTAATATTTTATTTAATGTTTATAAACAATTTTTTTTAAATAAATCTGCACAATCGTACTGAAAGTTTTGGCTTACAAACCGTTACAGAAAAAAGCAGTTTTGTCGTATTTCTATATCGAAACTAAGAGCGACCAAGGATTGTTTATGTACGAATTATATGAATTGTGAAGGAACATATACGAGAACAATAAATATCTGTTTAACAAGACTGTATTCTCTTTAGATAGGACATGTTTGAAGTCTACAGACTTTTCCACAACAAAATGTACACATGTTCCTCATATATCCCGCCGAGAATACACGCTTTGGCTTTTAGGAATAACAAATGTCCAACTTGTATATCTCTTGGGAGTCCTTCTTTTGAAATGTGTCCCTAATATTTTACTAATTTTTTTTAAAGTTATGAAAAAATCTAGATTATTTATATAATCTACTTGTTTACCAATTATTTATACTGATTTTTTGAGTAATATTTAGTGTTCAATTACAAAACATTATTTACCAATGCCACGATGTACAAACACCGTATACTATTATAAATTACAGTTATCAATTCTTGTTGGATTTGTTTATTTCTTCCAAGACACATTAAATACATTTTGCACATTAATGTCAATTAATGACATATTACATACAATTCAATATTTTCTTATTTAAATTTACTTTGGTAATTAACGTCTGTTTTGTTTTAATTAAGTAAGATAGATATATTATTAGATAATTTTGTAAAGATATGTTCTTGATATTGACTATATAATACAGCATGTTACTAATTAATTTTAATCGTATTCAAACATACTATTTAAAAAAAATCTACTTTGTAAAAATATTACAAACTCTTACAAATTTTGACAATTAAATTAATAATACTAAATATAAAATAAATAAAACTTTAAAAAAAAAAAATTTAATAATGAAAAAGTTAATTCATTTCATGGCATTAATTCATTTTATTTATAGTACGATATGAGCTTAATTCTGTTTATTTAGTGGTCGCGATGTTTGCTTATCGATAAAAAACTACCGATTAGAGAAACCAATTACTCTAATACCTTTTAAAACATAATCTGTTATACAACTCAATTTCAAGTTCAGTTCAAAATTTAAACAAACGTAAAATAAATATGTATAACATGCAATGCGCAGTAAACAGTCAAGTTGCATCATCACAGGGTTTGATGCTTTTAACGTCTCGTTCTTAGCAGTCTTTCTTTCCTTCAGTTGACCCCGTTTTTTTATAAGCAATAGAATTCAAGAGTGTTAAAGTTTTTTGATTGATCGTTGTTCCAAAACTACTTCTTGTAGAAGTACGTCAACCAAAGCATAAGGAGATGCGTCTGTTCTGAGAACGTATAGTTTGCACTATCACTTTGTTGTAAACTATTGGCACAATCAAAGCTTCTTTCATTTTTGGAAAATATTTTTGATGTTTTTTTTTTTTTAATATAAACAGAACTTTTCTTTGTTAGTTAGTTATTGAAGCAAAGTTTTCAATACATCTTCTGTTCCAAAAACAAGTATGGATTAGACATATTTTTCGTTTTGTTGTATCGGCATCGCGAAAATAACAACTGTTATTCTTGAATTTACTAGTATCTCCTATTTTAAAATAACGTGCTCTAAATACTTAACGCTTGTAAAAGCAAAATTCTGATTTGAATTGAAAAGAGGAAAGATGTTCCGTTCCTAGCTGTGTTATCTACCGACTTCGAGTTATCGCGAGTGTTTATTTGCAATAGTTTATTCAGTGCAAATGATGACATGGCGTTCTAATCGCCGCCCGGCGGGATTCCACCCTCGCAAATAGCATCAGGCCTACTGGCGTTACCTATACCGTTGACAACGTCCGAACGAAAGTAGATGTACACTACCTCAAAAAAGTAATTGGACACTTTTAAGCGCGAACGGTTAGTTAAATTTGACAACATTGGCATTGTAGACATTACTTGCAGCGATATTACAAGGTTACTAACCATTCTTTATAAGCTCAAACGTACAAAGAACATGTTTTTGTTAAATTTTTTTTCGCCGAATTTTCTAATTATGTGTTTATGTTGTAACGTGTTCGTTGACACCGCGCGGCTACTTTACGTGGTACAGGCAGTCGTGGTTCTTATTACATCAGAGTATGGATGTCTATGGCGCCATCTAGTTATGTCCGAACTGGAACGGAAGATATTAACTTACTTTGTTGGATATAAAAAGAAAATACAATAAAAAGACTTTTCCACACTTTACAAAGATATAATTAAATACATAACTTAATTGTTTTGTCTTCTTATCAATTGTTAGATTACACATATATTATATTAAACTGATTTACCTATTCTCGTACTTAAATATAAATGCATCAATCAATAGTGTGCTGAAGTAGCAACGCGTTACTTGGCTATTTGCGTGGGTGGCGTCCACTGGCAGCGGCTTAGCATCTACTACTGTTCACACTTAACTTCGGCCAAAGGTGTCTAATCGTGCCAGTCTTTTTATCTTGACTAATTGCTGATATGATGGCAAAAAAAGGGGCGAAGCCTGCAAGAGGTATTTATGAGTCGTACGTTTGATCGAAAAAAAAAGACTTTGCTTACCAGTAGTCAACTGGCGTCAGGTAAAATAATAGAGAGCAAATGCTAATAATCTAATCCGCCAAAGGCGATAATTTACATCTATTGATGTTCGGCAATTCTGTCACACCGTTTGCACTGAACGAGTACCTGGGACAGAATGGCATTTTTATCAAATGTTTATTTAAAGACGTGTTACTTTTAAATTTGTGCACGACTCGTAAATACTCTTAATATTGAAGAATACAAAGTTGTCTAGGCGGGGGGCGTGTAAATCGTAATAGAATGTGACAAGGAACATTATAATGTTTGGCTGTTGTACTGAATTTTAAATAAATGCTATAGCTATAGCCCTTAATTAAAAAAATTATAAATCATTTATAACTTGATTTATAATCAAAATAAATTGAAAAAAGCTCTATTAATAGCTTAAATAAATTTAAACTGCATGCCCAAATATGAAACTGCTGTTTTAATTAGCCTAAATTTTTAATATTTCCGGATTAAATTAAAGTTACCACTTCGATTTTCTTTGTAGAAGAAGTATTATCAACATTTGTACGTAATTAGTGGTTAAACAATTGGTTTGCATTTTTTCATACAAAATAGATTTTTATGAATATAGGTAAAATGTTCAATTGTTTTTTTGATTACATTATTGTAATTCACGAAAAAATGTTTCAATTTTGCTGATTTAACCCAATTTATGGATGATATCGAACCTACTAGTTAAAGTATTAGAGTAGAGTAGAGTTTTATTTTCAGGCGGTTTTTGTGAAATCTTATTAATATTATAACAAAAAGAACAAGTGGTGAAAAAATTAATATTTTTCTAAAAAGATGTTATCTTTAGTTAGATGTAACTGAACTGGAAATCAAAACTAATATTAGTTTTGTTACCTATAAATCAAACAGAATTCTTGCAGGTTTTTGCTAAAACTAAGTAATAGAAATGCATCACTAAACATTGGAAAAATCAGTCTCTTTTTTGTACAAAATGATCAACAATGTTCATTTCTAAATTAATAATATAAACACTAAGTCTCAATCTTGGTTTAAAGAGAAAATAATTTTTTTTACAAACCCAACACTTCGAAATCCTGATAATTATATACAACGATTAACCTAAAAGATGTCACATCGTGGGATATACATAGCTCATGCATACATACACTCATGCGAAGATGGAACAAATGGCTAGTATTTAACACGTTTAGCCCAGCGGCTGAACTTCCGTCACAGCCTATGGACCGCAAGGCGAAGTTTATTTTAAAGCTTCTTCACAGCTCATGGGCCCGTATTTAATTGTGCTTTACAGTTGTATTTAAGCGTCTTGTGTCTTTAAAACATTATCTTACGCCAAATATTAGTTTTTCTTATTTTATCTTTTTCTTCAAGTAATTCAAATTAATTTTGATTAACTATAATATTAAGTTTGTGCTCTGTTAACATTGTCTGTTATTTTCTTAATTTGAATATAAGAAAAATGATAAAAATTTAAAAAATGGAACATTTACTAAATATAATAGGAGTAAGGTTTTACATATTACAAAAAATGTTTTCAAACATTGTTATCTGTTTTCTTGTACATTAAACCATTTTATGATCATGTTTCTCTTAAACCGAGTCGGGTTTATAGACCCCACACAAGTAACATGATATTTTTACATTTTTGCGTTTTAAAAATTTTTGTTATTACTTTTCCTTCAATTTTTATTTATGTTTATACACCATGTAAAGTACGCAATGGCAAACAAAAATTATTGAGTCAATGGAAAGTATAAAATTTTTTACTTTGGGCTAAAAATGTTCAATAATAATTTAAAAACAAACTAAAAAAAATGCCAAAATTTTATTTGTTGTTCCATACTATTAGAAGCAAATTTATGTGTCGCAATAGTTGCCCTACCAAATTTCGACATAATGCAAAAATTCTAAGTAGACGCAGTGGTTCCAGGCGCGGGCGGGTCCCCTGCTTTAAAGAAATATCGTGTAAAAATAAGATAAGAAAAAGCAAATATCCCCAAATAAAGGAATAATGTTTCATCTTGCTTTAAGTAACAAATAATAATAAAAAATAACTACAAAACATTAATAATCTATAGTTTTTAAACTATTTTTAAATTTATATTATTACATACTGTTTTCCTTTATGTTTTCTTATTTTGCTTTTTTTGACAATGATAACAAATCCATATAGGGAGCAAAACATTACATTTGGCAAAGGTAATACAATTATTTGGATTTCATTCATTACATCTCAATTATCAATTATTTTGGAAAACTTAGTATTGTTGATTATAAAACTAGTATAATTACCTATTAAACAAATATTTACAAATGTTATTCTACTTTTATTACTAGTACTTAGCGTATTCAAACCAAAATAAAAGATTGAAATAAAGTTTAAGAAGAGATTCTCATCAAATGCTTAAAGCAGTGTTTCCAGAGACCCGAAACTCCGTTCTTTTGGAGGGTATTCTATACCCCAAGTAATGATCTTTTCTTCCAAGGTTTTGCCATTACTAAGTAAGGTATATAAATAGTTATTACTAGAAACTAAAGGAAAGATTATTGCTTTACGAGAATGTGGATTTTCTATCCAAGTAATTGCTGCACGTATGGGTTTATCGGTAAGATAATTTTTTATTTTGGTTTTGATAATATTCTTTAATATTAGGAGTTTTTTTAATTTTAAACATGGCTATATATACCAAATGTATGGGTATTATATGATGTATACTTCAGATTGCACAATTATTCACCTACATCACAAGAAATTGTTTATAATTAAGTTTTAGTCACATAGCAATTGGGTATTAAGTTTTTCACGTCTCTTAAGTTAGCAATATAAAGTTAGCAATATAAAATAAAACATAAACCGCCCATAGAAGTGGAAGGCCATCTCTCTTATCCAGAGTTGAAAAAGACAACATTATCCAAGATGTTCGTTTGATTCCATTCACAACTTCCGCCACCATTTGCGAAAGACTACAGCTACAATGCAGTTTGCAAACAATAAGGAATACTTTAAAAACTGAAGGAATAAGCTGCTATCGACCTATAAAGAAACCTGTAATAACTGAAAAAAATGCCTACCCGAGATTGCAGTTTTCAGAAAAACATTTAAATTTTGATTGGAAAGGTGTTTTCAGATGAAAAAACATTCTTCACTTCCCAAGATAGTAAAAAAGTTTTTTGGAGGCCACGTAATTCCAGATATGAATCAAAACACGTGCAACTCAACAAAAGAAGTGGGAGAGTTAGTGCTGCGTACTGCGGATGAATGAGTGATGTTAGCTCAGGGTAATTAACACGTGCCAATGAACGCTTAACTGCTCAAACTTACTTGACGATTTAGGAAGACGTTATGCTGCTCTCCGTACGAACAGTTTATTCCGAAGGACCAATTCGGTTTGTTCAGGACAATTCTCCTATACATACGGCAGCGGTAGTTTAAGAATGGTTTTTACAACATCCAGAAGTGAAAAGAAGTCACCGGATTTGAACCCTTTAGAGAATTTGTGGGCGGCGGCCCTGCGTGGGTGGAACGACGAACTGAACAATAACATAGAAATACGAAATATAAAGAAATTGAAACCCAATATTAATACCGCGTGGGACAGATTTCAAGGAGCTAATTCATGTGCCAATTTAATCAATTCAATGCCAAACCGTCTACGGGAATGTATAACTGATAATGGATATTACACCCATTACTAGCATGTAAAATAACAATATTTAAATAAAACGATAAATACTTTTTTAATCATGTTTTTATTAGGATTTTCTGTATCTAGTTTTGTTCTTGTAATATAAATAGTGTTTTTGTATCATTTATAATAAAATCTGAAGTACTATTTCTATTAAAATGTAGTAGGTACTATAATAATCTAAAAGATATAAAAAATGCAAATTACGAAATTGCAAATTTCAGTTATTACTATTAAGTTTATATTCTCTCGAAATAGTTTATACTCAAATCAAATGTTACGAAGAGAAATCGGAAAAATGCATTTCGCATTTTTCTAATTTTGTAATTTTTACCTTTCCAGCATAGGTATGTATTTTCTAATTTTGTTTGGAAACTTGATTTTATAACGGAAAATATGTATCTTTTAATTTTTCATATGAATAATTTAAAAGCAGTGATGGAAATTTATACTAGAATTGTTCGACCACTAATTAGGTTTTAATGGTGATAATACTTTCTTTACAAAGAAAATCGTAATTTTGACTTTAATTTAATCCAGATATATTAAGACTTTTAGGCTAATTAGTACACTAGTTTCATATTTGAGCATACAGTTTATCATTATTCGAGCTATAGATCAAACTTAGTTAATCATAAATGACAATTAAATTTTTTTAATTACTTAAGCAGCGAACATAAATAAGTAGAAAACTCGGCGAAGAAGAATTTACAACTTTAGGGTACAATTTAGATAAGAAACATGTTCTTTGAACGCTTGAGGCAGTGTTTATGCAGAATGGTTAGTAACCTCGTAATATCGCTGCAAGTAATATCTACAATGCCAATGTTGTCAAATTTAACTAGGCATTTTGTTATAAGGCAAGTTTGGTTGTCTACCTTGCAGGCCGCGCTTAAAAGTGTACAGTGTGCGCTACACAGTTCTAACAAAAACAAACGGCAGGTAATTCTTTTATTGAGCCACAACCAACTATGTTTTTTAACCAACTCTAATACAGTCTTTAAACCTCTATGTATTTATCGCAATCAGAAAAACCTTGAACCAAAGATTCACACACAAGAAGTAGAAATCCTCACAATGATTTAAGGTAAAAAACCGAATCGAAAGACAACAAATACTGGTTAAATCCACCTTCTTCATCTAATCGTTACATGCCGCTAGAAAAAAAATAAACAAGCTACTTAATTAAATAAAAGCTCCAAAAATCTTTTAGACCACCTCCAATTTTTCTATTATAAGTATCGCACCGTTTATTAAACTACTAGATCAAGCCGCAATAACAACAATATAAATTAAAGCTTTCGCTGGAAATCAAGTAAAAGTCGAACCAAAAGTGGATAAACATTATGGTACTATAATAAAAACTTTGAACAAAAAGCAGGCCAAATTCTAAACCTACAAACTAAAAGAGGAATGAACTTACAAGATCGTATTAAAAAATATGCACCACTTCATTAACACTCTTGGGTGTTCAAGCGAAAATAGAGAAATTAAGACACAAATTCACAAATATTTGTACAGAACAAAATTACCACTCCTATGTTCATTATTGAATTGAAGCCAGCACGAAACACCAAAGATGTCTACAACGTTGAGCACATACGGCAGTGTAAAATCGAATTTAAACTACCGATACAAAAAAAATAAATTGCTCAATGTGCAAGATGTCAAAGGTATGCTAATACCAACATTTTTCTGCTACTTAAAACCCAGTTTTATCAAATCTGCAAGCGATCATTCTACGGAACAGTGTCAACGCAAAGAAAAATCCAAAGACGTCCGACGTGTCTTGTGTGAAAAAAAAGTTACTCTGCTAATTAGAAAGGATGTATAGTTTACAAAGAACTTCAAAAGAAAAAATTCCCACAACTCAGACTAACGCAGTATTTTTCTCCAGCATTAGTCATATGTTAACAACAAGTTCAACCAGGATTATCTTATGCGCAAGCAACAAACCAAAATCAACTGCTTTCACATTTGCCCGCCAATACGACGCATCTTTCAAACACCAACCAACCTAATCAGCAATCTAATGAATTGCAAGACCTAAAAAACACGATGAAAAACTCTACGAAACCTCCTGACAACTGTAGTTACCAAACTTTAATTATCTAAGAATTTCTAATTACAGTGTATATAATAGTAATCATCCAGCAGGAACTGCTCGAAGTGAAACCGCAATATTTACAAAAACTCAATAAAACATCATTGATTAAGACAGCAAACTTTTTCTTCAAGCAGCCAGTGTATCTATAAAAGATTCTACTAGCTTGTTAACAATTTTAGCGGTATATTTCCTTCTTAAATCACAGTAAATATTAACACTTTAAGGTTTGTTATAGTACCTTAGGACAACGGTTTATTTTAGGAAGAGATTACAACGCTAAACATATCCATTGGGAATCTAAAATTATTACACCCAAGAGACGCGAGTTACTTTAAACTATAGAAACTAACGGCAAACCTATTTATTGGCCATCTGACAGACGCAAACAATCTGATCTACTTGACTATTGCTTTATAAAAGGCATTCCACAAGACTTTATTACAGCTCGATTATGTTTTGACCTATCTTTGAAAAGACCTGCTAAGCAAAAACAAAAACGATTGCATCCAGACATTTTTTAGAAGGACTTACAGCTACAAAAGCCACCGATTACTTTCTTTAAAAAACAACAAAAAAATTATAGCAGGTAAAAAACCATTCTTTGCCCATCAGAACAGCTCAAAAGACTTGGGCCAGAACAAATTCTAAAAAAGCACGTGTCTTTGCCAATCATTTAACGAACGTTTTTTAACTATATCAAAAAGACAGTAGACTCGGAGAAAACGCAGAAATCATCAAACATTTAGAGTCTCAATATCAAATAGAATTACTAATTCAGCCATTTAAAACCAATGACTACTACTTACTTGATAAAGTAGATTTTTTAAATTCAAAAATTAAACAAAGCAAAAAAAAACACTGGTAATTTTCGAAATGCCTTAGTGTTTGACACGTTTGCACTCTCGTTATATATTTCAATAGTGTCAATAAATGCAACGCTTAAAACTAAGCATTTTTCATGATAATTTGTTGTCATGTTGGTCAATGCTTTTTGCAAACTTTTAAAAAGGCAATCATTGATAGCTATGTCTATATTTAAACTTAATGAGCATCCTTTGTTGGTATACTTATTCCATATAATTATTTTGTTGTTTAAACAAAATGGTAAACAATGATATAGAAAACACTATTGACTTTCTTTTTCAAGAAAGGTTGTATTCATTGCTTCGTTCGTAAAATTTCATTCTTAATAATAATCGTTAATTATAATTTGTTTTGAAACGTTTACAAATTTACCTTCTTTGCTTTATAAATTTTGTTGATTTATAAGTACGATGCTTAATTGCAGCTTCTTAGCAAATGGTTACATACCAACTATTTATTGAAAAAACTAGCAGTTGTTAACAATTCAGGCTTTGGCATAAATAGGTTTCTTTAATTTACTGGCTGCAAAAGCAAACTTTTATAAATAATTGATATTTTTTAAATTAATTCAGCTCATTTATATTAAGCTTTATAGTGCGAGGAAGTAAACAAAAACTCCGGATATGGCAATTAAAATTAAAAGTTATGAATCCGTAAAACGTACGACCAATTACAATTGAGAAATTGAAGGTGACACAATTTTTGACATAAGTTCTATATTGATCTATTTTGTATCAACTTGTCATTTTGCAAATCGCTGTTATTTTGCTTGTTTCTTTTGCTACTCTAAAACGTTTTTTAAGACTGCGTTTATTTTTGGCATTCATACGTATTACATATTTTATTTAAGTTTGCGCTCTAAAATTAAAGTAGTAAATGATGTATATGAAACATGTAAATTATACTCATGTTTTTCTCAATACATATAAATATTTGAAAGTCAAAAATTAAATAATAATATCGGTTAATCATAACACCACTTGTAATATAAACGCACACAAATAAAATAAAGTAAATCCAAATTTTTTACGTATAACTTCTTAATTGTGTACTCATTATCATCATTATCATCCCTCAGTCGCTTGCATCCACAGTTGGATATAGGCCTCTTCTATGCTCTTCTTGTTAAAGTTAATGTTTTCGCTCTGTACGTAAACACAAGCACAATACATTGTTTATACACCTTTTTCTATAACAGATAAGAATGTTTCCTTTAAGTCACTCATTTTACCAAAAGCTGCCCATCCCAAACTTTACAAGTCTGGGTATCTTTCCTAATTGCTAAATCATGACCAAGATATATGTAGTCATAAACTTGTTCTACGTCATTGTTATTCTAGGTACTACTAACATGAATATGTAAATTTAGATTATAAAGAATGTGCATTGCCAACTCGTATGAATTGCAAACTCGCTTTCGGTTCAGCTGCAAATTTTCATGCTTGTCGAAAATGAAAACCATTTTCTACTTATTATACAATATACTATTCGTAGTAAAAATAAAACCAAGTTAGTAATATATTTTTAATTTAAAAAACACAATTAAAATTGTGTATAAGAACATAGCCTAAACGTCTTAAAGATAAATTACTGTGGTCTACTTAAAAGACAATAATCCTTAAAATACTACTGTTCTTAGCACAATCGACATCAAAACGTTACCGAAAAACCTATACATCTATGGACAATATTTAAAAAAAGTGCAGTAGAATTTAATTTTACATTACTACCAAAAAAACACAAGTTTAAAACATAAAAAAATAATGTAATGTTAAAAATACACGTTTGAGTTTTAAATAAAGTTTGAATATAGCTTCTCTTAACATTTTACGTAAATATATTAACAACACTTACTTCAAATCGTCTGAAAGAAGATTGTAGATTTTTTGTTATAATCTGATCGATTTATAAGAGTGACGTTCCTTTTGATAAGATGAAAGTAAAAATTGATTTAAATAACAAAATTTAAACTTGAAACTTCAAAAAATGTTTGGAAATTTAAAAATTATTAAGATTCCAATAAAAGTATAACTCGTGTAAACATAAACTAAACTATAGCGTTTATATTGTTGTTAATTCAATAAAAAAATTGCACCAATAGAACTTTTACGGTTATAATTTTACTTATAGAATTTTTAAAAAAAGTTTGCTCAATAGTCAAAACAATTTAAAAATAAAAACTAATTTCACTATTACATAAATATTTAATATTATATACTTTTTGCTGTTTTAGAATAATTTTTTTTATATTTGAATATTTTCGATATTTTTTCTTGGAAAACAAAAATTGTCAAATATTTATTATTTATTAAGTAATTTTAAATTAAAAAACTGTGTATAATACAATAAAACTACTTTTAATTTCTAATTTTGTTACTTCTTTAATAAATGTATTAACAAACCTTTTTGATTTAAAATATCTTATTACTACTATTGTTTTTTAGAATTCTCCTAAGAGGAAGGACTGTAAAAAAGCTTTAGGTGTCTGTAAATTGGCAACGTTTTGTGCGGCCGATAGCGAACTTCTTCAGGCGTAATTGCAGTTTAAAAAGTGGTGTGTTTAGGCATACGTTAAAGGAATAATAGTGAAAACAAATAAAAATATACTTTTGAACTACAGTTGGGACGGTGGATCTTTGCAATTATGGCCGCCACATATTCGTGTGAATCAAGATTTAAAACTAAAGTCAAATTAGCACTTATTTACATAAGTATATTTGTCATTTTTAATGTTAAATAAATTTGAGGTTATATTGAAAATTTAACAGGATAAATAAAAAATTTCTCTAAACATGATTTTGTGTTAAACATCTAATTCTTTATCAATAAAATTTATCTTTTTATCTCAATGATTTTGCACACTAATTTTATTAAAGTACTAAATTTAAAATTATGCAAAAAATAATAATAGGAAAAATTTCTTAAATATGTAAACAGATATAAAAAACATGAATGTTTTAATGTTCATTACTCTAATTTAGAATCAGAACTTGAATCATCGTTAAAATTAATAATTATAGGTTTAATCTCAAGATCGGTAAGAGCTTGTTCACGGTTATGCCACTCTTCAATTACCATTTCTGTGTGCTGAATGCACTTTTTCCACGAAGCGTTACAATTTGGTAAAGCTTCTTCCTACAGAGTTAATACACTTTCGTCACTAAAACCATCTCTACCATTGTGTTGATTATAATAAGATTTAGCTTCAACCCAGATCAATTCGATTGCATTGAACTCACAAGGAGCCTAATACTTCAGGACCATTTTCTCGAAGCAATTCATCAATAACATACACTTTATCTTTTTGTTTAATTTTGCAATTTGCAGTAATTCAGCTTTAAACAAATTTTCATTACAGTTGATATTGTGATGTTTTATCCAATCGACAATTTCTGATTTTTTCCATGAACTAGCAGTTTGCTTTTCTAGAAGTACGCTGTGATACGATGCATTATCCATTCTAATTAACGATGGTTCTTTTAAATTGGGAATTAGCTTTTGTTTCATCCAAGTCATAAATATATCGTGATTCATTTCACCGTGGTAATCTAAGGTATTTGATTTTGAATGAAATAACAAACTTGCCCATTTAACAAATCCATTGCTTGTTTCTGCATGTAAAACAATATAATGTTTGCCATTATATCCTTCAGGTTTACGAACGCTTTTGGTACTATCATCCTGCCAAGATTTCCTTTTACTACCTTTTAAGTAAATACAGGTTTCGTCTAAGAAAACAACTTGACCCGGCACTTTCAGTTTTTTATTTGGAGAATACTTTCTT
Source organism: Aquatica leii (assembly GCA_035610365.1). Lineage (NCBI taxonomy): Eukaryota > Metazoa > Arthropoda > Insecta > Coleoptera > Lampyridae > Aquatica > Aquatica leii. Next base: position 82,235,623 of record CM069435.1, read on the forward strand.
AGAAACTGCGTCCGCATACAAGCTATATGTAACTTTTCCATAAGAACTCGACGATTATCATCTTCTTTAAATTCAAATCCCAAGTCGTTTAATACAATCTTCAACGAAGTTTTATTTATATTGACGATTTCGTTGCTTTTCAAATTGCGGTTTAATGTACTAACAGTTACTTGCTTTTCTACAATAAAAAGATATAAGTAAGTATATAACTTAAAAATTAATAATTATTACTGTCTTTGTACATGTTGTATAAACAATTACGGATTTTTATTTTTAAAGTTTCAGGCATATTTGTCGTTTTGGTTTTAATACGAGGTCTTTTTTTACCAGGATTGACAAAACAGGATTTTCAATTTTCTCACGTCTGATGCTACAAACGGTTCGCTTAGAAATATTGAGTGCGATTGCAACCCTCTAAAAACAAATAAACGTAAATAATACAACGTAGAAACATTATTATAGTTTTAATCTTACGTTTTGAACACTATTAACAGATTTTAAAGGCCCTCCATTTTCTTTTTCTTTTTGAAAATACGCCAAAAAATGAATAACCATCTCTTGGGATTGACTATTCAATCGTTGCCAGGCATAACTTAAAACCATAATCTAAATTAACTAAAAGTTATTTAAAAACATTGTACTTACGAGATGTAATAATAACCAGTATTGAATGCAGTTGTTCTGATAAGAACAGATTTCTTGAAGTAATAGAGAACAGCGAGAATCAATTTTTACAAGCAAAGATACAAAATAACACAAAAATATAAATGATACACAAATGTCATTTACTATGTCATTTACGTTTTAAACTTTGCACGTGCTTATACTACTCTAATCAGAATAGTGTAGTACAAATGTATGTTTAGTAATCGACAAACGGGTATTTTATCCTTTTTCATCTTCAACTTTCACTAATAACGTGATTCATTAATTGAATCTTACGGAATGAAATCACCTGATAGGCTCTATCCTTGTTGTAATATGAAATCATGAATGCTACTACAATAACGTATGTCGTTCACGTTTACATACAGGTGCAAAGATCCGCCGTTTCAACTATATGTACATTAGTCATTTTTATCTTTTAAATTCTACAACAAAATTTACACAAAATGTCAAAAACGACATTTACATAAAGTTTTTCTTCTATTTTATCTAAAACTTTTCATGTAAGGAATTTCTAAAGTTTCTTTATATAATAAGTATTTATATTAAAGCAAAGATAAATGACAAATTACGTTAGTACATGTTTAAATTCTCCTTATAACATTATAGTTAAACGTTAAATGATTATTCAAACTTTTTATGCAGATCTTAAACTAAAAAAATTATTATAGAAATATTAGTTTTGTTCTTTTTTTAAATTACATTTATTTTATAATTATATTTTTATGCTAAATTTTAGGAATTAGTTATAATATTACTTTAAAGCTATTTATTGCTATTTGCTACACAGAAATTAAATATACAACGGTTGTATTCCGTAAACGCTTTATATAAACCTACATAGTTCTAGATTACTTATATTAAGATCTTAATCTAAAAGTTAATAAATGTGATGCAATAAATAACTACACTCGATTTTATCAAAACGAAAGTATCAAACTAAGAAAAAAACCAGAATTGTATAAAATGTACATTATATATTACGTTGTTTTTTTATCATACTAACATTAGTGTATAATATTAATAACTCATTTTTAGTTTTTACATAAATCTATACTTAAATTACTAATATTATGTAACAGTATTATTAAGGTACATTATAGAACATTAAGTCACTTTAAACTTTAAAATTAGATATATTAAAGAGATTAATTTTTGTGATTAAAACTATATAATATTTAAATACGAACTTTCAAGCAGATGTTCAGTTTTTTATTAGGTGTCAAAAATAACAAATATTTACATACGTGATAACAGAAAAAGAAAAAGGCATTTGGAATTACATATATAATGGAAAAGTTATTGTAGTAATTTTTTTTGCATGTTTCGTTTTTTGTTCAGCATAAAATATTCTATAAAAATTCAAATTAAAATATTTTTCAATAATTTAATAACACAACAAAACTAGCAAAAAGTATTCGACTTATTGCAATTAATCAAATAATTACATTTTAATTAAACATAAACGGTGTTACTTTTTTAACAAATTAAAATAATATTTAAAAACAATTTTTGAACTATTATTGTAATATGCAACATGACATAAGATATTAATTAATAATATATTATACATATACGTACAAATATGAAAATGTGTTTAAATTTTTAAAATTTAAAGTAAAAGAAATAATACAATGTAACATTTAATTATTATGAAATAAATTTATTTGACACAACAATCTAGATAGACATAAAAACGTAGTCATTTAAAAATAAATGACATTAAAAAGTACACAACAGAATTTAATTAAACCGTAAGATAAGAGATAATCGTTATTACATGCCAAAAACAGCTTTTTAATAAAAAAAATTAAAAACAAGTTAAAGGTCTAAAGCAATTTAAATTAGTTATAGATAAAATCTAAAAATGATAAATAATATTATCTAAATTCAGATTATATAATTAATAATTTACGATTATAAGAATTATGTATTACTTAAATGTTAAGAGAACCAAAAATATAATTTATTAATCTAATGATTAATTTAATAATTTATTAAAGATTCTGTTGAGCTACTGTGTTCTAGTATGTAACGAATTTGGTTCGTAAACAAAGTAGTTATAGTTTTTTAAAATCGAATGGTGTTGTAACAAAACAAAAACAAAAACAAAACAGATCCAACAATTCCAAAACCTTTAAAAATTCAATACATTTGTACGAATAATTTGCTTATTATGATTACTTTAAGACATTGTTTGATAACCGTAATAATATTACAACAGTAAACAGAAATAATGACATAGTAAGTTGCTATAAGCTATTGTGATAATACGTTTTTAATATTTCCGTAACTCAACCACTACAGTTATAAAAAATTACATTTAAAAATTTAAGTATACTGCATTTTTAATAAACACGTTTTGTTTTATAACATGAATAAAATGTATTTAAAAAACTTTTTGAAACCATTAAATTACACGGTTTTATTATTTATTAACCGCCAATGCAAATAAGACTTTATTCATTTAAGACTTGGCTATAATATAATTGAAGGTCTTACAATTGAACATTTAAGATTTCAACGTTCTGACCGCTCCGTTTTTCTATAATAATGGCCGAATCTTTTAAACCCAATATTATACTACATTTTCCTTTTTTATTCTTTGTAAAATTTATAACATTTATATAAAAAAAAATTGATTCAGTAACCCGTTTCTAAAGATTTTTGTATTAGAAAAAATGCAATATTGTAGAACTATAGCAAAAAATTAATATCTCTTAAATCTTACAAGATTTGAATTTTGATAATAGCTATACAAAACTACGTGTTATACTGTAATGTTTTAAAAATATTATTCAGTTTGTTTATATATTTTTTTGTATTTTGGTATTTGTCATACAACTTTTATTTTTTAAACAGGATCAGCTATTTGTTTATGTATTTATTAATTTTTTGTCCAATTTTAAGTAAATTTAGTTATACACATCATATCTGTATTATTAACCGTTCTTAAAATAATTCAACTTTTAGTAATATCGTATTAGTTTACCTACTCAATAATTATTTTTTAACAAGAAACAAACCGTTTAAGGTTAAAGACAAGCATTTCTTTTTGAGAAATTAACTTATGTTTATTTTCGTGTAATTTAATTAAATTTTTCATGTTAAAATCTTATAATATTGTTATTGTTGTTAAATAATTATTTTTGATATTATTAATATAAATAACAATCTTAAAAGGTTTTTTTGTCAAAAACTAATTATTGAATAGGTAAACAAGTAGAAATAACGATTTCGGTCCGGTTCAGATGCTTGATAGAAACTAGAATTGCCTCAATATTTTATGTTAAAACACTTAAATTGTAATTCCAACAGTTTTTTAAACTTTTAAACAGGACGTTTTTATACATTTAATGCGCCATTTCTACATATTTCACATTCTCTAAATTATCTACGTATTGTCTACTTGTTTTTTACGTACACCTGTATAGAATAATATTTCACGTGTGTTTTCTCATCACGGCTTACTATTTTCATGGACAGTAAAAATGAACATATACAGGTAGAAATTAAAAGACGTCATCACAGTATAAGAAAAAATCTAACTTATGAGCGTAAAATAACTATTTTAATTTTCTAGGTAAATAAATAAAATACATAACATTTTTTCGTTACACCTTCTTATTTATTTTTTACTTACTAAAAACTTAAAACTTTTTTAGTTCATTATATACGTATATCGTTTTTGTAATCGGTATATATAATTTATTACTGTCTTCATATGTGATTAAAAAGCCGATAAAAAAATACAAAAACAAAACCGGATTAAAACTTGGAAAGTTAAAAAAAAGAGCAAAATGACAGCAAGAATCTATTTTTGTTTAAAATTAGATATAAAGATAAATAAAATAATTATAAAAAAATCTTTACATTAATACGTAGGTATTGCTGGCTAATTTGGATATTTAGTAACTGCATAAAAAAAATAGTTACACAACAAACTAATAAACGGGTAATTTCCGGGAAAGTTGCAATTTTGAATGAATTGCTATCATTGAACAAATATTTTTCAAATAAAAAAATACTTTTACTTGACTGATTTTTATGCCACAATTGCAAAACCAACTCTAAACAATGTTAATTAGACTACTAATCAAACATAATACTTAACATTGGTATGTCAGTATTTTAAATAATTTTCAATAATTGCCCGATCTAAAATTAATTTTTTTAGACTATTACTTTCAATGTCATGCTGATAAACAGTTCAGTGATCGTACTTCCTGCATAGTTGCCGTATTACACACTTAAAGCAAGTATAGTGCACGCTGTTTAAAAGAGTCAGTTTGGTGTTTTTGACAACAATAACCAAATGATAACAAACAAAAATATTAAAAAAATACATGTTTATTGGTTAGAAAAGAATAAATTCGTAAAGCGTGTATTTGATTTATTTAAAAGGTGAAATTATAGTATCAATACAAGCAAAAAGTATAAAAATTTAAATAAAACATTTAAAAAATCTAAATTTTAAGCTAACTAAGTAAAAAAATAGTCTGCTAAGTTTATTGACACCGTGATTAAATTGTACTCAAAACAAAATTATGATGTTTAATTTAGTTCTAAAGAGTACCCATTTCTTTCCAGTTATTTGCTGACACCAAAAATAAAACCAAATGCAAAATAATGTTATCACATAAGACGTAGTTAAATTAGGTTGTTATTTTTAAAAACTACACATTATTTCTAATGCTATATGCTAACGTAAGAACAAAATTAATCATTTTGGTTAAAATCTTCTGACACTTAAAGTTTAATAAGGTTTTAGTTTATTTTAAAAAATGTTTAAGCGAATAGGTCAAAGTGATTGCTTTGCAGAACCGGGAGACGTGTAGTTGCTTTGTTCCAAGTGTGTTGGTCTATCAATATCTCTGATCTCTATAATCATATGGATAGCTAATACTTATGAGAAAAAAATAAATATGGGATTAGACTGCGTAGAAGACAGCGCCTCACAATACTAAGATTAGAACTAAACTAAACGAATTTTACTTGACAACAATGCTATTTTTCAAACTAAAAAAAGTTTATGATCATACATTTAGTTGAAATTGCAAACCTAATTAAGAAATTTTATAAAACTGAATAAAACTTGGTGAAATGTAATGGCTTTAATCAAATTTTAATTAGTTTCAATAGGATTATACAAAAAACAGTTAAACAGTCATTTTAACTCGCTTAAGAATCACACATGCTTAACACACTTGTAGATTTAACCATCGAAAGCATGACAAAATTGCGAAGAAGTCAAGAAACTTAAAGAACATAACATACATCCAAAGCACAAGCTTCTACTGATGCGCCCAAACGATTTTTAAAATATTTTAAACATATTAATCTATTTAGAAAATATCTTACAAAAATATTAATATTTATGACAATTGCACTTTCAATTAAACTGTCACAAAAAGAATGGTTAACGTGACATTTTAATTCTTGTCTTAGTAATGAGTGGCGCTGATGATTTCTCTAAAGGTGTCAATGTCAGACTACAGTATCAACTATCCGTATTATTATAGAAATCAGTGATCAATATAATCTCTCAAAGAATGAATCTTTATTCTATGTATTATTAGATCTAATTAGTTGTTAAAACATTTAATAACTCACGGATTAAACTTGTTTAGTAAGCAATAGACAAGTAGCAATCATTTTTAAATTCAATTTTTTTAGGTTTTTTTGGTTGACTTTAGTATTCTAAGAAAGTATTTTTTTTTTAAATTTAGTGACAAACCGTAAGTTGTTGGATCCGCCATAATAAAACTAGAGAATTGGCTACAAATCGACCAGATACATCACGTATTACAACATCGGCTCAAAATAATGCCATCATGGAGCTGACTGGTAACGAACATTTTGTATCAAGGGCTTAAGTTTAAAAAAAAATTGTAATTACCATGTAGTAAAAAAAAAATAATGCGTCGGCTCTATTATGGAAAATTACAATGTCGTCAAATTTTGATTTCAGCGAAACATGCTGCGATAAAGTTGCAATTTTGCAACGAAAATTTGAATAGCTATTATTCAAACGTTTTGTTTTATTTATTATAACTTAGTTGTTATTGCAGGACTCTTCTGTGCAATTGTAAAGACAAAACGGAACCAGAAACCATTGAGATAGTATACTTCTTAAATGAACAAGAACAATGCTGGTTTTTAGAGGTAGATGTGTAAGAAATGTTCAGATGCGATTGTAAAAGTAACACCACTAAGATATAACGAAAGAGCCTACAATGCAATTTTAGAAGACGTGCTTTGTATCGTAAAGATGATATGGCATCATTTGTTTTTGTGCAAGATAATAGCACAGTCCATACAGCAGATATAGTGCTAAATTGGTTCAAAGTTCACCAGAAAGTGATCATGGATTTCCAAATCATCTGACCTCAATTTCATTACAAATTTGTAAGTCGCTTCTGTGAAAGTAAGAAAATATAAAGAAAAGTGGTTTCTTAATTTTATGAATCATTCTTTTCTATATCTTTGCTTGGTTTTTGATTAAATAATAAAAAGTATGTAAAAGTCATTCATTTCTTGACGTCATCTAACAAGCATCGTGTTTTTCTTTTTTTTTAGGTCATGGTGAATCACGAAACATGCATGCGTGATTTTTTTTTAAACATCAGCTTGTGGCGTTATGTATATTGGAACCATTTTTATTTCAGTAATTTATTCACGCAGAGTAAGCTTTTTCAATTTTTTTCAGATTAAGTGTTTTTTTCATGTCGATTTTGTAGCACCACGTAACACTTTTAATGTGGGTCACTATCAGTTACATCTAAAGTTAAAACCTTCAAACATCTCTTTTGTAAATTACGAACACTTGTATATATTGTGAAAATATTCTAAAATCGAGGCATCGGTCAAATAATTAACTTCTCTGCTATGTACATACAGTGATTGATTCCATTACTACAAGGCATGGATCTTTAACACATCCTTTAAGAAAAATTACACACAATACTAGCATACAACGAAATTCGGTTCTTTTCTTCGTTAAATTTACTCTGTTGTAAAAAATCAACTTTTTCGCGAGTAGCTATATTGACATGATTGTTGGTTAGATTAATTACACGTGAATCATTCACAGTTGTACAGATGTATTGTAAGTTGCCGATGCTTTCGACGTTTATATAACCGACGTTTACCATTCATTAGGCTAAACTACTTTTTTGTGTGTGTACAAAGTGAAAACCTAGTTTGTTGTTAATTTTATTTAGTTTATTTTGTTTTTTCTTCGACATTACAGACCATAAATATTTATTGCTGTTTTAGCAAAACTAGATCTAGAACCTGTAAAAAAATTCTTGCTACTTGGATTTTCTCTCGTTTTGAATAGTAATTGTTTAAATTCTATTAGAAGCAGGCCGTGCAAGGTTCATTAACAGCAAGAAGATAACAAAATAAATTCAACCAGTCTTTCAAAAAAATTTATTTTTACATTTTGAGTATCATTGGGATATTCAGAATAATTACATTCCAATGTTATTTTTGAGAATTAAAACTATTATTTTTGACTGTTGAAGTAATTAACATGATAAAAATGAAATTGTTCATATTGGTATGATTCAGTTTTTGATAATTTTTATAATCATTAATTTATTAAAAGTCGATGCTTTTATAGAAAAGGCGAAACAAAGAATTAAAATATTTTTTTATACAAAAAATATTTGTTCGATTCTGATAATTTATTTAAAGTTATCACTTTTCCGGAAATTACCCGTTAACTATTTTGTTGTGTAAATAAATTAATTTTTTTATGCAGCCATTAAATACTCAAATTAACCACGTTGCGGTTTTATCCCGACGAATTATTCAAAGCTGATTTTGAATTTCGCGGGTGTTAAACTAATTCAACGTGTTTTCCGTCGTTGATAGCTATTTACAATTAACTTTAGACTTATAGTAAAATTACACTATGAGATGGCTCTGCCATCAAACATTTGTGAATTATAACAATCGAATCAAAGGTATATCCCCATGCGTACAAATTACGAAATGCGAATTGCGATTTGCAATAAAATATTCGTATGGAAAATTATAACATCCCCACGAATTCAAATTTTGTAGGGAAATGTTTTGCAATTTGTAGAGATTTATAATTTTTTCACCAAATTCATGTTGGCGACAAAATTTAATCTTTGTTTATGTAGTGATAATTATAATAATTTATTACAAAAAGCAGTATTGTTTTTTTTATTACAATCGCCACAGGAAAAGATCTCAAGAGGAAATGTGGCAATAAAAATCTTCCGAAAACGGAAACAACAAGGAAGCTATCACAAGAAATGCGATTAGAGGACAAAAATATGCATTTTAATTATTTTTGGATGTCTACACAGCAGTTGGATGAACTCTTAGATAGATGAACATTACAAAACTGCTCTGAAACTGCTTCAAACTGAAATTAATTTTTTTCTACGTTGCTCATTTTTTATAAAATTTTACATTACTATACTATAACTTTACTTTGACAAGTAACAAATAAATGCTAAATTTCGAAGTTAGTAGACCTACCATAGACTCATTTGTACTATAGACAAACTAGACTTGTTTAGTAAATTACAAGACGGCAACACAAAATTATTAAAGTTATTCCAACATTTTGCGATACTGCAATATTCTTAAAACTTTTGTACGATTATTTCACGCCACTAAAATACAAAAGCGGCCAATAGGACAGTTTTTGCATTTCGGAATTTCGCAATTCCGGGCGCATAGAAATATACCTTAAGTACAATATTTTTTAAACTAATAGCAAGTTGTTAAATTTAAGTTTAAGATAGTGTAAAATGCATATTGTGGTTGTGCAATTGAGTTATTTTTATCGAATTTTTAGACTTTGCGTTTTGATTTTTTTTGCATTTCTAATAGCATTTCTCGTTAATTAACATAAATAAATAATCAGGAACGTTTAATTGTTTTGGTTTTTTTATTTACAACTAAAATAAAATTAAAACAATGCATTGAGAAATGTTAAGTCGTATTCTAATTATTAATTTGACAATCGGTTACTTTTGTGTTATGTAATTCTTGCGTGTTAATGTAAAACGTCGTTAATAGTTTTTTCAAGTCAGCATTGAATTATTCATAAATTCTTACATTTCTAACAACGAAAATGTGTTTAGCAATTTATACATGTGTAACAATTGATTATCATATTAAACCATTACATTTGATTTTATTGCATACATGATTGATTTTATTACCAATTGTTACATATTTAAATTCCGTTTCGTGGTGTTTTTAAATAAGACTTCAGAAAGTAGTTAATATGTATGAATGTTAATACTCTTGTCCGTCAAACAGCCGAAGATTTAATTACTTAGTTTAGAAATAGCTTTTTCCTTTAATGGAAGCTTATTTAAATACGTCCCTTTCTATTAAGACGCGCTTTAATAATAAAAAAATATTAAGTAGTAATAACATCAATATGCGTTTACTAATTTCAATTTAAAATCCTTAAAAATAATTACTTCACAAATATCTTAACTACTTTCTATTCATCAATCAATGACTGAAATTTTCTAACTCCAACGCACATATGGTCGATTATTTGATGATTTTTATGTAGAAAACGTAATAAATCAATGTTGTTTGTAAATTGATGTCAGAAAATTTATAACCGAATGTGTATTAAAAACCTGTTTAACGTGTCAAAACTGCTTTTATTTTTATGATTTGTTTATATTACCGTTTTTCTATATAAATAAGTTTCTAGACGTACATTTTAGTACCTAATTTACAAAAGCAGCTTTCGGCGTTTATTTTTATCTTGATTTTATAGTTGCAGCTTGTATTTCATTTTATTACTTATACTACTACATAATAATTTAATTTATTTTTCAATATTAGGTTTTTTACAGTTATCAATAAATAGAAATTTATTGTTATTAGTAATTGTTAATGAGCCTTTTACATTAAGCAACTCTAATTTCAACTTTTTTGAAACGATATTGTTATTAATATGCCGTTAACGGTTCTAAATATGGATAAAAGCATAGCTAGTAGGTGTTTCATGAATAATAAAAAAAATTAATTTTTCTAGTGACGATTATAGGAAAATTGCAAAAACATTCTTTGTAAACACTTGAAACACTAAACTATTAATCTTAAATATATTTAAAAGTATAGAACGCAATAATATATACATGGTTTCCGAAAGGTATGAAATATTTTATACACCTTGGTAAATATTTCTTTTATCAAAAAATGCCCGAGATAAAATTGTCTAGTATTTAATTCTTCATTATAAGAAGATATTTAGTAAGTGTGTTATGTTAAAAATGTTCTAATAGAAATTGGTTTTGTGGTTTTGTTTTATGCCGGAGCGCCCTGTTGTTACATTCAAAGTGTTGGCTGTGATTTTGTTTTTTTACGGGATGGAATTATACAAAAAAGAAAGTTATATTTCCGGTGACTTCTATCTTTTCTATTTGTTATTTTTTTCTTTTTGGGTCTAGGACTTTTTTTATGTGCCAACCATTCTTTTTTCTTCTTAATTCTTTTTTAGGTTCGCTTTTAGAGCGGTTAATTGAGCATTGAAGGGTTGGTCACTCACTTTTGTTTCTTCTACGGAGAGAAAGACGAAACAAACATCTACATCTTGTCTTATTTCTCTCCCTCTGTCTCTTTTTTTCTTCCGTATTTTTATTACCTTTCATTTTTTTTCTTGATTGGTTGATCACCATGCCACATTTCTTTCTTTCATCTTGTTTCTCTTGAAGGTTCGCCTTTTGGGCTATTGGTTGGGCACTGTAAGGTGGTCTCTCTCAAACTTTTACATCTAATCTTATCTTTACCCGTTTTTCTCTTTTCATTCTTTCTTGCCTTTGTTATTTTTTATTTCGGTCTTTTTTGATCTGTGGGTTTTTTGTGCCAATCATTCTTCTTTCTTCTTAATATTTTTAAGGTTCACTTCTTAAGCTGTTAGTTCGGCATAGAAGCATCAAGTGTATTTTTCTTCGTTTTTTCTCTTTTCTCTCACTTTTGCATTTTTTGTTTTTTTTTTACTTTTTATCTTATGCTACTTGAACCTTTTTTTAAATTTTTTTTTGTAACTTGTTTTTTCTTTAGTGTTCATTGCAACATCAGTTCTCTTTTTACTAAGCTTCTTCTTTCTCTTGCTCGGTTTTTAATTTTGTTGTGTTTTGGTTGAAACTTGGGATACTTCTGCTTTTTTGATATTGTTAAGAATTTTTTTTAAATTTTAGTTTCTTTTGTTTTTAAAATATTCTAATTCGTTCTTTGGCATTTAGGTTTCAATGTTCTGACTGACAAAGTTCGATTAACAAGTAAAGTTTCTTCTTGCTTCTTATTAACTCTTACTTCTTTTTCGTTTTTTATTTTGGTTTTGTGTCTTAAGTGGTTTAGACTTTACTTTGATTGGTACACTTTAAGTACCATTCAGCTTCTTAAAACTTAGTAGTTGTGATTTTTTCATTACTTATTTTTTGCTGTTTTCTAGGTAGCCCGACTTGTGTCGACTTTTGATCAAAATCTTTTTTGCTTGAGATTTCTTTGTTGGTTTTTCTTTGCTTCGATTTTTAGGGTATGTTTAGTTTAGATTTGATGAAAGAATCTTATACCGTCTGTTAACGACTACTTTTTTTCTTGTATTTTTTTTTCTCTTGGTTTGCTCTAAATTTTTGCTTTGTAAGATCTATGGAACGTTGATTTTCTTGCTTTCTTAGCGTTTTGACTTCTGTCGACTTTACAACGAGTATCTTTCTTTTGATATCTTTTTTTTTTGGTTGAAATCTCTTTGGTTGTTGAAAGTAGCATTTCGCTTTGTGCGATTGTTCGACACATCCCATCGATTATACTTAGCAAAGTGGAAAAGCCTCTTTCATTTACATTTCTTCTTGGGTTGTGTGTTATTTACTTTTTTTGTTGCTTTTTTAATTCATTATAGGCTTATCACACCGAAACTTGCAACCCGCTTGCCAAATCAAACTATAGAAAAAATCAAATGTTTGTCTTCATTTACGTTATAAATGGGTGTATTAGTTTTAGTTCATATGTAAAAGGTAAGTATTGATATTTTTGATATTTAATTTGATTTTCCCATAATCATGATAGTGACTTGGAATACTGTCACTTGTGTGTGGAATGCCAATTGATTATTTTTTGGTGGAAACGATAACTAGAAGCACGTACTACTGGGGATATTAGTTCATTACACTTGCGAAATGTAATCTGGATACAAGGCGTTGTTGTACTTGTGTGATGTGTGTGTGTGATATTACGACGATTAGTTGTTTTAATTTGTCTACAAGCAGTTTACTTATAATATCATTTTATATCTATTTCTTTCATTATACTTTTTTATCAATTTACGATTCAAGTAGGCCGATAGCTTTTACCATGACTGGATATTCGTAAGTACCGTTTCTTTACTTGGTATTAATTTGTGTATTTGTCAAACGTAAAATACCTGCAACGTATATAGATTAACAAACGCATATATTTGTTTATATAATAACGGGTTCAGTTTATGTTAAATGCGATTTGCATCGGGTTGAGAATTCAATAGACTCGCATCCAATCAAAGTTTTACGCATTACCAAAAATTGTCGTACTGTACTAAGATAAAGTTATGTATAGAGTATTGTTTACCCTCCAGAGGTTGTATCAACCATCACTGTGATATTTATTGACTTTTAATTGTTACTATATATGTAATTTTGCCTGGCTTATCATTTAACTTTTTTTGTTATTAGAAATAAATATATTTGTTGCTATAATCTGTATTTTGTCATTTGTTTTTTTTTCAGTGTTGGATAGAGTTAAACGGTATCTATCATTATTAGTTTTCAGCAGTTTTGGCGCTTTTTTAATTCCTTGTAGGACTAGCACACCGAGACTTGCTACCCGCCTGTTAAATCATATCAAGCTAGCCGTTTGCATTTAAGTTATTAAAAATTTTAGTAACAAGTGGTTTTGTAAAAAACAAAAGAACAGCAAATTGATGCTGGAATATAGAGAAAAAAGATAAATGCAAACAGAAATTTAAAATTTGTTTCACAGTTTGTACCCCGAATTTCACATTACGCAAGCAATGTAAATAAAATCGTAAAAGAACTGTATAGATCATTATTAGATTATTTAGTTCTCTTACGATTTATTGCTTTTAGTTACCTTATGTCAAATTAATTTAATTTATACTGCCTCACGAAGAACTTAGCTCAAGTTAGAAAACTTGCTTCTAAATTGTATTAAATAAATATACACCATTTATTCTAAAAATCATTAATATGTTTTATGGTGAAACTTTTATATCTAAAACTGAACATACCCACAAAACCAAATAGGTTCCATAATAATGCTTTTAGAAGCATAGAGGCAGTATTGATATTACTGAAAGCCTTCCTGTAGCAGTAGAATGGTTTATGTTTAGAGATAGGTTTTGACACTCCAGTAGAATGCTGTACAGTTAGTGCTTATAGAGTCCTATTAGACGTTGTACAAAAGCAGGCCAAAGGTAGAAGTTTTCACGTTCCATTAGAATGCTTTAAAATAGTGCCAATGTAGTACTTTCCTATGTTGTAGAATAGCATGACAAAGTTAGCGACTAAAAGGTAATTGATTTGCATGCTTTTACAGGGTTTTAATAGCATACCATAAGAAACAAAAAGCATGAAATGATTAGTTTTAAGTCATTTTTTATTAAGAAATTTGTACAGTATCTTTGTCTAAACTATAATAATTTTTAATCAATGGTTTGCGAATTTGTAGTTTGCTGCATCATCCTAATTATTTCATTTTTTAATCTCGCTTTGCCATGACGTAGCCATTGGAACACCTCATTAATAACATCTATAAGAACTCCTTTGAATCAACTTTGGGTTAACTCTATAACAAAATTATGCGTTTAATTATTTTTTATTATCTATTATCAGTCGCATGCATTTTCACTAGATTCATATCAAAAATATGTTTCTTTTTATGAATAAAATTAATTTTTTATTACAATGCTTTTTAAGTTTAAGTCCGCAGGTTGGTCACCCCTGTTCTAAAAAAATAACTGGATGCCAAGTAAAAAATAAACAATAACAATAAAGCGCTAAAACGTGGTTAAGCTGAACGTATAAAAATTGTTTCTTTTTGTACTTACTTTTACTTAAATCAGCAGAATTTCTAATAGCTTTTTCTTCTTTAATTCAGCACAAAAAAAGAACCCATTTACAAATATAGACCAAGCTCGAAGTCGTCTTCCTTTCGTAAACGTAAAACTGCATATCCTAGATAAATTAATGTTTATAGATGGGAAACTTAAAGGTTTTTTAGGAAGTCAAACTTTAGTGCCATCTACTGAGAGTGTCTCCTACACGACGATAAATGTCAATATGTAAACTGTAAATTATATGCGCCATCTACCAAAGCTATAATGTACTTTTTCATATATTTTTATAGATTGTGTAACAATTATTCGAATTACTCAACTCAACTAAATTGAACCTATTTTATTACATTATGCAACTGTCCATTTCAATAGTTGAGCATTGTATTTAGTAAATATGTATTAGGTATTTTCTTCTTTAAAAGCGACTTGGGAAAATAAACTTAATAACGATTTGCAACATATCGTGTATTTTTAAGTTGTGACTAATAATAATAAATGTAGGTAATAAACAGTACTATCAATCAAAAAAAAAATACTACACAATAACAATATTTTTTGTTAATACCAAAATTTTCTAATTAAACTTATATTAGTGTTAGTACTTAAAAATAATCATGAATGTTTATTTTGAAAACTACAATTAAAGCAGATAAATAACAGTTAAACATAATGAAAGTTGTCAATATTAATAATGCAGGTTTAAAACTGCATAAAAAAGAATTCTAAAAAAACTACATATGTAGGCCTATGTTACTATTACTCAATACTCATATATTAAAAAACGATCAAATCAGTGATAACTAAGACTGATTTAAACGTTTTTTTCTCCGACTCAAAAAATACTTTTTTGCTTGCTGCATAATTTTATCACCTGAAAATGTTCTTTCATCCTTACCACACAATATTTTATTGATACCATTAGCCCAATTATGGCAAACAAGTAATGCAAATTTGTTTAATATTGTTTCTTTTAAATTATGTTGACATCCATCATATGTAAAATTGAAATGTACATTTGCTATTAAAATTGCCTTTAATGTAGAAAAAGATTCACGTTTGTGAACAATTTGTGGTAAAACATGTCGTATTATATTATACGATGTACACAAACCTCTAATTACTTGAGGGGTACAATACTTTAACTTAAACGGAATTGTTGAAAGAAATTCTTTTTCTTGTACCAACATATGCCAATCTGAACCGTTTGGCTTTTGGCACACTAAATTATTTTTACAAACTACGCAATTATAAAGACGTTTAAAACTATTTTTTGCTATATACCCACTTACATACCCAAAACTAAATTTATCAACTAATGAGAAAATTTTAGAAGGAATGTTTATATTTGGTAAAATGCTTACAACATCTTCTTTGTCGGGAATACGTTGTGTCACAAAATTTTGCACCATCATAACTGCAGCGTGTTCTTGTTCACAGTTTGACGAAGGTGAATGTCGTGTAACTAAAGTGTTTATTAGCAGTGTTTTAAAATGATGTTTGAACATTGATGGTGTAGGATTGATATTCCTAGACCCCTGTTGTCTCAGCTGTCCGAAAAAATTTTCAAGTGGGTCTTGATTACACACTCTGGGTTTCAAAAAAACGAAACCCTTAGTTGCTAAATTTGTAAACAAGTCTTGTATTCCATTAATTGATACTATCCAGTTTTTCAAAGACGGAGGTACAAGTTTATCCTCTTTCCCCTCTGTCCGAAAGTACCTGTACAAGTAAAATTAATTTAATGATAGACGAGATAAAAGTTTTCATATTTACATGTTTTTTAAGTTCTGATTAGCTTCTACCCAAAACTGCTTGTGTGCAGAACTCGAAGACACACAACATCTTAACTTTTTTCCTGCTTGTGGATACAGTGTGTGTCCATTACAGCTGTCGAATAAATCATTAAAAATTTTAATACTTTAGCTGTACCAATTGCTGATGGTGCAAGGCTTTGCCCACTGTCACTTTTAGCTCCTGAAAGTCGATAGAATGCACAGCTATTATATTTTATTTCTATGTATATACACTCACCTGTTCTTACAAAAGATTTATTACAGAAGCCACAGTATGACTAAAGACTTGAGTAGCGCAAGACACTTTCATCTTTTTAATCTTCGTCGGATTGACGTGATATTCCGTGAGCTTAGGCATAGTTCGAAGTTCAGTGGAAATATTGTCTATTTGGTATGCTGTGCTTATATCTGACCACCTTGCTACAAGTTTTCCATCTCCTGTCTCCCAAATGAGATTTTTTGTTAATAAATTATTTCTAATTCCTTTGAGGAGATGTGGCGGGTCATATATATGAATAATTTTTTCATCGTCAATAAAATAAAATTTTCGACTCGTATACTGTACATACTCTGGTACAGTATGTTTCATTAAATAATTTATCGCTGCTTGGTTTGTAGCACCTTGATCGGAAACAGTTGCTACTATTTTTAATCCTGTAGACCGGCATTGTCTAACAATTTCTTTAATTTGTCGCACCAAATCAATTGTTGGTGTCGTGCCTTTACAAAATGTGTATACAACCGGTTGTTTCCACTCTAACTGAACACCTTTTAACAGAAAAACTTGTGCATGGTCGGCTATATTAGATCTCTCCGCATCGCCACATTCTTCAAAACCTTCAAAACGGTTTTCCCGAATATTTAAGTTGATGTGTGGGTCGACAGCCATTTCATCAAACATTAGTATGCAGTACCTTTGTTCTGGCTTCAAAAACGCTGCATTCGCTTTAATATTGTTTAGAACGCATTCGTTAAGGCCTGATCCAAGAGGTATTTTATTTAATAATGCCATTAATGTTTTTCTAGATGGTAAGCAGAATAGTTTTTGCATTGTTCTATAAGCACGCCCACTCTGTTTGTGCAATATTAATCCCATAATCTTATCCTCCTTTGTAAACCGTCTACCTCTTGGATCTTTTCCAACAGCCTGCAATTGACTTTTGACAAAGTCCACTACATGCTTTTGTAACGGTGTTAAAATTTGATGTAAAGTT
The DNA here is from genome assembly GCA_035610365.1 of Aquatica leii. NCBI lineage: Eukaryota > Metazoa > Arthropoda > Insecta > Coleoptera > Lampyridae > Aquatica > Aquatica leii. The sequence goes on from CM069435.1 coordinate 82,253,424, forward strand.
TCCTTTGCATTTTTTTCTGTAACTTTTGTTTGAATAAATGGCGTTTTAGTTTTAATTGATGTATTGATTTAGATAGAAACCGATTTTTCACGTACAAGTGTTTTGCTTTTGGCGTTAAATCTTTTGATGTTGTTACACCGATTTCAGTTAAAAGGAGTGGCTACCTGAAATAATAAACGTCACTCAATCGAAATATTTTTTTTAAATATTACATATAGAACAAAACTTTATAATATGACAGTAAACTCAAACAATAAATTATATTCAAAATTTACCGTAATTTTTGTGTATTTATTTGAAAGTATAAAAAACGTGCTTACGTTTTGAAGTCGTTGGGTTACTACTTGTTGAAGGAATCGGTTCTTCCTGCAAATCATCGATAACTGGCACACGTTCTAAAATAAAATATATATTTTTATTATACTCATTTTTGTTTCATGGACATAAACTTACCAGAGATATCTGTTGTCACATAATATGGATGAATCTTAGTTGTAGTTGTCCCAAGTTGAGAAGCACTGGCATTTGCTGGTTTTTCTCTGCATGTGAATTCAGAAGATGTACGTGGGTGCTCTTCTTCAGGTTCAACTAAATAAAATAAATCATTAATCTACCTAACATGTTTGGTAGTGTGTCTGTGAAAAAATTCCTAATATATTGTTTTATGATAATTGCACAAATCTACGCTTTGAAGACCTTATTGTCAGAAATATTTAAAAAAAACTACAAACCTATAGTCATAGGTAAGAATAAAGTGGGTACGACTCCTTTCTTTAGTAACTTATTAGAGTGGACATCGTTTTCTGTAAAATGAACATGACAAACCCTCTTTGTCCGGAAAACATCTTCAGGTAGTGCCATACGTAGTTCATCATTTCCACAAGCTACAATCCACTTTTGAAAAGTATTCGAGTTTTTGTTAGGATTTGGAAAAATGTGTCTACTAGACCTCTGGTCTTCACATCCCTTAACAGAGCAAGATCGATATCGCACCATTTGTAGTTAATATAACTGAAATTTAATTCCAACATAAGTACCTTACCTTACCTATTACTCAAAGTTAACAAAAAAAACTACATTTCAATAGATTATTGTACTGGCACTAAATCTAATTCTAGTAGATTAGGGAGATTTAAATGAAAGCAATACACCCATCATTTATAGGAATATATAGCCGCTGGTTAATAATGAAAATTTTGCATTTTTGATAATTCTATAACAGTTTTACAGAAAAACTCTCCAAAACTATCTACTAAAGGTAAGAGATTTTATTTAATGCTATATTTCAAAAACTTAAATCGTTCATTAAACAAATTAATTTGATTTTAAAAATGTAAGTTATTTGAAGTCGGCGCTTAAATAAATGTGGATTTTAACTAAAATACTTACCCAGGGGAAGTTAGCCATAACTTTTCATCCATAGATTTCTACCGAGCGCGCACTGAACGCACGTTCTTATTTTCAATTTGAAAGATGAATTTCTTGAGAAAATTTCTTAGTGAATCGATAGTATAAATAGTAGACCACAAAACAATTAAATAATTGCTACAGTACTTTTCCTTTAAAATAAATAAATCATAATTTCAAAGAAGTCGTTGCGCGTCTTCACCTAAAATTTTTTCTAACTCAAAAAGTATGTTTTTTATTTCAATAATTTTTTTGCAAAAGATGATTGGATCTATAATCAACACAATATCAAATAATTGGAGGAGTGTTTTTTGTTTAAAGGAAATTATTCAATTTCAAACTGCAGCCATAACTTTTCACGGTATCCGACACGCGTCTACGCCTAAAAAATACTCAAAAAGTATGTTTTTTATTTCAATAATTTTTTTGCAATAGATAAATGAATCTATAATAAATACAATATCAAATAATTAGTTATGGCTGCACTTTGAAATTGAATAATTTCCTTTAAACAAAAACACCCTCCAATTATTTGATATTGTGTGGATTATAGATCCATTCATCTTTGCAAAAAAATTATTGAAATAAAAACACACTTTTTGGTTACAAAAAATTTTAGGTGAAGACGCGCAACAACTTCTTTGAAATTATGATTGATTTATTTTAAAGGAAAAGTATTGTAGCAATTATTTAATTGTTTTGTGGTCTACTATTTATACTATCGATTCACTAAGAAATTTTCTCAAGAAATTCATCTTTCAAATTGAAAATAAGAGGTGCGTTCGGTGCGCGCTCGGTAGAAATCTATGGATGAAAAGTTATGGCTAACTTCCCCTGGGTAAAATACTTACATATATTCTCAGGATAATCTTTCGGTGCAAAAAAAGCATAACAAAATTTTATAAGTAACACCTCAATTGCCAAAGAATAAAAAAATGTCAAATTTGCCCTGAAATTTGCTTTCTCAATAACGACAATAAGAAAAACTTTGTTCAACGTTAAGAGTGGTTAAGATGCTAAATTTCTAACCTTTTTTATTAGACGACTGTTACTTAACTTGAAGATCAAGTAGGTACCGTAACTGCGGCTGGGCTTTCACCGAACACCAGTGCACGATTTTTTTAACAATTTGTCACTTAATAACTACACAAACTTTATCAAAATTGTTAAATTAAACAAATTCTAATGCACACTTCACTTTTAACACTAAAAAATAAGTTTGAGGAAACAAGATTAGCTTAAAATTGAATTATGTAATTATTTAATTTTAAGGGTAAGTGGAAATAAGCAACTGCCCAGTTTTAGCTTCCCATTCGAGTTTTTAAAAACCCCGTTCAAAATTCTCTCCTCCTTAATTATTCACAATTTTGACTTAATTCTCAAAACGCTTATTTTTGATTGGTTAAATTCTCGAACCCTCTTACCACAAAATCTCCTATTAGGCTAGCCCCCCCCAACCCCTACTCAATTTGTCGACGGCGTCATTATAACTCCTTTATACTTACCAAAGTTTCTACCCTAAAAATATTATCACGCTTTGTTTCTGTATGGCGCTGCATGGTTCAACTGGAATTAATAATTACCGTTTCCGTAACTTTCTTATCTGTTAATACTGAAAAAACGCGTTGTTATTAAAGATTTAAAGCAAATAGGTATCTATGTACCTACTTGAAATATTTCAACGTTTGCGAATTGCGAACAATTCTGCTTCTCACGCTCAAAAATTAAATGTTAAAACTTTGTTAGCTCGTAACGCACACTTTCTTTTAAAAACCCACAAAAACTTCAATTTTTTTATTGAAGAAAATACTAGGTACCTTGAAAATGATTTTAAGAAACGAATTACTAAAAAAGAGCCAAATGTTACGTTTTTGCACGTATATACCGGCTTTAATTTAATTTAATTTGTGTTTTTTACGTCAAAGTAATATGTCAAAGTGCTCATTGTTTTTTATAATTATTTTTGATACAAAACTGTACTATTTTGAGCTTGAACGCGATAATGTGGTCCATTGATATCAGTAAATGCTGTGCGAGAGGTACCCTTTTACATAATATTTAAATTGTGGTAATACATACATATATTCTACAGTTATTTCTGTATGTACAGCGGTTGCTAACAACGAGGTTCTTAGATCTCCTCAAAACGTAAGCGTAGTACACCTGTTACGAATGTAGAAACATTTAATGAAAACGTAATTCGCAATGTAATATGAAGAATGTACGAAAAGAGTAAGTTTACATGATAATACCGACAACATGGTTGAATAACTACGTCACTGACGTTAATGACGTGCATCGAAAGTAAAATTGCGAGGACTATAGTGATATTTATTTAAAAAAATTAATTCTTCAAAAATACATATGAAAAATTTGAAAATGACCATTTGCATAAAATTTTCCGAATAAGTGTCATAACTCAAGAGGCGTCATAAATTATGCCAAGATCCATCCGAAGTAAATAAACGTAATAAAAATAATCGCATTTATCGGCCCGGGTAGTACCTACTTGTAAATATCGTCTAAAAATAAAATTTTAAAAGAAGTTTTATAACTTACAATGCAGATGTAAACGACAAATATCAATAAAACGATTTATTTGTACTTATTTTAACACACAGTTGAGGTAGTTATAAATATATGACAACAAAAAATTTGAAAACGGTTTTCAAATAATTATCAAAAGAATAAACATAAAATTGTAAAAACCAATTTAAGTACACTTCTTTGTAAACAGTATTTTCTTTATTCCTAAATGCTTCACGCAGCTGCAAGTAATAAAAAGATTTTAAGCTTAAAATACAGATTGGGAACAATAAAAATATAATTTGAGTACAACTACCTAAATTTAGCATATGTATTTCATAAAACGGCCCTTATTTGCAATAAATGACTCAATAGTAATATAAACATATTTTTATGATAGGTACATTTCCGAGACTCAGCTTTCCCACAAAACGCAGTGTTAAAATAGAAGTTATATACCTAACAACCTAATATAATAATAAATAAATAAATCCCGATACAACCAACAAAAATCAATTAAAAATAATTATTTTATATGGCAGTCGTTTACATAGTACAGTAACTTATCAAGGGTTTACTTATCTTCAAATGTTGGAATCAGAGTTAAGTCTATCCATTCCCAAGTTTCTGACGACACAAGCACGTCATTTATTCATATTTGCAACAATTTACATTAAAGTTTAGGGCACAGAAACTACATCAGAAATTAAGATTGAACTTCACTACTAACACTAACGATCGAACACATGTTTAATTGCAACATTGCAACACACTGATGCTAATGCGACATCAGCATAATTAATATTTACGTTATCAAAATATCAGATAACAGTATACGATAGCCAAATAAACATATGTGTAGCAAATATTATTTTTTTGTAGTATTGACAATACTTGATTGGCTTAATGTAAAAAAACTTAATTTTATATAAGCTGCTGTTTTATTAAAACCATAAATGGGGGAAAAATAACCGACTAAAATCACAATTTTTATTCAATATCCGTTAAGAAAAAACTTAACTTTGGTGTAATCATTTACAATGCAGTAAATGAAAAACTAAGTAAAGAGCAAAAAAATATAATAGAAGCCTTTTTGATGAAATTTAAGTTTGAATTATATCTTTTTTACCTATTTTAAATAGTTTTGTGCTATAAGATAAATATAAACAAACAACCATCCCAAACTAGATTCTCAGAAATCAAATTATCTTATCTACATTTACAGTATCAAACGCGAATACATAAGTTTTTTATTGCATACATATCTTTATCAACAAAATTTAGATGTGGGCGTTTAATCTCTACAGGAAGTTATTTTTGTTTAGGTATTACAATTTAGCAACTTGTACAAACGGTTTTTTCTGATATTAAAAATTATATTTCTTTATCTCAAATAAAGAACGATTAAACCGATTTTAGAGGTACTAAAACACTAAAAGAATGTTATCATGTTAGTCGTAATACTTGAATTTCAATACATTGTCAAAGTTGCTATAAACACTTTATTTTTTATATCAATATAGAAGGCCTATAGGAGTGATTTTAAAGGAATCTTTTAAGGTACTTTATTCTCCTTCTATATGCATTGTTATAGAATCAATATGGGAACGCCATTATAATGCTACATTTCTAATACTTTAGTGATTCCAATCAACTGCCAATTTTAAGGCTGCTATAAGCACTTCTTTCTTAAATTAAATATAGTATTCCTATAGAAGTGTTTTTAAAAGAATCTTTTAGAGTACTTTATTCTTCTTATATAGGAATTCTTATAGAATACGTTTTAAATTAAGTGTGTTATTAGAAGTCCATACACAAACTACTATTGGCATGCTTTAGAAATGAATATTTGGGAATGCTTATCGAACCTACATGGAACTTATGGTTTTGTGGGTAGCTTTTAAACATTTCAACTTAAGAAAAGGAGATCATTAAATAAAAAGTTCTTTTTGTCCCAAGATACACCTTAAGACATAGTCCTACTCCATATTGAAACTAGATTAATTAATTAAACTGGTGACTCCTTCGCTCTCTTCCTACTGTCACTTGGTGAAAAGATAGTGGTATAACTATATCTTACTTTAGTAATTTATATACAGTTTCCTTGAGTGATACAAACTTACCAGTCACAACTTTTGTTAGGCATGTTACAGCAAGTGATTCATCAGATATTACTTCTACGACTCTTGGAACAAAAAGTCTTCCTAACTTTGTTTCTATTAATTTAATCAGTAAAAAATCATCCACTTTTACTTTATTGCTTCTGACTGCTCCACTCCACGTTCTAAGCTATCTTTTGGAGTCCAAGTTTCTTCTTCATCTTCTTCTAAACTGCTGCTTGAAGCTAACTTTCTAATTCCTTACTAGTTCTATATGCATAAGCTTTTTTTAGTTTATCTTTCTACGAGGTGTCGGCTAGGATTTTGTAACGGTCTAATTTATGGTTTTCCGTTTGTTCTTTTTTTCGAGATTTTGAAAGTGGTCTAATTTTATCTAGAACAATATATTTTACTTTTTCAAATGAGCTAAGACCTGGTTGATTTGGATCTGTAAAAACACGCAAACTAAATAAAATTTGCTCTGGTGTTTTATTTAAACGAATGTGATATTAAACTCATGCTATCTGCGCCTTTAGTTCATTTATGTTTTCTAGACGCATTTCTATTTAAACAAGATATATCTTTAACTTTAAAATTAATCAAGATTTGATGGAAATGCGTTTAGAAAAGCTTTGCCAACAGATTCAGTCACATCATAAAATGTCATAGGTTTATTGCAATACTATTAGAAAGTAGTCATTGTTCTTTCACCTAATGACATACTACCAAGTAGCTTCCTTTTTTTTGGTGCTAAGATGCAAAGAGTATATGACCTGTAAACATTCCAATTTTGTTGTAAATATTTTCTGAACCAAAATAAAATCTTATCACTATGTATTTGTTATGTTAAAAGTTGGTAAGTTTTTTTTGAGTATAAAAATTGTCCTCGACACGCCCACCTTTCGTTGGCTCTGTCAAATTCTATAAGCGCGTAAGCGCGTAGTTATTTACTTTCCGGTAAGATTTGCAACCTCCGTATTTCTATGCCCAACGAGGCTTTCACCATTAAGTTATTTCATGCGGTTCCACGCAAATGTGCTAATTAATTATGTGGCTATTTAGTGGAAGTTTAGTCGGGGTAAATCGTTAGATTTTTTGTATTGGTGGTTTAATTTGATTCTTTCCTAATTGTCTATAGCGGATTTTCATACTCCCCACACATCTCTTTTATCAGTAAAGATAACGAACAAGTGGCATATTTGGGGAAAAATTTCCATGACGTCACGTTACTATAACTTAACTATTCACGCCGTCAAAATTGCGATTTCTTTTGAAAGGAGTTGGTACCATCAATTGCTACACTAAGTCGAAGGGAAACGCTGCGCATTTGCAATCTCAAATTATTGTATGCTTTGAAAACAAAATTTACTTGTGTTAACGCCGTATGTACGTTTTGTGTTAGATTTAATATTACGTTTGAGGTAACACAGGTACGGAATTAGCTAATCTTCTACTGGGATTTTCCGATTAGTACTTAGTTGGTCAGGTCGATTGTTGAACGTACGTACATGTTAGGTTAACACAATTAATTATAAAATTTTTTTGTGCGTCACCAAGTCGTATGCAGTGCGCTTTGAATCTCTAAGCCTTCATTTTTTGTTATATATTTTTGTGATTTTAAATTTACGAATATAAAGTCATTCCTTCTTCAAATGTAAAAGTTTAAACCAACTAGATTAGTTTACTGTACGACGAGTTGCCCAGTATAGAGCGCAACTTATATTTGGTCCGACCCATGTATTAGCGCGTGGAAAATTTACGTAATTATATTTATTTAGCTTCTTCGTCCTCTTTGGAATTATTGTCTGTGATAAAATAAATATATATTGTATGTTATTATTATTATAGTTCTGTCGTGTTATTTGTTTTTTTCCAGCTACGAGTAGAGTTAAACGTTATCTTTCTAATTTAATCTTTCATCGTTTTATCGTCTTTTTAGATTTAATTTATAATTTCGCATCACAAAGTTTGCGATTCCCTCTCCGGGATAACTGTGTACACACAACACAAAAACTAAAGCAACACAATAGCAAAAACGTCCACGGCCGGAATCTATACTAAGATAAAAATGTCTTCTGGGTTTGGACCGTGTCATTGTTGTAACCGATGTTGCCAACCTTTCGCCCAGTGGATTACAACAATGACACCGTTCAAACCCGGAAGACGTTCTTATCTTAGTGTTTTTTTTACTATATTCTCTAATTTGTCAAAAAAATTTAATAACGTATTGTTAAATGCTGTAGTCGCTTTGGTTTTTTTTAAACTAAGAGCCTTAATTTTTTTAAAAATATATTTTAGTTAATCAATTTTTTTTTATTAGTATTTCAGAATACAAAATAGGTAATATTGTTTACTGTGACGTAGCAGAAAGCCAACTTTCTGACCTAGTCTGTTGATAATCCGTAATTCATATTTGTACATTGTTCTAGGTAGTCGTTTAATTCATGTTCTTGACCACTTGTAAAAACTTGTTTTACTGCATTATTTAGGTTATACAAAAATTCTTCCCGTCTCTCGTCTTAATGTTACCTTAAATGTCGACTTAGAATGAACTTGGAAATTTGACACTTGTTAACAACAGTTTTTATACTTACTGAGTTAACACTTTTCTACAGCAGGAATGGAAATTCTGAGCTACTATCTGGGTTAGGTCTATTTATTTTATTTTTATTTTTTGACATTGCAACAGAAAATATTAGAATTAAATTTTACACTTTTGTGTGATTTTGCTTATATTGTGCAGGGGAAGACAATTTTTGTGCGATTTTACTTATTATTTCAGAAATACACTTAAAAAATTGTAAAACTGATCAATATAAAGCGCTTCTGTTGTAAGCTAGCGAAGGGGGGCAAAACCGCCATTGCACTTTTCCTTGGACCCGCGCCTGTATAATTTCTACCTCTTGAAAGCAGTCTACACATGTTCTCATCTTTTAAAAATAAATTATTTAAGAAATTCGCATTGCACTTTTAGAGGTATGTGTGAGATTAAAAAATATTGTTCTCAGTTGTATATTGTGATCCGTTTGCTTGAGTAATTTTAAAAGTACTATTACTGAGAACGTAAATGTGGTAAAAACCCAAAAGAGGAATACCTCCAAAGAAATTGTAAAATGTTTAGAACTTTTTTATTATTCTCGACTGTTTTTTCAGTATGTCAACCAAAAGTTTGCTTTGCATTTTGATGTTTTTATTTATTATTTTTTTCGGTCTGGAGTTTTAATTGATTTATTAGAACTGACACCTTGTATTAACCTTTTAAATGTTTGTTTTTCAACTGTAGCTAAAGGACACACTTTTTCTACTATATCGTCTAGTATTAGATCATTCAACTAGAAGTTTAAGTAAAGATTAGTTGAGCTAAAGTAATTAACTTAAATTTAATAATCTAAAAAAAATACTTATTTTTTGTTTAAAGAGTTTGCTGAGTTAATTTTTTGCTCAAATTTGAACTGGAACATGAATTGTTGCCGGTAGAAGTTTTTCTTTTTATGTGTTGCTGATTTAATTTTTGCTTTTTTTTAGTGTCATCAATAGAGCAGGGTGCGTTCTTTAAAAATATATCATATTGATTATAAAGGTAATATGGTATACTAAAATAGTTGTTCTTTTAAAAAATACTGAAGTTTACCTTAAGGTGACAAAGTTTCCAGTCGATTTTGTTGTTGTTGTGTACATTTTTGGCACTCAACTGTAATTTTATTATTGTCGTTTTCTTGCGTTACTTGAAATATTCACCAGTTAAAATCCAAGAAAAATTCGTTCACTGGGTACTACAACTACGATTATGTTTATTTCCCTGTGAAATTTTTCATTCTTTATTATTTTCAGTATTGACTAACAGAGTTGATTGTAACTCTCAAATTTTTCGTCGTTTAATCAGAAATTGTTCCATTTTTTACTTAGATTTTATTAATAGTATATAATAATGCACCACAATTGCACTACAGATATAATACGCGTGCGGCATCTCTATTAGGTCATTTGGTAAATGACCCTCCAAAAATGAATAAGAAAGGTGTTTTATTTGCATTAAAATTACAGAAAATTTGCGTTTAAATTTCATGCGTTTAAATAATTGTCAATTTAAACGCAACAGATACGAAAGCTTGCAAATTTACCCGAGGCTGACATGTACTTGTGCCCGCATTTACATTATATTACCATGATATTTATTGTAATCAAGAATGAAACACACAGAATGCAATTTTATGCAAGTTAGAATAGAAGATAAATAAATGTTCAAATGCTTTCGTAGGGTTTTCAGCCGGGCCGCCTACTCCAAAGATATTACTTAGTGCAATTATCTTTGAGTGCAATGCTTACATTGCTTACGTGACTTGCGTCATCTATCGTTATCTTCGCAGCACGTGTGTGCAAAATACAGATTCTCAAATGCAGATTTCTTATCACATATGACAAACTTTACAGTCGATTTTCTTAGTTGATTGATAATATTGATTTGTAAGGAACAACTTATTGTTTTTGTTTTATAATAACGTTAGTACAAGACGTTAAAAAATGAATATCTAATAATTGTTTACACATTTAGAATTTAAATTAAATGCTCGTCCTCAGCCTTTACTTCAAATTCGACCAACCAGTAAACAAAAAAATAAATAAGTTTACAGTTATTTTAAAGAATCTGTGTATGATTCGTTAGATTGGATTTGTGCATTTGAAATAAGTAATATATTTTAATGTTTTGTGTTTACTGATTTCAGATAATGCATTAATCATTATATTATAGCATTTAAAAGAAAAAGTAAAAAGCAATTATGAGTACAATCAAAGACCATAATGAAAATGTTTGTAAAAACTAAAAATAGATACCTATATTAAATAAAACAATTGATTGACTTTACATACGACTGCAGTGGAAAGAGAGCGATGTATCTCTGTGTTGAAAAGAATTAAAACATTTCTACGCAATTGGCAATACTATGAGACAAGAAAAATTTGCATTTCTATGCTAAGCATTAATAAATCATTGTAAATTTTAATGAGCTTGTTATTGATTATTTTGGTAGTTTTTGGTAGTAATTATAGACGAATAGCTTAAATCTTAAACATAATTGATCTTAAATATAAATCACGTTACTGTAAGAATGTTTTTTAGCCTTTTTGCGATAATTGCATTTCTTTTAAATGACCCTCTTGTATTATTGACCACGAGCCGCCACTGTATTGCCGTGTATTGTACGAATTTTAAGCTCAAGCAACAAGGTTATTTTATGCAGGTTCAAGTTTTGTCGACACCAGCAAGCAAAATTCTAAAACAAAAAAACTGTAATATTGCAAAATATACCTAGCGATTATTATATTGAACATAGTTTTAGCGCTTAATTTTAACAGTATTGCCAATTATATTTACCAATCTAATGATTATAAATCAACAGTTGTTTTTAAAAATCATCTAGATAATTTTATAATATATAACAAAAAAACATCTTAGATAAGCAATTAGATAACATTTGATATATTTATCTAGATGAGATAAAAGATAATAAAAAATTATCTAGATAAATTATCTATATAATTATCAGCTATAATACCCCTAGAGCATTGATAATACCGAGATAATTTTGTCATAGAGATTGTTGAAAGCGTGTTTCTTGGTAATATCACGAGGCCGAAGGCCGAGTGATATTACCTCAAAGAAACACGCTTGAAACATTCTCTACGACAAAATTTTGAGTATTTATCAATGCTCGAGGGGTATTCGGTAAGATAATTTTTTACTACTTTTCATGTTGTTTAATTAATTAATACAAATTAATTGTGTTTTTTGGTGTATTTTCTAAAAGAATTTTGTTAATTTTCTTGTTAAAAATATCAGAAAATCTTTGTATGATTATTATGAATTGATTTACTAGCTGACATTTAATTTGACATTTGAATATATCATGTCTGCTTTGTCCGATAACACCACATCCGCGGTGTTATCGCTGTAATCCGTTGATGATTGGTTGAATTTTAAAAAATGCAATAAAATCAATTTTTTTTATTGGTTAATTGATACAGTAAAAAATTATCTATATAATTCTATCTAGATAATGCACAGCCACTGACTATTAGCAGAAAATTTTGTTAGTTTTTAGAACAAGTATTTGACAACATTTGATCAATAAAACTGGTTTCTAAATATCTGGTAACAAAAACTAAAATTTATTATTAAATGATTTTTAATTATTTTTATAGATTTTCTAATAATAATCAGACACATTAGCGAAAACTTTAGTATTTTCAAAGAAATTTAAGGATTTATTTCTAGCATGTGTTCAACCACCGCCAATTTTACAGCTATGATAATCTTTAATATAAATTTCTACACTTATCTGTTTTAACGTTTTTCACTTGATTTAAGAATTGCTTTATTTTTAGAAGATTAGAAAACCGAGTGATAATGTTATGTTATGACAAAATTTTACCGATACCGTTTGTAATGCTTTTAACATATAGTAGATATGCGATAGACAACGGTTAAGATTTAGATTTCGTTGTTACTCTTGGTTTGGTAGAAGAACATTTTGAAATAGATCGTGTAATACTTTATCTGCTGTAGTTGTTTGCAACTAAAACTTAGATAAATTAATTTTTTTTAAACATTTTGAGACTGACTTAAAAAACAGATTTGTTTACTGATAGCTGTTAACAAGGGCGATAGTAAAACAATCTGTTTAAGTATCCATCTTCATACGTGGGTTTTCGGTAAATTGAGTGTGTTAATAAACTATCTCTATTTCCGGTAACTGAAACGTCTAAAAATGGTAACTAACTAACTAAACTGTATCACGTATATTTTGATGAGTAGAGTTTAAACTCGTCGAGCGAGAGAAGACCATGTCGCTAAATGACAAGTGCCATCAACGTATCTGTACCAAAATTTGGGTTTTAGATAAAATGTTTATTCTTAAAATCTGTCATAAATCTTTTAGTAACAATAGGTGAAAGCGGAGAACCTATGGCGGCACCTTAAGTTTGTTAGTAAAATATTTCCGAAAGTAAAATAAGTATATAGATGTCAAACATTTGATGATAGATGCTATTATGCCCCTTAAAATATTATTTTTGCTAAGTCAAGATTTAAAAATGTTTATACAATCAGGTACAGACAAGTTAGTAAACAAAGACTCGACATCAAAACTATAATGTCAGTGGGTCGCACACCAAAAGTATGCAACTTTTAAACAAAATCTTCTGAATTTGGTATAAATAATTCAGCATTCTCTGCTAAAGGTTTTAGAGTAAGCATATCTATATTGGGTCAAAGAAAAGTATTAGATTTATCAAGAAATTTTAGAATTTTTAAGATTTAAAAAATCTTGTCTTACAAATATTAAAAAATAAACATGTTGCAATAAAGTGCAAACAAAAATCTATAATATAATACAAGACTTAAAAAATATTTAAATGCAATTTATACCTTACCAATATTTTAAGTTTTATTGCAATCGTTTTTAATTTTTATCAAAGGTAATATAATACACTATAACTCAATAAATTTATGTATTTGTAAAAGTTTTTGACTATACACTTTATTACCTATCAATTGCACGCAAAATAATTTTACTTATAAATAAATAATAAAATGCTGTTTAGTAGCATATTTTATTTGTTTATAACTGATATAATTAAGTTTTAATTTGAAAGAATTCTAATACATGTAAAAACAAAAATAATAAAAGATTGTTTTGCATACTTTAACTAAAAAAATACCAAGTTTCACGTGCCTACGTGTATTTAAAAAGCATTACAATAATTTTCTTCAGCTATTAAAATCATGACGATTATGCAAATTAAAATGAGCAAATAGTACCGTAATTGTAAGATTATCTACCATTAAATTGTATTATCAGATTTCAAATAAATTAATTTTCTAATTTATTACTACATATTAATTTAAGCTTAGTCTTAATTTGGTAATTGACAATTTTCAGCGTCATTTATTTATAAAGTTTATGGATGAAAGTTAAGGTAGTATAAAGCATGAAGTTTAAAGAAGTGAGGAAAAACGTGGGTGACAATATGATAAAAACATACAGTATATAAATTTTGTTTTGATAGGTTTTGTATTTTATGTGACTTTAATAAGCAGCAGAAAGCGGTTTTAGTATATTAAATTTTCTCAACTTTTTTTATAAATAATTCTGCCGCATAGGATACTCGTTGTGTGGGCAAGACAAATATTCAAATTTATAGTCATTTTATTGCAATTCACAAGACAAGAAATATTTATTTTGAACGTTGAAAACCATTACATACGTACATATGCGAGTACATTTCGGATATATTTATAAAACTATAAATCAGTCTGGCACGTTATGAAAGTAATCCGTACGCATAACTTAAAATTAATGTTTTTTTTTAAATTACACTATAAAGTAGATTATGATTTTTTAAGGTACAAGCAAGCGTTTCTTAAAGAGAGCACGTTGAGAAAATTACTGTAAAACAATATCACAGAATTTTCATACTTCTTCTGTGCGCGACAGTATATAAATAGGGTAGAAAATCAAGTAAGTTTTTAAATTACATTTTAAAACAGGAAATCTGCTGTTGACAGCAATACATTAATGGACTAACTCTTAAAAATACATACGTTTGTTTTCTTGAGTCATTACAAGTTTCTCTTCAAAGGCATTTATTTATGCGTAATTCGACTGTGATGACAAATTCAAAGTTAAACGTTCAAAAAATTGTACAATAATATCTGTTAAATAATATCTGTTAAAAATCTAGTTTGCTTAGTGTAAACTTTATTTTAATATTTAAGTTATTAAAAAAATAATATTTTTCTTATGCATTTTTCTTCAATTTAACACTAAACATATTAATGTAACATTTAGAAATTATTACTTGATATTTGTTAGTTAGTATGTTAATAATCTTTAATTTAAACAAGAAATACTTAGACTAGTTTTATTTCTATATAAAACAACTTGGTTCACAAGTTGATTACCTAACTTTTGAGAAGTGTTTAGTTAGATTTCGGTTGCTTGTTTGAGTTCTTCGATTTCTCTCACGCCCTGATGAAGCCCCTTACGAAAGTGGGCGAAACGTTGGCAACTTCGGTTACAACATTGACACGGTCCAAACCCGGAAGACGTTCTTATCTTAGTATAGACTCCGGCCGTGGAAGCCTTCGCTATTACAGTTTTAATTATGTACAATTACGGTTACTATAATACAAATTCCGTTGTTGGTATTAATAATAATTTTTTTTTCAATTTGCTTCATAGCATGTTAAATATGGAATACGCAGTTTAAGACAAATGTTTTTCATTTATTGGAATCTGTAGCTATCCATGATAAAACTATCCTTAAATCTACAATTAAATTATTTAACTTAAAGTCTTCTCCACAAAAAATATTTAGGTTTTAATTTATTTTATTTTATAAACATGTTTTAACATTTTTAAATGTTCTCATCAGTATGTCTACAAACAGTATAAATCATTAAAAATATAGTTAAAACCTTAAATTATAAAAGAGCATACCAAGTAATATAATTAAACGGATAAATGTCAAAAATAACAAATTAAAACTATCAAGAAACACACAGCCAAAAATGATAAAAAATAAATTAAAATTAAAAAAATATGGAAAAGTAAAATTAGATTTTAGGATTAAGAAGAGGAAAAGTGCCTGATCTTGCTTCTAAGATTTAAAATCTTCCCTTTCCTTCTTCATCTTATCTTGTTTCTTTAGATGTTGTCAATCTTTTTCTTTCTATCCTTCCTGAAGAATGGTTCTTTAGACGATCTAAGTAAATTTAACGATTTTATTAATTCACTTCTTACCAAAATAAAATTTACTTATGAAATCGAAAACAATAATTCTCTTCCTTATTTAGACCTACCTATTTTACGTGATAATGAAAAATTTAATCTTGAATTAATCTACGAATAATAATTTAAAATTTTATATTGCTAGTAATAAAGATCCTATATCTGCTTTAGATAAATCTGGTGTTTACAAAATTTCGTGTTTTTCTTGTAATTCATCTTATGTCGGCCAAACTAGAAGAAAGTTCCAAATTAGATTAAAAGAACATATTTATTTTATTAATAGAAATTTAAATACTGATATCTCTAACACCTGTTCTGCTTTGCTAATCACATTTTGTCTACTAGTTATTCTTTTTCTCCTGATCTTAATATTAAATTTCTTCATTTTTGTAATAAAGGCCATTATCTCAACAATCTTGAAATTTTTAAAATTCATCGTCTTTCTAATCATAATTCTTATACGCGTCTTAATGAACTTTTCGATATAAGCACTTCTCCCTGTCTTAATCCTAAATTCTAATTTTACCTTTCTATATATTTTTAATTTTGATGTATTTTTTATCATTTCTGGCTGTGTGTTTATTGATAGTTTCAATTTGTTATTTTTAACATTTGTCAGTTTAATTATATTACTTAGTATGCTCTTTTATCATTTAAGGTGTTAACTATATTTTTAATCATTTATACTGTTTGTAGACATACTGATGATGGCATTTAAAAATGTCGAAACATGTTATAAATATAATAAAATAAATTAAAATTAAAATATTTTTTCTGCAGAAGACTTTAAGTTTAATAGTTTAATTGTATATCTAATACTCCACTTTGAAGATAGATTATTTCAACGTTATCTGTAAATCTGTCTGAAATTGAATTTTACTCACTTTTATATTTAAATTAGATTTTGTTTATTTAACCTTCGGATTACCAAGCAATTTTTGAGGCGCCGATTACCAAGTGGGGTCAGATTTGACCCCAATTTTTTTTCTTATTTTGTAAAAAAAAACCCATTAATTTGTAATGGTAACCTTTATTAATATTTTAAATTAATATTAGATTTCATATAAGCTAATAAATATATAAAAATAAAATGTAAACATAAATTAGCGAGGGCAACAACTATTACATATTATTGTAGTTTTTTTTCTGGCAATGTTGTTTACATACAAAGAGTTTGCACTTTTCACATGTTTCCGAACATTTTTTATTTGCTGTTGGACATATCTTACAACGACCTCTTTTTGTGTTGTTCTGTGTCTGCCAAACAATATTTTTTTTACGTCGCAAAACAAATAACAATTGAAAAATTTGTTATATATTATTAAACATTCTTGAAAGAAACTCAGCTAAAAAAATATTGGGACAGTTGTAAAAAAAACTTAAGAAAAGACAACAAAAACAACACGTCTGGGGTCGAAAAAGACCCCAATGGTAATCGGAAGGTTAATGACCTTTGCTAATAGTACTGTCCATATAACTCTAGTCACGGTAAAGTAATTGTTTTTAAACGTTAAATTTTGAGCATAGTGTAACGTAATCCACTCGCATTTGAAAATTAAGACTCGCCTTGCTGTGGCTGTTGTTGTCCAGTTTGATATACACTGTACACTCTCAATATGTGTAAAGGCTGTAATAGGTTTAATAAAACACACAACAAATAGTTATTTGTATCACTGGTTCAGAAAGTACTATTTTGCGAGCATATTTGTAGGCCGACGTGAAGCCGATGCCTACAAAAAGTGAATAGTCGCAAAATACTTTTAGAACGTGTGATACACACCATTTTTTGTGCTGACTTTAATAATTTAAATTAATTAGAAGCAAGTATTGATTTTTAAAAAAATTTAATAACATATGTTGATAAAACTGAAATCTGTAAAGACGAAATATAATTGTTTTTGAAATTAATTTGACTACTATTAATAGATAATATTATTACAATTTTACTTATAGGAAAATAAAATCAATTTTTTAAGCAATTGTATGATGTAAGCAAATTTGTTATATTTGTTTAAAAAAAATTTGTTAGTGCTACTCTAAACAATAACACAGATAATGACGTATGTTAATAAATCTGACAAATTGACAGATGACGTTTAATTAATTAATGAGTACTAGTGCCAACTTTTAGTTATAAAATTCTACTACACTTTACCGGCCTAGGCCGGAGAAGTAAAATTTCCGGCCGATTATGATGCCTGTAAAATACGCCAAAACGAAAGGAAGCACAAAATAGTAGTTTACGTAACAAGAATTTATAGCGACGCGAGGCCGCACGGCCGAGCTTTGCATGTGAGTGGGTTATGCTATGATTCTTTCGACGAGAGTACCGTACATTATTTTTTGTGTTGCATTTTATAAAATTACGTTCTTAAAAAAAAATACGCCAGATTATAATGTTGGTACTACATTTATTACTAAATCTGTCAAATTTGACACTAACTTTAACATCGTTTATTTTTTAATTTTAAAAGGAATTTCAAGATTTTTTAAACGATTTTTCCACATGTCGCCTACTCGTTCTAATATAATAATTGACTTTGAACTTTTATTTTTATGTGGATTCTTAGTTTTCATTTTGCCACCCTAAAGCTTTTTTTGCTTATTACTTAACTACACTAACGAACGAATATTGACGTTTGCGATGTTGGCAGCACAAAAAATAAATTGTATTCAAGTATAGCTGTCGTCAAATTTTAACCAAAAAGATTCTATGTTTGGTGGAACCTTTAGTTGAAAGAGAAGAACAGGCAAAAAACTTTTTGAGGCCTCTGACTAAATGATGCAAGATAATTACATAATTTAGATTTATGAAACAATCGGCTTATGATCAAAGGTATCAATATATATCGAAAAGTTAGGCCATTAAACAAATACACATATATGATAATGGGTTTAAGGGGCCTGTGATGCGCTACATCACGCTATACTTTTATAATGTAGCTAATATTAATTACTACTAATCGAAATTGGAATCGATTTTGATGAATTTTTGTACCAGGGCGTATAAAGCATTGTCCACACGGCTATAAGGTCAGAATTTAAAATTCTTGAAATTTAACATTGATAAAATTAATTTTGTAATTGTTACTATTTAAAGCTAAAAAAAACTATTAGCAAGCCAAAATCGTAAAATCGCAGCCGACAACAATCTAGTGAATTTCATTAAGAAGAAGTTTGCATTTATAAAGCCTAAAAAATAGGGCTGTTTTTTTGAATATTGTGAGTACTTGCATACACAAACCAATCCCTAAGTCATCTTATAACTTTCGTTTATGCATGCAATATGTACTATGCTTGCTTTAGTCATTAGCAAATTATTGAACATAACGCACTAGCAGTTTTATGTGAATAATTTTATGCAGTGCTATGGCAAAAGATGACAGGAATTTAAAAAGAAATCCGCGTTTGAGTGCTGTTCGAAAGAGCAGAAGGAGATTTTTTATTAAAAATCTGCCTCAAAATACATGAAAATGTATAATGGAATCAAAAGTAAGTGAACCTATAATATATTTATATAATAGCAGTATAGAATAAAACTTTACAAAGAAAAGGAATTTATTAACTAAAGTTACGATTCTAGGAAAACAAACACTATTATTAAAAAACACATGGGAACATTAATTGCACAACGAACACAGTAACAAAAATTGTCTAATAATAAACGTATTCGTTCTTACGTGTCATTCGATTCTTTCATTCCCTCTTCTCTCGCGCTGGCGGTACTTTCTTTGCTCTGTCATTTGCGATAAAAATGGGCTGGTTGAGATGGGTCCGTTACAGCCTCCTTTCTTATTCCCGAAGATCGTCCCGACAAAAGACCAGGCTGATTGTCCTTTTCCAGAGTTTCGTTTACAGTTCGGCGTTGGCGGCGCAATTACTTCACAGGCACATTGTCTTGTTTTCCAATCACTGAGCTGAGAGCAGAAACATGATAAACACTCAAAAGATCCGAACGATTGCTAAGATTTGCAACTTGTAGCTTACAGGAGACACTATTCTGGCAATTATATACGGTCTATCCCGTTTTGGAGCAAATTTAGAATTGATTTGTTTTGACAAATCGCTCAGTACATGGGTCTCTACCCACACCTGATCTCTAATGTTGTAAAGTTTACTATCGCGCTTTTTCTGATCAGCATATTTTTTACGCGAATCTTGATGAGCCTCGCTAGTAACTTTAATTCGTACTAGATGTCGACCAACTCCTTTTAATACGAAGTAGTTTGCGTAATCAGATTTTCACAATTTATAATAGCTCAAATAGTTTCACACGAAGCTGTGTTAAGCGCAAACCTGATTGCAAGTAAATGCCAACCAAGTAGCGTGTTGGTCGAGCACTAAAATAGCAAGTCTTGGTTTTAAATCACGTTTCTTACGTTCTACCATGCTGGAAAACGGATGCCATACCGGAGTAAAACACTGAGAAATTTTAAGAGTGTAGCAAACTGCATACTGTTGGATATAAATTATCCACCATTGTCACTACTCAAACGTCTTATATCATATGGAAGAAACACTACGCTGATTAGCACTCGCACGCATTATTTCAGCGGTTACCCGTTAGAATTTCAAAAAGTTCTACCCATTTGGAGCAAATATCTTTAATCATAAGGATCCACCTATGCTCTGTGTTTGTCTCGGGAAGCGGTCCGAATAAGTCCACCGATAAGGTTTCAAAACACTGTGTGTGTACGGGTGTCTGAACTAGGTCGGCTGGCTTCTAGTTAGTAGCTTTATATCGTTGACAATCCGCACAGGAGCTCACATAATCTGAAATGTAGCGACGCATTTCAGGAAAAAATATCGCTTTGCAATTTTTTGATAGGTACGTTCAACACCATAGTGGGTAGCAGTAGGAGAGTCATAAAATTCTTGCAATACTATTTCTTTTTCAACTGTGCTTGTTCAACATCACCCTCTGAAGCATACTTATGTAAAACTCCCCACATTAAATAACTTCTTTCAGTCCACTTGACAAATAAATCATCTTGCTGGTGTTTTAAACTATCAATAATCTTCTTAAGATGTAGATCTTCTAGTTGTTATTGACGTATTACCGTAGCACTTTTACTCGGATGGGTTATGGTTACTACGCAGATATCACACGTCATGGTATCAGCATGGTGACAAGGAGGTCTCAACAACATGTCGGCTACTATGTTGCGTTTACCAGACACATACTCGATTTTGACGTTACAACTTTAAATTGATAATGCCCACCGGGATAATCTACCAGTTTTTGATTTCATGCTCATAAGCCATTTAAGTAGTCGGCAGTCAGTCGAAATTATTATTTGCAAACACTTCACATATCCCTTAAACTTTTGTAAAGCCCAGACAATGGCTAACGCTTTACGCTCGGTCGTTGAATAGTTCACGGCTCACGCTCGGCTTTTGTAAGAAGACGGCTGGTATACTCAATAGGGTGTTCTACAGAATTGTCACCTTGGAGCAAAACAGCGCCAATCGCATATGCACTAGCATCAGTAATTGTAATCCTCGAGAAAACACTAATAGTAAGTCCTTTAAGTGATTGTCAAAAGTTTCTAAAAGCACAATTAAGTCATCAAGATATGCTAACACTACAACACTTTCCAGCCTACGACGAAAATTGTCCATCAAGCGTTGAAACGTGGCGGGTGCGTTTTGCAACCCAAATGGCATACACAAATACCTAAAAGCCCCAAGCGGAGTGGTGAAAGCAGTCTTATCTATATCTCTTGGTTAAACGAGCACTTGGTGATACCTAGACTGTAAGTCAATTGTGGTCTTATATTTTGTTCTTTTAACTGAATGCAACAAATCATCCATTTTTGAGAGAGGATATGAGTCACAAACAGTAATCGCGTTTAGTTTACGGTAGTCAACGCAGAACCGCACTGCTCCAGACTTTTTTGTTACCAGCACAACTAGTGCGGCCCACGGCTACTCGCACTCTTCTTAATACCTTGATTCAATAGATTGTCTAGTTTTTTTCGCAACATCTCAGCCATCGTAGGGTTCATACGATAAGGAGGTACAGTTACAAGTACAGCATGATCTCCAGTATCGATGATATGTTCCACATATGGCGTTAGTTCCTCAAAAGAAGCAAAAATTTGCTCATTTGTGGTTAATTATGTATTTAGCCAATGTTTTTCGGCTGTACTCAGGTCGGCTTCTACATCCGACCGTGGGTACTGAGTGAAAAAATATATACTCTAGTCTCCAAATTCGGTGATTCAAATGAAAATTCATATTTATGACAAGGATCATCAGTAAAACACCACCGATGGTCTACTATGTTAATAGCGACTTTCGCGTCTATTATAAAATCTACTCTTAATAAAGTGTTGCTATTCTTCGTATCCGGAAACACGATAAATTTGGTTGATATAACCCGACATATCAAGTATACCTCTACTTGCGTCACTAATATTTGCCGAATTCGATAACAGCCATCAGCTAAACAAACAGTCAGTTTTTGTTTCGCAAATTGTTGTCCACTGTTGTGCAAAAGTTTATAAAGTTAACTTCTAGCAACACTTTGTTTAGCAGCCGTGTCTAATATACCGGTTCCTCGAAATTCCTTAATTACAATTTCTATAATAGGGCACAATCGCGGCGCAACATAGTATTTGAGTACAGCACCCAACACACAAAAGTCAGTAGATGACACTAAAGTTGTCGATTTAGAAGCAAGGTTACATGATCGTAGAACACTCGGCTTTCCACATCCGTAACATGAATTAGGCGTCTGCGGTAGTAGCATGGGTGTAGGCGACGCTGCTGGTGCACGCGAAGATAATGAAGTAGATATTTGTTATTAATAATAGTTAATTTTGACTAAATGTAGTAATCAGATGATCAAAATTCGAATGAATGTAATTTGAAGAACAAAATAATATACAGTAGGTACTAATGAATTCACAAAGAATTTTTCATTTCAAATAGAACATGTTAAAAAGAACAAACATACCAAGAAACTATTGTAGACTCGCCTTGTCGTTGTAACTAGATTCACTTTACAAAGAATGTTTATGACACTAAGTCACAAAATGTCTGGTTTCCTTGGAAAGGTAAATGATAGAGCAGATCTAGTAGGGTAGACAAATGTGAGTTTGAGCTACTTATCTTCATTAATTTTAGTCATGACATATGCTAACCACCGCTTATCTTTTTACACTTTAACACCTCAATTCTTGATTCAGATAAATTTAAAAATCGTTTGACTAATATTTTTGATGTAATAGCGAAGGCTTCCACGGCCGGAGTCTATATTAAGATAAGAACGTATTCCGGGTTTGGACGTGTCATTGTTGTAACGTTGACAACTTCGGTTACAACAATGACACGGTTCAAGCCCGGAAGACGTTCTTATCTTATAATATTCTTGATGTGTTTTTTGGTAAGGAAATGCAAGCATGCAGTTTTTGAGTACATTTCATAGTTAGAGCATAACTAAATCGTTTCTCCAAAAACCTTTCTGTTTCAATATGGTCTTCGTGGGTGGAAAATTCAGTTACAGACTTGATGTTTTTTACTGCTCAGCCGAAAAGATTCTCTGGAGATAGAATTGGATTTTTGAAAGGTTTCTGCAAACATGCTTCAGTAGTTAACCTTTTGCGGGTATCTACCTTCCCACCCAATCAAGGTTTCTTACCATGCAAAGTTGCAAAGAAGTGCCATACGGCTTTAACATCAAAATTTTCTTATAGTAGCCTAGAATTAAAAAGTTCTATTTATTCTTTTATTACCTGTCAAAAAAATAGTAGATTTTTTTGACAACATCAAATTTGTTATTTTAGAACTGAATTAATTTCTTTTGAAAAAAGTACACAGCTGCAGTTGTGTGCTCAAGGTAATCGGAAATGATTACATAGCTGATGTGTTTTAGTTCATTTTCTTCTATAAAATATATTACGTATGGATGGATGGTAGCATGTTTGCTTGCCCAGTGATATCTTTGACTTTCATCTTGAATGACAAAGCTAAAATTTTCTAAAAAATCATCAATTACACAAAACTATCCAACTTTTAAATTTCCTTTAACGTCATTCATTCAAGTCATGGATTACTAAAGCAGTAAGTTTTATACAGAACAATTCTATGAACTCAATTGTGTTCTTTTCAAATGGTTTTAATAAACATCGATCTAGTTCTAGAGTCACTTACAGACTAAAGGTTATTTTCTCAATCATGTTTTCCTCAAAATTTTCTTCTAAAATAGTCTTACTTTTTTTTACACTTGTATAAGAGGTACAATTTTTTTGTACAGTCAATTAAAGTGGTGTATATACAATATATTTGCCAAACAATTTTTTCATGTTGTTAAGTCACTGTTTGTAATTTTGTTTAACTTTTTCTTTTAAGTAACATTCTCGGCCATAAGCGTTACATTTAAATGTAATGTGCACACGTACTGAATGTGTACCACCGTGGCTCACAAAAATACAATTTTTTGGACGCAATTCTGCAAATTTGGAAAAACCTATTTTTAGATCAAGATGTTTTTAAAAAAAGAATATATTTCTTTCAAATTTCCCAAAATCAAATTTTTATCAAAATTTTTTACTCAGTTTCGTCTTTGACAACTGCGCAGCTTTTCTTACCAAGCATTACTTACCTCATCATTTTTGTAAAAAATATAGACAGCTTGTACAACCTCTTTGAGCAAGGTTTTACCCAGTCTTTAGTAGGGTCTAACCCTGTAGTTAGTGGCATTAAATTCGGTCGCGATTTTTAAACGCTCCAGGATTCTGGTAAAAATGTCAGTAACATTGCTTCTTTGTTTCCTAACTTAAAAAAACTTGTTTGGGATTTGTTAAAACTAATTCAATTCGGTTGATCCATGTCAGAGGAATTGTCGTTTTTAGCAAAAAGTTAAAGTTTTATAGCACCTTCTTCTATTTCTCCTAATTTAACTAGAGATGGATTCAATGTATCTAATACAAATCAAGATGTCTAGGTAAAATTAAAATCATTTGGTTCATCGGAACTGGAATCACTGGCATCACGATGTTCTTTGTCTTTTGTGAAACTAGTTTCTTTCCTACACTTGTCACAAATCTTTAGAAGATTGTCTAGCTCTAGATACAAAGCTTACATCAATTCTGTGACATATCTTAGTTTTTTTTTATCTTTTACAGAATGTTTTTTTTTCATCAAAGGATCGCAGCACTGCAGTATTTTGTATGTTTCTATATCTACTTTATACAAATAACAAAAAATCTAATGCTTCAAGACTTATATAAACTAAACGGTATATAAATTTTTAATTGAAAAAATGAAAAGTTGCAATGCAAAAAAATTATGAAAATTAGGATACATCATCAGATAAAATACTAATGATTTGTTCAGATTTGTTTTAAGCACTTCTGATTCTATTATAATTTTGAGGTAAATTAAATATATATTTTTAGTTTAAAATAAAACAAGAATAATTTTTATATTAATTTCAATATAGCAATAAAATATCAAAAACAATCCTGTTTAATGTTTTAGTTAATTAGATCTAAAATAAATTAAGATTTATTAAAGTTGTTAAAAAATTAACATTAAGCGTAATAAAATATAACTTAATAATATCATAACAAAGTTAAAGTTAAAAATATATTTGACACGCCAAATTTAAAATAAAAAATAAAACTTGATCACTAGAAAATTAACTAGCTCTGTCCACTACAAGATCTTAGGAGACTGACTAATGGCATGAACTGTTTGAAACGAAGCTTGTTGTTGCTTGCTCAAAGCTCAAAGTTTGACCTGAATTTATATTGAAATTTTAATTCAAATTTTGAAAAAAACTTTTCCCTCTTAACCCCTATTAGACTGTATACCATATGAAAAGTTTTAAAATTAGCTTTAAAATGACACACATTTCAATTCTTTATCTTGTTTAACAGAGCTGCAATTTCAATTTAAAGATGACGCGACAAGTCAAAATTTTGCGTTTTTTGAAAACTTTACATAGTTATGTTTTTAAGACCGTTTGAGATATTAGGCTGAAATTTTGTATTTTTTTTATTTACACAAAGGTAACTTTTAGTCCAAATTTCCTCAAAATTTAAGATGCTGAGGTTTAGTCACTGTGTTGATTTGACATGGAATGACCATTTTGGTTATTAAGACTAAATCAATTGATGAACTCATATTACAGCTAACTCTTAAACTAACTCAAATAAATAAAGCGATGTTAATTATAAGTAAATATGCCAGTTTTCTAATCGATACGCCACTGGAAGCCTGTTACATTAAATTGGAAAGTAATCACAATCAATGAGATAATTAAAGCAGGTATAGTTTGAGATGAAGTACAATTGTAGGTTATGGCTATGTTTGAATTATTTTACTACGGAGTTCCTTTTGCAATATTACCGGGATGATCTCACAAAAGTATACGTTTTCCAATAGCGCCACGGTGTGCCGTTACGCTTGTTGTCAGTGGTGAATGGGAGATTATAACTGAAAGCACATCCGAGAATCTACTACGCTCAAGCAGCTATGTACAGTTACGTTAAGTAAATTTATTTTACTAACGATTAAAACAATATAATAAAAATGCTAGCAAAAACCAAAAAAAAATTAAAAAATCAAATTTGGCATTGATGAAAAATGACAGAAAACAAAAAGGGAAACAAAGCTAATTCACTAATAGTGTTGTATTGACTGAATTTTGGTTCTAAAAGAGAAAGTTTAAGTAATAAATTCAAAGTTCTGGTTATGATGTGGACGTCGACTACATAGTATCAAATGGTATTTATGATCTCTGACTCAAAACATCATTACACATAAAAAGTCAAAAAATTCCAATTGCGATTTTCAGCCTAATATGTAATCGCACAGGCTTCTACGGCAGGGGTTTATATTACGATTAGAACGTTTTCTGGGTTTGGACCATGTTAAAGTTGTAACCGAAGTTGCCAACGTGTCATTGATTATATAACTCAGTAGTAGTTTTTTGGTAGGCTATCGTTTACTTCTTTAAGTTTTTGATATTCTACGCCTCGACGAAGCTCCTTACAAAAATAAGCAAAACGTGGGCAATTTCGGTTACAACTTCAACACGGCCCAAACTTGAGAGACGTTTTTTTGTATTATTATATGCAATTATATATAGGTAAAATAATTATAAGAAAATATGTACAAGAATTTTTTTACTTTTACAAGTCTGTAGTAATTCGATTCTGGTAACATCTTTATTAATAGTCTATACGTCTTTTTGCAAAATTTCGTTATTGAAAAATTTGCTTTATGGTTTTTTTTCTTTTGATGAATTTTAAAACTTTTACTTCTAAGTTTATTTCATAAATATTTATATTGTTTAAAAAAATGATTACAAAAAAAAGGAATTCGTGCCTAAAGTCAACACACACAGAAAATAATTAGAGAATTTAGCACTTCAGTAAAACACAATGTCAGAAATTGCACCAGTCTTAAATTCAATTCAAACAAAAACTAAAACCCAATCGTTTTAATCTACACGTTTTTTGAAACAATGTTGGAGAGCTTTTACCTAAATGAGCATGTCAGCAAACAGAATTGTCTATTGGGCTCCACAAAATTTGAAACTAAAACACCAAAATCTCCTGCATTGGGTTTTTTAACTACAGTTTGAGCCGCTATTTCGATATAAGAAATCATTAGACTCTTTTTTTAAATGAGCTAGGTTAAGCTAAGATTTGATTGGATGTAGTGGTGGTGCTCCCGTGCCGGATTGTCGACACCTGGACGCCCACGCCACGGATCGAATAAAACAAGACCATAAGGTACTAAATCCTTTATTGGTGGAAATTGGGGCGGATCGCGGTAGATCGCCGGCTAATTATAATTATAGCCCCAACAGGACCCTCTTGCCAATCTTAATAAAAACACTTAGTACAATTTGGTCTAAATAAATAATCAATTGATTTCAATGCAGTTGCATGCTCAAATATTTATAAGGTTGTAATCTACAAGGTGCCTTAACCGATCCAACTTCTTCCAATCAATTAATATAATTTCACTTAATAAATACTCTAATTCTATATAAATTTATAATTTTATTAAAATGCTATGACCACTAATATAATTAACAACTTACTTACATTATCAGTATTAAAACACCGCACGACTGTCTTGTCGAATTGCAAGAGGAAAACAGAAAATTTTCATTGTTTTGCGCTTCAAAAAGGACGTTTAATTCTGATTATGCAGTATCACAATTACAATACTTCGCAATTAACATCTAAGAGTTGCTTTCTTTATATGCGCGTAGAAATTGAATGTGCGATTTAGTAATTTCATTGCTATCTGGATCTTCAAGGATTACGGAAACGGGAGTAGTAAATCCTTTAATTATTTTAGGTAAAGACTATATTGGTGTAAATTTTTGATGAGTAGTACGGAGAATTGACGCCAGAAACTGTTTTAATAATACCTTTTGGTTGATACGAAACTTAGTTTGCGGAAGCTTTTCCTTATTATAATATTTTTTCGCTTGAACATGGGCTTTTTGAAGATATTCATGGACTTCGCCTAATATTGGCTTTTTTCCAGTCGATAAAAAGAATTCCAAATTCCATTTATTATCCAGCGGAGTTGATATATGTTCAGAAAAATCGAAGATGAAGAAGTTCCGATAGCATCATGATATGTACTATTGTAATTTAATACAAAGAAAGGAAGTAATTTATCTCAAGATTTATGTTGCATGGAATAAAGCTTAATTAAAAGTGTCAGGTTATTTTTTAGATTTTGGCTGCAACGTTCGCTAATGTTAGAACTTGTATGATAGGGAGACGACAACGCTTGACGTATACCCCAATTCATGCAAACTTGTGTTATGATACGGCTAAAAAAACACTGCGTTATCCGATACTAATATTTTTGGTAGACTATAAGTTAAAAATAGGTCTGTTAAACATTTAGCAGACACCTATGCAGTAGACCTACGAGTAGGATAAACTTTAAGCCATTTGGAAAAAACATCGACACAACACAACAAGAAACGATAGCCATGTTCCGAAGTAATCACCGGACCAACATAATCTATGTAGATTTTATCCCAGGTTTTAGTAGGTGGAGTAGTAGCAAGATATGCATTTACTTGGGTATTAAGTGGTTTGCACGTGTGACAAAGATGACATGCCCAAACATAATCTTTAATATGTTTGTACATTCCGTGCCACCACACTCTTTTTGCGATCGAACGATAAGTTTTTACTATAGTTATGGTTTCCTATGCGCAAATCATGATAATAATAAATAATAGTGTTTATCCAGAAATCTGGAAGAACTACCGTCTTGTGCCTATTCAGCCCTACAAAAGAAATTAACAAACCGTCCTCAATTACAAAGTTATTGACATCCTCTCCGATTAGAATACGGCTTCGGATGAGTTTACGATATTCGTCGGATTGTTGGTGTTTCTCGATCGAGATAAATGATTCAGGTATTTTCAGAAGAGAATTGCACAATAATAAGGATGAATCTAAGTCACCAGTAGTATTATCTTAAACTGAATCATCAAATAGACGGGATAACCGATCGGTGGTTTTGCCATTGCAAATTATGCCTTATCAGGGTTTCTGGTGATGCCACAACACCGAAAACGATCTAAGACTATCTTTATATGTTGAATATGTTCCTAAGGGTCTTTGGAGAAGATAATAAAATCATCGAAATAATTTAAGAAGAACTTAAAACGAATATCAGAAAATTCACGACAAATAAACCTATTCAATCCTGTGGGACTTATTTTTAACTCGAACGGAAGAAAATTATATTCATAATGATGTGTCATTCTAACAAATGCGGTACATTTTTTGGAAGTTTCTTTCAAAGAAATCTGATGAAAGGTATATGAAACAATGTAAATATTTTGGCACCTTGAAGGTAGGTAAATATAGCGAGTTGGTTAGCTGGGGGAAACATTTCGTACTGAATGATTTTGTTTACGGCTCTGTAATCCATAACAAGACGTCTGCTATTTTCAAATAATATTATTTTTGTGAGATTTTTTAATGTTTTTGGGATTTGATCTTTTATACAATTATTTAGTAGGGTCTCTAAAGCTTTGTTACGTTGGTTTCAGCTTTTTCAAACATTGTTTTTGTTGAATGATCTTTTTCTGGTGATTTATTGTTTTCATTTTTCTAAAGCGCTTACTGTTATAAGTGTTGTTATTTTGGGAATATCCTGAGTTAACATTTATTATTTATCTTTGTAAAATTCACTAACTCTAGTTTTTGTTATCTTTATTTCTAATTTTTTTATTCTCTATGGCTTTTATAGTTGTTATTCTAATTTTTTCTAGGGTTGACCCTAACACCTTCAAGCTTTTATTTTTTTCTATGATTTCTTGTATTTGATTTTCTTTATTTTTTTAAAATAATTTTCTTAGTGAGTTTATTTAGTTCTGTATATTTTGTTTCAATCCTTTTTTAAATCATTTTTTGCTGTCTTGCGTGTAGTTTCTATTAATATTAATAGTTTTATTTTTTATACTCCTACAAGCAGTTGTGACCGCTTTTGCCAGAATGTCCACTAATGCTTCAATATTGTTATTTTTATTAGCCTTCCTTGGGATCTAATTGTTGTTTTATTCCGATATTTAGTTTCATGTTGTAGTGTTTCTATATTTAGTTTTTGTGGTACATGTTCCTTGGTTTTATATAGTACTATATTTTTCACTACTTTTATTTTTGTTTTTACATTACTCAAAATATATTTTTTGTTGTAAGAATGTAGTCGATTACGTTTTTTACTTTTTCATCTGGACCAGTCTAAATCAATTTTTTCTTTGTTGTTGAGAGTTACTTTTTGCCAATTGCTTTTGCCATGTTTTTATAGAAATGTTCTATGGCGTCCTCTTTATAACTACTCGTGGAAGAAAGTATACTCTAAGATTTCAAGAAAAACAGAAAAATCTTTTTTTAATCGTTGATGTAGTTTTGTTGCAGTTGAAAATTTTTTCTGTATACGAACTGCCAGATTTGTCGTGGATTAAAAAAATTTCTTAGAAAATATCATATCAGTAAAACTTAAAAATTAACCCAAACTGTTTTTAGTAATTAAAACACGTAAGAAAAACATAACATTTTTGCTTCCAAATAAAAAAAATATTTGAACTAAAAGATTTGCAGCAACCTGTTTTTTTTATAAAAATATAATTAAAAAAAAAAAATATTTATAACTATTTAAAGTTAATCGGTTTAAATTTTAATTTACGATAGTTAAATGTGTTACAAAGGTTTAAAACTAAGATATTTAAGTGATTTATTTTTGTTATTCGTTACTTAACAAATTTTCATGTTTTAATAAAGTTTTTACTCAAATTTTTGCTAAATCAGAATTTAGTTTGGACCGTTGATTGAAAAACGTTTATCAATCAACGTTTGGACTTAAGCTTATATTATGAATAAAACATTCAAGTTATAAAAAAAGTATAATTGAAAATAAAACATTAATATAGAACCAGTAGAGAGCAGATCGGTATTGTGAATTAACAAGTCAACTTAACTCAATTGTAATTAAGTAATAGTTTATTTTTGATTGATAAATTTTTAAATTGATTGCATTTAGTTTGATAAAGACACTTTTTCAAATTTTAGTGATTGGTAAAATTAACTAAAAACTGAGATCTTTTCTGCGACTGAATTTTATTAGCATAAAACTTACTTATAATTTTAATTTGCATCTATTTACAAATTAAAAAAGTTATAATAATAATTAATAAAGTTAAGACACAAAAAAACATTCCGCAAACGTAGTCATAGTAAATTACATATATTGTTACAGATCTTTAGTAATCAATGATCAATGAATAAATAGAATAAGTTATAAGTCATAATTAATTCAATTACATTTTGAGATGTCAATTATTATTTGCATAAATTTATGTTTGGGTTTGTTTTATGTATATATAAAATTATTAGCAAACTGTCTAATTTAGTTGTGTATAAGTTTTAGATATTTAATATTTTGATAAATACACGACTTTTTGGAATTACAAATTAGAAACAATTTTATTTCATCATTATGAAAATAACATTTCTCAATATATTTAATGGTTTTTTAGTTATAAGACAACATTTTTTTGTTCAATACAATTTTGTGACAATACACATTAATATATGACGTATTAGACATACAATAGCATCTAAAAATACAATAAAAGACAGGTTAAAATAAAATTGATTTGAACCTGTTGATCAAATTCACCGCATGCGTCTTAAACCAGGAAACATTTTACAGAATTCAACACGAAGCTTCACGTTTACTTGAAGCAAAATGTACCAGATGGAGCAAGGTTACTAAAACTCAACGCTAGATTTAAACTTAAAAGCTCTCAACTAAACTTAGCAGTCAGTATTTGTCGTTGTACAGCGAGGTTGCGCTTATTTGTAATCGGTACATCCGCACACATGTCTTAGGCCGTCGCGTTTACTAACAATCTTGTGCATTTATTGACTTGATTAGGAGATTTTAGTGCCTTGTTTTTTAAATCCTTGTTTTACTTATTATCAAAATGACGAAGTAAGTCTATTTTTTTAATGCTGTTTTTGTCATTATTATTGTTACTATTCTTACTGTAAACTTTAATAAAAGTTAAAATTAACAATTTGAAAAGGTTTATATTAGGATAAATGCCTAATTTATTCAACACAATTTTTATTCTTCTTTTGCAGCTTTACATTCTATACATCGCGCTCGGTTTAACAGTGTGCTCTAATATAAAATTAAACGTACCTTTCGAAAATAAAGTTGAACCCTAGAAACCTCCAATTTATTCCAGAGTTGCTTATTTAAAATTTACGCTGAACTGATTTGGATTAATTGTAAGATTGTTACATTTTATGATCCTTATTACTACTTTTCTCATTAGTTTCTGAACGAGTTCTTATAAGCAAGGAATGAAATTCTTAATCAGCAGTTTTCCGAAGCTGTACCTAAGAAATTAAAACAATTAATTTAATATGCGTGTTTTACAAAGGGTAACAGGTGGCTTAAAGGAAATTGAATCAATATTTAATCAAACAGCGATTTAATCTAAATTTTACTTTTAGATTGCAATTTGTATATATTATCGTTATGATTATTGTCAGATAATGCACGGTTTAATCATGTTTTGTTTTAAATGTGTAGTATTTGAAAACCAATAATTAGATGCAAATTAGTTATTCTATATCGGTGTCTAGATTACCGTTAAATGAGTTATCAATTACTATGCCTTACTTTAACATTGTCTAGATTAATTTATCTGTTTTCTGTCGATACCTAATTAGCTACATAAGTACATTTTTATTTAACATCCAATTAAAAAAATCAAATTAAACAATAATATTTTTTGTTTTGTTTGCGGTTTAAAAAAAATTCTTAAAATGTAATTATCATAAATCTGTTTTTTTAGGTTCTCTATATAACTTAGTTGTCATTTATCGACACGTTTGTGTACAAATTTTTTTCTAATAAACTACTGTTCTTTTATCAAATATTTTAAAACAAAAACGCGTTAACAAAAAATACTCATTTATGTTTATACTAATACTAAACTGAATTCACTAAAGAGTCGTGGTAATATAAACGTACAATAATGACTCAGGCACGCTTTGGTTAATCTTAATGTTATATTGAGCAATAAAAAACCTTATAGAAAAACTTAAATAAATATAACAAAGTTAATATAAAATTAAAGATATTAAAGTTTTAAAGAGACTCTGCTGCTCTAAGTGATATTTTAGTGACCCCAAAATGTCCCTCATGACACAACTTTATCATTTCTTGCCTCAAACTGGCTGGTGCAATTAACCTAACTTTAAAAAACAAAATGTTTTCAATTAAGGATATATCGTCATTGACATTAATAAAGAGCGGATAGTAAGGCAAGAAAAAATACCAAAAAAACGTGGCATAAAAGGCATATTAAACTTGCCAAAAAGGCACAAAAATCTATTAAAATTTAAAGTTATTTTTTTTGTTTTACAATGTTTATTAGGTGCTATTATTTTCTAAAGCGCAATTCAAATATTTTTCAATATGTTGATCAAGAAGCTGTTGCCT
The DNA here is from genome assembly GCA_035610365.1 of Aquatica leii. Taxonomy (NCBI): domain Eukaryota; kingdom Metazoa; phylum Arthropoda; class Insecta; order Coleoptera; family Lampyridae; genus Aquatica; species Aquatica leii. The sequence continues at coordinate 82,287,271 of CM069435.1, forward strand.
TTTATCATTTAAAATATTTTTGTAGAAGGAAAAAGTTCTTTCGACATCACAAGATGTTAGTGGAGCAACTTTTAATGCCGATGTTTCTGTTATTGTTAAAGATATTTTCAGTTGATGTTCATGACCTCCTCTTTTTGAATTTTAGTCAGTTGTTTAAAGAGGTCAAAGAAAGGGTTTTTGAAGTGACGGAATTCAATTTTTGATTATTTTTTTCTTATAGTCCCTGGACATGCTCTTATAATTGCTCTTATTCTTTCGAATGTAGCAAAAGATTCGGTCATTGCGGTTTCGCTTTTTTCTAGCTTCTTTAATTCGTCAGGAATGCCGGAAAAGTGTGTTTTTATAAAAACTAGTCCTTTCTAAACAGCTTCGTCATAAAAGCTTTTTGAGATTTAGCAATTGCTGCAGAGGCCGTCTCGTCAAATAGTTCAACCATCTGAAGTGAGACAATTTAATTAATCTATAAGACAATGTCAGATTGTAGTATGAACTGTACCTCTTTATTTTTTTCAAAATGTGTGGCATAAAAAATGCAAGCAGGTAACCAAGTTCCCCATCTTGTTATGATAGGTTCCGTTGGAAGTTTTTGTTTATAGGCCCTTACTCGTAATGATGCTTTCACAAAAACCTGAAACAAGATCCAATAATCAAAACGAGAATCTAATATGTTAGAGATTTTTACCTTTTTCTTGGCAGAAATCAACTTGTTTACTATTGCAAGCTCGTCTCTAATGAATTCACACACCCTATGTATTCCATGTGCTAGACAAGTTAAATGTTTTAAATTCGGATAAAATATTTCTAATGCCTGAGCGGATTTGATCGTATAAGGTGCTGTATCGGTTACGAATAAGAAAACCTTTTCTTTTCTTACGCCATTGGGATACCGAAGTTCTACAAACATAAAATTAATTGTAATTAATAGATTGGATTATATTAATCAATCACTAAAAAAAACTTACGTAAACAATCATCGAAAAAATTTGCTTTTGTTTTGTGATTGGTCTGTAGAATTTCTTTGGATGCTAGCAAATGAGCTTTTTCTGGTTCTAGTTGAGACAATTTACCAACTACAAAATTTGCTATATATCGACCTCTGCAATCGGTTGTTTCATCAACCGAAGTCGAAATGTAATGGTGTCCAATGTCATTCCTTACTGTCTGTACTTTTTATAAAAGGTAAACCAGCATTTTGAAAACTATTAATACTTTAATTAAACTGCTTATCGATTGGTAACATGTCTAAATAATTTTTTCTCAAAGTTAATTCATCTGGAACAACTTATTTATCAAGTTTTTTAAGAGGAATTTGAGCCGACACCAATGCTTCGCAGAAATCTAGAGCAAAAGTTGTTTTTGATGGGCCGGGTTTATTCTGTTGATCTTCTATAACGTTTTTTAACAATGGTTGCTTTATTGTTTTTTTAAATATTTTTTTAATGGAAACCACTACCCAACTGTTGTTTTACATGGTAGTAGCACCGATCTAAAATAATACATATAGGTACTAGTAATTAAAAGCATTTAAATTAAGATAATACAAACTTACTGATTTTAAACAAACTTGACAAAAAAGGTTTTCCCTGTCGGTTGTTAAATTATTGTCTAATTTACTCCACTTGTAATGGTTTTCAAATTTTGATTGTTTATTAGGTGGCATTTTTTAAAACTTACTCACAACACAACAGCAACAGACTATCACAGTGTGAGAATATCACAGGTATTTATAATAAACAAAGGATATTTTAGTCATGTGTTTGAGTCATTAAAGGAATCCCACAGTACAGAATTAAAATTATCTATATGTGTTTGCTTTACTTAGGTACTGAATAGACCTATAAAATATGATTCATTCCGAAATCCTTCCGGTTTTGTAAATAGTGTTCTGTCAAACCTGTCATTGTACATAATCCTAGTATAAATTCTTATAATAGTTCTTATCTATAAGCGGCTTTTGTATTTAATGTTTTCTGGAAACCATTGTTTAACAAAACATGAATATCTCTGTTGTTATTTATAGGTTCGTGGTAAGATCTTTTGAGCAAACATTGTTAATTATATTATTGTACGTAATTTAAGTAAAATTCTGTAATGCGTTATTGTCATCTACCTCTTAAAACACTGTTTACACAAACTTTTCAAAATTTATATGTAAAAAGGCAGTATAAAATAATACTCTTTAAAAAGGTAAAAAAGACAAAAAGTTACACAAAAAGGCAAAATAGGCAGGCTCCAGGCATTTGCCTGACTGTCCGCTCTTTAGACATTAACATATGGTTTAACGGCTAAAGGCAATTTACCCTTACCTTTTGGTCAACCCTCATAATAATATTTTTTTACTAACTGCAACACTTGATCTTTGTTTGTTGCCTCTATAAACGCAATTTTTTTCTGCTGTTATGTTAACAATAGAGTGAAAATTATGTACCGCTTTAATATTAGAATTATCTACACTATTACTTAAGTAATTTTGTGACAACAAGTCAGCTACATGTAAATTTTTTCTTGGGACATATTTTATGTTGAGGCTATATCTACCTTTAGTTTAATTTTTTGCAACCTCGAAGAAATTGTCACACATTTTTTTCTGAGATATCGAAACTAATGCTCGATTGCGCCGTGTTTTTAAGTTATACTTAGTGATAAGTAAGACTTAGTTACCATAGAAGTAATTGTTATAACAATTGTTTCTACAGTAATTGAGCGTTACTTAATACTAAGTTTAACTTAAAAAGGACGGTGCAATTAAGCATAAGAGTTTATGATCGGTACAAACCGTAACCATTCTACCATAAATAAAATTATGAAATTTTTTTGCTGAAAACATTATAGCTAGATACTCTTTTTTTATTTGGGCATAGTTTATTTCCGGTTTTGTTAAACTACGAGAAGCAAAATATACAGGCCTGCCCTTCTGCGTTAAACAACAACCTAGCCCCGTTGTTTTGACGCATCGCATTAAATCACAATTTCTGCTTTTTTATCAAAATTTGCAAATACTGGCGCCTCTAACAGCATGGTCTTAATTTTATTAAATGATCGTTCACATTTGCTCGACCACGTAAACAAAATATCTTTTTTAAGCAATTGCCTTAAGGGCTCAGTTATTTCAGATAAATTCGGTATAAATCCCCTAAAATAATTGAACATTCCAAGTACTTTTTTTATCTCTACTTTATTTATAGGAGTTTTTAAGCTTGCCACTGCTTTAATCTGTCTTCATCAGGACTCACTCCTTCACCTAAAAATTTGTGACCCCAAGTGTTTAACTAGATTGACTCTATATTGAATATTTTCTCTATTAAATTTTACGTTTAGTTCTCTGGCCCTATCTAACACTTTTTGTAATGTTACATCATGTTCTTCCTTTGTTCTTCCCGATACTAATATATCGTCAAAATACATAATTACATTTTTAATGTTTCCAAAAATCTTATTATTAATTTCTTGAAACAACTCCGGTGCAATACTTAATCCGAACGGTAACCTTTTAAACTTATAGAACCCAAACGGCGTGCTAAAAGTACATAATTTGCTAGATTCTTCCTCAAGTTCTATATGATGAAAACCATTTTTAAAATCTAGCACGGTAAAATATTATTTTTCTGCTAGTTGACTACATACCTCATTTACTGTTGGAGTTAAGCACTGTTTACGTTTTATACAGTTATTTAAATCAACCGGATCTAAACAGAGTTAAGGACCCATTAGTTTTTTTCGCAATTACCAAATTACTCGCCCACTCCATAGCACCATTGATTTTTTCTATAATTTTATCTTTTTCGAAACCTACTAAATTTTGTTTTCTATAATATTTGGTACTCTGCGAGTTAGTCCCATAACTGGAATTGCACCCTCCTTTAATTCTATCATACACTTGTCTTTAAATTTACCTAAACCAGTGGACAAATCTAAACTTAATTTTATAAAATTTTCCTTATTACTAATTTCATGTATGCGTTTAATTAAATTTAGCTTCACACAAACACCCAACCCAAGCAATGGCCTTGATTTCTGTTCTGTTACTACAAAATTTTGTAAGTTTTTAATTTGGTTTGTTTCACAACACAGAAAAACAACCCCAAAAGGCTTAAACTTATAACCCCCATATGCTTCTAGTAACAAGTTAATTTTCTCTAATTCAGATGAGTTTTTTAACATATTAAATACAAACATCGATATAATATTTAGCTCTGCCTCTGAACTGTACTTCGACATTGTTGACCTTAATAGTTTCGTACCATGACATAGTTTTTACTTCTGCTACATTGACGGATGCTATTTTAATATTTTCGACTGCTAACCTTTGTTCTGGTACACTTGAATCTTCTATTTCTTGTACATCGTTCACTTGACGGGCTTTCTTCACTCTGCATGACACTTTGAAGTGTTTGAACTTTCCAGATTTTAAACATTTTTTTCCAAATGCTAGACATTTATTAATGCCATGTACCGTCTGACACCTGCTGAATTTAAACTTTTTTTCTTCTGCATTTCTATTCACTTGCTGTTCCTTCACTAGATTAACATGTCTGGACTCCTGTACAATTCTAATCTTTTGTGGCTTCACTGTTTTTACACAACTCGACCACTTTATCTAAATTTAATTTTTCGACAGATAACAATTTTTCTTGCAGATTTTTATCCTTTATCCCAAGAACAATGCTATGTCAAACCATTTCCTCCGGGTCTTTAAATTCACAGCTGTGCACTATTTTTTTTATTCGCTTAAAAAATGATCAAATGGCTTCCCATCTTCTTGTCGCTTGTTGTAAAACAAAAATCTTTTGTATACAATGTTTCTTTTTGGAAATATATATTTATCAAATTCTGCAATTACTGAGTCATATTTCTCTTTTTCTTTATCTGACCAATAAAAATTATTGAAAATTTTGTTGCCTTCTCTGCCCATTAAATTAAATAGTTTAGCAATTTTGGTTTTGTCATCTTTTTTGTCATTTTCTGTTGCAATCATGTAAATTTCAAACTCCTGCTTGAATACTTAAAAGTTTTCTACAATATTTTCATTAAATTTCATCTGTTGTGGCGACCTGAATTCCTTATTTCTTTTGTTCTTTGTTTAAAAAAAAATGTATGTGGTTTAGAATTCTTACAAAACAAAGAAGTTAATAACATAGTTGTACCAAATTTTACAATTTTTTTTAACAACTGCCTGCATACGAATTAATTTTTATTATACATTTTGTTAAATAAAAGCAAATATTTTATGTAAAGTCATACTTCTTAATATTGTAAAGTTTCACGTAATCAGTTCTTAAAAAATACAAAAAAAATATTCGTCTTATACTTTCTATTAATTCAATTTTATTCGAGCGAGTATTGATTTCTCTTCCACAACCATAATTGTTCATTTAAAAACAATAGATAATTGCGATTGATTATTTTAAAAACGATCAATAATCGCCATTGTTATTTCGTATGCGATCGTGATTGGAATCAGCTTTTTGAAGACTATCGGTGATCACAATCGGGATCATATTTAAAATAATCGTTCGTATTATTGGTAACTTTATTCCCCTCCGATAATTCAAAGTCAAAACTGTCATTAAAATGTTTTCCAATTTAATATATATTTTTATATATAGTTTACAAAGCTTAAGTTGTTATGTTGTTTAAAGTTTGTGCGTCGATGTCTCGACAGGAACTACTCAGTGCTATAGATCTAATGAAAAATACTGCTGTCAAAACTTCCTGATGAACCAATTTATGACCCTCCTACTAGTGCTGACGATGGTTTTCAACCAATACGTAAAAAAAAGAATAAAAGACTCTTGTTTTTCTTAAAACTCAAATAAGTGCTAAAGAAGACAATATCAGTCAAGTTAGTTGTACCTCTTATTATCAAACGCCATCCAATTCTAGTCCACTCAATTAACGCAATCAAATATAATGATGCCTGCTGAAAAAATCTCTCAAAACGACAATACGACCATCTACAAACCTATTAATACCAAAGATGACAACCATGTTCCCCTTATAATTCTATGAAAAAAGTCGTTGTGGTCTTTTACTGCAGCATTTCTTGATTCTCACAAAATAAATTTTACTAATGCTGTTAATGTTAATAAAGGTATTAACATTACAACTTTGTCTGTTTTGGACTACCGTGCTATGATAAGCTTAATGGAAAAGAAAAATATTCCTAACCACACATATGCACTTCCCAGTGATAAGTTATTAAAAATAGTAATTAGAGGTATTCCAAAGACTTTACCAATAAATACTATTTTAAACAAATGAACAACTCTTAATTCTTACTAAGGTCATTCAACTGCACAAAGCCAATTAAGTTTTTATGCCCCTCTTCTTAATCCTACTTCCAAGCGAGCAAAATTTGATATACAATCTGAGTCATTGCTGTAGAGTTGCGATTAAGGCAGAAATTCTAATTTCTGAGCGTCGATCACACCAATGTTTTTGCTGCCAACGTCATGAGCATTCGCAATCAAAATGTACGGCTCCTTATTGCTGTGTAAAATGTGGTGATTTTTAGCTATCCTACAAATGTACTAAGACTCGCAATCTACATGCTAATTATAACCAATATCCTGCTGCTACTAAGCGTCTATCCTCTGCAGTACAAAAATCTCCTGCTTGGAATAACGCTCTATTTACGTCTACCATTGTATTTCCTCCTCTTCAAACTACAGAACTTCACCACTTTCTTGATCAGTACGAAATCAATGATGTAATTTTATTGGAAACTCTCCTTAATGCTTGCCATAACTCCAAAATTCCAAATTATGCTTTTTGCCGCACCGGTATTCTTGTTAAAAGATCCCTTAGGCACCATGAACTTCCTAAATCTGCCCGTGATCATACAAAATCATCGTCAATATTGCTCGAAACTTCCGTCAACAATATTAGTCTCATAGTATAAACCACTCAAATCTCCACCCTCGATCTTGACCGATTATTTTTTAACCATCAACCATCTATTGCAGCAGGAGATTTTAATTATAAACATGTTGCTGGGATTCGCCGCGTATACAATCTAAACTTCTCAATTATATAGAAAGCCATCCTCAATTATCAGTTGTTGCACTAACTGAACCTACTTTCTTCTACCTAAAGGAATTACAAATTTAAGTACGTTTAGTTGTACTAAATTACAAAAACGAGTCCTGGACGTACAAATTAGATTTTCTACGACTCGAACCCATTTTGGCGCATGCAATAGCAGATTACATACCGAGGCAGAAACTATTCCATTTCTGTCGAGAGAACTATAGTTTACCGAGAGGCATAGCCTCGAGGTGAACTAGTTCTCGAGACAAATGGAACACTTTTGCCAAGGTTTGTATACAATTTTATTCACAATCAGCCATTAAATAAAATAAATAACATAAAACTAATAAAAAATGAATGAAAACCTACTTCCAAAATATTATCGTTTATTTCGGTAAAATATTAAAACGTAGTAGGCACACTTCACAATTGACATATACGTATTTAATTTATGATTGTCATTTTATCAAATTAGTTAAAACATAACACACACGAATTACAGGTTCGGAAAGTGTACATTACTGACCGTGAGGTTTCATTACATACTCGTTTTTTTTAACCATGGAAACTTACCAACCTTTAAGAGGTTCGGGAAACTGTACGTTACTAACTGAGTGTGAATAAAAAATTTTACGTAATGTTTCTTTTAGACTTGAGCTACCAATTCATTATGCAATTTATACATTTGGCGAAACGTTCGCGATTGTTCCACTTCCTTCGGTGAACGTTCTGGAAAATAGATAACAACTTCGAGAAGGCTCTTGAACTTGAGAATAATTTCTCAAACGTTTCAATCTAAAAAAGTTTAGATTTGTAATACGATTTAATTTTTAAATAAAAGTAATTTTATAAACGACTTTTTTATAACTTAACATGACATGACAGGACCAAAGCGTGATGTAACGTATCTGTTATAACATAATTTTTATACTCAAGTTACGTGTTAGTTGATAACGTATTGTTAAACAATTTAGTTATAGTTTGGTAAATTTTGGAACGTAACATGTTCTTGAAGGTCTGCAGGTTTGGAAGAACAATAAACTTAGTGTTATTATATGTTTCAAAGAAAAATTTAAAATAAAACTATTCTAAAACTACATGTTCAAACAAGTATTGATTGACAAGTCCAAACTTTAGTATGAATTTTTTTTTGTAAAAGTTGATTAGCTGTAAATTACAAAGTTCTGCTTTTGCGCCAGTTTTTATTGTTGCTGTTGAATGATTTACTAAAAAAATTTTAGTTTTAAAGTTAGTAACATAAACTAGTGTTTAAATTTTCTATTTACACACTAAAAATTACGTAGTGTTTTAGTGCAACTAAATTTAGATAACATTAGAAATATTTTAGAGTTAATCAACTATATCAAATAAATGTTTAGAATTTTTGAAATTTTATAATTAAATTTAAATATTACATGCAGTGAAAAAATTGTTTACTATCACAATACTAATATGCTTTTTTTATATAGTCTCCTGTGTTTTATAAATTTTTAATAAAAGCTAAACCTACCAGCTGCTAAAATCAAAATCTCATTCTGTACATGAATCTTATAAATTCATTTAAAAATTGTTGTTTAACGATTACTACGTTTCTAGAATTGTAAATTTTTTGAAAAAAATTTATACATTAATTTTATGGAAGCACGTAAACTACTTAACAAAATTAATATTTGCGCTCGATTGTAAATGACATAGATATTATTAAGTATAAATAACTTATTAAGAAGCAATATACGTTTTTCTCAATAAATCTAACTAAGAAAAAGTTATCAGAGCAAGTACTTTGTAATAATGGTTTTAACTAAACATTACGTTTAAGTTCTGCACTTTAAGAATGAAGTAAACTGGAGAGGATCCTAGATGGTTTCCATTAGCAGTAATTGCTTTTACAGGTGTTTCCTTTGTATTAGTTCCTTTTGATTTGTAAATTCAATTTTAGATTACCTCTTGAATCGTTTTTCCATTTTTTTAAATAAAAAAAAAATTGAAAGCATTTACATTTATTTAACAATAAATTGTGTATTGAATTAATACTTTTATTGTAATTTTACATAAAATTAAACTAAATCTGATGAAATATCAAAATTAGAACGATGCGTTTTAATTGAAAATTTAAAATGTGCATTGAGTACACTTTAAAATAATTATACGGATTATAATGTATTTTAAAGCATAAGGATTTAAAGCACCATGTTTTATGTTAGCAATTTGAAGAATGTACTTTTAGATCAAAAATAACAATAAAAGCATTTTAACAAAAAATTTTAATTAAGGAATATTATAATTAAAAAATTGGTTGCCTTTAAATTTTATTTGTAAACAATTAAATTTGTGTTAGTTTCTAAATTTTGTCAATACAACTTTTGGTTAAATTTGTATTAAGTAAATAATGTATAATACATCTTTTTATCTATATATTTTTAATACGTAAAAAGTTTTTTATTTGACGTATTTAACTACATGTATAAAAACATTTTGTCACTTGTAACGTTTTATTATGTTTTATACATGTCACTTTTAAAATTTAACAGTGTTTTTGTAAAACTTTTTATGGTAAATTTGGTTATACGTTAAAGATGAGCTGCTATTCGGTATCTGCAATGTGTTTCTAACACATAGTTGTATCTGCATAATCGTATAACATGTAGAACATAATGGATTATGTTGATTTATTGCTACAATATCAAAATTTAAAAATTTAGGTCAATGCTTATAGTAGAAGTAAAACATTTATTGTAAATTTATAATTCTGTTTTTATTGTTCTACTAGAGAATAAATGTAGAAGTCGAAGAAAATTATAAACGTGATGATTATTATAATTCACATTTAAATTACTTCAAGTACAAATTAATTGTTGTTCATTATTAATTAAAGATAATTGAATACATTTACTAGTATTAGAATGTACAAAAAATTAATATATTTAAGTAAGTAAAAAATGTAATTATAAATATTTGAAATAACAAATAATTCAAACCATTAAAAATTATTGTTTAAAATTAAAAAAATATACATAAATTAAAATTGTATATTTTATAATTATTTTAAACAAAAACAATTAAAAAGTTGACTACAGTTTGCTAAAAATAAATAAACTGTAACAAACAATATGTTATTTTCATTGTACCATATTCATATTTAGGGTTTATCAGTACTCTATTACTCATTGATATAATACCCATTTATTTAGCCTTGGCGGATTTATTTTTAGTTATCGGTCTTAATTTTGACAGATTTTTTAATAAAATTGTGAGTTTTTTCTTAATCAATTTTTATTCATGCCAATTACAATTGACATAATTTAAAAAAAATTCATATAAAAACAATAGCTGAAATTAAAGAGCAACTGGTATTGCCTAAAATAATGAATTTTTTGGTTTCTTTATTTGGGTTTAGTACTACAATGTTGACTACAATTTAAAAAAAATAAGTTTTTTCTGAACATGAGATATTAAAATATTTAATTGAATCGAGAACTATTTCACAAAATTGTGTAAAGATAACCAAAGTATTTAAAACTTGTTTTTGCACCGTTGAGCTTAAAATCAGTAGGCTGAACATTGCCGGTATGACTGGTATTCCTTCTTATTTACGGCGATGAGTACAAAAACACTATAAAACCAGTATATTGGTTGCTCTTGCTTATTTTAATTATTTTGCTATAATTTACAAAAGACAATGTCATCTATTTATGGTAGCAATAAAAAAAAAGTTAAAACCTGAACGACAGTAATACAAAACTCTCTTATTTTCAAGGTCAGGCGTATGTTAACACGTCAGGGAAACAAATTGAATAAAGAAATTGGGACCTTTATGCATCTCAATTGTAGTAAATTGTTATTAATAAAAAATGATTATTGCTTTAAACAATTGTAAACAAAAATGTACGGACCAGTTCAGCAACGAAGAAAAGTTAATTATAAGTTATAAATATATGTCTTTATACGCCCGGTATTGCAAAACTCAAAACTGTTCTATTGGCTGAAAATATTCGTACAAAAGTTTTAAGAACATTGCCGTATTGCTTAATGTTGAAATAATTTTAAGATTTTGCAAATTTTGCGTACCACCTTGTAATTTAGTTAACGAAGGTCTAATGTATCTATGGCACAAATGAGTTCAAAATAGATCTACTAACCTAAAAAAATTTGCATTTATTTATTTCTTGTTTACCATAGTGACATTAACAGTGTTTTCTTTTTTAAATAAAATTTTATAAGAATCAAACAACATAGATGGAAATGAATTCTACTTGAACGCAGTTCCAGAACAGTACTGTAATGTATTGTAAAACCTAAGATTTTATGAAACTTCTGCGCAGACCTCCTAAAATGATTAAAATGCTTATCCTTGTTTCCAAATTGCATCGCTTGAACTGAGTTGTGGTAGTCACTTTGTTGTTTCCGTTTTTTCAAAATTTCTCTTGCACACATTCCCCGTTGAGGTCTATTTCTTTGGCGATTGTAACATGTTACGGTAATTTTCATTACGTACGCCTTTGCTGTTACGGTTGAAATCGTCATTAGGTACGCCTATGTGTTTTCGACGTAAAATTAGATTCAGGTATTGACGCCATCTATCGGGTTCGTTGGTCACTTTGATTTTGACAGACGGCATCCGGTGACAGTCCGGCATTTTCACTTTAACATCGTACTTGTTAGTTTCTATGTCTGCGTGAATCGAATATCGTTTTCAAGAATCATCCACGTGTTGGGACACGATGGAAATTAGTAGTTTCTCTTAAATAATTTATTGTACACACGCAGAGTAAGTGTTTGTATTCTTTCTTTACTTAAACGTAATTTTTATGTCTTTTTGGTTAGCACCATGTGCCACCTTCATGATTAGGGATATTCGTATCGTTACATAAAATCCTCAAGGGGAAAACTATAATCGGAAGCGGAAGATCTTAATTACTGGATACGATTGAATTCTATTCGGAGGCAATATCCTAACCTTAATAACTATCACATTGTTCGGAAGATCTTAATTACTGGATACGATTGAATTCTATTCGGAGGCAATATCCTAACCTTAATAACTATCACATTGTTCGGAAGATCATAATTACTGGATACGATTGAATTCTATTCGGAGGCAATATCCTAACCTTAATAACTATCACATTGTTCGGAAGATCATAATTATTGGATACGATTGAATTCTATTCGAAGGCAATTACTTAACACCACCAGAGGCGTAACATTAATGTAACAGCAGACGATAAGTGTCGGTTCGATTACTGTCCTTTAAATGTGTCTTTATTTGTAGTTTGTGAGTCGCCAGGTAGACACGATTATTTTTTTTAGGAAGTTAAATTGTAGGAGGCCGTAGGAAAAACGTTTTTCTGACAGCACTCTGGAACTTGGTAAGTCAATTTTTTACTTATTTATACGTGATCGCTACGGTGTACTCACGACTTGTTATATTTGCTAATTGTACGTGCTAATTGATTTGTTACTTGTGTTTGTTACTAAATTAAGTTAGATAAATTACTTATCGCTTGCTGCCTATATCTACAATCAATTATCATTGCTAATGTTACTTGTTGATAAAATTATATACATGTTATAGTACTTACACGCTTGTTTGACGTGTAGTGTAAGTTGCCGATCCTGCTGCTATTCTCTGTTCTATATTCTCTACAGCACGGACTTATATTGAACTACTTAATTGTTACTACATTTATTTTTATAGAGGAATTAAAGTACCATTGTTGTTAATGATCGAGTTTCCTTTTCATTCTAGTCGTTTCTTTCAGCAGTTACGAACTTCCCACCTAGTTACAAGTTTCTTACCATTTCTGCTGTGAGCAGGCAGAAACTTACTTTGGACAGGCTCTGGCGCCCTTAATTATCTTATATATATATTTCTAGAAGACCTACCCCCTCTCCGACTGTTGAGAGTTGGCCGTGCAGGTTCGTAACCAGCTAAAACTTGTAACAAACAACAGAGAATAAATGCTGCTTTTTGTAATAAGTTATTATAATTATTATTATACAAACAAAGATCTATTTTTTTTGTCAACGACATAAATTTAGTTGTAAAATTTAACATTTCTATACAGAATACGGATGCATGTGGACGTTATAACTTTCCATACGAATATTTCTCTGCAAATTGCGATTTGCAGTTTGTCATAATTTAAAAAAAAAATAACGTAGACGTTCAAGAAAAAATACGAACCAGTCGATTTACAGGTCGCACAGAGCTCTATAAGATTTTCTAATACGGCGAGGAAAATTGTTTATAGATGGCACTACATTTTTAACTGTATGTCGACAATGATAAGTCATAGAAGTTATACTTATACTTATCAATAAAGTGTAAGAGAAATTGCTGGAAATTATTTTATTATTACTTTAATCCACCGTTAAGGGGCGTAATTGTTATGAAGAAACATAAAGTTTACTAAAAGTAATTTTATAAGTCTGTTAGAAAAATAATACCGTTCTATTTAACTTTTTTCTAAAAATGATGGATAACATTCTTTATTTATTTCAAACTAAACGGTTTGATAAAAAATTTATGTTGCAAACCATAAAATGTTGTTTCAAACGAAATCAAAAATATTCAAATAGGTTAAAAGATAAAATTTAAATATTTAAAAATGCATTAGTCTTTCTCTCCCTTATTATGACAGATACGAAAAAATATCATAAAGCAAAATAATACCCTGTTACAAACTATTATTTACAGCTATCAAATTATGTTTTCAACGGTATTTTTTAAAATTTAATTCAAGAGGTGGTTGATTTAGCGCCCCTCATTGGTCCTTTTGTGTACCTCTGATTTATTACTCCCTCAGCAGTTTTGTTTAGTCAATGAAGTCAAGAAGTTTACTCCAAATCGTTTTTTCAACTCATCATCGGTTAGCTGCGGAGTCTCGTCGTCCTCCAAGAATTCACGGAAGAGAGGGCTACTTTGCGGTCCCCTTTTATGCATATCTGTATTAAGACCACAGTGCCCTTTAAATAATTCCGTGAGTTTTCTTAACTTCTGTCGACTCATGCTTGTTGCTCTGTAAAGAAGAGTTTTGTATGCCTCATACCTGAAGAGTTTTTCCATAGTTTTTATCCTCCGCTGCAAGTTTGCTGCGAATTGTTTATTTTTCGGTTCGATTCCAAAAACGAATTCAGGTCCGATATATGTCACTATTGTGCCCTTTTTTGCTGGTGCGTTCGCCATTAGGTTTCCCTTTACATTCTGGTCTTTTGGTATCCAGATGAGCTGCATTGCTTGGCGAGTTGCCAATATTTCCAGAATGTTTATGCATGCCATAATCAGTTTGGATTTTATTATTGGCGATCTTAGTGCCAGTAGTGCTGCTTGGCTGTCATACATGATTGATATCGGCTTATTTGTGTATGATTTTTAGTCGATAATGTTTCTGACACACCAGTCAATAGCAGCAACTTTAGCTTCAAAAACGGACGCATATTTACCCTAAGTCAGCGAAAATTGCTTCCCATGGTGCACCAGATAGTTCTTTTAACCGCGCCTGGGTAAATGTTTTTTGTCCACTCGTTTCGTGACGGTATTATTACTTTAAATTTTTTTAAGATATGATAATTTTTTGTGAAGTCGGATCTGATAGTTGTAACCTTCAAATATGTAACATGACCGTAACGTCAACAGTTACGTCGAATATTTACTTAACATAAAACGCATAACAAATAAATGAATTAATGCACCAGCCAGCTCATAAAAATATTTATTTAAAACACACATTAAAGACACAAACTAAATAAGAGCAATGAGAAATTTTCATATTTATTAAAATTAGAGTCGTGGGAATTCTAACGTTTCTTAAGATTAACATTTTTAACTTGATAATCACATGAATTTTATAAATTGGACGCCACAATATTTTTTATCCACGAAGGGTTAAATATTGAATCCAAAAGATTTACACATTAACATAATAACAAAAAAAACATATTTACATATTTAACAGTATCGAAGGTTAAGTATAAAATCAAAGTTACCCGATTTCAAACTTTAATGCGCAAGTCAAATTGGTGGGGTCAATTACGCGTTTCTCATCTGATTCATGCGATGACGCAACATTACGAAATTCTTGAAATGCATATTTAAACTTCCAAATTTTTCTTATTTATCCGGATTGATCTAATATTCGTACAGATCCATTAACCAGAACATCATAAAACAAACGTAGCGTATGATAATCTTCATTCGCAACACCCAACTCAAATTTCATCAGACGTAACACATGAATAATTATCGATTTTTACTCATAAAAATCATAATTCGTAACGGAAATTCTTCGTAAAAGCGACGTTGTGACTAACATCAAACGTGCAGCTTAACCATATCTCAATATCGCATTTCAAACATCAAAATCGTAAAAAGGCGTCCGTATCCAAACCAAATTTTCGTAACCATAAACGAATTTACACGTACACAAATCAAAAAGCATCGAATAAATCAGAAAGCGTAGTCGTATATCAAAAGCAAAAACTTCCAGTTCAGACGTACCAAAAATTAATTACGCAACTTTTTATTTGGGTGTGGTCATCATGCGACTCATTGAAATGACGTAATATGATGCAACTCCCGTAAATCGTATACTTAATTTTTTTTCGAAGATTTGAAACCAAGAATCATAAAAAAAACACTAAAACGTAAATTGAGATATATTACATAATGTGGATCAAAACAAAAATGACTTACCCCTTCGAATTATCGGGTCATATATTTCCAAATTTTGCAAAATTAACAAACGCAGGTGCTACAACAACCGCAGGCGCTACAACGAACGCCGGCTTCAATAATTTTCACCATTAAGGCAAAAAATCACAAACACAAATTCAACAAGTGGTCATTCCACTTTTTGCAGCACGCAAAAAAATGTCCGCTTCGCCTCATTGCGAAACATAAGATGCAGGAGGATGACTTAGTTCTTAAGAAGAAGGCACATAACGCATGTGCAGTGCGTCAAATGCATTGCGCGAAAGAATTTACATAAACAATGAACACAAAAATGTTAATTAAAATTAGACGTATTCAATCGAAAAAAATGTGCACGTTACATAGTTAAGATTGCTTCTTTCCGTTCTATATACCCAGTTTGTTTTTCCCGATAATTGACGCGTGTTCATTAACCTGCAGCCTGTATGCTGCTTGTCTTGCTGTTATCATTACAACAAGGTGTAATGGTGAATGTAAAAGTAGTGCTTCCATGACTGCTGTGGGCGTGGTTTTTATCGCTCCTGTTATCAGCAAACATGCCATTCTCTGTACATTGCTTAGTTTTGCAGCTGTGCTTTTCAGGTTGGTTCTATCACCCCATACAAACGCGCCGTATATGATGATGGGTCTTGTCACCACAGTTTATAACCATTTGGTCATTGTAGATTTCAATTCCCATGTGAGTCCGACCATCCGTTTGGTAGTATTAAGAACCCTGATGGCTTTCGTTTTGACTTTTTCTATATGACCATTGAAAGTCAGTCTAGTATCAAGAGTGAGTCCCAGATATTTGACTTCTTTTGTCATTAAGAGCATGACTCCGTACATCGTAGGTAGTTTTATGTCATCCGTTTTCCGTCGTTTGGTATACGGAACGATTGCCGTCTTAGTTGGGTTCACTGATAGTCTTTCTTTTTGCACCATTTTTCGACGGTGTTTAGTGTACTTTGCATTATGTTTGATACAGTTGCTAAGCTGGCTCTGAGAATTTCGCATACTGCGTTTCGAAGAGCAGTAAATCCTTTTTGCAGCATGATGGGATAAATTCCATCGGTTCCTGGAGGCTGAATGAGTTTAAACGTATTGATTCCCCATTCTAGGTTTTCAGGATTGATTATTTTTCTCGCTAAGTTTCAGTTCCTTTTGGGTGCCCGTGTGTTTGGTACCCCCAATGCCTGTTGCTTAGGAACTTCAGTTAACGATGAACTGGGGAAGTGTTTTTGTAGTAGTTCTTGTAAAGTACCTTCAACCGAGTCTGTAAACTTACCGTTTTCGGTCAGCAAATAACCAATGTTTCTAGTGCGGTATTTGGTCAGAGTCTTTTGGAGTCAAGAACTTGTAGGTTCATTTTTTACGGCTCTACAGTATTTTCTCCATGAGTCTCCCTTTGCCTTTTTAATGGCATTTTTGTATGTTGTAAGACTGGTTTTGTATTCATTCCAGTCTCCGCTTTTTTGGCTGTATTAAATAGCCTTCTGGTGCGTGCCCTTGCTTTGTCAAGCTCCCTGTTCTATCAAGTTATCTTGTTGGGGGTTCGTTTGACAGTTTTTGGAAAGCTTGCTTCAAATGCGGATTTTAATGAATTAACAATACTGTCCGTCATTAGTTCTAGCTCGTGCGTTGATCTCGCTACTGCGGGAAAGTCCCTGATTTGACCTGCTAAAGTTTTGTCGAATAAATCTTAGTCGGTTTTTGCAGGGTTTCTGTGTTCCATTACGAGTTCATTGTCTGATGCAATGTTGAATCGAATGTATCTATCGTCAGATAAAGAAGGTTCATCTGATACATGCCACTTTTTTTTACGTTGTTCGTTTTTGGACTAGCAAGCGTAAAGTCAATAACTTCACTAAGCGACACGGTTATAAACGTAAGCGCATCCCCGTTATTTGTTATGTGTAAATTGCCTTTTAATATAAATTCTAAAATTTTTTCATCTCTTGGATTTGTGTTGGTGCTCCCCTACAAGGTGTGGGGTGCATTAACATCGCATTCAAGAATCAGCGGTTTGTTGGTCCCAGTGTTAATCAGCTTGTGGATATCTTCCGGCGGCGGTGGTCCTGTCTGGTCGTAGGGGAGGTAACCGGATCCGATAATAAACTCCCTCCAGTTGCTTTCCTCTACTAGAGGTATTTTAGCTGCCACTAGGTCTTCAGAACATAAATCCCACAATGGCATTAAGTTTAGTGTATCTTTATCTTACAATAATGAATGTGTGAAGGTTGTGCACAAGTTAGGCTGCAAGCAGGCATCTACCTGGACAGTTCAGCCCTTTTATTGTTCCTTTGTGAATCCATGGCTCCTGGACAAGGACAATATCAATATTGTGTATCACGATATAAGAACTGAGACCCGCTAAGGCTGCTCTACAGTGATGTATGTTTATCTGAACCACTTTTAGCATTAGTGTTGCCGTCAGCACCATCTTTGCATTTACATCCATTGCCTCGTAGACATCCCTTGTAGCATCTGTTTTTTTGCTGTTCTTTTTGGAGTCGACAAGTGCCTGGAGAATGTTTCCTAAAAGTCTAAGGTGCAATTGGTTGGTTAACGTTTCCACCTTCTCCCAGGACCTCTTGTCCATAAACAGGACGTATTGGGTTCTTTTAGGATCACGTTTAGGTACTGATGTTATTCTGTACTAATATTCTTTTCAGTAGGGTAGCCGGTTTCAGTGGTGTTCGCAGGACCCAAGTGATCACCTTCTTGGTGCCTGTTGGGTTCCGGACGTGCCCGCCTTTGCTTCTTGTATAGGTCGGTTCCACTCTCGCGTCCCCGCCATTGAAGTGGAACCGGTTGTCTGCGCTCCCATTTTTTTTTGTTTTTTAAGCCTTCGTTTTGCCGCCCCCAAAAGTTTTTTAGGCTTTTCGGGTTCGCGCTCAGCATCAGCCGATATATTTGGGTTCTGCTCAGAGTCCCCGTCTTCATTTAAATTTTAGATTGATGGTTCTATATATGTCCCCACGAGTACGGAAGAAAAAAAGGTGGCCGTCCGCAGTGCCTCGATACGCACGGAGGGCTATGTACAACGGGGTTTGCCTAGTACGCCAAGGTTCGAACCAGTGACGACGGCGGTAACCTACCATTTCAAAAACCTGTAATTTGTTTATGTGAATTTTCTTTCGAGTCCACGTTTTGACTCCATACTAATATCTGCACGTTCTCTAGGACGGTATTTGCTATTGTCAGGTTTATATTGTTTTGATTATTTGCGGATTGCGGTAATTATTTATAGTTTGGTTTTAGTAAAGTTTGTTTTAAAACCGTAACCGTTTTAATTTTTCTAGAACATTATCTGTTAGCAAAACGGTGTCATCAGCATACCTCGTATTGCTAATAGTTTTTCGATTTATAATTATTCTCATTGATTTTTCTTCCAAGGTTTCTTTAAAGATGACTTCACTGTAATGGTTAAATAGGAGTGGGGGTTCGTTCTGTTAGTTGATTCTTAATTTTCGCATAAGATTTTTAGCCCCAATATAGATTATCAATTATTCTTACGTCTTCTGTATAAGAATAATTGATAATCTATATTGTTTTAATGTTAGAATTAAAAAATGCAACAAAACTGTAAAATATAAAATAAAAGCTATGAAAAATAGAATAAAAGCAGAAGACAAAAATAATATCTTCAAATTATAATTATTTACCCAATCATAAATCAAAAGAATCGTCAAATATAATGTTTAATGCATTAAAAACTAATTACGTATAATTAATTAGTAATAAATGTGTGCTTTGTTTTTACATTATTGCATATTTTATTATATATAATAAATAAATTTTACGTATATTTTTACAATAATTTGTAACAGTATTAAATCTTAGTGCATTAAACGATATACGTTTAATTATAACAGTTTAAATTTATAATAAACACATCTGCAATAAACTTTAAAAGCAGTAACTAAAACTAAACTTGGCAATTATAATAATATTCTATAAAAATGATGATTAAAATACAAATATTTTGCAAGTGAAGTTTGAGATAAAATAATAACTAAAAAAAACCTTGGAGAAAAATAGAAGCGTTCGTTTTAAACTTTTGAATGTAACTAATTATGAAATATAACTTGATGTGATATAATAAGTTTAATTTTCTCGGTTTAAAGAAAAACATATAGCTTCTAAGAGGATTTTAAGCTTAAAGAGAGTTTATTTAAAACTTATTTTAAGGTTATTGTTTAGAGAACTTCCTGAATATCTTAACGAAAGCATAAAACGGCGAGACATTTACTATGAAAAGCTCTGTCCGCTTTTAGCAATTTAAAACTCGAGTAAAACGTAAAACCGTAAAACTACTCTAAAGTTATAATTTTTCACTCTATTTTGAGTTTGAATCTTATACATGCGGTAGTAACTTGTGTTTTTATAAAAACTTGGAGAAAGGATCAGTGTACAATTATTTTGATTCTTTTTAACAATTTCGTTTTTATCTTTTTGGTTTATTTTATATCTTTTTATTTAATTTTTTAATATAAACTTACAATAATGTTTTTTATGAGGTATTTATTTTTAATTTCTTTGTATCAACTTTAAAAACAAAAATTAATATGTCAAGTTATTTTCAAACATCGAAATAAAAAGGTGGTAGTACATAATATGTAATTAAGACTAAATATAAAAGACTAAAAAGTGGACGTTGCTGCTAACGACTAATTTTTAAAGTCTATAGCGGTTAGAATTCCAATACTTCAGTGTTACACCAGAGAAGACCGCAACACTTTTCAATTAGTCTAAGCTTTTGCCTTTAAGTTTTCTTTGTTTACGCTATTATAAAAAAAATGTAGTAATTTATTTTAATACTTTTTATTATTAAAAGGAAACAATTAAAAATTTTTGGAATATAATTATGGTACATTGTCTATAACTATAACGTGCATTAGCGACTTTTTACAAAAAAAAAACAAATTTTATTTTATAATGCACAGAGATTAAAGGCAAATTATCTGGTCTTTTGCATTGTGATCCTGCAGTATAAAGGTCGTTTTAGATTAAATCAATGGTGGCGGTTACAGGTGCATAGTTCAGAGTCATAATCGTTGATGATAAAATCAAAAGAGAAAATTACCTTTTGTTATCAAGGCAACGTGTGCTTTTCTATTATTACCAAATACATACTACGTAAATTATTTTAAATATGTATAACAAATTATTCTAAAAATCTTCAATTATTAAAATATTAGAATAACTTTTTACGATATGATTACAATATAATAAGGCAATTTAAGTTGGTAAAAAAAATATCACCAACGTGTAGACAAGTACATATTAGAAATATTTCGAATTTTTTTTTGATAGAAAAAAACAATTAAATATGTTAATATTGCTTTTGTTTAATATTTACGTTTATGTTTTTTTTAATATAAAATTAATTTAAAATTAATTTATTTAGATATAAATAAGATTGAATTTTAAATTTAAATATTTACATTATCGTTTCAAATTTTTGGATTATATTTAGCATTATGTAGTATATATTAAGTCAATGTTGAATTTAATGTTACATTATTTTTATTATGATGTATTTACATGTTACGTTTTTATTACATTTTTTACAAAATATAGCTTTTCAATGAAAATAGAAGTGATTTTTAACCCCTGGGAAATTAGCTACAACGATATGCCCAGTGTACCTGTAATGAAACAAAACAATAAAAATAAAAAATGTAACACACTGTTAAAGCAAGTACTAGATAATTTAATTATTTAGTCGTTTTTTATATTCAAATAAATAAGAAATTATTTAAACAAATTTACTTGAACTGGCTTGAGTTGAATTTTGTGAAAAATTAGCAATAAATAGATTAAACAATTAAAAATACTATAATAATTTTTTTTTTAAAAAGAATTGTTTTATTTTAATGTTGCTTCTATTCGCTGTTATATGCCACACACGAGTCTTACATCCAAATTCATTTTTATTATGTTGGGGTGGATTAATTGTTGTGCAAATTTAGTAACAAATAGAGTAAATAATAAAAAGTAAAATAACGCAAAATAAATGTAACGATATTTTTTAAAAAAGAATTCTTTCATTTTAAAGTTTTATCTATTCGCTGTGATTGCGCGCAGAGCTTAGTTTCATCATCTTTTTCATTTTGGCGGAGATGAATTTTTGTACAAATTTAGTAATTCAAAAATACAAATTACAATATTTTTAAATAAGAATATTTTTTTTTAATTTCATCTATTCGCTTCCGTATGCCACAAGCTTGTCCTACATTAAAAGAATTTTTTATTATGTTGGCATAGATTCATTTTTGTACAAATGTGGTAACTAATAATAATAAAAATCATTTTTAGTTTAAATTAAACATTACATAGAATAAAAAATAGAAACACATTTAACTCGCACAAAAAATTAAGCATTTCAAGTAAGAATTTGACACTTTTCTGTGTAAAAATTGTAGTACAATAAACTATCTTATTTTAGATTTTAGAGGTTCTTAATTTTAAATATTATAGCAACTAATAACTTTAATGATAGCTAAGTAAAAATAATAAATTCATTTTTATTATTAAAAAAAAAATTAGAAACTACAAATTGTTTATTAGAATTTGTTTCTAATTAGTAAGGGAAACTGGTCTATAGCAGGACGCAAAATTTGTATGTCATCGGAGATCAAGTAAAATTTACAACATTTTTGTGATACAAGAAGTTTTATAATGGTTTTGTGCA
This sequence comes from Aquatica leii, assembly GCA_035610365.1. Classification (NCBI taxonomy): domain Eukaryota; kingdom Metazoa; phylum Arthropoda; class Insecta; order Coleoptera; family Lampyridae; genus Aquatica; species Aquatica leii. The sequence goes on from CM069435.1 coordinate 82,309,692, forward strand.
ATAATTTCTTGTGTTACGAGTTTTTAAAAAATATTATTTATGATCTTTATTATAGAATTCTATTTTGCACCTTATCTCTCAGTATGTCACATGGATTCTAATTATAGACTACCACACGCTTCAGTTAAACCATAAATCGTATAAAAGTTCTAAGAAAAACACTTAATTGTTAAACGTTTAAATTTATTGAAAAGTGAAAGTTATCCGAGTATCTTAGTTAAAATCGTGTCCATATCTTCGATATCTGGCAATATGTATAAACTTGTTTCCGGACAGTATCTTCAAGAATTTGACTAAAAGTCTATAGTTGAATGCTCAACAAGTAAAGCCACTTCTTAGGAAAACATAAAAATTATATAATTGGTTAATTTGAATTGTTTTGTAATGTTATATGTTAGTTGTGCTTTTGATTTAGTTTGTTGTTGTTTCTATTATTATTTTCACACTCGACACCACAACTTTGTCAACTTTGATATATTGTTGCATCTAAATCTCGTTTCATAATAAAACGCTTAATTAATTTGTCGGACGTGGTTTAACTTTACCTGTTGAGCATTTTAACTATAAGTTCAAAGCTTGTTTAAAATAGTATAAAACAGTTTTTTTCTCAAATATTGCAAAATAACGCAATCTTTAGGTTTGATCATAATATCGTTAAAATCTTCTTCATCCCTAGCGTAATAGAAATCATTTTTAGTTGGTTCTATTTGCCTAATTTTGTTTTTCATTAAATTTTTTTTGATTTGGTCAAAACAGATGAACACCTGCAAATATTCCTTTTACTGAGTATGTTTTTTTGTAGTTCTTTTTCTAACGTCAGCTGTTTTTTCTTTCAGTTTTCTTTTGTTTAATTTTTGGTTTTATGTTTCTTTAATTTTTAATTTTACAGGTGTGTTAAGAGAAATTTTAGCTTTGGTTTTTCTCTTGGTCTGATTTGCCGTCGATTTTCTGGCTCCCGTTTTTAAATGAGGTTAAATTTTTTGATGCGTTACAGTTGTTCTTGCTATTGTTAAAAGTCCTGCAATAAGAAAAGCGAAGCAAAGTTTGCTCTTCTGAAATAGTTGTAAGGTTTTGGTAAATTGGATATATTTAGTCAGTCGCAATTTATTGTCAATTTGGCTAGGTGTGGATGAAGTATTGACGGGTTGCATTCGATCAGTTATTGTGGAATCAGAATCTTGAAAAATTGTAAATGAAACAGTGGCGTTCCAGTTTTTCAAAAACCGTTGATTATTTTTACTAAAGTAAAAGACCCAAGCTTTTATAAGCAATTTTAACAACACTTGCAATGATGAAATGGAAAAATTCGCAAGTAGTGCGATGGTTACATTTAATTCACGATTACGACATGCAATAAAAACATCCAGTCTAAACAAAAATGGGTCACGTAGATGCGTTATCGCGAGCTCTAGTGAGTGAGTCATTAGATACACAAAACAATCTTTATGAAAAATTAGAGGTTTTTAACAGAAAATTAGATTTTGTGATGCAAAGAAGTGACGCTGCGTTAACTAAAGTCATTGCATTGTGTAAAAACAAAGATTTTTTAAACCCAAGTGAATTAAATTCAGTGCGTAGTTTTAAGATGATTAATGGTAGATTATTTAAAAAAGTTAAAGTAGGACATCAGAAGCTTCACTTGTATGTGATACCAAAATGTATGAGAAAAGCGATGTGCGTGCGTTATCATAATGCTGGACATTTTGGATCGGACAAAACGGTGAATACCATGTTAAAAAGATTTTGCAACATATCAGGTCGTGTTTCGAATGCTTATCAAGCAAAATTCCAGGTGGGCATCAGTCTGGTTTTCTGCATGAGTTACAAGTGGCTGACAGACCTTTTTTTCGGGATATGGATCATTTTGGACCCCTTATTGAGACAAAAAAGGAAACGTGTACATTCTGGTTATAAGGATGCGCTAAACAAATTTGTAAAATTGTACGCCGTATACAAGGACTAAGACGAACCTTAAGAAAATAGGACTATTTTTTGACAGTTTTGGTCTACCAGTGCGACTGATAACAAAAAGGGGTACTTGTTTTACCTCAAAGGTGTTATGTGTTTACTTAAAGACATTTGAGTATGAACTGGTTTATTTACAAAATCAAATATATGGCGGTACAAATTGGGTATGCAACCCACTATACAATGTTGTACATTTATATGCGTATCCTATAACATTTTTCTTTTTAATTTAATTAGTTTTAATTTCTATTTTATCTTTAATATAACACATTTTTGAAATCACAAATACTGATCATAATCTTTGAAAGTTGATGGTTTTCTAGTGGTTCTACTGCTTGTACGAGTTTTAATATTGTTTTTATCGGTACTGGTACTTGGTTCATTAATAATTTCATCTAAATTATATACAAAAGATTTTAAGAACGAAGATTGCATTGGTTGTGAGCTGTTTTTTCTTAAATAAATGCTATTTTTTGTAATGCAGACTCCATCCTCTCTCATTATTTTATAAGTTTTATTTCTAATCTTTTCAGCTATTTTTCCTCTTTTCCAAGTGCTTTGAGGATAAGTTTGAAACCATATTTCAGTATGTATCGGATCACGTTCCTTATCTACTGGTTTTCTATTATAATACGTTTGAGATGATTCTTGAAAAGGTTCAATCTTAGAATCTAAAGTTTTCTTATTTATGAGTTTACGTTTTAATTTACAATCATCGATAACCAGATTATCTCTAAGATATCTTGACATTAAAATTTCAGATGGTGTATAAATATTATAAACAGGAGTATTACGTAGTGCTAATAAACTTAAATATATGTCGTCATTGTTTTCTTTCGACTTTTTAATTCATTTTTTTACAGATTGGATAGTCCTTTCAATCAATCCATTCGATTGTTGGTGATGCGGTCAACTTATAATTGATTTAAAATTCCACTGCTGAGCAAACTTTTGAAATTTAACACTCCTAAATTGCTTACCTCCATCAGAAATTTTGGGTATACCGTGTCTCGTGAAAATAGAATTTATTTTATTTATAACATTTGCCGATGTTAACTTTTTATTTGAATTACATATCTCTGAATATTTTGAATAATAGTCCACTACTATTAAAAATGTTTCATTATATAATTCATACAGATCAATGCCTAATTTTTGCCATGATTGTGTGCAAACATCGGTTCCTTCTTGTTTGAATTTTGAAATTGGTTTCAAACCTAACATCTCTTAATAATAATTTTCTATATTTACTGTAATATTAGGCCAATATACAGCATTATTTGCTTGTGCAATCCATTTTGTTATGACAAAGTCGCCGATGTGTATGCTATCTAATACTTGGTTTCTCCACGACTTTGGAATGATTGCTCGTTGTCCAAAATATAATAAAATGTTTACACCTATTGTGATCTCAGATTTTATTTTATAGTATGGTTTGAAATTGCTGGAAATTTTATTTATTTGTTTGGGCCATCCATTTTTTAAGTAATATTTTATCTGTTGCAGTTCTTCATCTTTTTTAGTATCTTTCTCCAATTTGTTTAGTTTTTCATCAGTTATCGACAATTTTTTTTTGAATTGAACAAACTTGAGCATTGGAGTGCAAGTTGTCATAAAAAGTTTCAGGTAAGTTTACTCTAGATAGTGTATCGGCAACTACCAAATCTTTATCTGACTTATAAATTAAATTTATTTTATATTTTTGTAACAACAACATTCGTTGAAGTCTTGCAGGACAATCGTTTAATTGTTTTTTAAAAACTAAAATTAACGGCTTATGATCAGTTTAAACTGTCACGTTCTTACCATAAACGTATTGATAGAATTTGTTAATACCAAAGCATATGGCCAAGAGCTCCTTTTCAATTTGCGCATATTGCTGTTGTGTTTGAGTCATTGCTCGTAACGCATATGCACATGGTTTTTCTTGTTGTAATAAGACTGCTCTTAGTCGATATTTTAATGCATCTACTGACAATGTTGTATGCTTACTTAATTGGTTCAAAATATGTGAGTAGCGGTTCTTTTGTTATTAACTATTTTAATTTTTGAAAAACTCGCTTTTGTTCTGTTTCCCAGAAAAATGCATTTTCTTCTTTGATTAGATCTTTTAAAGGCTTCGTTTCTTCAGATAAGTTTTGGATGAATTTCCCTACATAAGTGACTAATCCTAAAATCTTTGAACATCTTTCTTATTCTTTGGTTTAGGCATGTTTGTAAATTTTTTTTTATTGTCTAGCGAGATTCCGTGCTTAGAGAATTTGTGTCCTAGGTACGTTACTTCATCAAGATCAAATTTGCATTTTTGTAAGTTAAATTTGATATTATTTTCCTCTGCTTTTATAATTACTTTCTTCAATCTTTTATCGTGCTTTTCTTTATTTTTTCCATGAATTAGGATGTCATCGATGTAGATTTCCACACCTTTTTGTTCGAACATTTCTTGAAATCTTTCCTGAAACACTTCGCTACCTGTTTTGATACCAAATGGCATTCTTAAAAATCTGTATCGACTAAATATAGTTCCAAACATGAATAACTTACTATACTCTTCATCTAATGGTATATTCCAGAATCCACTCGTGACATCTAGTATTGTGAATTTAGTCAGTCCATTTAAATTAGAAATGATGTCGTCTATATTTGGTAATTTGTACTTTTGATATTTAATTACAGAGTTCAAATTTGTTGGATCAAGACAAATCTTTCACGAGTCATCATTCTTTTTTATTAAAACATATAAATTAACACAGTCGGAACACCGTTCTACCCTTTCAATAATATTTATAAGCTACTAAATTATCTAGGCGTTTTTTGAACGAGTTTCGTATTGTAAATGGTACATTTCAGATGGGGTTCACAATCGGTTCAGCATTTGGTTCAATTTCAATATGGTACGGTTTACCTACTTTACCTATTCCATTGAATAAACTTTTATATTCTTCTATTAAACATTTGTAATTTTTATCATAGTTTATTTGATTAACTGTTTTCATATTTGTGTTATCAAAAAGTTGAATTATTTTTAAGTCTAGTGCCGTATTTAACCCAATAATGGAATTTAAATAATCCTTAACTACATAAAATTCCAACATTTTTTAAAAGTATATACTTATATCTTAAATCTAAATAACATTTACCTAATAACGAAATTTTTTCTTTTGTAAATGTCAATAACATTTCATTGGTTTTTTGAATTATATTAGTTTTATGTTCTGATCTTTTTAAATCGTTTAATGAAATTATATTGGCTACTACTTTACTATTTATATTTACTATTTATCGGTAACTCTATACTACAATAATTGAATCCGTTTCTATTTATGGCATCGACTGATACTAATCATCTTTGTACTCATCAAAAATTTCATTATCCCTTATAGTTCTATATCTACATACATGTGCAAAGTAATTTTGTGCAATTTTTTATTAAGGTTGTGTTGGCTTTCATTATCTGATGTCTGGTGTCTTCTGTCGTTGATGAATTGAAATTATTTTGTTTGTATTTTCTTACTTCGTTTTGTCGGTTAATGGCGGATATTTCCTGTTCACGTGGTGGTTTATCATCTCTCATTTCTTTTAATTGTTTTCTCGAATTGTCTGTTATTACGAAGCACACGATCGCCTTCTCTAAAGTTATTTCTTCTTTTTGAAGTAAAATTTTCCTTGTTGGTTTATCTTTTATTCCTATTATTAACATTGTATTTACCAACTTTTCCTGTGTATTTGTATCTCCCAAGTCGCATTTTTGTATTTGATTTTTTAAGAATGTTACAAATTGTTCTGTAGTTTCACTTATTTGTTTCACGGTGAAGAATTTGTAACGTTCAAACCTAACATTCTTTTTTGGAACAAAGTAGTTCTCAAACTTTTGTTTTAATGCGGCAATTTTATTTTTGTCAACTTCTTGGAATGTGAAACTATTATACACTGCAATTGCCTCGTCTCCCATACAATGAAGAAGTTGAGCGCACTGTATATTTTCTGGCTTTTGATCTAATTCTGTCGCCATTGAATAAATTTCAAACCTTTGACGCCATTGCTTCCTGTTGTCGACCACGTGCTCGTTAAAGTTGAAGGGTTTGATTCCACGTCCATCCATTCTTGTATTTTATACATACACATTTAATTATATTCTTCTTGAATTTATGTGTTTGTAGTTTTCATAATTCTAATTATTTAATTAGTAGATGTACTCCGCGACTGCGCCATGTTATGTCCTTATCTAAAGACGTTTGAGTATAAACTGGTTTATTTACAAAATCAAATGTATGACGGTACAAGTTGAGTATGCAACCCACTATACACTGTTGTACATTTATATGCGTATACTATAACAGAAGGAATTTGGTGAAATTTTGTACTAGTCTGGGTATCAAATACACGTTGTTATCTAGTCGACATCCACAGGGCAACGGTGAAGCTGAATTAGTGATGAAGACTTTATTACCTGTTTTGGTTACATCATTAGAAGATAAAGACGATCCGTTTTGGGACACAAAGCTGAATGGAGTAGAAAGAAAATTGCGTCGAGAATAAGACAATAAAATTCTCTCCTTACGAAGCATTATTTGATTATCTTCCAAACTTTGATTGTATGAAATGTTGCCAAGTACCGGAATGGAGAAGTTAAGGGACAAGCGAGATGTGTACGAAGAAATTTGGGATAAAATAAAACAGGAAGAGCAACGGTACAAGTTGAAGTATGATTCACATCACTACGAAGATGAAAAGTTTACTGTGTGCGACATTGTAATGATGCGAGGTGCGATTGTAAGTACCGGACAACCGTTTGTAATCGTAGAAGTTCTTCGTAGTAATATGTATCGAATTAGCAAATTCAAAGGTACAGGGCTAGGCAGTTTACTACGACTGTACATGTCAGTCAAGTGAAGGTATACCAAAACCACCAGAACTATGAAAAAAGTTTCGAAGAAACGGATGGCGTTAACGAAGAATTAGATCTTGAACGCGACGCGAGTGAGCAACCGGAAGCAACTGGTGCGATTTATGTGAAAGAGCTAACGGTAAACAAAACTCCTAGTGAACACAAACAAATGAAGAAAGTACCTAAATACTTAAGCGATTTTGTATTCGATTAGTTTTAGCATAGTTTGTAATTTACTTATTAATGAGGTCATTAACCTGTCATAATGGCCAAATGGTATAAATTTAAATGTAGCGCTTCTGTGTGCGCAACGGAAAACGTAAAAAAAGAGAGGTAGAAGATGTGTGCGGAAATGTAGAGTAGAGTAGGTTTAGCATAGTGACTCGGATGTATAACTTTTGTCTTTTGTTCGTTTTATGTTGATGGAAATTAAATATGATAATAACTGAGAGTTGATAATTTAATTTTGTCATCGATGCAAAAGAAATTGTTATCACGATGACAAAATATTACAATTCTGGACTTATTGACTTTATGGTAACTAAAAGAAATTTTTTGACACTTGATTTTTTAGGAAAATATAATTTAATTTTACGTAAACATGTTTTAAACACTAAAGCGAGAAAAAAAACAACGAATTTTTTCAACAAATAAAAGAAACCAAATATGTTTTAATAATTTTTGACAAGACTTATATTTACATTAATCAAATTAGGGAAATATATTAATACGTTAGAATTGATAAAAACAAAGTAAGTTATAGAATTTTTGATTGATTTTATTGAAACAAATTTGATGATACCGGAACTACAACATTATATATCAAGTACTCAAAATTTTATAGGACAGGCGTATGACAACGAAATTGTGATACTTTTGCGAATACATTTAACAACTGCTATAGTACGTTTCGCAAAACTGCAAAAAGAAAAATGAATGAATTTTGCTATATTACCAATTACAAATGAATGGTGCATTATTAAAAAGTCTTTAGTTCATTTTTCGTGTTTTGAGAAAAAAAGAAAAAACATTCTGGGTGATGCCGCTTGAGAAATTGTTCCAACTTAGATATCAATACTACCAAAATTATAGTAGTTATAAACAAATGGACTTAAGTCTTTTTAAAATTAATGGCTTTTTTGTATATATTATTTCAGATCACTCTAAACAACATTAATCAATGAACTACAACATATTTCTATTATAAAAAACACTAGATATGTAATTTTTCAGGTTTCAGGCATTTTGTCTTCTAGTTTTTTTTTATCAATTCTTTATAGAAATGTTAATGTTTGACCACCCACTGCAATTACCGTCGTAAATGTTCCACTTTTTTATCCAGTATTGAAATTTTGTCCTTTATAAACTAAAATGCTACTACAATTCTAGACATGTTGTCGTGCACGATACCGAGAAATATTGAAACATAGTTTAGTAGTTCTAGGGACGTTTTATCCAACAGAATCCTGGAATAAACATGTCTTTTTAGAGAAAGAAGGTCACCAACTTGGGAATGGGACGTTTTGGCGCCGCCGTTTTGGCACCGCCGTTTTGGCGCTAAGACTTTTTGGCGCGGGTATGTTTTGGCACATGGATGTTTTGGCGCCAGGACGTTTTGGCGCTAGGATATTTTGGCGCAAATTGTTTTGGCCCTTTTATGTTTTCGCGTTAACTTTGTTACGTTTATCGGATGTTAATTATGTATTAAATTTTAATTTTATAAACAAAGATACAAAATGTTTAATTTATGTGTTTATCAGAAAGAAATTTGTGTGTAAAACTTGTATTTGTTGCGGATTACTTTTTTATATAGTTTATAAACTTACTATAATTTGCGAATACTTTTTATTTCAATCTCAATTGGCGATACTTTGCAAGATCGGCTTGACACAAATTGGTTCCGTTATTGTATCCTTACCACATAAAATGATCAATATAAATGTTTTGCGAGTAACTGCCCATCACGGCAAAATTCAAGAAATTTATTTGTTCTTATTAAATTTTCATTAAGATTCTAATACTTAGATTTTTTTTTATTTCGATAATGATTCGAATACAGAACTGGTTTTGCGTTAGCGAAATCATGTTTTTTAAATAAAATAAACTTGAAATGGTTTGAAAAAGTAATTAAACATAAAAAAGTTACAAATTACAAAAATTACATTACAAAATTTTAAGTTTTTGATTCAGATGGCAACTACTGCGGCGGTTACGGAACTTTACAATACATATGTTTCACCTTTTTTGATGTTACATTGCAGCATGGAAACTGCAATGAAGTGGAATTAAGAACCTCATGCTTCATGTTGTAAAGATTTAAATTCGAAATGGGTAATTTTTAAAAAATACACAATATATTTATTAATACAATTTTTCTTAATCTATATATTGTAACACAATAATTATAACGCACTTATTTTAAACATTAATTTACATATTACGGTTCCATTTCATAATTATATGAAATACCGCGTAAGTATTCTACAATTTGGGTATTATTGTAACCTTCAACGAGTCTTTTTATACGTCTATCAGCATTCCGGTATTTCTTCAGTTTTTTTGGTGGACTCCTTCCCGCTAGCATTTGCTCGTAAAAAACATCACGCCCCTTCTGCCCTTTTTTGAGAGCAGTTATGAATGCCCACAGGTTAGGGTGGTTCATCCCAAGTTCTTCTTGTAATCTTCGATGAGCCGCCTCAGCATGGTTATTAGTTCTGTTAATACACAGTTATAAACAGACCATACTTCAATAGGAAAAATTGCACGTCGTCTTCCATGTCCCCTTCGATTGGGACGACCTACATAATTATCCTCAAACCATTCCAAAACGGGTTGTAGCTCTGGTGGTAGCAATTCTTCTAAGGAATTGATTGCCTCATTCATATCGGCGGGTGGAACAAATGCCAGCGAAGTAATCATTTTTGCTAAAACTGCAAATTCTGCATCGTTATTATAACGACCAAGCAGACCTTGTTCGGCAACATGCTTCTTCATATTTTTGGTTAAATGAAAGAAACATTCTTGTATAGTTACGGTTTTAAATGCATTACGAAATGCTGTAATAGCGGCCAATTCGAAATCACAACTTATACGTGCAGGATTTAGTTGTACCTCCGGTTGTATATTACGTAACATGTTAATCATTTCAGTATATGTTGCTTGTTGCTTGTTAGGCAATAGAATGTATGAAAGAGGATGTACACTTGCAAAACGTTTTGCTAGAAATACATACACTTGATAAAATAATGGAGGTGTACATTTAAAAGTTCCGTCAACAAATCAGTGGTCGCATTCACTAAGTATCTGAAATAAATACGTGACAATTTAGATGTTAACTAAAAATACATATTATATTTTCTTAATAAGAATCGTTTACCTGCAGAGAACGTGCTCTTCCAAAAATCAAAATTCGATTTGGTAATGGTCCGTTGTCAGCCAACAAAAAATTTTCGTGTACATTTCTTTCATATTCGTACAATTTATATTCGTCCGGGATAACTAGATCTATCACATTTTCAGGAGTTGGAGGAGCAGCATTTATTTGATTTCGCCTTCTTCGTATCATTTTTCTCATTGCATCGTGGTTAGGTAAAATGCTTTGAGCAGCTCAGGAAATGTTGTTGAGGGATACGTTTATTACCTGGCTTGTTAATTCCATGGTTTCTGTAGCTCTTTTTTTAGCATTTGTGATTGTTTTTTCGACTTCAATTTTGGCTGCAGAGCTATCATGATTATGTTCGTTGATTGATTTTATAATAATGTTGTTTTCCACATGAATACGAGCTGGGCAAGAGTTCTTTTTTTCATATCTCCAAAATTGTTTTGTATTACAGCGACTAAACTTATCGAACACATAAATGTAAATTTATTTTTTTCGCGATTACTTAGAATGTCGTTCATTTTTAGTTTTATTTGTGAATCAATGTTAATTTTAAAACAAACTGACTATTTTTTACTTTGTACTTTACGAGGAAACTTCTGCTAAAAATGTTTAACAGTGGGTATATTTTAAAACTATTGTCTTAGCAATGGTAAATAAAGAAAAAGTTTATTGAATTATTTTCAAACAGGTTCGCTCGTCATTGTAATTTTTACCGGACACAGAAAAGCTTAGAAGTTCTTAGAACTATAGACACAATTACTTAAAGGATCAGCGGCATTCCGTTTTTTTAAGCAAATAGGGGATTACAGTGATAATACTTTAACAATACTTACACCTAGTACATAAATAGGGTGTGTCCGGATTGCGCCGCGCCGATGGTCAGTATTCAGCGTTAATCCTAGGACCGGATTGCGCAACAGTTAAATTTTGGGACACGAATACGCATGAATGAGTTTTACCGACTTTTTGCAGGTAAAACTACATATTTGATTTTCTTTTGAACACGAATAAAAAATATGACAACCCTTACCACTCTAGGTAGTACTTATGTGCATTTGATAAGTAAATTACGCAATTAAAGATCAGCTAGACACATACTAGAATCAATTAAATTGAAATATTTATTTCTCATTATATTCAGAAGTGATTTATCATTTACACTTTTTGCTTAAACTACATAAAAGCTAACATTATGAATATTGAAAAAGGCGGTTTCTATAATCTAACAAACTAATGAAATGTTTAGAAAGTGATAGAAAAATCTCCTATTCATTAAAGACTTTGTAAGTGTACCGACATAAGTGTTGTTCTTAGAAAAAATGTAGACATGTATAAAAATATGAGTATTAATTGTTTGTATTTTGTTAAAAGATGTTCGTATTATTTCAAAAAGTGATTTGCCTGTGCTTAACCTTATTTTAATGTACTCGAAAATAAAAATGTACAAAATTTATTTATGGGAATAGGTCGGCGCCAATACATCCATGCGCCAAAACGTCCTTGCGCCAAAACATCCATGTGCCAAAACATCCCGGCGCCAAAAAGTCTTAGCGCCAAAACGGCGGCGCCCAAACGGCGGTGCCAAAACAGCGGCGCCAAAACGTCCTTGACCCCACCAACTTTTCCAGTTCAATATGTCACCCGTAGATATCTCTTTAACTACAGAATTGTGATGCTTGCTAGACTGTGCTATTATTTTCGTATATTCGTGTAGAGAGTATACTATATCACGTCTTTTGATAACACTAAAATCTTTATCGCAAGGAAGGAAACTGTGACCACGTATTGGGAATATTTGTGGAGCTTTTTTTTACCGCCTACTTTTAGTTAATGATAAAGGGTACAAAACGTTGTCTTGCTGGAAGCTTTCCTAGAAAAACTTTTGTACACAATACAATGTCCTGCTGGCAGGACTTTCTACCGTACATGCAGCTGTCCTTCAAGAAGGACGGTTATTACCTTCCTGCAATACGAGCAAAATAGGAGAACGCATGAACCACAGATAACCCCAGTTTATTGAGATATTTAATTGAATATACAGTGGCAGTGGTAAAACATTTAACAATGGAAATTCTTAAAAACAAACAACAAACAGAATACATATTTTTAATAAAAATTTGTAATCGATTATTCAAGCAGGTATTCCATGTTAGAGGTGATAAGTAAAACAATTACGTCCTGTTATAGGAGCGCATATAACTGCTCGCACCCCGCAACCACTACAATAAAAACTCGCCTTTTGCTGTACTCTTCTAATTCTACTGCAAATTATGCATTTTCTCTGAATTCTTTGTCTAGCATTGCCTCTAGTTAGTGGTACCAAGATATGTTCACTAAGTAGATTTTCATTTAGAACTGCATTTTGAACATTATCATTAATTGGCGCATCATTTACCTCATGGCATCACTGATTTCTTATTACCTGTAGTGCAAGTGCTTCTGTAAAATTGCTATGTTTGACAGCAAGATTGCGTTTAAAATATTTGTATGCTAAAAAGGCATTTGTTTCAATAATACAAAAAAGACTTGCGAACATACGGTGTTGCCAACGTTGATTATGTATATCAATGGCAGGTGCACCATCGAAGTACTCTTCAACTATTTGTGGTCTAGGAACTTCTTTTATAACACTCCTCTTTTCGCAGGACTTTCGTTAGTCGTCGTGCTACAAGTACCAACAAATGTATCAATCTTTCCACGCAAGACTTATTAATTTTGTATCAGGTGGTTCAGTAGCTATTGCTACAGAAAATTGTCTTCTCAACGGGGGACATTGTTTTTTATGTTCTGACATCGGATATTTTCTGGTTGCAGTTTTCACTATTCCAATGTAATATAATCCTCGATCGTGTAATTCCTTTGCAGTCTTGACTGACGAAAACCACGAGTCTCCGACTACAATTCTTTCTAGCATGTCAAGGACGTGTGAGACATAATGTGGAAGCAGTTCCTGCACCCAGTTCTTTTTGCCATTATTTCTGTTGCATAGCTTCCATCCCCTCATTGATTTCAGTCCCAATCATTACTCCAGATTGTACATCTGCGATTGCCTTGCATTCGCATCCGACTCGACCGACCGGTTTACGCTTTATTTTAATAACAGCCGGCATACCTCCAGCTTCTTTATTCAGCCACTTGCCATAACCATGCAAACATCGATTCGTCAATTGTTAGTTTATAACCGGGTGTAAAGATGTCAGTTCACTTGGCTGTGGTCATCCCAAAGAAAGGACGAACTTCTCTCCATTTATCAGTAGAAAGATTGTCATTGTCAGGCATACAGAAAGAAATATTATTGAGTATTTCTTCAAACCTATGTAATCTCATTTTGAATCTTCGTCCGAAAGCAGGAGCAGGAAAAAGACGCGATGTCTCGGTGCTCCAGTAACTTCTACATACAGCAAACCAATTGCTTTATAGAATTCTCCATTTGTTATTACCTTCCTCCTATCTTTCAATTTGGTATTACTGTATTAAAGAATGTTGTCAATATCTTCACAAGGGAAAAATGCCATCCAAAAATCTATTTCTTTCATGTCCTGCAAGTTCCGAACATGAATCTGTGGTTTATAACGGGTTTCCTTAATATCATTTATGTTCATTAAATTGCCAAAATGGCACATAGTCTCATGTACCACAACGTTGCTGTCGTCTTCATCGTCATCAACATTATTAACAACTGTGTTGTTATCATTGTCATTGTCATTATTAATAAAACTTTCGTCATCGGTAGTTTCATCGGAAAATGATGACGAATTGCTTTCATTTTGACGATACGATGACAATGGCTCTAATGATAACAAATAAGAAAGAATAAGAGAAAATAACGATATTAACAGTAATAACAATAGAAACACTTACGATTCAGCAGACTGCTTGGATGTTCAATCAAATTTTCTCCTTGGAGCATATGGAGATAAATCTTTGTGATGTTATTATCAATCTACCCACTTCACTACAGCCAAATTTTTAGATTTTATTATATGCATTTTAACACCATAACACTTTGCGTCATGCCACTGGTCTCCAAAGTGAAACTTACTCTATGTATGGTCATTTTCTCCATCAAATGACACGCTGCCTCTCACGAAACATGGTATGCAATAACTTCAACCCGTCGTAACTTGCAAACTATACAAGCTATGACGACGAACAAAAAATGCGCTAATTCGTCAAAATGTGTAGAATCCAATGGTATAAAGCATGTCCTGCTAGTTAAACGGAAAGTTTTCTTACGAGCATTTAAATGAAGGGCCTACCAGCAGGACTTACCGGCCTGCTAGAAGGACCTTTACACTCTTTCATTAATGCCATACAAAGTCTTACAGCAGTGTAGTTTTTATTTTGTCGCGGGCAGTCGTAATCAAAGTTCTGTTGAGTTTGGATCTGCATAATTCTTTATATAATCCCATAAAAATGAATAAACCTCATTTGGTCCTTTTGGAGCGGTGCCTTCTTGGTATATGTAGTAATATGATTTTCCAGTTTTTAAATCATGAATACAAAAAAAGCTAACGGTAACCTGCGTCAAATAAAAGAACTCCTGAAGTGGAATTAACGGGAGCTGTAAGTCTGCATATAATAAATATAATTAAAAAATGTCAGAATGACGTTTTTATTTATTTTTCTAGATTTTTTTTTTGTTTAAACTAGTTGACTTTCTAAGCATTACATGGTACTAGTCCTGTATTTTCCGTTCTAGAACGGTAAATAAATCAATTACCGACGAGTTACACTTAAAAACTAATAAATCAAACATATCGTTTAAATAAGCATAGTAACTAGGAGAAAATGATCAAATAGTGCAAAAATAACTATTACTGCATCATAACTTGAAAGGCAGCAATTGTCAATTAATTTTTAATATAATAGAAACAACGATATTAAACTCGGATAATATCAACGTCTGTGCAAGAACCAAATTAAGCATTGTCTCTGCAAGTATCGAATTATTTTCAACCGCTAAAAAGCACGTAAGTAAAAAAAAGATTAAAAAACATTTCCAAAAACATTGTTGTGTTTGTTTAGTATTTAAATTATTTATTTCGATTCAAATAATGCAAGTTTGTACAAAGTTTTAATCATAATTTGCAATTACTTTCAATAACAAACAATTTACAATTTTCAGCAAGTAGTAAGGCAAAGCAAAATATTAAGAGAAAAAGTTACATTATATTTCAATTTTGAGAATTTTTAAATCGAATGATTAAGAAATTATTTTACTCTGAGTGCACCACAATTTTCAGCAAGCATTAATACTTAACAAAATATTGACAAAAAAAGTTACATTATATTTTAATTTTAAATCAAATGCTTAAGAATTTATCTTATGCTGAGTACACCGATAAATGATTGTAGAAAAAACGAGAAGTGTAGCTATGCAATTACAATTTTTTTTTAATATTTACATTTTAAGTGTTTTTTTTACATACAAGCCACGTAGAAAATTTTATTGAGTGTTGCCGGAACCTAATAAACGCGAACGACAATGAAGAGGCAGATGCGTGATGTAGATAAAGATGTATGTAAGACATTTTTAGGGCAAAATTCATGCCTATCAGAAAATACTTGACTTGTGTTCTTACAAAAAAACTATTCTAATATCGACGATAGTCCCATTGTGTCGTATGTAGCAAACATATTTGCACCCAAAGGATATGTTTTCTTACACGCGTGACTTGTTTTATTCATGCGTTTTTAGACGTTTTTCTTTAAACCGATATCGTCATTATTTTTAAATAATTTGTGCAAAAACGGCAAATCTAAATTTGCAGGTTTCGATTACTTAAGGAATGAACATATGCATAACATTTTCATTGAACAGCGACAAAGCACGCTTGGCATTTTAGCTTTAGCAACTTGGGCTCCGTCGTTCACGATCCGGAACACTGAAACGTGACTTTTTCACTAAGGAAGTGGAATATATTTGTCTGAAAACTAATGTCAAGAACACCTCTGCATTTACGTTTTCTGTAATATACGAAAAATTCCACGATTTTTCCTGTAGGGAATAACAACTAATTCTACGAATATTTCTAATATTTTAGTAAAAATCAATAAACGGTAAAGTTGTACTAGAAACGATACGGTAATAAACGTTGGGTAATTTAATTCATGGTTATATGAAAAACTTGGATAACACCAGTTTGATATTGAAGTGACAAACTTTTTCTATAGGCATATATAAGAAGTCAATGGGGTGTACGAAAACTTTTGAAATAGAAATAATAGAAATTACTTTCCTCGACGACTCTTTCATAGTAACTTTTTTCGTTTGTTAGTGTAAACGTGAAAACGTATTTAATAAAACATGCAATTTTAAAGAATAATCGATGTGGAATAATGAATTTTTAATAAAAAGATTAGTTTTCAATTACTACATACGATACATGCAATTTTATTTTATCAAACGCTTTTTGTTGTATTTAATGCCACAAAATAACAGATTAAATTTTATTTCATAGCGCACGGAAATTAAAAGCAAATTAAATAGTCTTTCACACTGTATGATTGCACAATTAAGGGTCGCCGTAGGTTAAATCAATGATCGCGGTTAGTGGCGCCGAACTACGCCGGACACTCGAGATAATCACACCTAATTCCCTCTTGAAAATTGTCTGCAATAGACAGTATTATTTGGTAGAGTACAAATCGCGCCTTCCATTCTTCAATCGATTGCCTTTATAGTGTTTTTCTTCTAATACGCATTTCATAATTGACGCTAAAAAACGTAATTGAATACGATTTTTTCTTTTTGCGTGTTTGTTATTGGAATTTTATTACTTTACCTTGTTTTTCTTGCAACGCACTGTTAATCTTGTTCTGCCAACTGCTAACTGTACCTGAAAACGATTATTAATCTTACTTATTTTTAGAATCTTATTTGTTCATCGAGGAAAATCGGACGTTTCTCAATGTTCTTCTAATACATGTTAGCACGTACCGTTTATTTACAGTAGATGAGATTATTAGAACTTCGACTTTAATAGGTAAAATACAAATTGGTAATTACAAATTACTAATGTATATACATAGACTTTTTTTACATTTAGTAGCAACATATATTTTGCTAAATAAATTAAACTTAAATACATTTATATATTATATGGACATCTGCATTAAAAGTAGAAAAACAGTGCCGAATTTAAGATATTTTGATGTGTCCATTATAGAAAAATTACCCGTATACTTGACTGATTGTTTATTCATTTTTTTAACCTTTTTCCAATGACTTTTATGCATCTGACTTTTTATTATTTCAACGTTATCCTTCAATTAAACCTAAAACTTATTGAAACACACATTTTTTTAATTTATCTTTACTTGAAATTTGAGTGTGGGACATACATGTCTTATTAGTAACTGGGTAATATATGTCCTAGTAGAGATGTAGAAACCAAATTGTTTTTTATAAAAATAGTGTAAAGTTATTATTCTACAAAGGTACATTGCAAGTAATACATAAGGTCTTGGTGCGAATTATAATTTTTTTCTGTGCACATCTGAAGCATCTTCTGTGAGTCTTTCTTTAATTGGTAAATTATCTACAATGTACATATATTGAGATAAAGTTGATCAACGCTTCCGCCACATCGGTCACGA
Source organism: Aquatica leii (assembly GCA_035610365.1). Taxonomy (NCBI): domain Eukaryota; kingdom Metazoa; phylum Arthropoda; class Insecta; order Coleoptera; family Lampyridae; genus Aquatica; species Aquatica leii. Next base: position 82,327,532 of record CM069435.1, read on the forward strand.
ATGATATGGTTTTTTTGTGCTTGACTTCATTATACAATATGCAAGAATTTATGACTGCAGTTATAAGTAGTTTATAAAAAACTTTTTGCCATCATTTTTCAAATTTTCTATAAAAATCAACAAGAACTGCGAGATAATAGAATTTGATGAATTGTATCAACAATAGATTTTGAGCACTTAAATATCGCTTAAATAAAGGTGGTGGGGGTTGGTAAAATTGTGGGTGGGGTTGCATGTTTCTTTTGTCATGTTTATTTTCATTTCGTATTTAATTGAGCATTTAAACTGTCCAATTTCATTTTTATTTCAATCATTTTCTTCATTTTTTCATCCCCTGTTTAGGGGTGGCGGGGGTTGGGGGTGAAATTGTGGGTAGGATTACTTGTTCCTTTTGTCATGTTTTTTTTCGTTGCGGATTCAATTGACCATTTAAACTGTCCAGATTCATTTTTATTTAAGTCATTTTGTTTTTTCTTTCATCCCCTGTTTGGAGGTGCGGGGGGTGGGGGTTACATGTTTCTTTTGACATGTTTATGTACATTGCGGATTTAATTGGGCATTTAAACTGTTCAGTTTCATTTTGATTTAAATCATTTTGGTAATTTTTCATCCTGTCGAGGGGTGGCGAAGGTTAGGGGGGGAATTTGGGGGCCATACGCAAAACTTATGAAAGAATCCAAAAATGAAAAAAAAATTGGGGGTTCCCGTTAAAAATTTTTAAACTACCCTTACGTTCACCCCCTTAGGAGGGGTGGGGGTAGTTTTTTACAACAGGATTCGGTAGATAATTGTGACAAAGACAAAGTTCCGTTTCGATCGTGTTAATCCAACCTGTTGTTCTCGAGATATTTGGCCCAGTCCAGACTTTTCGGACACCCAGTATATGTATTTCATTATCACACGTGAATTAGAATGAGTACAGTGTACTTACGCTTTAGTAAAAGGTTTGCTCAAAAATATTGTTAAATCTTTAATAATTTCCTAATAACAAAATCGTAAAACCTAAATCACATGGCAAATACAGAATGAAACACTAGGAACATCAAACAGGTCGTAGTGTATCAGCAGAATGTAAGCGAACTTTCACGAGAATACTAAAAACACTGCTGGGGCAGTTGCTATATGTCCCGTTAGGCGCAAAAGGGTTTAATGGTCTTCATATTTATTCAACTCAACTAGTATATGAGTATATAATATTACTTTTTTTATGAATTTTGGAATGTTTTTTACATTTATGACAATGTAATGTTTTATAATTAATTGTATCCAGATGTCCACGTTAAGTAGGTCTTGACTGTTTTTATTTAGTAAAAACAGCGTTTTTCAATATATTTTTATTACAATTTATTACATTAGTTTACAATTTTAGGATTTTTGATTGTATCTATTATTTTACTTAACAAGGAAAGCCAGGGAGACTCATTGAGCCCAGTGTTCTTCGGCATTGTGATGGATAAACTGATAGATGGAATAAAATACAACGCCGGATATGTAATAGGGCACGAACGTATTATGCTACGCAGACGACGCAGTATTATTATTTATTGTTAATTGTTAAGCCATTCGGCCTTACAATAGCTTACGTTACCCTTACATCATTCTCTTAACATAATAATATATTTCGTACAGAAATTTATAAACTAAACAACTTCTTCCCCTAAAATCTTCTCATCACCATCTTACTATTCTAGTAATTAGATCTAACCCTCCCCTCTTTTCCTTCTTTTCTTTACTGCTTTTATCCAATCCAATCCCTCCCCCTCCTCCCCAAGCAAAGTCTTCTTCCCCCTCATTTCTTCCCTTAGCTCGCTACACTCCTCACTCAAGTGCTCTATGTCCTCCCATCCCTCCCCACATAATCTACATCTCCTCATTACACCTCCTTCCAATTTTTATTTAAATTCTCTTCATTACCGCATCTAAACCTGGCTACAAGTCGTTTCTCTCCTAAGCTTCTCCTCCCCATCAGATACTTAGGAACCCCCCTGAACACTATATTCCCATATCTTGCGTTATACTTTCCTTCCCTTATCTTTCCTTCCCTCTCTTGCACCTGCGAATCTTTATCTCTTCTTACTATCTCCTTCGTATTTAACCTCCCTTCTTCTCTTCTTCTTTCCACTTCTTCTCTTGCGAAACCTCCTCGTTGGTAGTACAGTTTTCTTTCTTCCTGTCCATATATGTTTTTGCTATCTTTTACCGTCCTCCAGCAACATTGCAAAATTTTACATTCTCTCCTTACCTTCATCTTTTCTTCATAACCCATCGCCTTTTTCCCTGCTTCTGTTCTAATCTTCTCTAACTTCCCCTCCTCCTCTATTATGTACCCTGGCGTCTCCCTGTTTAAGCCTAGTATCCATTTCCATTATTTTATTTGTACCCTTTCCAATAGGTTCCACTCTTTCCAACCCCATACCTCCACCCCGTACATAATCACACTTTTAATCAATTTTTCAAACAGCCATCTTCTCTTCTCGATCTCCTTCCCAAATACTCTTTCCCCTAAACTCCATACCTGCCCTAATACTCTGTTACCCTTCTTTGCTAACTCCCTTATATGCGCATCATCTTTATTATCATACCTTAGCCTATATCCCAAATATGTCACTTCATTCACTGCCTCTATCTTCTGTTCTCTCCAACTTAACTCCTCCTTTTTCTTCCCTCCTCTCCCTTTTTGAAAAACTACCATCTTAGACTTTCTCACATTTAAACCCAAAACTTTCCTTTCCAGATACCTCTTTATCGTCTTTATCATACCTTTCATCTCCAGTTCATTTTTTGCCACCATGAACATATCGTCTGCATATGCCAACACCCACACTTTAATCTCTCCCTCCATGACAACCCCACCACACTGACCTACCTTCAACACTTCTTCTATGTCCCCTATATACAGTGCAAATAAAATAGGGCTAAGAGGACACCCCTGCCTTAGCTCCTTCCTCGTCCAAAACACTTCACTATTACTATCCCCTATTTTTACCTTATTTTTAGTCTCTTTATATATCCCTTCCAGTTTCCTCACTAGTTGTTCCTCTATTCCCTTTTTCCTTAACACCCTTCATAGCTTTTCCCTATTCACATTATCAAACGCAGCTTCTATGTCCATAAAGAACGCGTATACCTTACCCCTTTTCTTATCTAGCTCTCCATTCACTAACTGTTTCAATATATAAACATTGTCTATTGCCGTTCTTCCCACTCTAAATCCCATCTGCCAATCTGGTAATAATCTTTTTTCTTCCACTTCCTTTTCCAACCTCCTTTGTATAATCATGGCATACAATTTATAACTTACATTAGTGACACTAATTGTCCACCCTTTTTCCTCACATATCTCTACTTACATTTTCCCATTTCTATTAACTGTCTTATCCATGCTAACTCTTCTCTTTACTTCCCCTTCTATAATCACTCCTCCCTTTTCACCTGTTCTCGCGTTAAAATCACCCCTTATAATAATCTTTTCCTTTTCTTCCCCTTGTACCATTTTCTCAATCTGTTTACTTATCATCCTCATATCCCGCCCATAAACTGTTAACACTATATATTTTTCCTTTCCTTTTCTGACCACATATTTTTTTACAATTCCTTTCCTTTGCTTCTTGTCTCCCTCCTCTTTTTCAACCGACCAGTTCTTTTTTATGCCCGTTAGTATCTCTCCTCTTGCTCTACCTTTACTTTCTCTTCTAGTTGCAAATTCCACCTTCCAATTATAACCCTCTGGTAATTTTTCCTTCCATACTTCCCAGTCTTTTTCCTCCAACCATGTTTCCGACATTCCCATCATATCAAAACCTTCTACGTATCTCCAGAAATCTTCTCCCTTATTTTTTAAGCCTGCCACATTTCAAAACAATATAATTTCATTTGATTCTGCTTTTCCATCTCTTTTTCCTTAAAACTTGCTAATCCAACATCATTTGATCTATCCTTCCCTTCCCCAACTCTTAGTTTTTTGCTCCCTTCTTCACTAGAGTTCCCCTCTCTTCATCCCAAAATCTTTCTTCACTTCCACCCACACTTTCAAGAATCCTATTTTAATACTTTTCCCCTCTCCCTTCATCTTACTCGCCTCATATCTTATCTTCTTTTGTATATTTATTTCCCTTCTCGTCATGTCATCGTCTAAATAAATGCTCGTACCTCTTAACCTTCTTTTTTGCTTCCATACATCTAACTTACCCATCCTTACTAACATTACACGCTCTGCTAACTTTCTAGTTTCTACCACTGTTTTCTCAATATTAAAATCCTTCTTCATCCAATTTTCCACTTGTTCCTTTTGCTCCTTCTTTCCATCTTTCACTTCCATACCTCTTATGATTATGTTTCTTCTCCTTTTTTTTCCGATTTTTCCCAGCTTCTCTCTATCTTCTCCAATCTGGCCTTCAACTTTCTATACTTTTCTTCCATTTCTTCAAATTTCCTTTTCCATTCTTTATTTGACTTTCTTAATTTTTCTTTTATCTCCTTTACTTCTTTATTATTCTCTTCCAACTTCTTACCCATCTTAATTTGTTCCTCTCTTATACTGTTTACCTCCTTTAACAGTTCTTTACACATTTCTACTAACTCCCCATGTTTCCTCTCTTTTCCTTCCGCTACCGGTGATTTTCTTACATTGGTGCTCTTCCTGAACACTTCATCCATCGTAGCTTGCCTTTTTCTTTTTCCTTCTGACCACCGTTCCTCGGAATCCGACATAATTTCCTTTCTCCTCTAAACTTTACACTAATTAATTGTCTGTCTTTTTTTAATAACGAAATGTTAATTATATTAAAATTAAAAAAAGAAAAAAAAACCCACGTAATTATATGACTTAACGAAATATTTATTAAATTAAACTTAAATCACCAAAATAATTCCACTATTTTAAAAATATAAATGCAAAATATATACGCCGGAAAATCCGCGTTGATTATAAAGAATTTTATCTGCACGCCGCACCTTGTATCGTAATCAAACGACTACGTTTTAAATGCACTACTGCGTTTATCTACCTTTAATTTAAATTTAACTTTAGTTTTACTACCATTAAAACGCGTTATTTTAGATTTAATGAATTAAAGTATCTGTACAACCTTCCTCTTTCACCGCCAAAACGTAACTAGACGACGCAGTATTAACTGCGGATTCAGAAGACAATCTTCAGCGACTCCTATATGGGTTTGCAAACACGGCGGGAAAATACAACATGAAAATTTGTACCGAGTAGACCAAAGCACTTGTAATCTCCAAAGAACCAAGACGATGCAAATTGAGGCGACAAAATAATAGAGCAAGTAATTAAGTTTACATACCTAGGGGTAGAGATAACAACCGATAAAAACCAATTTAGTAAATTCAGAACTCAAGTCATGAACACACATATCTGGATATCTAAGAGACGTGACCGGGAAAAATAAATACCTCCGAACGGAAAGCAAAATAAAAATATACAAAGCAATAGTGAGACTAGTTATGACTTATGCAGCAGAAACACGCGCTGACAGTAGTAAAACTAAACTTACTTAAAAAAAGAAGAAGAAGAAGCAGATAAGAGTACAATGTTTGTACAAAAAAACTAATCGACCATTATGTTTACTATTCCACTTATTTTGGTACTTCCGTTTCATTTTATATATCTTGATATAATTTCTCTTCGTGCTTTTTTCTCATTTGTCAAAAATTGTCGGAAAAAAAAATTAAGATGGACATGCAAAAAAATGCTAAATTTTGCGTCAGATAGATTTACTGCAAAGATACTGAAGGCAAGTTCTATATATATTATTTTTTTATACCCAGTATAAAATTGTGCTTCAAACTGTTTTTTGGTCTAATGCAGAGCTTTATTTCACAAAAAATTAGGGCATTTTAATGTACCCACCACGCCGGCTCAACAACGTATATAACATTTGTCAATCACCACACAGATTCTATCTGTGGTCTTTATATTTAATTTCTCCCAACAGCAACTTTAGATTGTTATACTTTTTTTAAGTGAACTGAAAGAGCACCTAAATTACGTATTAAACCAGATATACTATTGCAATATACAAGAGGACCTTCTTGTAAAAAATACTGTATATACTGACACAATTTCTGTACCATGTAAACGATACGCTTGGGACAAGTAAGTTCTTTACTTAAAGTTGAGATCCCTAAAACTCACCAGCATACTTCAGAAAGCCCAAGTATTAGTATTAGTATTTATTGGGTTCGTATTGAGTGAATTGCTGCGGCATCAATCTATTTTTCAGCTGATTATTTTTTTGTAACACTGTGATCATCTGCCTTATTGGAAGAAGAAGTAAATTACATGACTTTTTAACAACGCATACACAAAAATAACATTTAGCATGGCTTACTGGCCCGCGCCACACTATCGGAATAGCAAATGGCAAGCATGTAATTGAAACGGTTTCTTCTACCGAAGACGAGCTCTCTCTCTTCTCGTAGTGGAAGTATGTGACTCCGACCGACTCGAGTGGAGGAGGGTGCGGGTAAAACAATTATTTTATAGGGCGCCAGCAAGTTTACCCAGCGATGCGCACACCTTGACGCAACAGGACCTGCTCTAATGCAATCAAGTTCCACCTAAATGGCATAAAGGGGAAAAAAGAAACGAGTTGACGAATAACCCGCAAAAAATGTGTTTATTCCAATCATAAAAACAGATAAAAACAGACACAGATAAATAAAAACTTTATAATTAATATCCCATAACTAAAGAAATACTTAGTTTCGTTCAATTACGACCGCAAAAAAAGATAAAGGTACCGGTAAATGCCAAATAATAATTTAATTAACAAAAGGAAAAAAACAATCGCCGACCACGATCAGGCCTGGATCCTCTCACAGCGCTCCTGTCTGTGCCTATATTAGATAAATTCAAGAAAATAAATTAAATGTTAGGAGTTAACGCACCCAACTACTTATTTGCTTAACCTCTTGTTAATAATCTTCTCTTCAATAGTAATAATCATAATGGTGATTCATTTTTAGAAAATTAAAAAAATTCAGACAAAATAATATCAAGAGGTCGAGTCTTAACCTCACCGTTAAATCGGTTGACGTTAGTAATTATAACTCTCTTATAACTAAAATTAATTCTATATGATAAGACCACTCATCTAGTTTGGTACGGATTGTTTGAGGGTTATGCTTGGTACAACGGATAGGTTAGAAGTCTCGGGCAGGTTTCCTGCGTAGATTGACGTTGGAGATACTGTAGCCAGGAGGTAATAAGTTAAACCCCTTAATTTATCTACTCTACTCTAGTTGATTTTAGCAGAACCAACTTCCCAATGCAACGTCTACGGCGAAGAAGTAAAAACGTGAAATAAGATCGATTGAACTGTATAAAAAGTATATAAATTATAAACTTGAAAGTATTACTCACTATGCTTGATTGACACGGCCTTTGGTCTCTGATGTACGAGACAGGTGGAAGATGCAATATGGTGAAAAATTCCAAAATTATCCCCTACGGAAATCAGCGTAAACACCAATATCAAAATTTACGACTGAAATATAGGTCGTTTTTTTCTGGATAATTCTGCATTACAACAGCAATCGTGCAAAAATTGAAAATCCCAGAAGACGATGTACGAATTTTTACATTACCTTGTGCAGCAGTTTCTTTTGCACCCAAGAAACTGCCAACCAAAAAGGAAATTTCCTTCCCTTTCCTAATTAAAAAGGAAATCACGTTCGATTAGGTTTTTTTGCTCTAATAATACGGCGGGAACACTCAAATATTCAAATGACCACCAAAATATTTGAATATAGCGTTTGTACCAACGAAGTACAGATGGCGCCAGTATAAATCAATTTTTTGCTTTTTAAATTTTCAGCGTGTTACACAATTTTTCCGTTACTCTAATGTATTCCATGTATGGCATCCTTAATATGGTATTCACAATTTATCCGGATCGTCTAGTTTTATATGAAAGTAAGCTCACCACTCAACGGTATTTGCTTAAGTATCGTAACTGCATAAGAATAGCCTATACAAACATGTCAGTCGACGCCCAAAAAAGCTCAAACCTGCACAAGTTGTTGTACTTGTAACACACATTTAATTACACGTCGCACTTATGCACATTAGCGTATAATGTTTAAATAATTGTAATTACTGAACTTATGTGTTAGAAGCAAACCGACTTCGACTTATTAATCTGTAAACATATATAAAACATTGACGTATGTTTTTATTTAAACCTCAGATACCCTGTATACCAGTGTTATCAATACCATTAAAAAATACACTGCTGTGAGCTAGTCTTTTTGAATTTAGAACATGGATAATACTGTTGTAAAAACAGTTTTACGTCCTAATAAAATAGTGGCAACCAAGCAAATAAAACAAGTTGATGACCTCACGTTAGCTGAAAGAGGTCAAAAAAATACAATAGATATAGCCGTAAATGTTTAAAGATCTGTCATGTTCTCGATTAATTTTTTTTCTTTAAAAAACTTACCGCAAACGTTTTATTAAGTATTACGATAAGAACCTAAACCTGCAGCAGACTGCGATTACTTACCGATAGTTTAATCACCCCTAAAGAAGCAACGATTGTTCAGAACTTCGGAGAGTGGGTCGTAGATGTGTAACTAATAGGATTCAGTCTTATTGTTGATGTGTCAATGATAATGAATAGAATAAAAAGTACAAACAACCTTTAAATTAGGCAAGATCTTGTAAACATAAGTAGCAATTGGCTCACAGTTACATTTAATAAATGAACGTTGGTAAATACAATTAAAAAACTATTGATTATTATGAACTTATAGTGATTACACAGTATTGAAAGAAAGCGCAGTGTTTAAACTTGATAACAAGTGTAATATGTATGTCGAATCGATTCCGACTCTGTTTACTCTCGTTGTTCCTGCAGCGTCCGTCTTGTTTTGATACAAAAATTCAGCCAAATAAATTGACGTATAAAAGTTATCTAAGTAAACGCGTTATCGTTTATTCAGTAAGTTATATGTTAACTCCAAAACTACTTTTGTTGATTGTTTTTCTTTATGGGTAGTTTAAACTATAATTTGTGTCCTTACCTGTGTGTAAAACTGTATTTTGTATGTAGCCAGATTGGCTTTTGCTCAAAACATACGATTTCATTTCAGTTCTCTTTTTTGTAGCAATATATTGTATCCAAGATGAATTTCCTTTCCATAATAAAAGAGAGATTCATCTACGCATATTTCTCGTTCACATACATTCAAATTTTATTATCAAAAAATTGTTTGGCATACAAATTTATTTGCTCTGTAATTAATTTGATGTTTTTTATCTAAAAATTTCACAAGATAAAACAAAGAAAATTTCTTTTGAAAAGCGTCTAAAGTTTTTCCAGGATGTGTAGTGACGAAAAATGGTGGTCTATTTGCATTTTGAGGTAAACATTCTTTAGGAAAAATTCTGTGTTAGGATCAACTTTATTAATTTCTTCATCATCTTTATTTTCACGGTTGGTCAATTTCATGTAGTACTCATAATCATTGTCAGATGAGTTCGATGACGTATTCAGAATACATATCTTTTTTCTGTCTGTCGGTACATTGACTTTGTATTCGCTGATATTGTTTTCATCCATTTTGATTGGTAATAATAAAAAAGTATTCTAAAATAAAAGTTTTAGAAAAATGTATACAAAGTATAAATCAAAAATATATAATACGAAATTAGGAAGTGTAAGTACGTATGTAAAAACCCTGGAAATGGCGTTTACATACGTGTTGTTTGCTTAACGGAAGTATGATAATCGGTAACCTCCAACCCGTAAATGATACCTAGGCGAACTTCATACAGCACGAAATCTATACCAAGATGTTTTTAACATAACACAGGTATGGTCTTCCAGAATGCACCAGAGCAGCCAATGGTTCCGTATGGATGAATGAGAAAACCTTTGTAATGTTTATTAATCACTTCATTAAATATAGTCAGCCACTTTTGGAAAACCAGTATTCTACGTTTGAATAATCATTCATTTAACCTTAGTGTCACAGTAATAAATTTATGCAATGATGCTCTCATTTCTACCACACTGTTTGCACATATTGCAGCCACTTGATGTATGCGTATTCAAAGCTTTGCAGTTCAAAAATAAATGCTTGACTAAAAAACTATTTAGAAGAGATGCTAATGATCAACAATTTACCAAATATTATTAATGAGGCACATCTAAGAGAAACGACTCCAATTTGTAGATTTTTGTCAGCTGGGATTTCACCATTCAATCCTGAGGTGTTTAGTGAGTGTATCAGCATTTCTTACGGATTGATCAAATCTATCTACTGAAAGTCTGAAAAAACTAATTTATTTTGAAGTAGAAACATTCAGTGATTTTACTCAGTAGTGTTTAGTAGATGATCCTACTGAGAATACTTCCAAGCAATTCATTTCTGAAGAAACACAAAAAAAAATTATCTAATGAAGAAGAAAAAGAAATCTTTTGCTTGATGTGTCAAAATATATATAATAATAATAAAGAATGGAATAATGCTTTTAAATAAGTGTCTCATATCTCAGCATTTGTTGTAATATGCTTCGTGACTGCAGTACATTGGAACAGAATCAACTTTTTGATTTTTTTTAAAATTTTGTAAGTATCGATATTTCTAAAAAACCAATGTACATATCTTTATCAACACTTGTAGTTTTAATTTCATACAACCTTTAAAAAAATTCAAAAATGTTGCAGTTGCAAGTTTGTCTCGTTCTTCTCTGCCGTTTTTAAATGTTACATGACTGACAATGAAATGTTTTTTGTACTGTTTGTGACAAATAATGCGACTCTATAGACAGAAAAAAACAATGTAAGTTCTTATTTGGATGTTTTTAATTGATTCACGTTTTCTGTTTTCTTTGTAATTTTTATATTTTGCTAAATTTTACTATTGATGCATTAAAATAAGCTTCATAACTGTATTTTTTTTGCTTACTTTTTCTATAGGTCTTGTGCTTTTCCATCTTTGTTTGATTACAAACATTTTTTGAGAATGGATTTTTTTTCTATGGTAGCTTTATACTGATATACTTTACGTGTTTTGCTAGTTTTAAATTTCTATTACTGCGTTGAATTAAAAAATGTTTTGTTGTTCTGTGTACGTATTTTAAATTCAGTTCTTAACATTGCAGTTTTCTCTTTTTTCCGGTTAAATTCACGCGTTTGACATTTTGCAACACGTGGTATTAACTCTTTTGTAAGTAGAATCCTTACTGTCGTTTTGAAAAATCTTGTTTTATAATATCTTGAGTAAACTGGGAGAATTATTGAGTTGTGACCGTTTTTGACGCTCAATATGCCAGATCTTGTATTTTAATGGACAAGATAACGCTACCTCGCTTATAAACGTTCTAACAATGCACTTGTACTGAATTTAAAATTAACTACATGCTTGGAAAATTAGAAGTTTAGATTATTCAAGTTTGAAGCTTGATTAGTTGTGCGCCATTCTTTTTCAATTTATATCAATTTCATGTTGTTAACGTTTAATTTTAACATTATAAATTTTTTTAATTTTATTTGCTTAATTGTACAGTGTGTGGCCTAATTTGAGGGTGCACTTTATCTATAATTAGATTTGTTGATTATTGTTATATTACATGTACCACTATTTTGTTTGACTTTACACTTTTAATTATGTCGATGTTAAAATAAATTTAGTTCTAGTTAGTTTATTTGTGTTCTGTTTGTTTTCTTTCTTCTTTCTTGTTCTGGCGCTTTTTAACAAGTAATAATCCATACATCAAAAACAGATTAAATTTTATTAATTGATTCACCCACGCCACTCTCCGATACTAGAGTTGCCGTTGCCTTTCTTTACTGTGGGTTAAGTTTGCAGGTAATTGATCACACTTCAGTCAAGTGCACGTTACAACTGTGAATTGTTTCACTTTTTGTTTTATTCTTTGTCGTATGTTTTGTTTCTAATAGTCAAAGTTACTTGTATGTTTTTGTGCTAATGCCTCTCATCGCTTGTTGTTAATCTTATTTTCTTAAATTTTGGTTTCGTAAATTTTACCATGTCTTTTATTCAGATCACCTCGTATACTGTTATGTTTCTGGTTTTAAATAACTACAGTATTCAAGCATGTATTAATAGATTTTTATTATTTTTTGTACCAGCTACAGTTAGTCTCTCTTTATCATTATCTATTATTTTCAAGATTATTTTCTTATCTCCATGTTCATTTTACATTTCAATTACTTGTCTAGTTTAATAAAAAATTTCTAAAATTTAATTAGAACATATATTGACGAAACCAATTTATGTAAAAAGCATTCTAACGGTTTTTCACTTGGCGAAAAGATTAATATTATTTTACTATGCATTACTCATAATAAAATACAGTTAGAATATACTGTGAATATAAAACAAAACAAAATGGAGTCTATAGAATATTATATTTTTTAAGCTCTAAACAGTATAATATAATTCTTTAAGATGAACCTAAAATTTGGCTATTTATTTCTTAAATATTTTATTACAGGTCAATATTTAGGCAGATATAAATCAAGATTTAAATAAGTTATTTTTACTTTTTTATTCTATTATTAAATAAGATGAAAAAATATTTGTTTGGATTAAACATTTGAAAACAGTAACGTATTAGGTTAAAAAAAATTTAAATGTAATTTTGCAATTACGTCAAAAAGTTATACATCAAATAAAATTGATTTTACGATTTTTATACAATTAAATAAAAATATCGTTCGATGTTGAACTGTGCTAACGCTATACCTACCAACGTAACGGGTTTTATTGATCAAATAAGTAAACTTCTTTGCAAGAATGGCATCAAAACTCTTCTAATAAAATTCCTCGTCTTTTCTTGTGCTATCATTTGAAGGCGTGTATCGAGTTTTCGGTCTTTTTTATTATTATACAATGTTCTCGATTCTTTAATAGAAAATTGTGTAGACGACATTAATTCTTAAACAAATGTAATTATTTCACATTTAATTGTTACAGTTACAAAAAATATTTTTTTTTCGTGTTTATTTCAAATTAATTAAATTACTTGTTTTTCTAATTTTAGTGAATATGTAAAACTAAAAAACAATGTCAGTTCTTTGGTTAAGTTTGGTAGAACGTTTGTAATTAAAACAATATTACCATTGTAAAAGCACATTACAATTAAAAAATATATATTTATTTCAAAGATGCAAGTACTTATATAGAAAATAACGTATGCACATATAAGAAGTGTTGCTGATATCACAAAGTACAGCTTTATTTTTTAGTTAGGCAACGTTAACTATTTTTTGTTGTGCCTTAACGGTTTATGCTTTTTTAAAATGTCGTAGTTTTCAAATATTTTAAAAAGTTTGAAACTACTTTACGGAATTCACATATAAATAACATTCCTTTTAGCTTCTTTCAAAGTAGTTTCAGTAAGAAATAAAATTCAATCAGTAAAATAGTTTAAATAACTTTTAACAATTTTATTTAATTATATTTGTGTAATAAAATAAGAATTAAAAAAAATACTTCTGATTAATTTTAATTGTTAGAAGTGAAGGATACGTACGCTTTAACGCAAATACATTTGTGTTCAATTGGCTGCATCAATTTAAAATTTATTGGGACAACACGGCTTGTAAATAAGAATTAATACAATTGAATTTAAATTATTAAAGCTTTACTACTTTACATTCTTAAAATAACCATGCTTAAAACTCACACATCATGCGCTATTTTTAGAAAAGTATTATTTATTAAGCTTTTCATTAATTTCAATGCAAGAGAAAATCGAAAGCCGCTTAACGTTAAGAGCATTGTGTTTTTAATTGAAGGAAACTTTTGCATATTTTGTTAATTAAAAATAAACACTTAAGAAACATTTAATGCTCTTAACATACATTTAACTACATACTTGTAATACGTGTTAGAAAAGTTACTTTTAATCTCACTGCTCGGTGCTGTGTATATTTAAACTTTTTGAAGTGTAATTGACTGTTTTATTTTTGTATTTGTGCAAGCCGTTGAAGGTATTGCAAAATATATATTTTCCATAATCGATTTGAAAAGACCTTGCGTGACTAACGGTTATTACAGAAGAACGTATTAACAACTACGATAATTAGGACAACTATAACTTGCTTTTTAAAAAAGAAAACTTCGAATGTATTGATTGCTGTTAAAAAATTCTTTAGTGGGTTTATTCAATAAAGGCATTAAGCTTTCAAGTAATGTTCTTCGAGAAGTCGTTAGGCAATAACCAAATCAACTCGTGAAAGGGAAGTTAACGATTTTATAATTTCCCGTTTGTAATAATACTTAAACACGAGTAAATATCTCGTAATTACTGACTTCGATATAAATGCTACCGTTGACAAATGCAAACGTAATTAACAAAAAATCAATAGGTCATTTAAAAAAGTTTTCTTCTACTGAAAACACTAAAACGTAAAATTCTTTTATCGGTATTTTGTGTAATTTTTTTGTTAAATAAATTGATATTAAATAATGTATTTTTTAAATAATTTTACAAATAGTGTTACTAATATTAGTATTATTGCTTTATTTAGCGATTTAACAAACCAGAAAAAAATTGAGATTTTTTTGCGACTCTGGTAGTGGCAGAGGCGTTACTCAATTTAAATTTATTTACAACTTTTGGGTATGGTGCATTAAATATTTATTAGTATAAATTCCCTCACATGCTATTAATAATTTGTAGTAATTAAAAATATAGCACTTACAAAATTGTATTTAATAAAATATAAATTAAATACGTTCTTAATTGAACGTTAAAACAATTTAATTAATTAGTTTTATATAACTACTTGTAATCTTATTTAGTTAAAAAGGTTTTGTGCACGTATAAAAAGTTTCACATTGTACGGTTTTGAGCATCTATATCTTTTCTAAACTAAATTAAGTAAAGTGTTAGCAAATAAAATTGTAAAAAATGTGTGTCCGTTTTGTTTCTGTCTATTAAAAAAAGGTAGCACAATGTACGAATACACTAAAAAAAGTTTTTTTTTGCTAAATTAATTTAGAAGATTGATTTCTTTTGTATTAACTGCATTAGATAATTGTTTCTTTTATTCTTAGAAATTACATGAAAAGATATACGTATTTGCGTAGTTTTACCTAATAATAATTAAAAAAATTTTTAAATGCGGCATAGAGACTTTGATAACTCATCGTAATAAAAATGAGATAAATTTCTATAAGAAATATTTATTTTTTTTTTACAATCTTGCCTTACGTCTGAAATTAAAACTGCAAATAAATCTACTAATTGAAAAACTAAAAATAAACTACAATTCTACGTTTTAATCTCAAAAATAGTACCTGTACTTATTGTATATTTAATTAATAAAAAAAAATTTTATTTGAAAGTTTGAGTTTATTGCTATTGATGTTAGATTTTTTTCTTTGGCGATTTAAATTTAATGTTACAATTTTTTTACAATTTAATTTTAAGGTATGTGGATTTGCACACTTAATGGTGTTAAGCTGCTGAATTAACACTTTTGTAATCTTTTTGTGCTTACGATTGGTCTTCTAAAATATAATTTTTGTATATCTTAAGAAGCAACGTCTGATACAAATTTATTATTAAATACAAAATGAAAAATTTAATATGTTTTTATTTACAATTTTCCAATTCCCGTGTTGTCGTAATTACACAAGTTGAGCTTTCGTCACATGTCGCAGTTGGCATCTTCAGAGCCTGAAATAAACTGATTGATTGCGCCGTAAAGTCTCGCTTTTATAGACCGACCCCAATCGATAAAATTGGTTTCCAAATTTCCGGTAAATGAAAACTACAATCTTGATTAATAACAAAAGGATTTTAATTATATTAATTATCAGTAGTGAATTCATCAGTGTATATTGCTGTTTTTCTAAGTCTATCTAACTTTATCTTCTGTAGCTAAGGTGTTAGTAGCAAGCAACTACAATAGAAAAAGCATTAAAAAATCTGTTACAAAGTTTACTTCGGCGAAACCAAGAATAAAAGCGGAATCTAAGTCTCAGCCGTTGTCTATCGCTTATTTACCCTATGTCAAAGGTACTACAGATTGTATCGGAAAAATTTTGCTTGAATAAATTGTTATCACTTGGTTTTCTACTTTTCTTAAATTGGGTCAACTCTTAAATCCGGTAAACGACGCTGTGCCTTTTCAGTCTGACGGCATTTATAGCATTCCTTACTCTTAAGGTCGTGCATACAAAAATGTAGCCGTCTTAAACAATTTTCTAAATCAGCATATGGACAAATGAAAATTTTTCTAATCGACACTCATCACGCAAGTAGGGCAAAGTGGCACATGACGCCCGAGGTAATAGGCGGCTAAAAAGCTGCACTCTAACAATTGGTTTTTAGCACGTGCTTGAAGAAAGATAACATTCAAAACATGCTTGCCATTTAGACTTTATGTTGAAATTTTTGACTGATATTTGTCGCATCTTAGACAAAAAATGTTGTCGCAAATGCAATGTCTTGTGTCGACAACATCGAAGCGCTTCTAATCAATTTTCCAAACTTGCCAACGCTCAAATACACGACGAGGATTTACAGACGCATCTAGGTTTAGTTCAACTAATTGCCATTTTGTTTCAAAAACTTACCGCTAACGAAATTTTAATTTCAATTACGGTTTAGACCATCTAAGAAAACGAGCTACGTCTAGCCATTTATCGATGGTGACTGCTGAAACAAACAATGCATACAATGCAAAAGTTACACAATAAACAAGCAACCGCTCCCATTAGAACAATCCACCTTCTAACCCCCCGTTTTAAACACTCACTCTAGTGTGGGTCGATCTTACCTTCCGATTACCATTGGGGTCTTTTTTGACCCTAGACGTGTTGTTTTTGTTGTCTTTTCTTAAGTTATTTTTACAACTGTCTCAATATTTTTTCGGCTGAGTTTCTTTCAACAATGTTTAAAAATATATAACAAATTTTTCAATTGTTATTTGTTTTGTCACGTAAAAAAAAATATTGAAATTGAAGATGAAATTTTATCTGACGTAAGTGATGCCGAATTTGAAGAAGTAAGTGTACCTAATGTAAACCCGATTGAAAGTTTGGAAGACGATGACAGTGATGATAATTCGCCAAATGGGTAAAGATGGTTCCATATGGAAAAAAAATAAGCCTCATGTTAGAAGACGAAATCAGCGAAATATTCTAAAAACACCGCCAGGATTAACAAAATTCAGTGAACATATTTTAACATGCCTAGATACTTTCCATTTATTTATCTCGGAAGACATTATGGACATAATATTTAGAGAAACAAACATTCGAGAATTGTAGGCGGTACGTGGAAGCCAGTAGATGCGCATGAGTTATATGCATTTTTGTATTACTGCTTCTAGCTGGTGGTTTGAAAGCACGCCAAGAACCAATATTTGAGCTGTGGAGTACAAAATACATGTCTCTCCATAGACCAATTTTTGTACTGCAATGTCTCGTAATCAAATGAGATACCTTTTGAAATACATTCGATTTGACGATATGGACGAGACGAGAGAGGGTTATGGTATTACCACAGATATTTTTTTACGTCTATGTCTTTGACCGGAACAATTCGTAAAACACGTAGAGAAATACCAAAAGAATTTTTACCAAAAAGCAATCGAGCAGAATACTCAAGCGAAATTCTATATGAAGAAGACACAATTTTAGTATCTTACGTACTTAAAAAATATAGAAGCGTTTTGCTACTTTCAACGCAACACCAAGATTTGGAATTGTTCGGAAAAGTTAGAAACCGCAAGTTATCTTGGACTATAATACTGCAAAGGAGCTGTGAACAGCGTCGATAAAATGGTGAAGGAATACTCATGCAGAAGAAATACAAATCGCTGGCCTCTTGTTCTATTTTTTAATTTCCTTGATATTGCTGCCATGCATTTATTCTATACACTACGAAATTTGGAAATTTTGAAAAAGGGAAAACATTCCAAAGGAGATTATTTTTTACAAAAACTTGGGTTTGAATTAGTAATCCCACATATCAAAAAAAGTACACTTCAAAGATTACCAAGAAATGTGCAAAATGCAATTGCGATGATTTTGGCAGACACAGAACCAGAGGAAGTGGGACCGCAAGACGAAACTATCGCTCGCCCAAAAAGAGGTTGTTGTAAAATATGTCGAAGAGCAAATGATAAAAAATGTTCGCAAACATGTGAAAAGTGCAAACTCTTGTATGTAAACAACATTGCCAGAAAAAAACTACAATAATATGTAATAGTTGTTGCCCTCAGTAATTTATGCTAACATTTTATTTTTATATTTTTATTAATTTATATGATATCTAATGTTAATTTAAAATATTAATAAAGGTTGCCATTACAAATTAATCGGTTTTTCTTTACAAAATAAGAAAAAAACTTGGGGTCAAATCTGACCCCACTTGGTAATGGGCGCCTCAAAAATTGCTTGGTAATCCGAAAATTAATAAAGACAAAAAAATTTACAAATTTGTTTGGGGCTTATCGCAAAAAAAGTACCTAACTATATCTTTAGATTACATATAAAATTTGAATTAAATCGGTTTTCATCTTCTGCCTCCGGATTATTTTAGTCATTACAGCAAGGTGAAAAAAGTATAGTAATAAGATTTCTTACAATACAACACAATTTTATTAGTTATAATAATTTATTTATTAAAGGGAACAAAAAATAGTTATAGAAAAGAATATAATAACTGCTTTAATTAACGCAAAAAAGAACATTGGCATAGCATACAATACTAAATTTGGGTTTTTATGAAATCTTCTCTGTCATTTGTTTGTTAATTTAGCTGAAAGCTCAGTAATAGTCTTCACGGTGTTTTCAATTGTTTGAGAGTTGCATGGCAGACATAGTAAAGGCAATTCTCGTTCTCCTTTTTGTGCGACTAACATCTGAATTAAAGTGCCAATTGTAACGTATAAAAAGATTCAATTCATTCAATTAAATGTATTTATATACAAGAACACAAAAAAATATAAAATATAGAGCAATAAAGCAAATTTTACAAATCATATTAAGGTCATGCGAATTCTATCGTAACTGTAAAATTTCATAATTTTAATTTGAAAATTTTAATCTTAGATTTTGGACGTCACAATATTTTTTTAGATACAATGGGAGTAATAATTGAAACCCAAAAAGATACATAAAATATAAACATCAATACAAAATCTAATTGAAAAAACTTATTTACATATTTAACTGTATTGAAGGTCAAATAGAAAAGTTCCAACTTACCTAAAAGCTTAAGCTGCGCGCGATTTAATGATCTTGAAGTAGGATTTATGACGTTTTTAACATCTGATTCATGCGATGACGCAACATTGCGTAATTTTCAAAATGCGTAACTAAATTTTTTTATAGTTACCCTACTTGATCTAATATTCGTATAGATACATCAACCAAAATATTGCAAAACAAACGTAACGTATGATAGTTTTCAATTTGCCACAATCTAAATCAAATTACTTTGGATGTAACATTCTACATCTTATCGATTTCAAACCATAAAAATCGTAAAACGTAACGGAAATTTTTCGGATAAACGACGTTGTGACATCAAACGCGCGTCGCAAGTCGTAATCGTATTATCGCATTCCTAAAATCAAAATCTTAATAAAACGTAATTGTGCGTACGTATCCAAAGCAAATTTTTATATCCATAAACGAAATCATACATATTATCGTATAAATCAGAGAACATAGTTGTACAAAATAAAACCTTTTACGTAAAAAAAAACTGTTGCAGAATCACAAATGACGACGTAAAGCAAAGTGTAATAGCATAGCAACCAAATCAGAATTCACATAACATGTGGACATTAACTGCAATTTATGCAGGACAAAAACGTCCTTTCACGGCAAGGAACGCACCCAAGATGGTTGATGACTTAAGAAGAAGGCTGAAGACGCATGTGCAATTACGTAAATGCATTGTGCAAAAAATTGCAAATACGGTGTATACAAATGTTAATTAAAATCAGAAGTATTTAATCAAAAAAAATGTGTTTGTTACAACCGGATATTGGCGGTTCCGTGAAGCTAACCTGCTAGTCAATAAGATTGACGTAGGATGATGAATCTAGATTTAGAGAAAGAACTTGGACAATCTGAGTCTTTTTCTTTGTATGTTGTGCGCTTTTAAAATTTGGCGTGCGCCCAGTGCTTTTGAGAATCGGTCAATATTGCCAGCAATATATTTTCAAAATAAACGAAGTAAGCGTTTTTTGAATTACCGGGCTTTTAGTTACTTTTAGTTATATATCTTTACAGACTAGGTGAGGTGAGGTGAGATTACTAGACTTTCAGACGGAGATTTTATTGAAACGCCCAAACGCATAATTTTGTTAGCGCGAGTTAGCCATGGAGCATGTGACATTTTCTCTGGAGATTTGTTTCCGAAACTAATAGGAAATTTACCTGTTGTTACCGCTAATACAATTCTGTACAGATATTTTTGATCAGTGCTTAGATCGTCAGCATCTGCAAATACCTCGGGAAACGCTTCGGAAATTGTTTGAAATTTAACAAAAGACTT
This sequence comes from Aquatica leii, assembly GCA_035610365.1. NCBI lineage: Eukaryota > Metazoa > Arthropoda > Insecta > Coleoptera > Lampyridae > Aquatica > Aquatica leii. The sequence goes on from CM069435.1 coordinate 82,348,062, forward strand.
CTTTTCACAGTTTTCTAGATTTTTACTGATTGCACAATATGTCTTGGGTCCTGATGTGCTACCAGCAATGTGCGGAAAACCAATTCATTTATGTATAGAACACAGATGATGCATTGTGAGGTTTGTTTAATCGTTTTTTAAGCAGACAAATGACTTTTGAAGTCGGTTATAGTTTTTTTTGGTACATTTTAAAGTGCCAGAATCTGGTAAAATATAACCCAAAAATTTGGTCTCTGGTTCTATTATCAACGAAAGGTGTTTTTCAAGAATGGTATTCCTGTACATTTCTCCGTCTTTTTCGGATAAAATTAATGTTCTGTTTTTCTATTCATCGAAGTATAAAGCAGGTACTTCAAAGATTTTGGCACGTTTTATGGTACATTTCCTTGCTGTGGCTTGGTTCCGACAAATACGATTTTTATCAATGATTTCAGCTGTAGAAGTATGCTATACTGCTAAAACAATCACGGCCGCAGTTCTATCTAAGACACCAAATCTGTCCCATGTCTTTGAAAGCAAATCATAGTTTAGACTTTTAGAAGAGAGCTGTTTAATAATAATCGCCGTTGTTTCGGCTTGCTTTAATGACTCGAATTTATCATCGTCTTGTGAAGTAGTGCATTCTGATTCAGATGAAAAGCGAACATCATGTGCGGTTGAAGACTTTTATGTGTTAATTCATTTTGAGTCTGAAAGTTTAACTTATCCTTAGATAACTTTCATTTTAAAGTGTAAGCTAGTTTTTTTGTACTTTCAATGAACATTTTCTCGCACTCCTTTATGTTTGGTGGTTGGTTTTATGCCATATTTTTGCAATTTTTAGCACGTTTTCTATTTTCTTATATGTGAGCTGAGCTCTTTTTTCGTGTTTTGATCAGTTTTATTTTTGGGCGGCTTCATAACAACTTCATATGTCGACAACGTCTTTTAAATCACACGTATCAGCAAACAATAAACATTTTTGTTTTTCACGAGCACGATCTATATATCTTTCTGTATTTTTTCTAATGTTTTCTTTATTGTTGATTGCTTTTTTTACCTTTTTACTCCACCAGGGTGTTTTTTCTATGTTTGTAAACTTTCTTGTTTTACATGCTTTTTTTGCAGTTAAATATTTTTTACCTTTTCTATAGTGTCAATTTCTCCTCTGAGTGTTCTTGTTTTAAGAGTTCATCTACTTTTTTTTTGGTATTCTTTTCTTGTCTTAGTATTTGTTAATGTATACGCTTGTATTTTTTTATATTTTTTTGTAGCCCCAATTTAGTTTTGTTTTTGTTTTAACCTGTTATTTACTGTTCTCTAATTCTTGTGTCTATATTATTATTCTTTGACGTTTTTCTCTATAAAGGTGTATTTGTTTTCCAATCGTTGTTGCCAGAAGCTATTTTCTATTCTTAATTTGTTCAATTAACATTTCCTTATTTTCATTAGTACCAATTTACGCGTTCTGGTCCATAACTGTTATTTGTTCACTTTCATCTATAACTTTATCAAATATTGCTTGCAGGTCTGTGTAGAAGTTTACTATTTTTGTTTTTCCGTCCATCCCCATTCGTGCATATATGTATTTGTACAATATTAATTTTTCTCTATATGTTTATTTCTATGTTTATCATTCTCGAGTTTATTGCTTCGTGTTTATTAATTTTTTTATCTATTTGCTTTGATACTATTATACCCACTCTTTTTTTGCATTGTGTGTCTTATTCCCTTTTTATTAGTTTCACTCAGTCCTATAATTCCAATGTCGTAGTGTTTCATTACTTCTACTATTTTGCATTCCTTATGTTTTTATATTTCTCGTTACAATTCGCTATTGTTTAGTGGTGTTGTTTTCTTATTTTCTTTTCTCTCTGTTTTTTATTTCCTGTGTTCACTTTTGCATTCCGATTGTCAATTCCTTTATTCTCGCGGTTGTATTGTTTATTGTCCGTCTTATTTATTTTTATTTTAATTGTTGTTTGGCCGGCTATTAGTATTAGTAATTGTTTATTTGTTTTGTTAGCCCCTCATCCTCCTTTACTTATTTAAATTACTTAAAGCCTAATTTTACAAAATTTTAATCTTTTTAGGCGACTGTACCGGTGTTTTTGTATGCTTTTTAAAGTGCATTCTAAGCATCTTCCAGATTTGTCGAGAAAATTACTATTGGAAAAACACACCTATCGACGTTGAGGTTTATTTTTGTAAAAGTTTTTTTGTCTTATTTATTATAACATTAATACAGAATGACAAACATAAACTATTTCTAATAGTTCCTACTTAAATAATTAAATTAATTTAACGTTTTGTCGGATTTATTTTGCCAACAATTGTGTAAAATAATTGAGTGACATTGTTCAATTTAAACGTATTTAAAAATGTGTCAAAATTTTTAGCACGTAACGAAGTTTTAGAATATAAGACAAACCAGTAAAATATCTGTGAAACGTAAATTACAAAAACAGGTTATAAAATGCTACAACTAAAGCTCAATTTCTAATAAAACGTTCATATTATTTTAGTACAGTACATACACTTACTATTAAATCTTATTTAAGAACAATTATAATTTATTTAACTGCATTTTTTCATACTTTAGTTTTATATTTAAGTATTTTTCGCTAATGATTAAATTAGCACATGTTAATTATCTATAAATTGTTGAATACCTAAAAATAATTGATAAAATACGCAAAAACTCTCGTTAACTATATCAACTCAATAAAAATAAAACTGTCAAACAACAATGACACAAAAAGAAAAACGTAAAAGTATATAATTTATTTCAAATATATGTAGATAAAATTATACTCTGCATTTGAAGTTTTGCGACATTTTGTAATATATTATAGGGTATTTTTTAACGCTATTCATATGTGAATGACATGGCTTTATGATTATATATTACGTCGTTTACCTGAAAATGACATATAATTTTTTTCAATTTCTTAGTATCATTTACAAGTTTTTATTGAATTTGATCAATATACGTAATTAATTAAACTTTTAGAAACTTGTTTAATGGAATGAGCTTAACGTTTTTATCAAAATATAATAATACAAATACATGTTGTACTTAATATAAATAACATCAGTAGCAAATCCATTAATCAGTTTTATTGCTTTATGTATTTCAAAGAAATTGGCAAAGGTGAGTTGTTTTCCAGCTGCTATTCGAAAATTGCAGGCTGCCGTGCAAAGTTTTCCGTATGAGATACAAGTAGATATATTGTTTTAATATAAAGTTGTTTTTACTAGAGGAACTCAAGATTGTCTGAAGCGGAGATTGCAAAGCGCTTTCTCTAAAACTTAATTAAAAATGCCACTGTCAGGTCTCGGTCTTTTTAGGATGGCAAACATTTAGGTAATATCGTGAAATGCAAAATTTCCATTACTTTATTAAATTATATACCTCGCGTTTTCTTTAAAATATACATTCGCAATACGTCCAACTAAAAATTAATTTAAACGCGGCAATTTCTCATTCTTATTATAAATCTAAAGATCAAAACCACGAGCAGCACAAAGGGCTAATATATTTTGATACAATGACAGTTGTGTAGATCCATTAGTGAAATTAGTATTTCCAACTTGAAATGTTAATATAGCTTTTATCTGGACAGCGCCGGCAACGTTATCAGATATCTAAATGAACTGGCATATAATTTATTATTCTATCCAAAATAATGATCAACAATTCGCTCTACGTTTTAGAGAGTCGAAATCGACCATGCAATTTGTGCTCTGTTGTTAAATTTTACTTTAGATGCAAAATTGAGCTTGGGTTAACAAATTTTAAAGCATTTCAGCTCACGAATGGATTGAATTGCCCCGTGGCAATTTACCGTCTAAAGAATTAGATGTCGCAAAAACTTCAACCAAATCTGATTTCGTTCTTATCAAATTTATTTTACGGTTCCCAAATACAAGTTTACGGTAGTTGACTTTTCTTCGTATATTAGATTACTATTTAAATTCTCTTTATTAACTCTCTTAAAATAAACCTCCTCGTCTACTATATCAATTGATTTTCCTTAAATAAGTTATTAAGTCGCCGCGGATAAACTATAGGTACTACACATTCTTGTATAAAATTTTCAAGCGCCAGTCTAGTTAGGTAAATATTTTCATGATTTTACCTAATTATTTTTTTATTATTTTGTTGTTGACTGGTCGCGTATGCAAACCAACTATTTTATTTCAGAGATGTATGCATTTCGTTTGACGTTTTATTTTAGTTCTACTTGCCGGCATCAGTCTGCTACGTGCTTTGTAAATACAGGTTTTGCTTTTAGACGACATCATCACTTTTCAAATATTATAGTTGAAAGTTATCACACACATGTGATTTTGTTGAAACTACCGCACATAAAAAATGTTCGTATGATTTTTGAAATAATGTTTTATGGTATAGATAAAGGGTATCAATAAATTTTATAAATTATAATTGCACCTTTTTTAATTAATAAATGTAGGTAACGAAAAAAATATTTAAATTGATATTTTATTTTTATTTTAGAAATGGAACATTATTATCAATATTGATTTTTAGTTTTCTTTTTTAATGTGGGTTTATAATTAGAATTATTCACTTGGTTACCGTTTTCATTTTTTTGTCAGCCTTAATAGGTATTCCACAGCTTAGTACCGCATGTAATCCTTTCATTATGTTTCATAGTTTTTTCAATATTTTTAACACAAACTATGCTTTTAACACGTTTCTTTGCATATATTGTTCACATTGCCTTTAGTTTTTTAATTGGTTTTTATGTTTATCTATTTATTTCCAGGATCTTTTCCAAAAGAATAACTAGGTAACTGTTATATATTGAACGATGATATTTAACAAGTCGAAGATACTGTCTGGCTATTTGTGTCAAATGTGAAACCTGCTACCGTGTATTTCAAATAAGGAATCCCGAGCTTCTGTGAAAAGTTATATAAGTATTATTTTTAATAAAATCGAAAAGATAGATGTAACAACAATAAAATTAGAAAAACATATATTTTATGAAGTTTTAACACAAGTCATTTTGAAAAAAGTTTATTTTAAGAACTTAACTACAAAAAAAGGAAACCAAAAAATCTTGTAAAATAAAAGCTAAAATTAACTAATTAAATAGTTTTTTTTATTAGAACACGACGCACACATTTTCGGGTGTCCAGGGAACTGGGCAACTATACGTCTCGATTCTTTCTGAATTTTTGTAAAGCACACCAAACACCCGCGCCAGATTTTTTTTATTTTCCTCAACTTTCGCAAGTAAATGATGTTATTTCTTCTGTTTTACTGACAATTATCTTTTTTTTTGAGTTTTGTTGTTAAGTAGCTCTGTAACAAAACGAACATAAAGTTTACCATTTTGAACAAATTGAAACTAAATTTTAAAATGATGCATGGACTTTACCCCCATCCTCGTATAACCTACTAGCACCAAGACGACCCCCGCTCTAAAACTAACACCAAAGGAAGGAAAAAAAAATATAAAAGCGGTTGCACCGTCTAGGATGGCATCTTTTTCTGTCTTCGTCCGAGCGGCGTCTCTGAAGACACCTCGGACATCCCCAAAACCGCCTTCCAAACCTGAAAACTAACCTAAATTAACCAATCCAAGTAATCCAATTAACGATCACCACCTGTACCTGGGGCATTTGCTCAACCTGATTAAATCTTGACCGGGTATAGCAACGATCGGGACCTGCGTTTCACCTGTCGCAACAAACAGCGAATCAGTTTCACACATTTTTGTTAATCTGTCCGTTTATTCAGTAATGGTTGTGTTTTGAAGTGTTGTATTTGGTTATGCGAACGTAGCCCTAATTTTTATTGTCGTTCAATCGACGTGAATTTAATTAAATTTTAATTCTTAATAATCCGCCGCATCGACCTGTAAAGTCCAGAAACAGTATCTTCTTACGTATACTGAATCAAAAAGTAATTGGACAATTTTAAGCGCGACCTGCAAGGTAGGCAACATAACTTACGTTATAACAGAACGGCTAGTTAAATTTTACAAAATTGGTATTGTAGACATTACTTGCAGTGATGTTACAAGTTTACTAACCATTCTTTATAAACACCGCCTCAAACGTTCAAAGAACTTATTTTTTTGCTGCAAATATGTATCTAAATTGTACACTTTAAAGCATTTATGAAGGCGCGTGACTCAGCAAGTTTTTATTTGCAATGTTGACTCAGAAACTGGCCAACTATGACATTAAGGAGTATCTATTGTTTATCTTTGTTTCGGCCTTATATAATAAACGATGGGCCATATTCAGATACTGTATAATTGCACAAACAATTTAATAATGTATACAGTATCTGAAGATGGCCCATCGTTTATTATATAAGGCCGAAACATGTCATTAATTGAATATTAAAAATATTGGTTCGACAAGGTTATTTTTTGATTGATATTTAAACAGTTGACTATTTCTTTTTAAATTTGCAATTTAAAATTGCAAATTGAAAAACGTAAACCCTTATAAAACCCTTTTTTAATTGCTTCTAACTGCATACTTTAATTCCATGTCAACTTCTTATTACATTAAAATATTTGACTTTGTCGATATTTTCAAAAAATATGTATTTTAGAGGATATCTCATAGACTAGGCCGATTGTAATAAAATTTAAAATACCTAACTGAAATATTAATTCTAAAATGGTGGAGAAATAAAATAACGAAGTAAAACAGAAAAAAATTAGAAAACTTGTTTCGTATTATATATATATTATTATTATAAATGTATTGTAAACAAAAATAGTAAATACATATGTTTATTAATTTTTGAAATTGATCATAGTGATTTAAAAAATGCTATCACTTAAACAGCCTTTTAATTGTCATTTTATTAAAAATTGGTTCAGTAGTTTTTGAGATATCGAATGCAAACTCACTGATCCACATACCAAAAAATACATTTTTGAGATTCGTGTAAATCCAAAATTTGAAATTGATATCAAAAAATGCCGAGATACGATACTCATCATTTTGTGATAATTGCAATACTTTTCTTATGCTTCGTATTATTATATTAAATAAAATACATAACTATAATTTTACTCTTAGACATTGATTGTTTTTTAGCAGCCACTGAAAAGAATATAAACAAAAAAGTGTTTTCATAAAGTAAAACATTGCCATATCCAAAGAGATATTTTTTTATGATTAATACACACCCGTGAAATAAATACGCGTAACACAAAATATTTAAAAAACTTATTCTCTAAGCATTTTAATAAATAAATGTAAATTGGATAAAAATTAAAAGTTTTATTACAAACAAATCACAAGTTAAAAACACTAGTAATATATGATTATCACTAATTAATAATATAGAATATAAACACATAGTAACATATTATATTGATAATTTTTTACTGTATCAATTAACCAATAGAAAAAATTTGTTTTATTGCATTTTTTAAAATTCAACCAATCAATCAACGGATTACAGCAATAACACCACGGGCGTGGTGTTATCGGGCAAAGCAGACATGATATATTAAAATGTCAAATTAAATGTCAGATAGTAAATCAATTCATAATGATGATACACAGATTTGATGATATTTGTAAGTACAAAATTAACTAAATTGCTTTAGAAATTACACCATAAAACACAATTAATTGGTATTAATTGATTAAAAAACTTGGAAAGTAGTAAAAATTATCTTACCGAATATCCTCGAGCATTGATAAATACTCAAAATTTTGTCATAGAGAATGTTTTAAGCGTCTTTCTTTAAGGTAATAGCACGAGGCCGAAGGTAGTGGTGTTATCGGGCAAAGCAGACATGATATATTCAAATGTCAAATTAAATGTCAGATAGTAAATCAATTCATAATAATCATACAAAGATTTTCTGATATTTCTAATACAAGAAAATTAACAAAATTCTTTTAGAAAATACACCAAAAAACACAATTAATTTGTATTAATTAATTAAACAACATGAAAAGTAGTAAAAAATTATCTTACCGAATACCCCTCGAGCATTGATAAATACTCAAAATTTTGTCGTAGAGAATGTTTCAAGCGTGTTTCTTTGAGGTAATATCACTCGGTCTTCGGCCTCGTGATATTACCAAGAAACACGCTTTCAACAATCTCTATGACAAAATTATCTCGGTATTATCAATGCTCTAGGGATATTATAGCTGATAACAACACGGGTGTGGTGTTATCGGGCAAAGCAGACATGATATATTCAAATGTCAAATTAAATGTCAGATAGTAAATCAATTCATAATAATGATACAAAGATTTGTTGATTGTTGTAACAGCACAATTAACAAAATTATTTTAGAAAATACACCAAAAAACACAAATAATTTGTATTCATTGATTAAAAAACATGAAAAGTAGTAAAAAATTATCTTACCGAATACCCCTCGAGCATTGATAAATACTCAAAATTTTGTCGTAGAGAATGTTTCAAGCGTGTTTCTTTAAGGTAATAGCACGAGGCCGAAGAAACACGCTTTCAACAGTCTCTATGACAAAATTATCTCGGTATTATCAATGCTGTAGGGGTATTATAGCTGATAATAATTTCATTTTGATTTAATGAACTTGCTACATTTTCTTTACGAAATCGGTTTTCGTATGATCAACAAATAATTATGAGTTACAATAACTTATTGTCAATTTACAAATACAACAGAAAAATAAATCAAATTACATCAATGTTTAATACCTCGTCCACAGCCCGTTGTTTGCGATACAATCAGTTAATGTATTTCTCATAGAGTTAACTATGGTCTCACAAAGGTTTGTTCTCCTTAATTGTTCCCAGACTCGGAAAACATGATTATCTAGTGCTTGGATGGTTTGGATGTTGGGATTACCAAGAATATCTCCGTGATTCCACCTTCTAACCATGCGAGCCGAAATAGTTTCGATGGGGTTCAAATCAGGAGATTTTACGGGCTAGTCGAGACAGGTCACTTCAGGGTTATTATCAAATCATTGCCGAACTACTCTCGCCGTGTGCACTGAACTATTGTCTTGCACAAACAATATTTTCAAATATTTCAATATAATCATGACTTGTAATACGGCCATTAATCTTGACTAGTACAACAGGATGTCATCCAATCTTAATACGCAGATGAAATTTGACTGCTTCGCTTCTTCCTTACGACGTTTTTTTCGTAGCGTGACCCATTTAATCTCCAGACAGGTTTTAATCGGAGACTGTCTTCGAATGAACAAAAAATTTTTTTGTTAGAAAAAACAACATTGGTCCAATCTCTGTCTAGTTGCGTTTGACAAATCGCCACTCGATTTATTTGATGCTGTAGAGTTAGATCAACGTTATAAGCAGGGCGTCTAGCGCGTAAACCATTTCTATTTAATCGTCTACAAACGGTCGTTTGGTGGCATTGTAAATGAAAATGCTGCCGAATATCAGACGAACTACTTATTGGAAAATTAGTTAAAAACTGTCGTATCTTCTCTAGTTGTTCATTCGAAATTGCATATGCTTTTGAAACGCGTGGTCTGTTTTTTAAGCCTTCGTAACCATCTTCATTATAATATTTGATCCATTTTTAAATTGTTTGCAACTGTAAAGTAAGAAAAGTATTGATATAGACATACATTTATAGTTACAACCTGATTTAAAATTTTTTCACTACGTTTCCAATTGAGCTAATAATGTATATAAATTGGTCTAAGAATAGTAAATATAAAAAAAGCAAAGTAATATAACTTACCGGCACTTTAACTATTCTACTAATTTCCCTAGAACATTTTCCGGCTTCATGTAAACCTACTGCACGTGCTTAAACTTCCAAGGGATGCTCTCGTCTATCTATTCTTAGATAACTAGTAGTAGGTATAGTAATACAATAAATGTTTAAGAATAGTTCAAAGCAGTGACTAAAAAATATGCCAAGTTTTGTTGAAAGTTATTAGTATAATCTGTCATAAACGATTGACTAATTTGTATACCAAGGTTACCCTATCAGAAAAGACTAAATTAAATCCTAATTAAGTCATACCAAAATAAAAAATCTTAAGCTTTCGCGGTTGTTATGTTTATGATTATAAGCGACTTTCGGCTTAGACCGCGTCGTAGTAAAACACCTAGACTTAGGCTTGGTCATAGCCTTTTCTTGAGAGCCAAAACAAGAAGTAGAACTTGGCCTTTGCCGTATTGTCGTTCGTGAACCGAAACAAACTGACGTGGTAAATGTCACAGTGACATTTAGCACTCTGAAGATGCAAGCTGCAATGTCTTGCGAAACTTTTATTACTAGTACTTAGCGTATTGATACAAAAATTAAAGATTGAATTCAAATTTGAGAAGAAAGACTACAGAAATTCTCATCAAAATTATAATTTAAACAGTGTTTTCAGAGACCCCCAGTAATGCTCCCTTCTGCCTAAGGCTCCGCCATTACTAAGTAGGGTATATAAAGAAGTTACTTAAAATTCATTTTGTAATGTATAATATTTAATGTTGTTTTGTGTATTAATTTTGTGCAAAATGCCACGTCTTTTGGGCAAGCAAAGTTATCACTAGAAACTGGAGGGAAGATTATTGCCTTACGAGAATGTGGATTTTCTATCCGAGTAATTGCTGCACGTATGGGTTTATTGGTAAGATGATTTTTTATTTTGCTTTTGATAATATCTTTTGATATTAGCAGTATTTTCAATTTTAAACATGGGTATATATATAACTATTTTATAGGTATTATATGATGTATAATTCAGATTGCACAATTATTCATCTACATCGCAAGAAATTGTTTATAATGAAATTATAAAACTTTCGGTCACATAGCATATGGGTATCAAGTTTTTCACGTCCCACAAGTTAGCAATATAAAGTGAACAAAATTTAATAAAACATAATTAGAAATTTGTTACTAATTTCTTGCGAAAGAACAAAATTGTAGTTTTTTACTGTTTTAATTATGCATTAAACTTGAGGCAAGTTAGTAGTACACTATTCTAAACAGTGTTTTAATGAATCGGAATTTGGTTTAAAATGTGTGTAAAATTTATTGCTAAATTGTTGTTAATTAATTGTAAAAGAAAAAAGCTGATAGCTTTATTATTACTCTACACACATTTTTAACAGGAAATAAATTCATTAAAGCACTTTTTAGAATGGTGTACTGCTAACTTGCCGTAAGTTAGCCGAGAAACGCATAAAAAAAGTAAGAACCTTACATTTTTTTTTCTTTTGCAGAAAATTTCTGACTATATTCTATTTGATTCTGCTAACCTTGAACTGCCAACTTGAAAGACGTAACTTTTTTGCTTAAATTAATAACATTACCAGTTTTAATTAACTATTATTTATCTTATTAGAAAAGTGTGGTCCAATATTGGGTACAACACGAAGAATAAGGCGCGGAAAAAGATCGACTTCTGCAGACCGCCAATAGAAGTGGAAGACCATCTCTCTTATTCAGAGTTAAAAAAGACAACATTATCCAATATGCTCGTTTTAGTCTATTCACAGCATCCGCCACCATTCGCAAAAGACTACAGCTACAATGCAGTTTGCAAACAATAAGGAATACTTTGAAAGCTAAAAAAATAAGCTGTTATCGACTTATAAAGAAACCTGTAACTGAAGAAAATGTCTACCGGAGATTGCAGTTTTTAGAAAAACATTTAAATTTTGATTTAAAAAGTGTACTTTTTTCAGATGAAAAAACCTTATGCAATTCCCAAGATAGTCAAAAACTTCTTTGAAGGCCACGTAATTCTAGATATGAGTCAAAACATGTGCAACCCAACAAAAGTAGTGGGAGAATTAGTGATGCGTACTGGGGATGGATGAGTGATGCTGGCCCAGTGTAATTAACACGTGTCGATGGACGCTTAATTGCTCAAACTTACCTGACTATTTTGGAAGACGTTATGTTGTCCTCCGTACGAGCAGTTTATACCGAAGGACCAATTCGGTTTGTTTAGGACAATTTTCTTATACATACGGCAGCGGCAGTTCAAGAATGGTTCTTACAACGTCGAGAAGGAATTCATTGGCCACCTAAGTCACCGGATTTGAACCTTGTAGATAATTTCTGGGGGGCGGCCGAGCTTGGGTGGAACGACAAACTGAACAATAACTTAGAAATATAAACAACCTACATCGCCATATTAATACCGCGTGAGAAAGATTTCAAGGAGCTAATGTATGTGCCAATTTAATCAATTTGATGCCAAACCTACGGGAATGCATAACCAATAATGGATATTACACCCATTACTAGCATGTTAAATACAAATATTTGAATAAAATAATAAATACTTTTTCAGTCATGTTTTTTATTAGGATTTTCTGTATCTAGTTTTGCTCTTGTAATATAAATAGTGTGCATGTATAATTTATAATAAAATCTAAAGTATTATTTCTATTAAAATGTAGTAGGTACTATAATTATCTAAAACATAAACATAAACAAAACAAAAAAACTACGAAATTGCAAATTTCAGTTCATTACTATTAAATTTATATTCCCTCAAAATAGTTAATACCTTAATTAAATGTTACAAAAAGAAAGCGGAAAAATGCATTTCGCATTTTTCTAATTTTGTGATTTTTAGATTTACAGCAGGTATGTATTTTCAAATTTTATTTGAAATTTTTTTAGCGTTCTGAATGAGATATTAGACTTGATTTTATAAAGGGAGATATGTATCCTTTAATTATTCATGCAAATAATTTAAAAGAAAATCGGAATGTTGACTTTAATTTAATCCAGATATATTAAGACTTTTAGGCTAATTAGTACAGTAGTTTTATATTTGAGCATACAGTTCATTATTATTGGAGCTATAATGAATGGTTAGTAACCTTGTGATATCGCTGCAAGTAATGACTACAATGCCAATGTTGGTAAATTTAACTAAGCGTTTTATTACAATGTAAGTTTTTTTTGCCTACATTGCAGGTCGCGCTTAAAAGTGTCCAATTACTTTTTTGATGCAGTATACAAGCAGTAACTAAACTGCATTTAAAAAGCACCTGAAGTCAACATTCAAATACAATTCGCCACGATTGTAAAAAAAAAAATTATCTGTCAAATCTCCCCGGCACTACTTGTTTTATTTACCATATAAACGCAAGAAAAGATACCGCTGGAAAGGGGATTTGCGTTAACTAATCACCGGAAAGATCGAATATAAAAACCACCATATTTTTAGTTTGTTTTATATTCAACAATGTTGAAGTATAACAGAGCCGTACACACGCCAATTATTTTATTTATTTTTGTGTTGTTAAATGTAAATGCGTTTAATTATTTTGTTATACATCTCAATTGGGTTTTGATTACTCATTTCTCCACTTAGCTATCTGGGGTGTCGTGGACACAATTACCTCGCAACGCTAGAACTGGTTACAGTGCTGCAGCTAAGATGTCATGAAAAGCATGGGTGATTGTTTGTATAGGACTTATGCATTTACTATCGCTATTCCTAGAAGCAATTCTATTCCTAACTTTTTATACCACTTTACACCCTTTCTTAAGGTACTCACATATGAAATCCTAGTGACTTTTCTTCTGGTTGTTCAATATTTTTTCTTTTTTTCTGCTTCCTCTATGCCACTGAAAGCGTCTAGAAAGTTTTCGGAGTTCTCAGATTTATCTAGCTACTACTTGTAGATTCATGTAATTGGTAGTACTAGAGGTACTAGTAGTAATGGTATTTGTTGGATCTCCAGCATCGTTAGATTTTTGATTCTTAATAGACGATTCATCTTAAGCAATCCCAGGGTACACTGGCAACATAATTGAGGATTGTTTTGTTCAGAACAGCCTATTCAAATTAAGTTTACCCGTAACGCCATCTTCTCATTTTTTTAGCAGGGTTTTAAAAAGTTTAATTTTTCCTAGACGATCACTTTTCTAGATTGTTTTGTTATTGGTGAAATGCAAAAGACATAGCAATAAGTATTGTCTTTCCCGGTAAATTATTGCTTTAGGAACATCTAGATGATAAATAGTCTTGATCGCTCTATAGTCACGTAATGGACTTATTCCAATCAATCCCATCTGCACTGCCAATTCCAAAAACTTTTTGAGTCATTCTGGAATAGTAGATCTATATTTTGTTATGCAGTAATATGTTTTTGCTTTTGGTGACATTAAGATTCATGGCCTCGTCAGGGACGAGATAAAAAATGCCTTAAGAGAAGTTATTTCGGTTCAATTAATAGAAGTTGGCACCTCTTCCATTACTAACTAACGTTTTTAATCATTGAGGCTTCTTTGTTATCTTTTTTATCAGACGACTCAAACTATATTTTGTAGTATTTAAAATCCATATAATGTTAAATTATTCTCATGGGTTAATTATTAGTTTTCTTCTCTTTTACTGTCTGTTGTTCTCTTTGTTTCTACCGCAGAGGTTAGTTCGGATGACAGCACTGTTCACACTTTTTTTGTAAAGCGATGCAGTTCAAATGCAAAAAAAACTGAATTCATTAGTCTGTCTTTTATATATATACATACAATGGAACATATTTTATAAAGCACAAATTTATTCTACATAGCCACAAATTCTCGTAGTTATTCATCTATTCAGCCGCTGGCTAGAATCTCGAACGTTATCGAAACATTAAAACGGGAGGTTTTTCAACGGTTCGGTTACTCCAGAATCATCGTTAATGACAATAAAGTTTAGTCTATTTTGGTTACCTGAGATTTCAATAGTCAGGTGATTGGGAACTACCAACAACACCCAAAAAAAAAGAATGACAATAGGGTATTACCAGATTACACAAAAACCAACAACGCTAACAATCAAGATACGCCAAATATAGATCACTAAATTATATAAGGAAAGCGACATTGTGATGGAAAGGACCAACCACAAACTCGCAAAAATAAAGTTTCTTCAGAAATAAAGCAGCGTTAAAATAATCTAGTCAGCGGTTAATAAATAACTACTAGATCGAGCAGGCAAATACAAAATGGACAAAAGTTTACATGCACGATTTACGGATTGCCTCAAGCCAATCCCAACCAGTATTAGTTCTAGCCACTACAAAGATCACTCTTGAACGGGGGGTAATGTTTACTACTAGATCATTACTAAGCTTCACCAGTTACCTACAACCACATAGCCTCTGTCAGTAGATGACTTATAAGCGAATCCAGGATCTACAACAGTCAGTTAACGTTTGACACTATGTTCTAAGTGTCTAACAAACGTTTCCTCCTGAAATATTGTATATGTGTTTGGGTGCATTGTTTATTGTATTATTATTTTGTATACCGGGTTAGGCAAATGCATGGAAACATTGTCATATCTTTTGAACCAAGCATGTTGGTGAAATAATAAAATGTGCGTTGTAAATGAGGTTAATTAAGGAATTTGAAGAAGTAATTTTGGCCGTAATTTGATTATAGGTTATTCCGTAACCCGGTATATTTGCCGTGTATTATACGTGTATATATATTATTTAACTACGCCGCTTTTTGTCGTTTCCCAATTGCCACAACCGTCACATCACCAACGTTAACAACTCCAACGCATATCCCTTGGAGTAACTTACTTAAAGTCAGCAACAGTGGTATTTTTTTACATAAACTGAATGTCTAACAAGTATAGAAGCAAAAATCAAGTTTTTAATTTTATAGTTTGTAGATGATATTGAAATCACCCAGTTACTCCATAAATATTGAAACAAAATAGTCCGAACTTTGTTGAAGTGTATGGTCCCATCAGATCCACTGATATTATTTTTTACGGTAGTGATTAGTTTCTTAGCCGGTTGACGGTTTGCTCTTAAAACGATATTTTCTTTACGACTGCACAAACCCAGCACGGTTTGATGTAGGTATGAACGTCGTTTTGTACTATTGGTTACTTAAACTTTTTGGAAATCTCTATAAGAGTTTATTTTATGCAGGCATACATGACCCGCTTTCGGGTAGACACGAAGAGCGCGAGAGACTCCTCCGCGACGTAGTACAAACAGTCCTGGCTTACTCTATATTTTTAATGCGTCTCAATCTTGTTGGGGGTGGAACTGTTAGCTTGGATCCTTTCCCAGACGGCGATGATGCGTTGGATACTGAGTAACTTTTATTGCGTTACTTGTATTTTGTGCACCATGTTTTAAACTAGAGTTTTTGCATTATTTCGGGTTCTCAATCGTTTTATTATTTAAGGTCCAAGGCAATAACCGTTTCAAGTGAGTTTTGCTAGTTTTTTTTTTAAAAAGGTTCCAGAAACGGTAATCTGTTTGTTTGTTTTTTTCCGGGTTGTACTTAATGCTAAAGTTGAAATCTTGGAAAAGCAGGGACTACTTTGTTAACTTGCTTAAGCGCTTAAACTAGTAAGTTCTCAGTTCTCTGTACTGAGTGTAAAGCGCTTAACTTTTAGATATGGACAATACTGTTTTACGGCTCACACAACTGTCAGGCATTCTTGTTCATTGAAACAAGAATTTGGTATGTGTGATCGTAGTTTTGTGCAAGTGTAACTGATAATTCTTTTTTAACTTTAAAAGTCTTGGTAAATAACGCTTGCTATTCTTATCCTACCTGCCTCTGTTTGCAGAAAAAACGGTTTTTCAAAGTCGGGTAAATTCAATTCTAGAATTCTATGTTTTGTTTGAGTTGTTGCCTGTTTTTTGTTTTTAGCGGAATTTAAGTGACTATTTTAGCAAGTCATGAAGCGATGCATGATACTGCGCACAGTCGAGTAAATAATTTCGCAGTCAGTTGAATAGGCCCAAGAAATTGCGTACGGTTAGTACGTCGCTCGGATGCCGCGATGACTATTACGTGTTTCAACAGCAACGCGTTTCTCGTGACAGTAAGAGCGTGACCGTAGTACCTAATGTTATCGACCTTAAACTTGCATTTATTTAGAAACTATTCTTAATAGGTTTTGTTGCAGGCGCTAGAATTCTAGTTGTAGATGTTGTATGTTTTTGTTTTTTACAAAGTGTTTTGTAAATTCCAGTTTCCGTTGTCGTTTTCTATTTCTTTTGGAATTACGGTTTTCTGGGCGAGAACTAACGAGAACCTAACGATCTGTGTTCTTTCAGCAGGACTTGTGGCTAGTGGTTTTTGTAACTGTTTTTAGGCCATCGGTCTAGGAAATAAACGCGTCAACAAAGGTAAGAGTTGGAACTAAAGTCCGTCAAAGTAAATTTAGTGCACTTCAAAAAGGTCGATCGGTTGACCGTTTACAACGGTCGCGTTTCTTCTAAAATAAAAGCAGTGCCAGTTAAAATCGATGACTGTTTTTTGGTTAAGCATTTATTCTTACTCTAGTATCACAAGCACCGTAAGCTCTTAGATCACGATCAGTTTAACGTCAAATTTTTCTGACATTAACCAGCATTTTAGAACTGTTTCTTTAAATATGTTTAGCCAAGTCCTTTGGGCGGCTATGACCTAGTCGTTCAATAGTGGTTAGACGATAGTGACTAAGTTGCATCTTTATATAAAGTTTGCTGCCCTCGTGTCAAACAGAAGTTGCACTTGTTTATTGTTACGTGGTCGTAGTCGACGTTTAGTTGGTTGAGGGCCGCTTTGAATTGTCGCCGGCGCGCGCTCCGTGTTTTTGAGGACGCTTCTTTTTGGTGCTGCGTGGGGCAATCTTGATTAATGTGCTTTTCTAGAAAAAATGTCAAAGGGGCAACGGTGAAGTGTATTTTGGTAATTTTTGACATCAGTGTGGTGTCATTAAAATGTATTCAGCAACAGTTGCGTAATAAGCAGCGGAATTTGTTTCCTTATCTCTATGTCTAATTGGCAAGTTTTTGTTCTTTTGTAGAAATGTTTGTGTCCTTTCTGATAACGTTTATTTTCGGCCGTAAAATAGTGCAATCAGTTGCCTTTTCACGGTGATTTCATATTCTTTCCGGCAACTTCTTTAAACGCGTTTACAAAAATCTCGTACGTTTTCCACTACTTGGCGTTGTTATTTTTTAGCTTGATGACTTTGTGGTCTTGGAAAAGCTTTTTAAATGTGGCGATAAATATTTCTGCTGTTTTGTTAGTAGCCAGCTTAGCCGTGATGTGAGGCAGCACATTGTCGGGCGCCATTGAATGTAATGAATCCGGCAACCAAACCGTTACCTGGTTTTTTAACAAATAATTATTTTCGGGTTTTGAACCACGTTCCATATTTACACTTTTCACAAAACTTATAAAACTAGTATAGTAGTTTTATAAATTTTGTGAAAAGTGTAAATGTGGAACGCGGTTCAAAACTCGAAAATAATTGTTTGTTAAAAAATCATGGGCGCGAAAGTCTCAAAAATAAAATTATCCGTTACCTTGTTTTCGACATTTCAAATTGCGACTGTTTGTCGGTATTGTCGTCGTTAGTTTAGCGCACTTTTTAATGAGCTTCACGTGATATAGGCGTCAACTGTTACTGTTGTCTAATTTAAAAAAAAACTGTTGACCTGCAACATAAACGTAAAAGTTAATTTTTTTTATTATTCCTTGGCAATTTTTCTAAAATTCTTGGAATTGTGAGTGAGGAACAAGGATTACGTTTTCATTAAATAATAAAAAAAAATAAACAAAAACAGTAAAGACAATGGAAAGTTGTTGATGGTAGATTGTTGTTGGATTTTCAAAAAAAATCAAGTTTGCCATAGAAAAAATTACCAAAAAAGCATTTGATAGAAAGCGAAACCGTTTCTACAAAGACTTATAATTATGTTATGATACGCCATTGTCACTTTTTAGCTAGTTTTATTGTAACTTTTATGTATTTTTTATGTAGTTAACTAATGGTACAGTTTAAAAAAATTAGGGATGTTTTGCCTACTTCTAAGACATTAGTTTTAAACGTTTATTAGAAACTAGTGTTTTGTTTTTGAATTTTTATAAATACATTTAAGATTAATAGAAATATGTATGAATGTAAATACAAAAACATTTAGTTTGACTACATTTTGGCTACCGTAAATTTAAAAACGAAATAATCAAATACATTTTTCTTTTAGTTATTCCACAAACAAATATTACGGTAAGCCCCACGAACTGAAAAAAATTACACTTTATAAAATTACATATGTTTATCGTAATGTATAATTAAAATTAAAATTGCCAAATTATTTAGGCAAAAATTACACACAGGTTTCCTTAATTTAAAAAATTTTTTGAAATGTTTATGTTATACCTTCTTAAAACAACAAACTCAATGTTTGCACAATAAACTTTAAAACGTTAATGTAAACATAATTCTACTACTTAATAAAATGGTTATATCTTTGTTGTTTATTTCAGTTTTGCAGTAATCGTGATTATTTCATAAAACGACATTTAGTTTTAAATTAAAATTTTACTCTTAATTACATTTTCATTTTAACTCCTATAAACAAGTTTGCCTTACAAGTCTTTGAAGCTACCAGTTCAAACGTAAAATTGTTTCTATTTATAAATTTATTTTGCAGAAATAAGAATAGTAAAAATTTTGTCTTAAACATGCTTTTACAAAATTTTAAGATAAAATTCATTTATTTAATAAAAATTATTAACAAACCGTTGATGTTTATTAGTTAAGTCAAAATACTTATTTATTAAATACATTTGAATTAGTAAATATTAAAGGCGGTGGAATTTGTCCACCTGATGTGGATTCTATAGTTATTATAATTTATTATTAAATTATTGTTATTTTATATGGAGGGGCATCAAAAAACTTTAAGTGTCTATATAAGGCGACGTTTCGTACAGCTAAGTGCGTACTTCTTCAGACCTCTGTTTTATTAAAAATTGTAGTTATTACATGGTAGGTAAAATTAATAGTTGTTATCAATAATAATACTACAATGAATTACACTTACATTTGTAGACTAGAAAAATGGTGTGTTTCGGACTGCGCTATGAAGACAACCATACAAATAAACTAACATTGGAAATAAATTAATTAAACACAAGAACAAATATTACATATCAGTAACAAACGTGGACTTAAACGTATTGTGAATTTTTTTAATTTAAGGTTGATTGATAAAATACTACGGACATAGCTGGGGAAACCTTACATTATATTACATATCTTGGTGATAAGACTCTTATAAATAGTACTTAAGTTTTGAGTATCATTGTTAAAATTTACATTATTACTATGTTTTGTTATGAAAATCATTTCCGCTATTAATCTTTTTTTGCAATTTGGTTTAACATCTAAAATTGAAAATTGCACATATATTTTAACTGTTTTTTTAAACAATTGGATGCTTTATTATAATTTATTTCTAATTCTACAATTAATCATTTTGAGATTGTAAAATTATTCTTTTTCTGATTTTTTTATCATTAAAGATGTAACTGATTTCTGTTATAAAATTCTAAGTCACATCTCTACTTATGTTCTCCAATTTAATAACTCTCTGTTTCATTCAATTCTCAATTGGAAACTATACTTTAAATGTTTTATAGTAAATTAAGTAGACAATACTGAAAACTGTAAACATGTTGGTTTCAAGTGGAATCATTAAGCATATGAATAAAAACAATAGATATCAACAAGTGCTTAAAATATAATAACACAAATTAAAATTTTTATGTATTTGTAACTATATAGTACTGTTTCTACCCGTTTATATTAAATTTTTTTTTAATGTTTTAAGTTGAAATTAAAAACTAATGCTGAATTAATTACAAATGCAGTTTTTCTATGTGTCAAAAATAATTTTTTGTATATTATATAAATTTTGCTAAAAACTTTGGAATAGTACTCCTCAATGCCAAAATCCTTCGTCTTTAGGTTCTATCTACATTATTACAAAGTTTAAAGTATACAAAGTTTAGATTAGAAACATAGAGTAATGCAGTTGCTTAATGTTAAATCAACTTCAGAAAATTTTAATTAGAGGATTAAACTATAAGTTACATTTAACCTATTTTTTGTTTCGAAAATAGGTTTATATTTGTTTTAATATAAGATTATTTACAAATATATACAGACTTAAAGTATATTTTATTGACATAACTTCACTTTACTTTTTAATAAATTTAAAGAAAATATCTTGAGATCTACATTTTTTAAACTAAATCTAATCTAACTCACAAACATTTAAAAAGCGGTGCAAAAATCGTATTATTGCCTCAAGACTAGTTTTATTTAATTGCGGAAATAGGTGTAGGATGACGTATTTAGGGTACTTTTTATGAATTTTTTAACATATAAGATATATCTATTTATTAAGATAAAATTATGTTTTCTTGAAAAATCCCGGAGATAGCTGCGGCACATTGTAAGTCGCCACCCGGATGGGAAATATACATCCTAGAGGTCACAATTTTTATCTGAAATCAACTTTTCAAAAAAAAAAATTTTTAATAAGTTTTTCATCTATTTAAACTACAATTATCACCAAAAAAAAAATTTTATTTTTTTAGAATTGAAAATTAAGTATGATTTTTGTTCATTTTTTTGTTCTTGTTTTGCAATAAAAAAATAGTAAAAATAAAGATATTGTTTATAATGAAAGTTCAAGTAGAGTGTATATATATTTAAAAAAAATGTTTCTAATATTTGATAAGGATTGATCAAAAACTCTGCGAGCTAGAGTGTACGCAAATTCGAAAAAAGTAGTTTCGAGAAAAACGCGTTTGGAAACAAGAGTAGTAGGGAAGGTAAATTGAAGGCTGTAATGAATCAATTTAAACAACTTACTAATTAATCAGCTATTCCAGCACTATATTACAGTCTTGTATCAGCTTCATATGGGTCATTTTCAGCTCTGAGTTTTGGTTTTTGAGCTTTCCGAGCTTCTTTACTATCCATAGAGCTAGTACTTCTTGGGCAAAATTGTAGCTTCGGTTACCGACGACAATATTAAGCTCGTTCATAATAGATAAAATACTGAAACTTCATTCATTAAACAAGCATGCAGCCAAATATGCCACGAACTCAATTATTTTTAAATTGCCAAACAGTTAAAATGAAACTTTCATTAGCATTTTGTGGATGCCCGCCTAACCACCGCTCGAGTAAGTCATCTCTCGATAAATCTTTGTAAATTGGTAGGATTGCTTTTTGAATCATCATCATGCAGTGGTTTTGAATGCGCTGGAGGCTCTGTTCCAAGAGCTTCAGCTTCTTTCCATTTACACCAGCTGTCTGCGTTCACTAGACAATTGTCATGTTTCGGATCGTCGTCAGTTGATCATGTGATCATACGTAGCCATTATTGTTTTTTTCATGTGTTTGACGCTATCAATATTTCTTCTAGTCCCCAAGCCATAGTATGTACTTATTTTTTTTACTAAAGCTTCTGTCAACTTCTTTCTACCTCTCAATTCTTTGTCCTTCTTTACACTTCGGAGCCGCGTTCGCATTATTTTTTGCACGTGGCTTATGCATTTATTTTTTACGACTGTCAATTTATCGCCATAAGGATTTAATTTGAGACCTGCCGGGAATGTTTTCGAGTCAACGTCGCCAATGTAATTTCCGTATTCTACTTCATATAATTATTCTGATCTTGCAAACATCGTTTTAATAGCTTCAACTTTCATACTTCCCGCAGAGCCATCATGTATTTTCGTACAATTTTCTTTGTCGTGACCTTCTTCTCAAGCTTGATACTCTGGTGAGTCTTTCGGTTTGTTCTTCCATATCGCACATGCATGACAATAACTACTGAAAACTTTAAGGTCTCTAACTGTAATAACCGATTAGAGTTGTAATGCCATATAATGATTTGAATCCTTTTTTCTTCCAACTTCCATCACCAGATACTTTCAAATTAACAAGAGGTCTTTCATTATTTTCATTTTCGTTTTGTCTTTTTCCACTGCTTTTCGATAGCATAATTTGTACACTTTTTTCGTAGCAGTGTAGATATGATTATATATTGAGTTATATGTGTCTTCGCATAAACCAGCATCAATGTCCATATAATTATAAAACAAAACAAAAGACGCATAACGAATACTATTCGACGATTTATTTCAAATCCTGCCGGGATCTGTTATGGTCGACACCTGTAAGTAACGACGAGCTTAAAACCGAGGCCACATATCCCTATTTTAGCAAAGTTTATGGCTCGTTTGCAATTTCTACATATAACTATTTCTGATAAAGCCGTAAAAACTGTAAAAAATTCGATAAGTCTGTAAGTATGCATGTGATTTACAATAACATTTTCACTCATAGAATTCGAAAGTTTTTTTTGCGAAATCACTTTTTTTATTCATTTTCAACACACTTTTTTGAGTAAGTATTAGTAAAACGATTTCCGTAAAATGATCTCTTACGAGGTCTACTACTGCGAGTTGAATTAGCATGCTCGTTCTTTGGATACGTAGACATTTTATGTATAAACGAAATGCACGCAATGAAGGTCGCTGTAAGACTGCTCGCTCAAATGTTTATAACTTTTAAACGGCTTGGAATTTTTATTTGAATCTAAAATCGATTTATGAAAAAAAATTTTTTTGAAACCTCTACAACAGCGTTTCTCAAACTTTTTTAAGCGTGGAGCCCTTACATATTGAAGTTAGTTTGGCGGAGCCCATTGAGTTATTATAAAAGGAGATAACATAAAGTATCTATTTTTTATGTGCAAAGTGGAACTACTGGGCGTGGCTTAGTCTACTATCAAGATGGAAACTTTGCCAGGTCCGGATTACTTAAAAATTAAAGCTTTAACAATAATTGTATAAATTTTTCAAATCAACAATTTGTATGTTAATAAACAAAATTAAAATAAGTTATCAAATTACTAATTAATGCTATCTTCTTCGTTTAGGAGGGGCAATAAAAACCACTTTAATTTATTTTTATGGCAACGTTTCGTGCTGAAGGTTAGCACTTCTTCAGGCCAACTGTAATATATTGAACTCGTAAGTCAACACATAGTAACAACAAAATGAACTTAACAGATAATTTTTAACACATAAAACTTACAGAATAAAAACAAGCGGAAAAATCCACCGACCAAGGACATTGGCAACTTTACGAGTTAGTAATTAAAATAAATACAACATTAAACATAAAATGGTCAATATTTAAAATTTTGATATAACGTAGGACATACACGTTCAACAAACAATTGACAAATTTTGTGTAATCAAAAATTTATGAATGTCAAGGGAAAGATAAGAATAAAATGATAAACAAAACTGAATAACGATAGATCCAACCTATATAGTTATCTCACAATTTTGGATATTAAATTATTATAAACGCTGCTTAAATTGTTGGTATCGTTGTTAAAATTAATATTATTGTTATATATATTGATGTATACCATCTCGGAAACTAAACATTTTTTCAAGTTGTTTTCCACATCTAGAATTGTGTGATTGATAAAATTGAAATTGTGTCCCGTGTCTATATGATGTACGGCCAAAGCTGTATCGCCTTTTTTTGTGTTACAATCGTATTTATGGTTGGCCATCCGATTTTTTAGCTTCTGTTTGGTTTAACCAATATAACACATACTGCATCTAGTACAATCTAGCTTATACACTACGTCATGTATATCTATTGTGTTAGTTCTGTTTTAGTATTACTATACAGCACGTTGTAAATCGTGTTAGTGTTATACATTGTCATTTTGATGTTAGGTGTTGTTAGTATCGGAATGATTCTTTGTGTTAGATTTGGGACGTATCAAATTACTTGAATTTATGCTTAGAAAAAAAGTGTAACTGATATAATTTCAGACGTATAATCATAATTCTAAAGTTCAAATACTGTAATTTCTTAAGAAAATTATTAAACTGAAAATTCGTGGTTTTACGCAATTAGGCAATTATTAATTTTATTAGTCTAAAGTAAGAATTTTTTTTTCAGATTATAGCTAATTTAGTGAAAAAAATTATGAAATTTTTTAATAATGTGCAACATTTCGAATAAAAACGGTAATCTAACATTTAAATTTTATTAAAATAGATTTTTAATAACCAAACTAAGAAAAAATTAATCGGGGTGTCAATTTATAAATTTCTTTAATACTTATATATTTATATATATTATATATTGTGTACATACCTGTGAAATGTAATTTCAAATAATACCTTCTTATTTACACCTTTTCTACTATTTACTACGTAAAACACACAAAACAATCATGTTTTAAATGTTTTTAATTAAAAACTAAAAAAAACATATCAGGAAACACAAAAAATCACTATAAAACTTTAAAAAAGTCAACTACTGACAGGTGACATTAGAATGACACTAATGTATCATCAATATGGCGGTAGTGGTGCCGTTTTAGAATACAAATCGCCGCCTCCCTATATTATAACTCAATGGCGGAGCCCCAGTATATTTATTCAACTTATTAATTAACTAAATAACTGTTATCGAAAGTTTTAATTTTAAGAAAATAGTAAGTGAATTTTATGTAAAATTAATAAAAAGAATATTTCAAAAACTATCTTTATTGTTAATTGTTCCAAAAGTGTTAGTATATTAGTGAGATGTGTGATATTAAGACTTATTTGCGCAAATTTCTTTAATATTTGGTTTTATAGAAGAAAGTTAGAGTCGCATATTAGGCTGTGCATCCAATTTTGATACGATTTAGTGGCGGCGTACGAAAAAAACCTAGTTTTGCAAAGGTATGTGATGACAAATGGAAGAAGCACAAAAATACTATTTCTGTTTAAGGTTACACCAAAATTCTGACAGTGGTCGGTTCTCAAATGTCGTTTTTAATGTAGAGTGTGCAAACTATATGTATAAATTTTTCTTACTCTTGTGATGAAAAACCATGGGGTTTTTCTTCAACAGCAAAAGGATCTTTTACCTAAAAAAAGATTGAAAATGACGAAACATTGTTGCAGGAAACATAGAACTGTTTGGCAAAATTTTGTTACACAAAACACACTGAGGACAATTATCGGCATTCATAAATCTAAAAGCTATGTAACTTTCGTCATATTTTCTCTTTTTTTGTGTCTCATGAGATTTATTTCAAGATGATTGTCATACTAAAGAACGCTTATTACTTCTTTCTAGCATAATTAAGGTGTCTGCTTCAGAACACTAAAAATATAACTATAATACTAATGAAAAATATTGTACCTGAACTAGAAAGCTCAGGCTTTGATTCTGTATTTTGTGAACTTGATGTGAACGTACGTGGTTTTATAATCATACCTCTCTGAAGTCAACGCTCTATTGCAAACAATTGATAACACACCGCTCATAAAACATAATTAACTATGACGCACTGCCATTTATTAACGCAGACAAGTGTTGACTGGGAACCCTGAGAACAATCATTGTTGCCAGAAGAAATTTGTTTACTTTGGTCGATTACTTTGATAAATTTTAGTAGATTCAAAAAATATTTAGTAAATTCAATTTTTTAAGGTACTTAACAGAAAAAAATTAAATACAGTACGTACGGAGCAAGATTGCTTCGGCTGCGCAGGTAAACTTCGTGCATTCGAAAACGATCGGCATGTAAACTGCTTTTTCCACGTTTAACAGTGGCGTCAATTTTTATAAGGAAATAAAACTCATAGAATTTTTAAATTTATATTTTAGTAACAAGAAATTAATGGAAAAATTCACTCGTCACTAAACCAATCGCTTTCGTCTTCTGTTGCATTCCCCACATTTATTACAATTTGCTCGGTTTGTACATCAATAATTATTTCGTTTTCTAAATAATTATTTTCACACATTACCTTTTTACATCATTTTTGCCAGTTTTCTGGAGTTACAAGGGTTAGTTTTTTTTAAATATTTGAACTAAATGTTACTCCTTAAACAATTTAGCGGTGACACCACTGGTATCACCTAATTTCCAAGCTTGCAAAATTTACAATTATACGAATGCGCATCCGTCCTTGGAACAATCTTTCTCCGTGCGTACTATACGTAAGCTTTTTCTTGAAATTTTAAGTGCTGTAATTTTTAGTGTAGCATTAAAAGCACTTAGTATTGTTTACTGGTAGCGATACCAAATTAACATCTACCTATACCTACTTATAAAACTTGAAATATGTATACAAATAACAAGTACGTATCAAATACATCTTACTAGTAACTATTAATTTCTTATATTTACATGTATCCATCCATAAATCCATAAAATTCCTTTTGCTTATCTTAAATGTTTTCAAGTTTGATATTTTGTTATTTGCTTGTCAATTTTTAGTAACACAAATTAATCCTTAAATTGAAATCAAAATTAATTGAACAGGTGCTTATTTAAACAAATCACTTTCATATTCTTCTAAACTTGTGTCATCTTCCGATGAACCCGTATTCACTACAAATTTAAAGTTTTCCACTACATTGTCAACTAATCCATCGTCCACCCACATTTCTTGAGCCAAGTGATCCACGTGAAGCACTGTTTTTGCCAATCTAATGCCGTGATTTCATTTAACGAATTTCTTACTAACACCTTGATTTCCTTGGCGCTTTGCTGTAGGTTATTCATTGCGACCTTATATTTAGCCAGACTCCATATGAACTGAATTCGATTAAGATTGCAATGATATGGAAGCAAACGTAACACTATGTCTATATTTTTTTTAAATTTTGTCTACATAAAATGTTTTAGTGTAGCCAATCTTTTTTACCAGTTCTAACAATTCGGCTTTCCGCATATCCCCAGTTGCTAAAACCTCGTTACTTTCAAGCCAGTCTCTGCTTTCTTGTGGCTTTAGTTGGAGGTTTGTTGATTTGAACACTGTGGTATGGTGCATTATCTAAAACAATGATTCCTTTTGGTGGCAAACTTGGGATAAAGTGTTTTTCGATCCACTGCATAAAATTGTGATGGTTTATGTCGTCGTGGTAATTTCCTGATTTGCTTTTAGATTTAAAAATTAATAACCCGTTCTTTACAAATCCATACGTACTACCTGCGTGCATAATAATGTATCGCTGACCAGAATGATCAGCTTTATATACACTTGGTTGGTCCTTTGACTGCCAGCACTTACTGACCCCATAAGATGGGTGAATAAAAGTTTCGTCTAAATATGTAATTGGTTTTTGATTTTCTCCGAGATCAGTCTTTTCTTTCAACTTTCGTAGATAACGAGAACGCCAAGCTACAATATCAGTGCGTTCCATGAGCAATTTTCGTCGGTTTTCACATTTTTTAAATTTGAAGCCAATTCTTAAAAGAATTTTTCGAATGGTTTTTTGTTCGCTAGTATAATAATTCTTGTCTTGCATTTTACTCACTAAAATTTTTAACGTTGGCACTTGCTTGTCAACCGTGTAAACCTTTTGCACTGTTCTTTTTAAAATTCCTAAATAGCACTCATCCATCACTATTTTGTTGGATCCTCCGCTTCTACTTTTTTTCGAAGGGGATTTTAGTAGATTACCGTCAGCTACAGCAGCTTCTTTTCTGATTCTCAAAATAGTAGCCACTGATTTCCCAACAGCAACCGCTGCAAGTTCGGTTGCCTGGTCCAAAAGTAATGCCCATTCACCAGCAGCTTTTAGATTATCAAAGAACTGAATAACATTTTTGATAATGATTCTAGCCTCAGAATGGATAGTTTTCTTCGTAGTTCCAGCCATAATAATGATAACCTTCAAACATAAAACTTACATTACAACTACATGTTATTAAAACATTTGTAAATACATACCTGTATTTCACAAATAAAACCACAAAGTAGAAAAAAAACTGATTTTAATAAACAAGAGTAACACTGGAACACAATAAAAAGAATTACTAGTTAATAAAACGCACGCGGAAAATGTCAGCTGTAAACTGTCATAATTTACTTTTAACCAACTTTTAATTGTGAATGTACCAACTTCGAATTCTCAATTATGATTGGACAAATTATTTATCGCGGCAAAATTCAAATTAATTTTTTTAGTTGACATATTTTCCGACTATCATGTTTGCAAAGTGGAGCTGTATACAACTAATTTAAACAGTTAATAAACAAATACAAAATTTTAGAGATAAAACTACTACATAATCAAAATTGCGTTCCTCACTTGTATGATGCAATTTTTAATTTTTGTTCATTTTGCTTTACATCTTATCTACCACAATCATTACCATTCATCTTATATACTACATAAGATTTTTTAAGGTTTGTTAACTTTATGTAAGTAGTGTTATAAATAATATTTTGATTGTAAATAATTTCTAGTTTCATAATCACCAACTTGGTAATTGCAATAAAAATTTATTTATTTAGGTAATATTTAACATCCTTAAAAATAGATATTAATAAAAAAATGTAGTTTTAAATTAACCTTAAATTGTTTGTTACAGGATGCGGCTATGTTCTAAAGAAAAACAAAAAGTTTCTCCATCAATCAACCCTTTTACACACTAAAACTAAACGAAATCAAAATGACGTTTTGAAAAGCGAATGTGTGGGTGTGTGTTCGTGTATTTCTAGTGCGTGAAAAGCTCTAGATACTTAAGCTGCCATGAAGACGGGCGCGTGATAATGACAACGGTCGGCATGGGCACTATCAGACCATCAGCGGCGGTCGTGTTTTTACTGCTAATCGAGATACTTTTCGCAAACACATACAGCTTCGAACTAGGTAAGTTTTACACAGTTCAACATTTTTACTATTATGCCATACCCTAATTTTCTATTATTTCTTATTTTACTTTGCCGTAATGCGCAATTTCCCAATTCAGGTTTATGTTAACCCAAGTTTGTCTATAAAATGGCTAAGTGTTTTGGCAAGCTGTAAACATTCAAAGCTTTTAAATTCAGAAATACGAAACGAACGAACATAAAAAACTAATTTCGGATGCTCGCCTAGTTTGCTTTTTTTTTCAATTTGTGTATATTTTATGACAAATTATTTTCAAGTTTTATTACGGCGTATGTAATTTAAAAACAAACATTTAGTTAAAATCAACTATAAAATTTAGTAAACTATGTAACATTTTCGATAAATGCATTTACTGTTGAAACGTCAATGTGACGTTTTTCTTTTTTTTTTAAATTCCCGTTAAAGCTACATAATTTAATCTGCTGGCGTGCCGCTTACTCTTGAGATTACAAAACTTCGTTTTAGAACTTGACAAATATTAGCGAACTGCAACTTCCACTTTTGTACATAACCGTAAGTTTGCTGCTACAAGCTTAATCACAAGAGATCCTGTTAGTGATTAGTTAAACAATCTTTGTACATGCAACTAAAATTAGTGCAGGCTGTGGTCGGACTTCCAGTCTTGCGTTGTGTTTGTTGGAAAACTAATGTATATAACTGCCAACTTCTTGGTCTTGTTCAAAGTAACTTAAATTAATTCTAATATATAACGCAATAAATTTTTATGCTGTTCAAACTGCGTATAATACAAGAAAATGTTTAGAGTAAATAAAAATTTTTATTTTAGTCTTATCTGGAGTTATTTGTTGCTAAAGGGATATAACAAAAGAATACTACCACAAGGTGTTAAACACATATAAAAAACGTTTTATGTTTATTTTATGACGACTATTACTTTTTAGAAAGATCTTTTTAGGTTTCATCTAAATTTTATATTTTTAGTTATTAATTGTGCAATTTTAAAAACATTATGTGATCTGCGGTGTATTTTTTTTTAATTATAAAACAATTTTAATAGTTTTGTGATTAAAAGAATGATTAGGATGTATTTAAAACTTTTAATTTAATAGTTCAGAATTAGAGCTCACTGTATTATATTATGCGTCAAATTTACACCCTGCAGTCTTATGAATGAAACCTGACGGTTTCAAAAAAGAAAAAAAACAATTGCAAAAAACATATTGTAAAAAACGTAATAAAATAAGAAAACAAAGTAAACATAGGAAAATAACAATTAACTTAGTGTCAAAACGCTCGTAGCCATCATCTGTTAGGAAATTCAATAATTTTAATCCTTTTTTTGATTTTTTTAGATACCAAGTTTTATTGTCACTAAAGTTTATAGTTAGTTTAAAATTTACGTTTTTAAAACTCTCTAGTATCTTTGCAATGACAGACTTAGTAAATTAAACTAAGAAAATGGTTCTGTGTTCTTTCAGTGCAATATCAGGAAATTTTTTTTGATTTCTCTAACGTATATTTTTACCAGAAGCGCAAAGAACTTATTACAATTTACATACATTAAAAAAATAGATTCTTTTATAAAATTCAACTGTTTTTAAATTTTGATTTAGTATTATAATGGATTCTAATATTACGATTTATAAGGTTGTGGCACCTTTTAGAGATTTTGCCTTTTTAATATACCATATTTAATTATCTTTTAAACAGTTTTGTAACTTACTTACGTAAATTGAATCAACTTTTATTATTGCATTGAAAAAGAACGCAAGATATAGATAATCATTTACTCAAGAAAGAAAAATTGAAGAAATTAAAAAAAATCCTGTTTAAATACACTTTTGCTAGTTGTGGTCACCTCTTTACCAGTTATGACTAAGCTTGGGCAGATATGCTGCAAAGATGAAGCATATATGCTCTAAAATATGCTGCTATAAATTCCTGAAATATGTTATATTTATATGCTCTAAGAAAATATTTTTTTCCTATAACTCTTTTAAAGTGACAAAAACTTAAAATATTTCTTTATTAAATTAGAGTGATTAGAATACTGACATTATTGTTTTGCATGGCACCTGAGAAAAACATTAAAAACGTACACTACATTTTGTTAATGTTTTTAATTTTAAATACAAACGATAATTAGTTAATTACATTTATAATTTATAACATGCAGTTCTTAATTATACTACAAAAAGTTAACAAAAATAACTACCCACAATAAAATACAGATAGAGCTAAATCTGTTTACTTGTTACAATAAATAATCATGTGTTTTTCTATATTATCCACTAGAAAACGTTGACGATTGTCTTGTAATATATTTTTATACATAGAGAAGCTTCTTTCACAATCACATGAAGTTACAGGAGTAGCTTAATTTTGTGCAAAGTTCTCCGAACCGGAAAAGTTTCCATCTAAAATAACTTTTATAGATTTAAGTATTGACAATCCTGAATTTTTTTTAAATAAATCACTCAATTTTGTGGATACTTTTTTCCATGTATCGCTTTTATTTGCATCTATAGTTTTTTGGAAATTTTCAATTAAATCTAAAGATTCCGTTAAAAGTAAATTTTGTGTCTCCTATTTCTTAATTATGTCGGGAATATCGGAAAAATGCAATTTTATATATGACAACTGAGAACTTAATCCGCGGTTTTTAAAGCACTTTGAGAGTCGGCTACAGATTGAGCACAACTTGGATCAAAATCGTTCACAACTTCTTTTAATTCTGCATAGTGTTCAGAGTAATACAGAGCAACTTTAATCCAGCTTCCCTATCTAATCAAAATTGGTTGCGGGGGCAAAGCAACGTCTTTTAATTTTTCAATTCTGCTTGGAGCTTTCAAGAAAACTTATTTTCCCGTGTTAATTAACGCATTTACCAGAGGAAATTCAATCCTAACAACTTTGGCAACGCGATTTAAGGCATGTGCTAAGCAAGTTGTATGAACCAGATTAGGATAAAGTATTTGTAAGTTCTTAGCTGCTTTGTTCATATATGCAGCACCATCGGCCACCATATACAAAACTTTATCTGTTGGGAATTGTTGCGGTACATACAAAAGCGCCAGTATTTCATTAACAAATCTAGACACTGTAAAATGATTGGTTTTTTCTAATTGTTTAACGGCAACCAAGTAACTGTTGGAAGAGTTGCCATTCAAAACACCAACGATGAAATTTGCATCTTTCTTTGGCGTCTGATGTTTCATCCAAACTAAACCAGATGTAGTGACCTGAAATCGAGTTCCTTATTTTTTGCAGCATGTCTTTATATAATCTAGGAATGTGTGATCTAGACTCTGTTCACCGGAAAACCACAATTTCTTTTGTGTATTTCTCCATGAAGATCCTGAAATCTGGAACGTCGAGGAATGTTGTAGGACACCATCATTTTGCATAAATCTTTATTGAAATTATTGAAGTGTTCGTTTGTATTTACGTAGTTGAGAAGTAATTCTTGCGCAGGAGCATTTTCAATGCTAGCTTTTCGTTGATGTGGGCCAGTGCGTACATGCTGATCCAGTTGAAATTTTTTGGCAACGGTGATCTTTTAATAAAATTCTAGTGTAAACAAAAGATTATTTTAGTCATTGGCTTAACTTACGTTAAATACTATCACAAATAGAAAAAAGAAAATTAATGTGAACGGAAAACATCTGAAGCTATTAAATTTTTTGATAAGGACTGATAGAGAGAAGGAAATAATTAATTATTCAAAAAAATCCTACTTGTGGAATTATAAAAAATAACGGGAATATAAAATAATAAGAATGACACTGCAAAAGTAGGTTAAATTTACAAATTCGCTCACTGTCTTACTACTAAAATCCAAACTAAAAATATGAACTACAACTACATAGCTGTTTTTCGCACAAACAAAAAAACACTACAGACCATCGTACTTAAAACACCTGTATGGTTTTAACCACTTTTTAATAAGCTCCAACTGAGAACTACCGACTTTCTTTTTATGAACGGCTTTAAAAAGCATTTTTGTTTCAGTTTATATTTCAGTGCAAAATCTTACTCTAAATATATGCATTTTTATGCACTTAATGTTCGATATAAGCACTTTCATATGTCATATGCTGTAAACCTTCAATATATGCAAAATATGCAAAATAAAATGCAGTTTATATTAAAGTAAGCATTGCAAAACGCGAAAATATCGAAAAATTACCGGATTGTGTTTATTAGGTAAAAACATGCAAATACGCATATGCCCAAGCTTAGGAAATGTACCGCAGTTGTGGTTAAACAATGATAACTAAATAAAAAAATATTGTTAATAGGTACCTAATGTGTTAAAAGAATAAGATTTATTCTAAAAAATTTGAAAAATAACAAAAAGCTAAAATTCCTTTGTTTTCTGTAACGAAAAATAAAAATTCTTTTAGTTTAAATAGATACATACGTATCTATATATAATATCTACATATGTAGGTATAACATTATTCATAGAAAATTTTCTATTTCAGGTACAAAGGTAAATACCTCTTGCGTTTATTGCACAACAGTAATATTCATGATTTGCTTTGTCCTCATTAACAATTTTAGTTGGATAGAATTCCTTATCATTATAGATTCACCAAGCCAAGTAGCTTGGCTTGAAACGCAAAAGCTTAGCTTGAGCTTGCAAGACAAGCTTTTGAAAAATAAAAGCATAGCTTGGATTGATGTTTGTGGATACAGGCTTGGTTTGGTTTTTCAAGCTCTTTCCACAAAGTAGTCTATGGCCTTGGAACACGTACCCTGCATCAGTTACAGCTCACTGCCACAATATAAATGATTACCCAACTGCTAGCACAGGTTACCTTATAACTGCAAACTAAAGTGAAGGGAAAACGCGTCTGTACGTGGGAGTAACGAAAAAATCAATAAATAAACCCAAATTCATAGTTACATTTAGTTAATTATCTAATTATTAATTTGATAATAAAAAATACACATTAAACATTTTATGGTTATATCAATATTAGATTTATTCACATGTGGTAGGGGGGGTAATAAGCACAAAATAATGCGCTTAAAGAGCATTCCGGCTTGAATTCTGATTCATCCAGAGTTGTCACGTAACCTAGTGTACAGTCTGTTTCTGGACAATTACTGGAACTACTGGAAAATGCTTCTTGTTGCGTTAATCAAAATATTTCCCTAAAAAGGTTTGGTCTAAAGTGGTTTATTTTTGAGATATTTACAATTAGTTTTCAGGTTGCTTATGTTTATTTAAATAAGTAGAGATTGATTTTTGATTATAACTATGTGGTAAAAGCTGTGAGATACGTATTTACGTATTGTGTTAATATGATTGTTTTTTAATTTTCCGTCACCTACAAAATAAATTGTTACAGCAGATACCAGTCTTCATTTCTTCGTATTCACACTGACCTAAGTGAACAAAATGTACTTTGCGTACTCGATTAGGTTTATCTGCGGGTGTAACTAAACCAAAACTTTAGCTAAATAAACAAAAACGTTGCAATGTAGGAAGTATGAATTTTAAATTCAGTTTTCTGAGAACTCTTTTAGATAACTTGCTTAATTTCTGTTGTGATTTCTTCAATGGACGCTGTTAGCTGAAGTGATTTGTGTATATTGCCTTCGATAAAATTTGTTCTAGGGTATAAATTTTACATTAAGAAAATAATTTTAAAAACTTGAAAGTTTAGTAAAAGCTTGAAAGCTTGACATGTAATTTGGGTTGATTTTTTTAAGTTTGACTTAATTTTTTGAAAGTTTGGCTTGATTTCAAGCCAAGATTTTAAAAACCATGCCAAGTCTGTGAATCTCAGCTTATTATAGCGGAAAACCACAAAAGATCCGATTCTCAATGGTTGTTTTTTTTTCATTTTCTTCAATGATTAGGTCTATACTCATGTCAGTTCTTTAGTAGTCTGTTGTTCTGGTAGCTTTGTAACGTGTAAATTCGTAAATGGGAATAAATTCACCTGATGGTTAGGCAACCTTGCTTTTAACCGTGTGAGATATCTGACCTCGAGCTATATTCTTTGATTTATGCACGTAGAGGGCGCGCGAGAGTAGTTGGCCATCTACGGAATTCATTTTATTTGGTGGTACGCGTTTTACTGGATGTGGCGGAGACGGATTGGTAAGAAAATGAGGTTTTCCCTCATCGATCATCATCTAACGTAACGACGTTTTATTTTAGAAAGTCTTAATAAATCCGCTCGCATTTGTAGAACAAAATATCTACGTATTTCTAACCAAAGTCATAAAGTAGGTTAGTATTCGCACGTGGTTGATGGTGGAGACGTACCAACTAATGTTCGCTGTTTTAGCTTTCTTTCTGGGGATGTTTTTTGTTTGGCTTCTTACGAACTGCCGGAGTTGTTAACTGTACTGATGAAATAACAGAAGCGTAGCGGTGTAAAGAATCTAAGTCGACT
Organism: Aquatica leii; assembly: GCA_035610365.1. Taxonomy (NCBI): domain Eukaryota; kingdom Metazoa; phylum Arthropoda; class Insecta; order Coleoptera; family Lampyridae; genus Aquatica; species Aquatica leii. The sequence continues at coordinate 82,383,918 of CM069435.1, forward strand.
GATGGCGCTTTCTCGTAGCTTGGGGAGTGTGCCGAGGATTAATAACGAGGTGTAACTTGGTGAATGAGTAATTCCTTATAAAGAATTCTGGCCGAAAAGGTATTTATGCGTATCTCTAAGTCGTAACATGTAAAACCGGGGAGACTGCGCGACCTCGACTCACTTTCGTCTACGGGCTTCGGGGTCTCGACTTCTGCTCGCGCCTAACAACCTGTAATGAATGGTACAGTTAAGTGGGATATAATGAGAACGGACTTTGTAACTTTATGTATGTCTTTCTTGAACAATTGTCTTTTGTGCATACAGTACGCCTACTTAATCTAATTAATTGTGTTTAATTGCTATCCATAACGTAAAAGAAATTTCAAACTGTAATGTGCGGGAATTTGTAACTAGTAGAGATTTGGGAGCTCGAAACGAATTGTTTATCGTAACCTGAATGATTGACAAATTTTATACCGGTCGCGAACTTGACGTCAAGAACCACGGGTGGTGTTACTTTTTTTAATTTTCACGTGCGATCACGGGTGTATTGGTTACCGTTTATTGTAGTTGCGGAAGCGTAATTTAATTTTAGCACAATCTTTTGCTTCCAGAGTCTGTTTTAGACCTGCGTTAACATTATATTCTAATTGCTGTGTAATTTATTTCTGTGTGATTTATACCAGTGGCGTAACCGTAGAGTTGGCTCTTTCCTTCAAGTAATTTTCTCTTAATATATATATACATAATAAATGATTATTGTTAATTCTTGGTATTTTTCTTTTGAGGGACTTCGGGTCTAGGATCTCCTTTTCTCCTGCCTAGACTTATTACGTTCGACTAAAATTCGAGAAGAGGTGGCACACTCGGGCATTTCGCTTACCAAAGAATATTCTTTTCCCTTCGATTTTCTTTTACCCGACGACCATCTGCGGTGAGACTAGCCGAAAGGTAAGCGTGACATCTTGGTAATTAATTAAATTTTTTTTCTCTACCTCTTCTATTGGAACGTGGCAGCATTCATGTAATAATAACTCCTTCAATAGTCTTTTCGCCGCTAATTTTTTACAGCATTTTTCTTAACCACATTTTCTTCGGCAAACCTTTTTTACCAATTTTATTATTTTGAAAGTAGATTGTTTAGAGTTGTCTTTGGTAGTCTCTTTTGCAACTGGTTTCTGCTCAGTATAATTTTTTTCTACAATCATTATTTTAATAATTTTCTTATCAATAGTTTTTTTTGTAGTCTTTTCTGAAGATGGTTCTTCATCAGTATTACCTGTTTCTACGATCTTTGTTTTATTAACGGCGGTTTTGTCTGCATTTACAAATCTCAGATAATCAAAAACAAAAACTTCTTCAGTGTTTTCTATTTCTTAGTCAGGTAGAAACATTGTCGAACATGGTTCTAATGCAACTAAATCTTTTTTAGTGTTTTTACCTCTTTTTACTTTTCTATAAGAAAAGTATAGGGATCGCAATTTTTTTTTAAATAATTTTTTTGCATTATTATATGTTTTAAAGGCTCCTGAATCAGAAAAATGTATTTTTGACAAACAAATTTTGTGTGTCTGTGTGTAACGATTTACCCACAATAACACTCGAACCAAAAGTCCTAGTAACTTTAAATTTGGTATGGATTTGGCTTTTCATATCCTCTCGGATCTATCAAATGATGGGTCTGATAAAGAAACCGGAAATGGGCGTATCCGCAATTTTTAACAGTTTTCTTATACAATTTTGTACGTATGTAAATTATTCGAATTATTTTAAGTTTCTTATAGAGATAATTTTTCCTAACAATTTAAAAAAAAATTTCTAACATTAACAGTTGATTAGATATTTGATTCATAATTTAAAGTGAATTCCACATATAATATAGGTTCAAATCCTGCCTGCGACAATTTTTGTTTTTTAGAAAAAAATTCTATATCTTAAAGGAAAAGCAAGATAAGTTAAAAATAACAATTTTTCTCTATATTCTTTTGATTTGTTTATACTCGGAGTGCTGCATTCTATTTACATTATCTTTGGATGTACCCAGGATAACTCTCAAACCAAAAGTGCTAGTAACTTGAAATTCGATATGGAACTGACTTTTCACATTCTCTTGGTTTTATTAAAAGATGAGTTTGATAAAGAAACCGGAAGTAGGCGTATCCGCCATTTTTAACAGTTTTTCTTATGTAATTTTGTACGTATGTAAATTACTCGAATTATTTTTAGTTTCTTTTAGTTTCTTATAGAGAAATTTTTTCCTAACAATTTATTCAAATAAAAAAATTTTCTAACATTGACAGTTTATTAGATATTTTATTTATAATTTAAACTGAACTCACAAATAAAATCTAAGTTCGAATCTTGACGATTTTTTTAGAAATCTATTCCATATCTTGAAGTAAAACCAAGATGCGTTAAAAATAATAATTTTTACTGATTTACTAAAGGGAAAAGCAATATCGAGCCGCACAAATATAGGGGTTAATTGATATGACAACATAAGCTTAATTTGCCTTATTTTGGTTATATCTTAATGAAATCGAGGGGAATTTCAAAACGATTATAGCATGCTAGAAAGTCAATACAGATGTGCACATGTCACTTCAAAGTTGTTTTATGAGAACATAACCTTGAAAAAAGATATGTAGACATTTATTCATTGTATCTTATAGGAATATCGCGTGGTGACCACACCAGTTTTTTTGTCAAGTGGTAACATTTTTGAGCGTGGTTCTGATGCAGCTTCATCTTTAATACTTTACTATAAAAAAACTGCTGTTCTCTTTGCCAGTTATAATCAGTAAGATAAGTATCGTCAAACATTTGTAAGACAGCCGGATTAGATTCGTTTTTCCAGATATTCAGAATGAGACATTGTCACTCTTGCTTGGATTTTTATAAACTTTTTATTGCTACTGCTGTAGAAGCCACATATACGAAATCTAAATACAATCGTATAGGAAAAGTCTTATGTTAAACTTGCATCTAAAACCAAAGGAATGTCATTTTTTAAATACTTTTTCATTTGTGATTTAACTACTTACGAGTTAATTTTTTCCACGCCTGCTTTAATGAAAAAATGCAATTTTAAGTGAGTTGCATTAAGTGGTAGACAAACTAAGATAAGCTTCTGTGCTTGACACAAATTGTTTAAGTTTAATAATAAATGTGAACAATAGCTATCTGGGAATACAATTAATGGTAAATGAATTGAATTAGTTTAAAAAACAGAATAAAGAGACTTTAGCAATATATTCATAGAATTTTTTACTTTGCATTTAACTAAAATCCCGATTGAGCAGCTTTTAAGGATTGTTTTTGCGTATACTTCTTGAAAACATTTAATCTTACAAATCGTAAGTGGAGCTTCTGCAGCATTTATTGCAGGGTGGTCATATTATCTTTGTCGGAAGTATCAACATCATAAACATTCTTGCCTAGTAACGATACTAAATCCTGTAAATCAACTTTTAGGAAAATTCAAAATTATTTTTAAAATTGCGCGTAAACTTTCACCCAGCACGTACAGAACGATGCGCACGAGGTTAACCAAGCGGAACCCAAACAAATAATATAAAAGGCCACACAAACTGTAGAAGAACACTTTTCTCCAAAATCCGTTTTGGGAAAATCTTCTCTCAACCCGAGATATATTGAGAACCGTTCTCTGCTTTCTTGTAAATCAGACTTAATTTTAAACAACGATTAAGCTGTTATTTACATTTACCGTCGATATATTGAAATCATTATTATCGTCTCGCACTTTATATACAGTAACTGTTGAATTTGTGAAGTCGTGTATCTGTTTATTCCTGTCGGGAATAATGTTGACTCAAGTGTTGAAGACATTTATTATGACTTCCCAGTAGTTACATAACGGCGTTTGCTTGAAACTACCAGTTTTTGGGTGGTTGGGTAATCCCAACCCAAAGGTTAGTGTAGTTATTTTATTTTATTTTTGTATGTCAAACAAATACTTTAGGTAACTGGACGAGTTATAAAACAAACGGCTACCGTAAAGTTTCAGTTTGCTACCGTGTCGCGACATACTCACCAGATTATTATCAGATACTTGTAAAATTACTTGTTGAAATTTCCTCCACATTTATTCATTTTTCAATTAAACGACGCTCTTAATCTTATTAGTGGTTCTATCTACGTTCACTTAATTAAAAGTTGTTCACAACACCGCGCACTCGTCTGTAAAGCTTCGTAATTATCAGTGAAGTAATTAACTCCTAAAAGGATTGTTTAATTAAAAAACACGGAAAGTCAAAGTTGAGCGTGTTTTAAAATTGGTCCGTATTCACCTGTTTATTTCCTGGTTCCCCATTGTTACTTGATTCTACTAATTAATTGAAATCCACAGCATGATGATTGTGTTTTGGTTTATGTTCGTAATTAAAACAATTTTTTACAAAATTGTATTTATAGATTTAAATATAAGTACTGCGTTTTAAATAAACAAATTGAAATATTTAAGGTTTTAAAAAAAGTTACAACTTAGGCAAAAAAGGCGTTTTGAATAAAATATTTTTACAAGTTATTTAAATATAATTTAGAATTGCAATAAATTGTTAATTTGCGAGCATCTTTATATTTACCATAGTAGTTTACACTTTAATTTTAGGTTACTAAGCGTTGGTGTATATCTAGTACCTGGCACAAAAGCTGCGAGCAAGAAAATCCCAAATAACAGCAAAGTAAAAAAAATTATTAAAAAATTTAGTTGTTGGCTACAAAGAAAAGATAAGGAGATTTCTTACGCACTTGTTCGATAAATATAGCTATATATTCTTACACATCTAGCTAACAGCTAAACATTTGATGGTAATTGAAGAAATCATTGCTTAAACATAAGAAACCACTGAATGGAAAATTTAAAAATATTAACTTAAAAAAAATCAGAATTTTAGGTTGTTTTCTTTTATTATCTGTAGCAAAAAAATATAAAAAACCGAATTTTATTTTGACTCGAACAATTTTTTATAAACATCACAAAATTTTGCTATCATTTTTATTATAATGGAATTTAAGTAAAACCAATGCAATTTTATCTGCTCCCTTTTTTGCTTTATCCTTTACCTACAAGTACATGTACAACTATTACAACAAAGCAATAAACTTCAAAGTTGAATGCGCATCAGAATTTTCAACTAACATAGGTGGGGACTGATTCTGTATGCAGCACTTGAAGTGATTTTTTCGATTGTATTTTGGGTACTTTGTTAAGCACGGTTACTATCGCCTACTGTGTCTTTCTTGCATATAATTTTTTTCTTTATTCTCGCCTGCGCATCTCAAGTATTTTGCTTTGTTGTAATATACTCTTGTTTGTTAGTACAATCGTTCACGTTCAAGTTGTATAACCACACTCTCCACAGTAAAATGCGGTTACTTAATGATATATTAATAAAATGTTTCTTTAAATGTTTGTAACGTTATTGAAGTAAACGTAAGCGGTAGCATACATGCATACCAATTTAATTTTAATAAAAATATAATTTAATTTAGTTTTCATGGAAACACAACATTGCTATAGATTCGACTTAAAACGACACAAAACAAATTAAACTAATATGTAAAATTATTTGCTGTAACTTTCTTTTGGCTAGATCTAGTCGATGAGTTTAAAGATTGCATTAAGCTGAAATAAGAATCCTAAGTTTCGGACACAAATGTTAAAAAAATTACATAGAGAAAAATTGATACTTAATACAAATTACATGTTAGTGTTTTTGTAAAGTTTAATCGTTGATAGAGAATTGACTTCTAAGATGGCATTCAATTTTAGTATTGGAAGTATAGTGTAGCTGTAGAATTGCCCAATGTATTGCGATGACAAGAGTATAACGTAGTTTCAGAATTCACATCCAATTGTAATATCAAACGTAAAACGTAGCATCAGAATTATGCCTCTAATAGTAGTATCAAAAACAACGTAGCTTTGAGATTTACAGCTATTTATTATTTTATATAAAATTTTGTGTGTTGGCACGTGCATATAGGTGTGCTACGAGTGACAGAAGAAAATTAAGTTTAAATGTAAAACAAAAATAACTTTTCTTACACAAGCGAAAATAAAATCAATATCTATTATCACATTAAATTTTAATATTAAAATTGCGGAATGACTATTGATGAACCAAAATTTAACAAAAAATTCACGATGCTGTCATAGTGATAATCTGATTATATCAGGACAAAAAGTAACTAACGGAGTTACTAACATAAGCATTATAAACGTTACATACGTTATATCTTAATTAATTGATATTCTTTTAGATTCTGTGTTTTTTATTTTAATGTTAAAGGTAATTATTTGATAGGAGCGTTTGTTTCTTTAGACTTTTTGAGAATTTTTTTGTATTAAAAAACTTTTTATGGTTTTTTGCTTTGTATACATTTTGCTCAGTGTAAACTCCGTTAGTGGTACGTTCACGCATTTTGAATTTGACAAACTACAAAACAAGTACGTTGTTACATGTAATCGCTTTTAAAACAAGTAGCAAAGGGGTAGATTAGCTTATTATAGAAATTTGTGACTGATTTGGAAAACTTAATAATATTTAAATAAATGTCAAAATCAAAGGGCATTCCGTAACAAAAAATAAAAGTACTTAATTCTATTATACTAATTTAATTTGACAGATATGACCTCAATATTATTTTCAAAAAATTGAAATCGTCACAATTTGTTTTTAGAATAATTCAAATTATCCATTTCGTTAATTGAATCTTCTAATAATGGTGCAAAAAACACAAATCACAAACTTTATTTTGTTTAAATTCAAAGCTTTTAAGCACTCAAGTTAGCGTAACGTTAAATCACAATTGGTTTTATACTGTTATTATAAATATATTAATTTTTGTAGCTTCGGTTGGATTTTCGGTTGCTTATAAATACCTCTTTGCAATGCAATCCACTAGCCACGCATTAAAAGCTGAAACCTATCGTAACTACATTCCCGCGTCTTCAAACTTGAGAAACTTAACTTCTAAAAACGAAAATCAATTCTTTTATTTCAGTACTACTTCTAAAGTTTAAAACCAGTGACGTAAATCTTTGTGAGAGACATCAACAACAAAGGCGTAAAAAAAATTGCAAAATTAAATCAACACCAAAAATATTTAAAACACAAGTTAAGCTAATCGTAATCCTGAAAACCCAATAATAAAGACTGTCGGAAGCAATAAATTATAAAGTGTAAAAACGTACGACAATAAAATCGACCTAAATGACGTAATTGCATACGCGCTAAATAAATACTTAATAAAATGCAAATCAATAATTAAAATAAGTTTAAAAACGTGAAATAACTTTAATAAATGAATACGAAACTACTTGAATGATTTTAAAGAAGACGAAATAAATAAAACAAACTCAAACATCGGGTCGTTCACAAAAGAAATACTTTCAAAGATCTAGTTTTAAAAATGCTCAGCAAAACTTTCAATCGTGTGAAATCTGCTAATTTAATGGCATAAAGCGAATTAAAATTTAAGATATGATTGTGAAAGAATTTTTTTGTCGTATGGCTTCACAGACGGGAAGAATTACAAAATTTTTTTCAACACATCAATGGACACCACAACAGTATCAAATTCATTATGGAGATCGAAAAGAACAAAACGCTGCCTTTTCTAGACGTTCTGGTAACACGCACGGACATCAACATGCTAAGTCACAGCGCATACCGCAAAGAAACACATACAGACCGGTATCTACACACATCCTCTCATCACCATCCACAACAGAAGAGATTCCTCATCAACACACTTCTAAGCAGAGCAGAGAAAATTAGTGATGAAGAACACACTCCGGATGAAATCAAGCACATCAAGGACTCTCTTATAAAAAATAACTACAATAAAAAATTAATAAGACCAGAGAATAAGAAGGAAAAGCAAGCTGAGGTTGCTGCGGAGAGACTGTCAGAAACGTATGCTTACTTATCGTACGTTGGCGGAGTCACTAACAGACTTAAGAGGGTTCTACGACAGAAGAACATCACTACACGTTATAACACAGTGAAGAAAATAGATTAGCTCATACTACCTAACAAAGATCAACTACACACCAAGGGTATATACAAATTAGAGTGTATGTGCGGCAAGAATTACAGCGGCCAAACAGGAAGGAGCATTCAGTGCATGGTTAACACAACTTCAACCGTGAAGATGGATACAGATTAAGTAACACATGGAGATCTACGCTGCGTGAAAAACATGCAAGAAGTCACCAGACGTCTATGAACGCAACTCAACAGACCAGAACGGACACGGATCAGCAAAGCGGAGCCGAAAGACGGTATATAACGAGGAACGCAAGACGATAACATTAGTCTTTAGAAATCTTCTGAAGAAGCTGACAGCATGATCAGCGAAACGTTAAGTAAAAGTTTTGTGACGCGGCAACACCCGAAAAACAGTGCTACATTACTGTGATTTTGCATGGTCGAATAGTTGTTTGGCTTTACATTTTTTTAGACGTCGATGTTGAACTAAATTTACTTTTTGTTAATTACGTTGTGTTCTATTTGTTTTCTTAAAGCTTACGAGCACCTGTAATCTTTTTTTCGTGTGAGTGCTTTTTTAACTGCTTATAATCCACGCATCAACGACAGGCTAAATTTCATTAGTTACTTTATCTACTCTACTTTCCAATCTGCGTAACATGTTATCAAGACAAATCTTAACACAAATTATAAGCTTTTGTACGCATAATAAAAGTTTTGTTATGTAAATATGTACCAAACTTATTTGTTAGTTGCCTAAAAATTTTAAATTTAATTTCTAATTTTCGAAAAAAGTTTTGGAGAAGGCTTTTGCAGAAAACTAAATTTGAATACGTTTAGTAGAGACGAACCGTGTGGTTCATTTTATACGTGTGGAAAAGTTCGCGTTTAAGCTAAAGACATCTACTGTATTCCAACAATTTTTGTTTTGTTGCTGCATTGTGCAGGAGTTTTGTAGTGTTGCCCTTCTTTAGTGGCCAGCAGTCTGGCATTTGTGTGCATAAGTAATACTGCGACCACTCACGCTCAGTCACCAGAGATTTAACGACTCATCAAATTTATGTTATTACCACCGCTAACATCTCACGTAGTCGTTCTACAAGAAAGATGGGTCAATATATTTATCAACGTACCTGGAGTGCAAATCGTACCTTTCATCTGCCACAAAAAGTATTTCTGCGTGCACTGTTTTCCACCTTCATCTGCGAAAAGCAAACGGTTAGCTTATCTCTCATCAGCAGGGATCACACATCAACCTGACAAACGTCGTAAGCAGTTTTTAAACTTTTTTTTGTTTCTTGTGTAAAATTATTTGGAAGTTGAGACTTCAATGCCTTTGGGTTTTTTTAAGTATAATTCTATATTATAAACCGTAACATTTCTGTTTTATTATACTTTGTAATTTGGTCAATTTTTTGTTGTATTTAGCACTAGGTGAGTTTTTTTTTTTAATTTGAAATTTGTTTAAAACACTTATAAATTAAGGAAAAGACTCTGATTTAGATTTTTTTTTGGTTAAATCAATTTGACGTGCGCAGCCATCTTGCTACCGGTCAGTGACGCGTAAGTTCAGATGTCTGTAAAAATAAGTTTTTTTTTCTGTAACCACGGGTGTACTCTGCTTGGTTACTTTGGGTTTATTGTCGGGAAATTGAAAATATCAAGCGCTTGATACTACACTTTTTGACCGTGCACGTATTTTTTTTTTAGGATCATATATATTTTATTTTTCACTCGTGATAGCTTAGGCTATTCCTTTTCCTTATTCTAAGGATGACTTAGTGATTGGCGCCCAACGTGGTCATTTGATATTCTACTGGAAAATTTTCTTGTATTTATATAATTTTATTGTTTTGTACTTTATCCGCTTTGTAAGTAGTTATATTGTTTTAGGCTAATAGTTGTAATTTATTGTGGTTGAATCAGGTTAGTTTTACTGTTGTTTTCCAGTTTTGTGCTAGTTATAAGTTTATACGATATCACTGATTTGGCAGACATGCTCCGATACGAACTAGAAAGTGGAGGTTTTAAAACGGACTTAGTAGATACTATGCGTAGATCTTTTAGTTCTTAATTTAGAAAAACCTGGTCAACTCTCGGCTATAACTTACACCATCGCTTTTACAGTAGACATGCAACAGATCACAGAAAATTTGAAAAAACTGTCAGATGCAGTAGAGAGATTCGTTAGAAACTGCAGAACGAGCAATTATGGAAGTAACCTCTAAAGAAGAACTACTTCAGTATGGTGGTAAGCTTGAAACCCGTCGTTATTACATTCAAAATTTGCAACCTTCTCTACCATGGCGCCGCAATCGTCATCTGTTTGAATCAAACTTAGCATGGAAGTAACATCATCGTCATCAGGAGTAAAGCTAGCTAACATCACGCGTTTTAATTGCCGGAAACAACGACATAAACGTGCAGCTTGTAAAAACCCTATAAAGTTAGGATGATTTCGTTGTGGAGCATTATATGTCACCGTCCGCATTGGTACCAACTATCGTTCGGGAAACGAAAGTGCGAATCGATGAATGGTCGAGTTTTTGATGCCTAAGTATACCAACCGAGTGTTGTAGAAGACGAAAGGCCTTACCTAACAGTGAAAGTATATGATTAAGTTATCAAGGGATTATTGGACTCAGGGACGAGCAGGGTCATTGTAGGTCAACTTGATTTTGACATGTTGTTGCGTCAAGGATTCTTACTAGCCCGAGGAGATGTCAATTTGTGTAATATGGCTAATGGAGGAAGATGTACAGTGTGCTTGGTAATATATGTGTACGCTTTACCTTATGAGATTGCGTGTTAAAGTTGTGGATGTCCTCGTTGTTCTGTCATTGCCACACACGTTAGTTTTAGGGGCTGATTAAAATACTCTAAATACAACCGATAAATCTAAATACACCAATAAACTAACAGATTACAATAACTAAATCAAGTTTTTTATTATACTCTAAGATCCTTGTTATTTACATATTTAAATTTATCTAAATCTATGGTAAAATTTCTTAAATTCAGTTACTATTTTTATGACTGAGTTTATAGGTAACTACGTCGGTGATTAAACCACACAGGCATGATACTGGTTATATATTGTGCAACCTCAGATTTTAAATAATTTTTTTATAGTTGTTTTATTAAAATTTAGTTAATTTAGAAATAAAAACTTAAAAAACAGTAATGTTCTTTTATATTTTAATTTTAAACTATTAGTATATAATTGTAATAGTCAATTATTTTATAATTAACTTGTAAAAAAACGTGTTGAAAAAAACTCTGAAATAAAATTACAAGTTGTAGACAAACAAAAAGTAACTTTGTAAAAACTTCTGACGTACTGAGCATTGGTGTAAATGTAATTAACTATATTATATAAGGTCTGTCATTGTAGAAAAAAGTTTTAAAAATAGAGATAGACCGAACATGTTAAAACTGTAGAAGTCTGTAAATAAACAAAAGTTACTAAAAGCAAGCGGGTTTGGTCGTTCACTAGAATTAGTATTTATGAGGACGAGGTTAAATTATTCATTGTACTCTAATTACCCTTGCAAAGTTAGATGCGACAACTAAACAGCTAACAAGATGGGATCCAGTTCGTTTATATTAAGATCTAAGGACTTTAGGTTATATTACTGAAGTTTAATGAAAATAAGTAATCTAGGAGATTGTTTATCGAACGCTTTTTTTACAACCAGAAAAGTTTTCTCTAAAAATAATAAATCAGCAGTTTGAATAAAATCGCATATATAAGTTCAGCACTGATAATCGTTGTTTAAGGAAGTTGAACAAAAGAATTCTTTAGTAATAGCTGCTGTTGAATGAGTCCCAAGCCATACAGCGAACGAACAAGGGATAAATCAGCAGGGAGTCCAAGAATTGCCAATTTATCTTTTGATCTAATGGCAGCCAGAGGACCTCTGGCCGATTGTGTCACCTTTGAACTAATACCATTGTTATCGATTTGTGTCAAATGGTTGAATATTTTATGTTCCATAAGTAAAATAAACACCTGTTATTTAAGTCGAAAAGAAAGTCTCATTAATTGCGTGTACGTTTAATTTAATTAGAAATGTATTATGTAGGCGTTTGTGTTGTAACTTTTTTAATTATTTCGCTCACGTGCAATTAACGTTGTAATTTTAAAAAGATTCTTAAAATTGTTTAGCAAATTCTAACTGTATGATAACATCGCGTCATGTATAAATTAAAATTTACTTGTTTTTTTTTTGAGTTTCAATTGTTTAAAATTTTCTGTTCAATAAAAACAAAGCTTTTGATATAATTAATACAAGTATTAAAATCTAACACCAGAAATTGTTTTCAACATAGTTAAATGTAATAATTATTTTGTATTTACTTTAGCATAGAATAAAATTTGAATCATTGCAAATAATATTTTTATTCAATAAAAACAAAACGTATATTTTGCTTTTACAACTTTGTAAATGTAGGAAAATGGAAAAAATATAGCAAAACCTTTTACAGTCTCAAGAAACGTTTTTCAATATACGACAGAGAAAATGTAGCTTTATTGAAACTTATTGCTTTATATTGTATAAGTTGGCAATATGTGTCATAAAAGTAAATGTGAACGAAATGCTTTAATCGTTTAGATTTTGAGACTGGCATCTTATTGTTTCATTTTGGATATAAACTGTTGCAATTCTGAGCGAGTTTATAAAAAAAGCGATTTTGTCTTGTAATATAAAATAACGCGTAAACAAAAATCAATGCAAAAAACTAATTTACGTTATAGAAAAATATTTGTACAAATTTTATTAAGAAACATGTTTATAAAAAATATAAACATTTTGCATTTTATTAATATTTTTGTTTTCGGTAACAATTTTTATGTAAAAGTGAAACTTTTTGATTTCGATTAATTGTTGCCGTACCTACTAAAAGTCATTTTTTGAGTACTTAGTTTTTTAATATTTTTTTTTTGGTTAATTTAAAGTTTGTTTTAACGACAATATGTTAAAATTGATGACATTCAGTATACTTCTGCTCTTTAGTGTAACATCTTAAGTATAGATGTTTAGTATTTCTGTTGAAATCTGTTGATTATATCTAATGGCTTGAAGCGCCTAAGTCTACGCACTGACTACTGATGTACTTAAAATAACAAGGGGATTAATACTGGTAAAATTGGATTCCGTAGAAGATAAGCTAGAAATCTTAAAGAAAAAAAGAAGGCTAAGAGGAACAAGGATATTTATAGATGAAGATATGACCCCAGTGAAAAGAGAAGTACAAAAAGATATAAGAATGAAAGGAAAAATACTAAAGAAATAAGGAAAAAGAACAAAAATAGGGTTTATGAAATTTTGGGTTGAGAGAGAGGAGATGCACTGGAACGTTAAGAAAAATAAATTAAAGAGAAGGAAGCTAGAAAAAAGGGGGAAAAGGTTTGAAATTGTGGTTTAGTAGAAACGTGACTGGAAAAGAAAGATTTGGAAAGATGGAACGTAAATGTACTAGAGAGATATAGATGGAATCTACAGTTCGTGACAAGAAAAGAAAAAAAAGAAGAGCGCAAGAGGGTATATTATCGGGAGTAAGGGAAGAATGGGTAGTAGAGGAAGAGGAGAATAAAAAGCAAGAGCAAGAAATAGTAGTAAATCAAATATTAAGAGAAGATGAGAGTAGATATACAGTGTACGGTCAAATAATAAAGGAAACAATAAAAACTCGAATCAGCTACTGATTGAAGAGAAGAGAGGAAAATTAATAATAGGTTTTTTAACGCAAGAATTGGAGAAGGTGGGGGTATCATAGTGAATGGAGAAGAAATAAAAAGAGTAACGATGGATAAAACATTAAACAAACAAAGTAGAGAGCTACTAGAGTTATGTGAGGGGAAGGGGCGGACTATACTCAACGGAAATATGGAGGAAAATATACATATATACATAAGTGAGAGGGGATATTCTAAAATAATATATGTAATAGTTAGTGGGGAGGTTTTGGATAAAATAGAAAGTTTTAAAATAGGGGAAGAGATTGATTCAGACCATCAGCCATTACAAGTAAGGCTAAAAGGTTAGAAAAAGTTTATACACAGTTTGGGGGGATAAAAAAGTATAGACAAATGAGAATATTGAGGTTTATAAGAAAAAATTAGAAGAGGAACAATGGATGGCGGAAGGAGTAGAGAAAGGAGTGAAAGCACTGATCAATAAAATCAATAAAGCATTAGAAAAGAAAAGACACAAGAAAAAAACTATAACCAAGTATTGACAAAAGAGGTGGGGAATAAGGATTGCAGGGAAGCCAGGAAGGAGGTAAGAAGAGGTAAAAGAACATGGAAAAAAGGAAAAATTGATAATCAAGAATATTGAAGATTGAGATCACAATATAAAAAAGAGTGTAGTAAGAGAAAAAATATAGAAAAGACTTGGACGAACAAATAAAAATGTTAGAAAATGAAGGAGGCATATGAAGCTTTTTAGATAACTACAGAAAAGTTGGTAAAAAAGGAGGGATACAAATCGAAATGAAAAAATGGAGAGAACATTGCGTAAAGGTCTTAGCGGGAGAAGAAGAGATGAAGGGTGAATTCAAAATAAAATGGATAACAAGAAGAGGAAGCAGTACGGCTATACAGAAAGAAGAATTTCAAGAAGCATTAAGAAAAATAAAAAGGACAGGCAGAAGGGACAGATGGGACGCAAGGAAAACAATAGAAATATACAGAAGAGAAAACGAAAGAAAGAATAGAAAAAGTTTAAATAAGATATGGTCTGGTGAAGGGTTTCCGGATGATTGGAAAGAAGCAGTAATATGTAATATGCCCAGCTTATAAAGGAGGAGACAGAATATAGGTAAAAAAACTATAGAGGCATAAGTGTAGCAATTGGGAGATATAAGATTTATATGACAATTTTATAAAAAAGACTGAGATGGATAAAAAAAAAGATCTTACCAGACTGGATTTAGAAGATAATATATATTTTGCAGTAGTTACTTTTGTAACAATTTTAATTTATATCCCGGAAAAATTTTCAAAATAGATTTTTAAGTTTTGGGAAATTTTCTGAATGAGATATGTCGTCCCCACCTTTCCTGTCGGTTTTTTTTAAAGGAGGCCATTTAGGGATTTTTAGAGAAGGGGGCACGTGCTGCGTGACCACCGAAAACAGAAAGTGCATAAATTAGATCCACGAGGTATTAATTGTTACAAACCTGCGACTTCTCAGTGAATTTATTAATGAAGCACCAATTTATCAAATCTCCACGTATCGTTAATTTTATACGGTTTTCCTCACTACATTTCGCATGGTGAATCTTTGGCTAATTTCATTCAGAGTTATCTCTGAGCCTGCACACCACCTGAAGGCTCGTTTCTGTGACCACCATCAAAATTGCTTGACTGTTGACGAGGCTGAGACCCTTAGATTGAAAGCCCTGGTAGGTTCATAAGGCAGTCCCTGCCATCAGTAGTCTCCGGTAATTAGGTTGAGCCGAGGCAACTATACACAGGTACCATCTAAGTTAGCTATTAGGGTTCTTTAGAAAAAGTATTTGTCTCCGTACTTTAACTAGATATATATATTTTTATAAATTTAGTCAGCTATAAAGGTTGAACTTACTGTTTTTGAACGCGGCTATAATGAAGTGTATTAATAGCTCACCTCAGTGTGCGTGACTGTAATAAATAAATATAGTAAGTTTATTTTAATAAGAATTACGCGCATTTTGGCCAAAATATACGTAAGTTTTTGTCTTTTAGGTTAAGTCGCGAAGACGGTATTTACAACTGCGTTTGGCTTATGACGCGCTGGCTGTGGCTCCACGCGCACATTCGGTCTGCTATAAAACTATAAAAAATTAAATAATGTACATTTATTATAACTTTTTATATATCTGTATCTTTTTATTAATATATTTTTATCTCTACTTTTGTTTTAATCTTTATGATGCAGTTAGTAACTAAAATCTTGGA
This sequence comes from Aquatica leii, assembly GCA_035610365.1. Taxonomy (NCBI): domain Eukaryota; kingdom Metazoa; phylum Arthropoda; class Insecta; order Coleoptera; family Lampyridae; genus Aquatica; species Aquatica leii. Next base: position 82,399,866 of record CM069435.1, read on the forward strand.
TAAGTTGCTTAACAAAAGCGGTTATAAAGTAGTTTCAAATAATGGTAACAAGCATGTTTTCAAAACAGTTACATAGCAGTTGCTGTAAAAGGTAACTACAATGTTACAAATCAATTACAAAACCGTGATGATAAACCATTACAGAAACGATTCAGAATAAGTAAACATGATTTGTAAAAAACCGTTTTAGCAACGCTGCAAAACAGTTACAAAGTAGTAATTGCAACGGTTTCAGACACGTTGTAAAACGGTTATAATATTACTGCAGTTGCCTTGCAACTGACCAAATCCAGTGTTGACAACGTATCAGGAAAGACTCAGCAACGATTCTGTAACTAAATTCCTTACTGAAACCATAGTTGCAAGAAAGTTTTACAACCGTTTTGTAACTGATTTTTGCTACTTGGGATTGTTACTTCCATATGATCTTCCGATTTCAATCTTTTGTTTAAATATATTTCTAGATATTTGAACGTCACACGTATTGCCGAATTGTCATATAAAATTGATAATTTATTTTTGTATGATTTCGACGGTGATAATCGTAAAATCTTAAGAAAGAAGCATTGTCGAGCACTAGTAGAGATGATAAAGAAAATGGGCATTTATCCAGTTTTCTAAGAACATCAAACTTTAGTACTTTATGGTTTGAATAACGGCTGTGGAAATATATCTTTTCATAACATACTTAGAGAAGAAACTGGGCTAACCGGATATGCTAAACAAAACGTTGACAATGCTTGTGCAAGTGCTAGGAGGCTGTTTATTGTAATTCCTTGTTCCATAATATTAGAAAGGGTACTAAAACTGAATCAAATAGACAATTGGGCCGTGGACAACTTTTCTAAAAGAATTAGACGTTTACATCTTCCTTGTGCGCTTGTACGATATATAGTGCTAAATACTTTTCAATAAATAAATTCAACCAAATAAATCAATTTATTCGATCTGACTTAAAATTAACTCGTTGGGACCGTCAAATATCTGTTAGTTGTAGTATTTGAAATATGTAATAAATTTGTTAGTAATAGTATCATGTGCTATAAACCAGAAGCAAACATTAAAATTGATTAAGTGAAACTATTTTTTACAAAAACCAGATGTTCATTCTCCTAATATATGAGTTATAAACCCAATAAGTTTGGTATACATTTTTGGATTGCAGCTGATATTGAAACAAAATATATGTAGATTTCCTTACCTAGGCAAGGACGATTTAAGGCCAACTATGTTGTGGTAATTTAACACCTAATACAAATCATGGTTAAATTGATCGATTACTCAAAGAAACAATTTGCAAAAAGACAGATTCTAACAATAATATAATTATTATTATAATAGGAGTTAAAAAAATAAAAAAAAAGGTATATTAATAACAATTACATAAGAATTATAAATTCGTTAATTAATATAGTAATATTACAACTATAATATCGATGTAGGCAAAACACCATACAACTATTTACATCCAATCGCCAACAAACGTCATAAGCAATTGATCAACAATCGACAATAATAATAATGAATCGCAAAAAAGTAAAATATGAGCACTGAAACTTACTCAACCGACAATTCTTCGTCACAAGTAGTAACGTTCGTTACTTCCTTTTATTAGATTTAAGAATGAAAATATGCGCGGTATATAAACTTATGTACGATAGTTAATGTTGTTTTGCCCTAAACTAGAACTGAGTTTAAATGATCGAAAAAACTTGACAGATGTTACTTCAACGTACCCAACGACAATACATAGGCTTACAGATGATATAAACTGAGTATAAATTTGAGTCAGCATGATCTATGTTATGATTACATAAAATAAGTTATACGTTCATGGCTGACGCTTAGTGAATACAAAACAAATACATAAAAGCAAAATTATACGACACTAAGGAGTAGTACGTACAAGGCTGACATAAACTCGTATATATATAAATGCGAGAATGTATACGCTATACTAAGTAACGTGGATAAAGAGGAATGTTCACAGCGGCTTTAAAAAAGTCAAGAGCTAGTAAAATGGCCAATAGAAGATTAGTATACACTTAAGAACCAGTCACAATAGCACTAGACCTTGTCAAAAATGGTTCGTTAACATCTTATAGAGCTAGCAAGATACACAAAACACTTAAAAATACTCTTGCTAATCATGTTAAAGGGCGAAGAGGTAAATTTAGTTCAAGCTATGGTAAGAGAACAGACTTTTCTCCGGAAGAAGAAACATCACAAGCTAACTGTATTCCCTCTTTAGATAAATTAGAGTTTGGCGTGACTAGAAAAGAAATAATAAAAATTAAAACAATATTAAAACACAGTTTAAAAATGGAATTGTTAGTGAAGATTGGTTTAAACGTAGACATAATCTTTCCATAAAAATTTGCGCGATTCCTTTTTAATTTAGGACAGCTTGAAAAAACAGTAAAACAACTCGGATTGGAGGATAAACCTTCTCAAATTCGAAATTTAGATGAAAGCAGTTTCTTTTCCGATCCTTCCAAAACAAAAGTTAATGGCTAAAGAGAACGTGCGTCAACTCGTGGTCCTGGGATACAACATACTACTGTTTTAATGTGATGTAGTGCAATTAGCGACAAAGCACCTCCGCTAATAATTTTTATGGACAAGAATGTGCGAGATTAACAGATTGCACCATCTGCCACTGAATTCCGTAATACGACATATGCGGCAAGTGCTAATGCTCGTGATTCGGTACACCACACCGCTTCCTAAACGACAACAGTACGCAGTTTGTAAGCGCGGTAGTGCAGCATGTGACCTACTGCCTAGGGATCAAACAAGTGCTCACTCCCATGTACCACCCGCAAGCAAATGCCGTAGGACGGAGAAACAGGGATTTAAAAACACAGTTGGCAATACTAACTAAACAGCAACAAACAGCCTGGCTCATGTTTCTATCAGCAATTCGCTTCGCTATGAACACAACCAAAAGCGAGTCCACCCAAACAACAGCCGCTCACTTAACGTTTGGTAGAGAACTCAGAACGACGGACGACGTCACTCGCGACCAAATGTCCATAATACAGTCCGACAACTTCATTCCGAAAATCATTCCGTTCCTAATGCAGCTAACCGGAAGTATTCGAGAAGCCCGATTGCAACAAGAAGGGAAACAAGAACAACGAAAGAAATACGCGGGTAAAACCCGCCGGGAAGCACCTGACTACCAGCCTGGAGGCCTGGTCCTCATCAAAACGCACATCCTAAGCAATAAAGAAAAAGGAACAACGAGTAAACTCGTACCCCGCCGAGATGGCCCGTACCGAGTGCTACAGAAAAAGTCACCTACGACGTACGAAATAGCCCATAAAGAAGGTGGTGAGCTAGTAGGAACCTACCACACATCGGCCATCACCTCATATTATGGTAACCCGGAATAAGTGCCCAATGCACCAATCAGGAAAAGGGGACGACCGAGAAAGGTCAACCCTGACACATCTAATCCTTAATCCTCGTCGGGGCGTCATAAGGATTCAGAGGGGGAGTCTGTAACAGACCCATAAAACGCCTACCAGTCAGACACCCACAACACACGCAGTACATGCGCCTCTCACCAGAGCTACGCCACACGGAACGCTCATAGATGGAAACACAATCGAACTATACTAAGATAAGAACGTCTTCCGGGTTTGGACCGTGAAGAACTCAAGCAAGCAACCGAAATCTAACTAAACATTTCTCAAAAGTTAGGTAATCAACTTGTTAACTAAACCAGATTCTAAACTCAGAAAAGGTAAGAAAGAAAACGATAAACTTGAAAAAGCAAGAACCACTACAGAATTAGGTAATCAACTTGTGAGCAAGCCAGATTCTAAACTCCATAGAAGTGACTTAAAAAAGAATACTCTCCGTATATAAAGAAGAAGTATCGTCACGCTGGTTAAGCTCGACTCTGATTGGGTTACGGTTGAACGAGGGCGTGTTTTCGATAAAGGACTAATGACCGGGAACGATTTTTTTCACGCCCTGTTGAAGCCCCTTACGAAAGTAAGGCAACTTTGGTTACAACATTGACACGATCCAAACCCGGAAGACGTTCTTATCTTAGTATAGACTCCGGCCGTGGAAGCCTTCGCTATTACATTAACAATCGAACTAGTTTATAAGTGCAGCCACCTGGCTCAACGAGCAACCACTAAGACGGCTTTTTTCCGTAAGAACTTCTTAGGCAATACGGTTCTTTTATTAAAAGCACCTCAACACGTGATCACCAGGTGTCGCTTCAAGGCTGACGTCCCGGACATCCAGTGTTAGTGCTCGTGACTCGTGGTAACTTAAACTTAAGACGTTCTTTCCGTACGACTTTTGAACTCTTTCAGTTTTACTGTCTTAAATACCTCTGCTTGTAAATATTTCTAGTGTTAGTATAAGGTTGTAACTTTTGTAAATAGTAGTGTTGATAGCAGAATAAAACTTCGACCGTCAGCCTTACAATTATAATTAAATATTTATGAAATGATAGAATAATAAATTGAATTAAGATTTTCTATGTCAGTTCTATAATTTACTGCATTAGGACTTTTTTTAAGTTCTATCATCTCATAAATTAGTCTCATTTTTAAATTTTTTTCGTCATAAGTTGTATTGCACTAGCTCCGTTTGTTAATCACAATATTTTATTCGGAGAAAAAGGTCTTAGCCGCTTTTACCCGCGGACTTGTGGTGAGTGCATCCACGGTGTATGAAAGTAAAAAATTAGAAATAATTTATATAACCAAAAAAAATATATAACCGAAGCTACTGAACTGCTCGGAGTGAAATTCCATAGGCAAATATTATTGGCGATACAGCGATAGGAAGTTACACTTAACATTTTGTGGATTGCGTTTGAACCACCTTACATTACTAAGTGAAGTTGATTGTAAATTTATAATTGTGATCACATAGCATTCTTTGAATGATGATCAAACAGCGCCGTTATAACGCGCTCACACCTGCCGAAAATTTCATAATAGTAGGAAAAATATGGACATCTGGTACAATAAATTGAAATTTTGAATTTACGTGGACAAATACGATTATTTGATTACGCTAATTCCAAAATTTTGAAATAATTTATATTTTTAGGATAGTTATAAACGCTTTCATAAGAGGCAACAAATATAATTTTTGTTAGTTTTTTAAAATGTTTCATAAACAGTAAACATACGGTATAGGGTGCGCTTATAAAACTTAGCCTAAAATTCAATAAACATTCCAAAATGTAAAAATATGAAGGGTGTTTAATTTAAAATCACAAAATTGATAGTTACTTCCGGTATAAACGGAAGTCGGTCATTATTGAAAATACTTTAGTTAAAAAGATCATATTCTAAGACCCACTTGCGCCATATTTGAAAACTCTATTTTAATTAGTTCTAGAAATATCTCTAATAGGCCATCATCGTGACACCCTGTATAATTCTTAATGACCACTTTGTTAATAGAATAGAAATAAAATGTTTTAAAAATATATAGAAAATGTATCTACTTAAAATGTTAATAATTTAAAAAAAGCCAATAGTATCAGTAGATGCAACAAATAGCAATATAAACAATTTAGTTTTCTAATTTTAATTTAATTTTTTAACTATACCACTTAAAATTTATTTGTAATTAACATCAAATATTACAAGCACGTAGAAAAGAATATATGTATTTATTCCTAGGTGTAACTCATATGAAATATTGCATATTTACTCTAATTAGTTTTCTTACTTTTTGCTTTTTACTTAATTAAAACTATATTTATATATTATTTAACTATAATTTTATGTAAATTTTAAACATTTATTTAGTTTTGCAAATATGTATTAAGTTTCAAACAAAAAGTATGTTGCTATAAATACGAGTACGTTAAACATACCTAATTTTTTCTAAAAAAACTTGTATGCAATATAATCTTTTAAATATCAAAGATTGATTGTTATGTTAAAACTTCTATTGTTAGAAACAAATCAAGTTTAATTCAGGTATTTACTGTACAAGTAATAAAATTAGCAAAAGCATTTAAAAGTAATTAAAAGTATACTCAAGAAACTTTTTCTAAACGCTTAATTATATTGAGAGGAAGTAAATTTTCTTACACAAACTTTTATTATAGTTAACGGAAGCGCATTGGCATTTCAATTAATCAATGTCTCAAAACAAGCGACGCAATTAATTAATAAATATTTTTTTTTCATCGTATCCCGTTAATTAAAATGCTACGTTAAATAGATGACTAGTAATCGCCTTAATATCATACAACTGAACGGAGCTTAAATGGTTCTAGTGCTACCACGGCCTATTGATCCTAAAATTGCATTAACATTGTAACGGTTAGTTAATTTTGACATTAACTAATTAAACCGCTCTGTTCTAACCTCCTTCACGTAAGAAAAACAAACACAATTTGATACAATGACGTTTTCTGAAATGTTTTTCAAAGTTTCATACAAACCGTTGTTAGGTACTTTGTGTGTGCGTGATTAATTTTATCAAACAGTTAAAGTTTTATACTGCATATGTTAAACCGAACTATTAATTAACAATAACCGTAACGTGATGTAGAACGTTTTATCGATGTACTTGCATTTGTTGCTCTTTTAATAGTAATTTTTTTAGTAAAGTTTGATAAATTTTATTACGATAAACGTAATTATTAAATAAAACAATTTTATTATTAAAGCTTGAACAAAAATGAATTTAAAAATCTGTAAAATATGTATGCAAATATGCACCAAAAATAGTCAAAGTATGCAAAAGTCTGCATTAGTTATGATTGTTATGAACTAAATGCTCCGTTTTCATTGAATTAAAACTTTTCTCTATTAACGCAAAATCCTTGTCGCATTGAATGAAACTATGACTACTGACTACTTATGTTCAATAAAAAGTTCACAACTAATCAAAATAATGTACTGTATTGTTCCATACAGTAATATTCCTTTTAGATATAATATTTATGCTTAGAATGCGTAATAAGTAAGATTTTCTCTTGTAACCACTTTTCCTTCTCGGTCAGATATGTAGGAGTGCTTATTATCTTCAAAGTTGATACCATGTCAAAATACGTCAGCGTCAAAACAAACATAACTTGTTCTAATCGAATAAAAGCACATTGCAAGCATTGTTTTATTTAATTTAAAATGTTGCTTCAATCTTTTGATGATACATTTTAGTTCATATTTGCTGCTTGACTAGTTTGGTTTTTATTTTGCAATTTAACGTGTTACATTTGTTGCATTCCCAGGTGCTCCAACACAAATTATTAGAAATTCTTAATGGTGTAGTCTATACCACGACTAGCTCTATTATATTCATAGAATAGAGTATGGTTAGATGGAACTAAAGAAGTAAATATATTAGGGCGCCATATCCATTAAAACGATTACAGAATAATCTTGCCGGATATTATAACCCGAGAATAAAAGAAGATCCACACAGATAAACAAATATAAATTAAATTTGCCAAATTAACAAAAAGAAAAAGAAGTTTTTTCTATAAAACATACGTTATTAGAGCAAATTTTAAAAATAATATTTGAAGTAGGCAATATATGCAACACACCGTACCGCAGTGCAATTTAATTCTTAAACAACATCGCCGTGCGGTGTGTGCAATAATTTGTTTTTGAGTTTGAATTACACACAATTACAGAATATAATTAATAATTGTAGAAAAACGCCGCACGCCAAATCAAGCTTCAAAATTACATAAATTTAAACATAAACAAACAATTACAGTATTTGTGATGACATGCATTATGATATAAGCTGGTCGAACGTAACACGATCAACAACAGAAATTTATTAACCTTTCTGTTTTCTTGTAAGTTCTTCTGTTACGTTTTGCTAGTTTTTAATAACTTTTATTTAAAAGTTTATGACTTTGTTTGCTTTAGCATTACTTAGCTCTTACAGAAAAAACATTTATAAACCATTAATGTTTTAGAAAATTAACTTTGTTACACGTATACTCTTTGAGTTTACTTGACCTGAATCTGTAAAGTAAAGTTTGTTACTGTCTTAAATTTTTAAATTGCAGTCATTGTGTCATATTTTTGTTTTCATAAAAATTAACATTCATGTGATATGGGATCAGTTTTTGATTTTGGTCGGCCGTGTAAGTGTAGGTGTAGTGCAAATGAATAAATTATGATTATATATAGGACACACCCAAATAACAAAATTCTCGTAAAAAGATATCTTTTTAACATCATTTCTCGGGTATCAATTAGACATCATTTTGGCCACTTTTTTCATACAAAATTTTTGTTGAAAATTTCGCATGAAATCGGTATCTATAAACTGTCACTATCATTTTTGACGCATCAAAATGATACTATCTATAAGAAAGCTGAATGTCACTGTGATGCCAAAATCATATCACATAGCATGATTATTCTGTCCCCCCTATTCTGTTATCAAATTTGTATTAATTAAATTAATGCTCCCATGTTAATTAATACAAATATGCACAGTATAAATAATGATTATATTTTTTAACTTTACTATGTTTAGTGGAGATTTAAACTTTACAAATTACACATTGGAATACAATATTTTAAACTTTTATATGGTAGCAGACATCGTTTTAACAAACATTTAAAGTAATAAAAATCTGAGGTTATACCACGTTATACTCCATTGGACAAAAACGGACATTCTTAGTAAGCCTTTAGTGCGTAGAAAGATGTGGAAAATTGTGCTGATTAGTTTATAATACCGCCAAAATAAAATAAAATTATATCTTAATAATATTTTTTTATGTACACCATTCACCGTAAAAAATTATTAATATTAAGTCTAATACAATTTATCTTTTTTTGCAAATTGTCTTTTGCGTAAAATACACAATAGATTAACTTTCAGATTACCAAGCAATTTTTGAGGCGCCGATTAGCAAGTGGGGTCCGATTAATTTGTAATGTTAACCTTTATTAATATTTTAAATTAACATTAGATTTCATATAAACTAATACAAATATATTGTAAAATGTAGACATAAATTAGTGAGGGCAACAACTATTCCATATTATAGTAGTTTTTTTCTGGCAATGTTGTTTACATACAAAGAGTTTGTACTTTTCACATGTTTCCGAACATTTTTTGTCATTTGCTCTTGGGCATATCTTACAACGACCTCTTTTTGTGTTGTTCTGTGTCTGTCAAACAACATTTTTTTACATCGCAAAACAAATAACAATTGAAAAATTTGTTATATATTATTAAACATTGTTGAAAGAAACTCAGCTAAAAAAAATATTGGGACAGTTGTAAAAAAACTTAAGAAAAGACAACAAAAACAACACGTCTCGGGTCAAAAAAGTTCAACAATTGATATTAATTAAAAGCTACGAAAAGCAAAGAAAATAAATACAGTTGAAAAAACAAAAATAGATGCTACAATGCTAAAAATGTTGTAAATTTTGAGCAATTCTTAAAAAAAAACTTAATTCTGCCCCTTAAAAAAGTAGTTTAAACATCATAAATGAAGTAACGGTCAAGGCTCTAAAGAAAGAAGCAGAAGTATGCAACAAATAAGACCATTAAAAACCCGAGAACAACAACATAAAACTGCTAAAATGTTATAACAAGGGGGTGAAATCCTAGTAAAGCCACTGGGATGTTTTTTTAACACTAAACCTACCAGAGCGGTCAAATGACCGCTTTTGAGACTTTAATGAAAATTGTTTAATTCCAGGTTTTTATTTTTTTTGTTTCTTCTTATTGTTTATGCTAAATTCTGTATTAATTACAATCAACTGGAAAAGACTATAATGTTTATTTCAAAAGCGGTCATTTAACCGCCATCGGTAGAAATAGGTATATAAAATATGTCGGTAGGTTTAGTGTTAATAAATGCCTAGAACAAGAAGATGCTTTACAGGATTAGAAAAAATCCTTATTTTGAAAAGGTAAGCAGAGATATTCTTAAAAACTATCGCACGATTGATCTTTTTACTAGATCTTTACCAAACCAAAGAGCAAACCGGATTCTGAAAGGGTTTTAGTACAATTGAACACTTACCTACGGTAAAAATCTTTATAGAAAAGACACCAGAGGAAAACATTCTCTTCTGGATAGTCTTTTTATATTATAGGAAGGCTTGTGACACTCCTGAGCTCTGGGTCATTTAACAAAAACTATAAAAAGTGCAATTCAATACATGTGAGATTACACAATATCATCAATTAAATGCAAACAAATAGAAGAGTAAGACAATGAGACACAAACAGTAGATTAAAAGATATGTTTCCAATAAACATACCGACCTAATTTAAAGTAGAACTGTGTATAACCATTGCGTGCTACCAATAACCACATATGAAACTAAAACGTAGGTTCTTATAAAACCAATAATATAAAAACTGAGAGTCAACCAAAGAGTTATAGAAGGAAGAAAATTGGGACTCACATGAAAAGATCATATCGCATAGTAGTAAAAGCAATATAAATAAATGAAATGAAACATTAACCAGATGAAAATTATGGATACATTGAAGATCTGTAAGTCGACGCCATAAAGAAAACCGCGGAATTCAATCGGTACAACGTTGCACAGAATGAAAAAAATTGAAAGAGTATACAGGAGAAAGCAGTTAAACAAAGTGGAAGCAAAAGATTAATGTGTAATCTATATCTATGTTAATTTGCAGAAATATTTCGTTGCAACGTGCGACATTTTGAAAAATCAGCGTTAATACAAAAAAGGGTTTCATCTATGAAATTATTAACAAAAGCTTTTTTTGCCAAATGTTGACAATATTTAAACGCTGCATCGGTCGCGATTTCATTTGTTGCCTGATGCCCGATCGATTATTAACTTAGCGAAGTAAAAAGGTGCATGGGATAAAAGATATCTGCTTTTGAAATTTTGGTTTTTTGTAGTTTTACTTTTACAGACTTTATAGTGATGTGTTTTGTGTTGTAAATGAAAGTGAGTTCATCTAAAATTTTTTTTTATTTTAGATTTATTAAAACATTAAAAGCCAAAAACTTGCATCTTAAAAATCCTTTTATGTTTGATTATATCAACATCATTGTTAGTTGAAGTAAATTCAATCAGAATAATTGATAAGCACTAATATTACTATTTATAAAAATTTATAAATTTTGAAATAACTTGAAATAAGTAATGTTGAGAAAGTGCTTTTGAGTTTGAGTTTGAGACGTCGAAACATTTCCATTTTTCATGAAGAATTTGTCAATTGGTTTACTTACTTATTAATTTCTTTACAGTATACAGGATGTCAGAAAAAAAAATGGTCTGGATACCAATATTTGCTGAATAAAAGAAAAAGAGAGGAAGAACTGGAAAACCATGTCAAAATTACGCATTTTTTTTCAAAACCCGAGTCTACTTTGCCAAATATTAATAACAATAATAACACTGCTGAATCCCAATATTCTGAAACTGTACTTGAAACAAGTATCAGCAGCAGACAAGAAACTGATCTTCTAGAAAGCAATCCATCAACATCTTCAGGTTTCGTTGATAATGAGAAATCAATACCTTCAAAAACTACCAGAACGGAAAATATGAGTTAACTTTCGAAAGATGCTGCACTATGGTCAAAGAAATTACGTTCTAATAATATTATAGAATTAGTAGAACGTGGCCCTGCTTATTATCAAAACAAAAAGGATACAAGGATATAAGAACAAAGAAAAAATTGAGCGTTTTTGGTTGTTGTATTCCGAAACAAAAAATTCACTTTACTGCTTCCGTTCCAAAATTTTTAATGACAGCGATTTGAAATCTGTTCGTCTTAGTGATAAATCTGATTACAATGACTGGCAGCATTTAAGTAAACATTTAAACATTCATAAAAAGAACAAGTTGCATATAGAAAATGTTCTAAAATTGCTAGATCTTTCTAACCGTTTTAATAAAAATGAAATAATTGATTCTGAAATTCAAAATGTAATAAACAGAGAAACTTAATACTGGCAAGCTGTTATAGAAAGAATTTTCTACGTGATTCGGCTTTTAGGTCAGCAAAATTTAGCTTTTCGGGGAATTAGTAATAAGTTGTTTCAGAAAAACAATGGTAGCTTTTTAAAATGCATAGAAATGATTTCCAAATTCGACCCGATTATGTCAGAACATACACAACGCTCTCAAATAAAAGAATACAAAAACTATCTCGGAGATAAAATACAAAATGAAGTAATTAACTTGATCGGTGAAAATATCAATTCCAAAATTTTAGAACTAACTAAAAAGGCAAAATATTCCATATTATTAGACTGCACTCCTGACTCTAGTCACCAAGAACAAATTTTAGTTTGTATAAGATTTGTTAATTTAAAGGGCACGGGCATTAGTATAGAAGAACATTCTTTATTATTTTGTCCTATAGATGATGTGTCGGGTAAAGGCTTGACAAATTTTTTTTTGTCGGCGTAAGAGAAAGAAGGCTTAAATATCAACGATTTGCAGAATCAGGGTTACGACAATGGGGCAAATATGCGTGGTAGGCATAATGGTCAACAAAATGAAAATTTGGATTTTAATTCGCGAGTTTTCTTTGTTCCTTGTCGCAATCATACCCTAAATTTAGTCGTTAATGATGCCGCAAAGTCGAATAGTTTGAGCATCAATTTTATTTATTTAGTTCAAGAACTTTTTGTATTTTTTTCAGCTTCTACTAAACACTGGTCAATTCTCAAATCTAATTTATCTAATGTAACAAATTTAGCTTTAGAAACTTTATCGGCTACTCGATGGACTAGTAAAATAGATGCAATAACGCTATTAAAGTATCAATTTGGGGAGGTTTATGATGTTCTGTTTGAAATAAGCGAAGGAAAATTGGAAAATAACGTATAAAATTTTTCTGCATCGTTGGCCAAAAAATTACAAAATTTTGAGTTCATTTGCATTTTTATATTGTGGTATAATATTTTAAGTAAAGTTAACATTGTTAGTAAAATTATTCAAAAACCGAACTTTGATGTTGCTGTGTTGTAATCATTTAAATAATTAAAAAAAATTTTTGAAAGCTTATCGCTCAGATAAAGGTTTTAATGATCTATTGAGTTTAGACATAGAACCTAAATTCAAACAACAAAGAGGTCTAAGACCGCGAAAAATTAAAAAAAACATTTTGATTATCAATGTGACGATGAACCGATCAACGACGAAACTTTCAAGTTCAAAGTTGATTTTTTTTAATGCTCTAGATGTAATCATAACATCAGTGGATGAGAGATTCCAATTACTTTTTTCTTACTCTAATAATTTTGCGTTTTTTATAGAATATTGATAAATTTAAAAATTATTCTGAAAACGAACAATTGGAATTATGTCAAAAAGTTGAAAACTTATTAAACGACAAAACACGCAATGAATGAGACATAACTGCCGTGGAACCTGTTAAAGAATTGCAATATTTACAAAATTTTGATGAAAAAGTTATTACGTCTCCAGTAGAAACTTTAAATTATATAACAAATAACTACTTAATGGATTCTTTTCCTAATACCAGCATAATACTTTGTATTTTATTATCAATGCCAGGTTCTGTTGCTACCGCAGAACGATTTTTTTCAAAACTCAAAAATATTTAAGATCGACCATGGGACAAAACCGACTAAGTAATCTTGCTATCATTTTAATAGAGACGGACCAGCTAAAGAAATTAGACACCGAAGATTTAATTAAACAATTTGCAAAAATTAAAGCACGGAAAGCTCAATTCACTTAGCTAAAATATTAATAACAATACCTAATACCTGGATATTAACCTTTAAAAGGGGACATTAAAATAATATATGGTTTGGTTTTTATTTGTCCATCAGTTTCGTCCTGTGATATATAAACGAGTATTTTTAATGTTTTAAATATTTTTTTTATTTCTTGTGCTTTTGTATCATATATTACATTTGAAACTAAAATACAAAAATTTTGAGTTGTAATACTGTTAGAATATATTTCTGTTTTCTATAAGTTTATAATTATGTTATGTACCTCAATGAAAAAATACTTGTATATGGTTTATGGCTTGTACTTGTAAAATATAAAAATTAAAATAAATTTATGAAAATACTATTTAAAATTATTTTTCAATAGTGGATAATAATACCTAACTTAACCTGTATCTGTACTCACATATGAACGTAAATTTGCACAAGGGTGCGGGCCTGCAAATAACATTTTATACAAAAAAAAATAATTTGCTTAGATTACAATAAATTAAAAACTACAATGCATATTCGATGATGTTATAATACTTGCAACGCATATTTTAGTACACCCGAAGCTAAAAAATTGCTTACTGTCTATTTATATTAGATTATTGATAACGTTTATCAAAATTAATTAAATTTTTGTTGTATTCGGTATTAAACTTTATAACTTAGTTAATGACGTGTAAACGTGGTGGAAATAATTTCAACAATTTTTACACAAGACTAGAACTTTTTGTTTACAATATATTTTGTAGCAAACTAGAAATTGTTATGTTCTTCCAAACCGTGCAAGCTACTCGTGCTTAAAATTATTTTTCTTTTCTGAAGACGTTATGCCATGCTGCCGTGACTGTTTGATATCGTCTTGCAGTATCCACAAAGTAATATTTAAAAAAGCTATTAGAAAACATGACATTATTTGTTTTGTTGTGTGTTCTCTCAAAAACCAATTTTATTTAGGTATATGTAAATGTTGTAGAAGCTTTAAATTTTATAAAAAAATATGTTGTGTTAAAGCAAAATTGATAAACTATTGAAGCTATTTTTGACTATAATAAAAACATTTAAATTTCTAAGTGATTTTTTTCTTAACACAATTTTCTTAGTTGTTTTTATTTGTTAGAAATTAAATCCATTTGATAATATTTCTATTATTTAATCAGGTTCTAACAATTTCACAAAAATAAAATTGATGTTGACAAAACAAAATTAAAAAATTAAAGCTATCGTAAGGTACCAAGAAATCATTTATGCAGAAGGCAAAGCGTACTATAACATCGGACGATAGTCAGCTTAAAGTGCTCTGCAAATCTATAAAACGCGATTGTAGCTGAAGATTAAACCTAATGAAATAGCAAACCATTACACAAAGTAAACACCGTTTTATCAGTTTGCAGTTAAGCATTAGCAAATTGCTAATACCGTTTTACACTTGTAATTCCGGAACGTTCCTGTCAGCACTTGTATCCTTGTTATACTTGCTTTAATCAATATTTGATATAATCAATTTTGCCATAAATGCAATTATTCACGATTAATTAAACATTTTTTTAATGTAGTAATAATAATGTTTTTTTAGGTTTGTGCACATCAGCTCTGGGAATGGAATCAGGTGCGATTAAGGATTCGGCAGTGTCAGCAAGCTCGGCGTATGATGCTGGTAGTGTCGGACCGCAACATGGAAGGTTTGTAAAAGTTTTACTAATTATATTAAAAATTCAAATCAATGTAATAGTTTGTACACTTTCAACTTTATCACAAAATTTTGTGACTAAGGTTTACGTTTAATACTCATACTATTTATAATTACTACTACACACTAAAAGCTAATTTGTTTATGATTAGCTTTCAATTTTTTTAAATGTATTTTTTAATATACCAAAATTAAAATATTGTATATTAGTTACAAGATATATTAAAACGTTTTAATAAAATAGTTTTGTAAGTATTCTTGTAGTAAAAGTAACAGTTCAAATTAGAAAAATTGAAACTTTTCATTTAATATCTTACTAGGCATTTTGTTTCTAATTTAATATAATTTTTTGTTTGACGAAACAGATTGAGGAAATTGTTTATATAATTTACGTATAAGGCAAAACTCTATTTTCTGCTTCTTTTTCTTAAGAGTCTTGTTGTGCACAGAATAGGGCATAGGCTTACCTTTTATTTTTCTAGCTATCTCTATTTTGATCATCTTCTATCTATTTCAATTCTATGGCCCCTTTGGTCTCCTTCTTACTAGTATTTCTTCCCATGGTCGTCATTTTAAAATTGTGTTATTTAATATATTGTCTGTAGTTCTGGCAACATGTCCAGCATATATCTATTTTAAGCTCGTTACTATTTGTACTATATCGGTGACGTATATTTTTAATTAGATACACTCATTCCTCTTTTTGTCTCTTAGTGATATGCCTAGCATAGATCTCTCTATTGCCTTTTGTTTCAATTGTAATTTTTATATTCTTCTTTGTGTCATTCTTGATTCTAAGTAAATTTAAGCTTTATTTGTAAGAACTTAGTTCTCCTGTTTCAGCTAAGAATCATTTGTTCTTGATTTAAGAATTATTTAATATTTAACGAACTTTTTAAAAACTTAAAATACTAAAATTCTTAAACTAAGTGTATTCATTCATTCTCAATTTTAGTACGTATTCGAATTTTTTAGAATGTGTCTCTACTCAACCGAGATGGTTTGTTCTTATTTTTATGCATGCATTTCTAAATGTAGTAAAACGTTCATTCTTATTTTTAATTGCTATTTGCTTACTTAGAGAATGCCAATATTCTTAGTACTTACTTTGAAAATTTTATTTAGAATTATCTTTCTCACTTTCAGTTGTAAATTCTTAATTAATTGGATTGAAAGATAAACTAAAAAATAACTGCTTCATTTAAGAGGCTCACCATAAACATCTCGCTTATTATAAGAAATACACATTTACTTGAATTATAAAAAAAGTTGCGCAATTAGAACGGTAAAAATATGATACCAAGAAGTTCAGCATATCTTTCACTGGCGGGTTCTACATTGCACAAATTTGAATATGATGGTACTAAAGTAAAATCGTACTTTGTACATATTACTCCCACTGTCGTAAGCCATCCTATTAATTTTTTTACGGATATTATACACAACTGTTATATGTATTAAATGTATTTGTGTTAACACGAGGTAACCATTTTTGCTTTTGTTTTTTTGATACGTTTTATTAGAAACAAAATATTTTAAGAACGCCGTAACTTACTATGTAGAACTATTGGCGTAATTATAAGAAAAGACGTACTTTATAAAGCTTGGCCTCAGTAAACTTTGTCGTTTGTCTCGTTTTTCTCCCAATTCAAGGAGGTTGTTTCTTGTAACTTCTTTAAATCAAATATAACTTCTTGACTTATTTCAATTGGAACATATGGATTCTTCAGTTTTGACGATCTCACAAGGGTGTAGCGTTGGTGTATACACGGGTACATGTCTTGCTGCCTTCTCAACAACGCTGTGTGCGGAGTCGCTTTCACTTTGCATGTGGCCCTTCTGTCAGAAGGTGTGGTGAATTTTCATTGCGTACTTTTTTGTTAAGTAGTTATAAAGCCAAAAGAGGAACTTTTTCCGGATCTGTCTCAAACACCAGGAAACAGCTACCTATTTCGGAAGACTTTCTTATGACTATACATTTGTGACACATATAGCAAAAGGCCTGATTTTATGCTAAATTAAAAATAGTATAGATAGACAGAAATTTTTAATTTGTAATAGGCGATTTTAACGTGCGTTTTTGGTGTCGAGACAGCTGTTAAGTTAAAATTTTTGTAAGGGTAAATAGTGTATTTATTTAATACAATTTAAATGCAAGCATTCAAACTTTAACAGTCCTTTGTTAGGCAGTATAAATTAAATTAATTTGACAATTGTTAAACTAAGGTAACTAAAAACAATAACTTGTAAGGGAACTAGATAATTGGCGCAAGTTTATCTAGCTACAGCATTTGCTCGAAGGTCTGAAGATAAACAACCATAAAAACTCTAGACGTAGCTTAAGTGTAATTGGTAGACAAATTAAAATTACGAATTAACAGGTAACCAGGTGGCAGATAGTTTGTAACCACTGTCTCTATTAAAATTGTTAGGATATTTAATAGTTTCAATAGCTTCTCTAATCTTTCTTGATTTCCAGTTTTTTGTTTTAGAAATTGTTTTAGTTTTCTCAAAGTTTATATCATGAAGAGTGTCAAGTGCAAGTTCGGCAATGGCAGACTTAGTAGGTTAGAGTAAACGAAGATGTCTTCTATGTTCTTTTAATCTTGTATCTATAGTTCTACCAGTTTCGCTAATATATACCTTGCCACAGGTGCATGAGACTTGATACACTCCACAGGTATTGTAAGATATTTTGTATTTTTTGACTGACAATGCACATACGTTATTTTGTATTCAGGAGTTTGGTTTGCCAAATGGTTTTGTTTCAAAAACGTTGAATGATTTCTATGTTGCTAGCAGTTTCCCATAGCTAAATGTCATGGATTCATATGGGTTTCAGTATGGTCTTGTATATTAATATTTTATTCTCTATTGTCAATTGTGATTGTTTTCCTATCATTCAATACATTTATGTGAGTTTTAATTCTATTTGTTTTCTTGTTGTGAATAATGCCAGGACATTCCTTGATCTAGGTGTAAACCAATGTATTTAGCATTTTATGCGAGTTAATTTTTTTTGGTTTAAAGTTATAGGTAGACGATTACTAGGAAATGTCTATCTGTTATAATATAAATGACCTAAATATTGCATAGCAGAGATGTAGTAATATTTTTTTAAACTTTTGTAAATTACCGGTGTGAAGTTAGCCATAGATTTCAGCCATAGAAATTAATTTTCAGTTTCACATCCTTAGAACGAATTAGAACTATTACAAAGTGTTATTTCATTCAATACTGTTACCAAATAATAAAAACAATCATTATTTATTAATATTTAAAAAAAAAATTTTTTTTTAACAACTTTCACAGATAAAACCATTTCCTGCATTAACGCTTATTTTTTGCAATGACGTGTAATTATGATTTTTCTGCAAATTTACATACGTATAGAATAAACATTAATAAACAACGTATCAAAAAATTGGGATGTAGTTATTTCTATAAATAAAAATATTTCGATTCAAAATTGAGGTTGCACCTCACGATACCGAATGCCAACAGCACATAATTAAAGTCGTTTTTTCGCAATGACGTGCAATTCTGATTTTTCTGCAAATTCATATACGTATAGAAAATGCATTAATAAACAACATATCAAAAAATTAGGATGTAGTTATTTCTATAATTTAAAATAATTCGATTCAAAGTTGGGCTTGCGCAGCACGTTGATAAACGCTAACGGCACCAAATTAAAGTCGTTTTTTCGCAATGACGTACAGTTATTAAATATTTTGATTTTTTTTCCATTATTTTTTTTGGTGCATAGTTGGAGTTATTTCAGTATAATATACTTTTTTACCGGTTACTCTAAGTTTTTTGAAAACGAGACGTACTGTAGATTTAAATTTTGTTATGGTTTTTATTTTTCGTACATCATTTACACCACAAATCATTAATATTGCTTTGCTAATAGCTTTGTGGTGTATCTCTTTTTTTAAATTCCGAAATGTCTATCCTCCTTTTGTACTATTTTCTACCACTATACCCTAATGTTTTAGCCAAGCACACAAATTTCTTGCATTATACATGCTTATTCTCTATTTTGACATGAGAATTAGCGATTCTTACATTAAATTTTAGTAATATTAGTTTTTTCAAAGTTGGTATCTCTGCATCGTAGGTTGACGTTACATGAAAAAGAAATCAAAATTATTATTCTACCTTAACAATTGAAACTTAAATTTTGATGCCAAAATAAAATAAAAATGTTTTATTAATTCAAAGTTGTTTACTTATAAAGGTAAAGAGATAATTTTGTATGAAATTTTAGGTTAACACATAAATTTCAATATGTCAAAGTGTAAGTGTACCAATTCAATAAAATATAAAAGTTTCCCAATGTTGTTTTAAAATTAAAATTATACGAAAAATATTAAATATTGTATCAAAATAGCGAAAATAGTATAAAGCACACGTCATGGAATACGTTTCAATCACTCGACCGCTTCATAAACTCGCCGCTGCGCGGCTCGTGTATGAAACTCGGTCTCGTGATTGAAGCGCGTTCATTCTGTAACTTGTGTTTTAATATACTATTCTATACGTTTGTAAATTTGCAGAAAAATCAGAATTGCACGTCATTGCGAAAAAACGACTTTAATTAGGTGCCGTTAACATTCAGCATCGTACTGCGCAACCTCAATTTTGAATCGAATTATTTTTAATTATAGAAATAACTACATCCTAATTTTTTGATATGTTGTTTATTAATGCATTTTCTATACCTATGTAAATTTGCAGAAAAATCAGAATTTCACGTCATTGCAAAAAATAAGCGTTAATGCAGGAAATGGTTTTATCTGTGAAAGTTTTTTTTAAATATTAATAAATAATGATTGTTTTTATTATTAAGTAACAGTATTGAATAAAATAACACTTTGTAATAGTTCTAATTCGTTTTTAAGATGTGAAACTGGAAATTAATTTCTATGGCTGAAATCTATGGCTAACTTCACACCGGTTTGTAAATTGTACTATAATTCTTCAAACCATACCTTATCAAAACCTTGATTTGTTCAATTTTTCTATGTTCGTTCCTAAATCCAAACTAATGATTACGGATTAAGTTGTATTTCATCTATTACTGGTTTTAATTTTGTTAATATTCATTTTTCAAACACTTTTGGTGTAATGGGAAGCAAGCTTATCAGTGCCGCACCGATAATTAGTAGGGCCTGCGTGCAAAAATTTTCATGGCGCTCATATAATTAAAAAAAATGTTTGGTATTGTTTAATAGAAAGTTAAGTAAAAACAAACAAATATCTACTCAGATGACAATAATACAAGAAATATAAAAATGGTAAAATATACAAATCAAATACACTATAGAAGGTACATATGTTATTTTATAAATAATGTTGGTTGACTTACCTTACGAATAATTACAATATTTCATTAAGAGGGGGCTTCACAGCACGAATTCCTCGAGATGGCGCTACTGGTGAAATCAAATGTGATTTTAAATAATCTTTTTTAGCCTTATAACGCAAAATTTGTATAAAAACTAAAGCTTACCTTAAATACTGTTTTTAGCTTTTGAGGCCAATACTGTTTTTATAGAAATAGTAGTTAAAGTAAGACCACAATAAACTATTAAATATTGAATTTTTTTTTACTTTACGTAATTCAAAATTGTACCATTCCCTGACAAATTTAGCGGTTTGTAACATATTTCAAGCTAAAATGCTAATTTTGCTTATTAACGCTACAAATCAAGATAAACTAGTTAAATTCATTGCAGAGCGAACCTAGCGGCATATTTGTAGAAGTAAAAAATCATAAAAAATTGTCAAAATCATCGATTGCCTATAAAATAACTATCGTAAACATCGATTGCTTATAATAGCGGTTGTGGAAAAAAAGCAATACTCATTGTTCTTAGTCATAAAGATTCAAACAAACTATCGCGAAATGACCTTAGGAGCGACACACAGATGTTCATTAGTAAGAATAGTAGAAAAGATATCATATTTTCTGACTATTATGAAAACGGATTACTTCTCTCATTTACAAAAAGTAATATGGTTTTACCTAAAATATTAACTTTTACTTTAATGAAATGTATAATAAGGTAATTCCTTTTTAATACGTTTAGTAGTGCCAATATAGTAAAACTTTCTTTTTATTAGCCAGTGAGCATTAAAAATTCTTGTGAGCGTGTACTGTATTCTTGCATAATTTATAATCAAAGTCATGTGTCATATCGTATTTTACTACTATGCGTGACTATGCATAAGATAAACAGGTGGTAGTAGTAACATTCCGGTGTAATCAGAAACAAATTTTATTTGTAATTTAAGTTGATCCTCAAAATATTTGTGAGCGTGTACTGTATTCTTGCATAATTTATAAACGATTTGCTAACGATAGAAGTAAGATTTAGGGAATAGAAACAAATTTTGATTTGCTGTGTTTTTAAACGCAGTGCGGTAATTATGTAATGAAAGTTTATGATACCAATAGTGTGTATAGGCGTTATACATTTCCAAATTTAAACATTTGGGCAGCGTGGCAAAATTCTTGAACAAATTAGATACAAAGAAATTTTGTAGAACATTTTACAAGAAAATTTAAAATTTGTAAGACTCAACGGCCAATTATGGTGTCGAGCGATCAAAACAAAATGAATTTGCAAATTAACGTAGTTTTTATTTATTTTTTAATTTTAATTCCTTAGTATAGGTAAATATAACGGTCGTTGCCGATGGAGCGTGATCGAAACGGTCCTATAAGACAAAGTATGATGCTTCTTCTGGTGTGGCATGTATTGTTGGTGCCAACACTGGTAAATTATTATTTGTTGCCGTTAGGAACAAATATTGCCCTGTGTGGAAAAGGGCAAAACCAAAAAATACATATTACAATGGGCGAACACAATTGTTACATAAACTGATCAAGAACATCTAGGGCAATGGAATCTGACAATATATTAGATGGTTTTAAGCGTAGTGTGGAAATGCACTGCTTAAAGTACACTCAAACCTGTTGAAGACGGGGATAGTAGTGTCTACAAAAACTTGTGTGCGAATAAACCATGCGGGAATGACATTTTAATTAAAAAAGATGAATGCAAGAATCATATTTCCAATTTTTGTACCAAATTAAGGCTCCAATTACGAAATCTATTTTTGGTGAAACCTAAATTGAAACAGTTTTGAAGTCTAAATTGAAACAGTTTTATCTGAACTACATGTTACCTTTGCTGCATTAAAACAAAATTAAAATGATTGGGTATCACGTAGATGTCTTTTTAACTACATGTTTTTTATTCTTTAAGTTATGAGTTTTTTAATGTATAATATATCTATGTTATTTTTAGTAAAATGTGTTTTTTAAGGAGAATAGCCTTTTCAAATTTCTTCTTTTGTCAATCCGAATTTTTTGCTAGTTCGGAGCAGTCTGCGTTTTATTAATTCGGATAATAGAGGTTTTACTGTGTTGCATTTTATGCGTGTATTTCTGGATATACCTGTGTAGAATAGATTTTAGAACATAAAGATTTTACATAATATATATATGTAAAACTAAACACTATTCAACGCAAATGTTGGCTGTCTTAATTATTTTAGACAAAAGTTGTAGAAAACAAAAAATGACAACTAATTTCATATTTATGTATTTGTACTGAATAATAAAAACACGAATGTTGATAGGTACGTCTTTCTTGTAACAATATCAGTTGTATGCGTTCCGAGAAGACAGTATCGTGTTTGTGTACGTTAACACTTGCGCGGATCTCAACAGTCGAAGTTACAATTCGACGTCGTACCACATATCACAATAGATTTCAGTAAATTTTTTAAGTTTTATTTTTAATTTTCTGACGTTATTTGCAAAAATAGAATTTTTTTGAATAACAGTTTATTTTTCTAAGCGTTGTGAATTTGTTTGTAGCAGAATTCTTTTTTTAAATTTGAATTTTTTTGGATATTATCTAAGGCCCTGAAAAAAAAGTTTAAAAAATGCCTCTGTTCCTAGGTGAAGATAATTTTTTTAAGAATTTTGACATCATTTTGAAAATCCTCCGATGTAATTTTGTCTTCTACAATTGTAAAAACGATTTCTGCTCCTGTCCGGAGCCTTAAGAATGTTTGCTGTAATAAAAATCCCTTGATAAAAAGCATTTAGCTTACTTACAGATAAAACTATCGCAAAAATGATAGTCGTGCGATAACGAACATTCTCAAAAGAATAATCGCAATTATTCCCACCACTAAACTTTTTTAATTTTTATTGCGTCACCTAGCTTTCAATAGTGTAACTTCTTTATTTGTAAAAAATTGCAGCTTTTACACATGTTATAATACTTTTTGTTGCGCTACCTGGATCACAGTAGTATAATTTTTAAATTTTAATAACTTCACGATTAAAGCAGCACCTACTTGAGATTACACTTGAAAGTGTAAATATGGCCGACGAGACCTCGCTCTTAAAGCACTACTTACACAATATGACAATGTTCTAATGTTGTAAAGAATCAAAACTGCCACTTTCCTTATACAGGACTAGGAATACTGATAATTTGTGACAGATCGCGGGGTGAATGTGATTGTTGACAAAATTACAGCCAAGGAGCTGATAGCTGCTGTTAATTAGGCGGTGTACGGTGTTTGCCTGTTTGTGCAGGATTCTTCTTCTTAAAATGCAGACAATATTCTCTTTATTGGTCCCCTATAATTCATCTCATATCTCTAATATGGTTTAAATAAACCTGCAATTTGCAATTTATTAAATAGAAATTATTAAATTCAGTGGCGGCTTCTCTATTAGGTCATTTGATCAATGGTATTTTATTTACTTTAAAATTACATTTATCTATTTATAAAACAAACTAAAAAGCTTCAAAAATAAATTATAAAAAACGATAACTGCAATCGTACAAAATAAAATGTTAAATTGTTATTGATTTGCTACCAAAAAATAAAGTAGAAACAAATATTACCGGTAAACACGCCTAAATAAAAACTACCAACCAACCAACTATTAAAAAGTTTCAGCAAACTAAAACTACAAGTGAAAGACGTCAAAATGACGTTTAAATAAATGTCACGTAAATTAAATTATATTTATTATTATAATTAAAATACGCTGATTGAAAGTGAATTTTTGTTAGTAAACATTTGCAAATCGTTGATAGTTCATTGTTAATATTTTACGGTTTTTATAAGTGTTAAGTGAATTTTCAACGCGGCAACATACTTCGGTACGCTGACCGTCGAAGAATTGGATGATGTACAGCTGAGGCAGCTTGCAATAGCTGTTATGGACAAATATCTAAACAAATATCTAGTAGATTCAGAAATTCAGAACTTGCTTGAGAGTCACACCAATGCGACAAGAAACAACTTAGAAATTACAGAAAACATGAAATTGGAAACCAACGCAAACAGTAAGTACAAAATTGATTTAATAAATAAACAACAAACTGAAACTTTGCTCACAAACAAACAACAATCAAAATCTTCTTTAAATGCCTCTAAACAAAACAATGCAGAAAGCAAACGTCTCTTAACGGATGATGAATTTATTCTACCCAAAAAAATTGCTAAAAAACAATATTCCCGATCTACTGCAACATTTATTTCTACCTACAACCGTTATAATTTGTTGCAGCAAGATCCGGAAGTAGCAGGACCCTAAAATGCTCCAACTGATACTCCCATCGACGCAGTTAAGCCTACAAACATGGAAGACGTTCGCAATACAACACCCATAGTATTGCGAAACAAAGAAAAATGGGAGCATTTACGACAATACATGAAATTAGAAAAAATAAATTTTACTAAAGCTACTACTACAACACAAGGTATAAGAATACAAGCACAAACGATTAATGAACATAGACACTTGCGCCGAGCGATGGAAGAGCAAATATTTGAGTTTCACACCCATCAACTTAAACAGGAAAAAAACTCTAAAAGTGGTGATTTGTGGGGTCCCCGTAAAAGCCACTGAGCAGCAAATTTTAAATGATTTAAATGAACAGGGATACCCCGCCCTGAAAATAACCAGAATGAATGGCAAAAATTCAATTTCTGCGCTGATGATTATAGTGGAAATAAATATAAACAGTACAAATCAGTCTATAACATAAAAACAATAATAGGTCTCAACATTACAACCGAAGCTTTGAGATCGACCTGTCAAATTGTGCAGTGTCATCGATGCCAATTATTGCATGCAATAAGTGCATGAAGTGTACTCACGAGTGCACAAAACCAAAAACCTTGCCAGCTAAATGTGCAAATTGTGGAGGTGAACACACTTCTATTTACCATAAATGTCCCGACAGGCCAAAAATAACTGAAAATCTTCCGAAAAAAACATAAAATTCTCTTATTACCCATGTACAAACGACATCAATTCCTAAAATTTAAAGAGAGCAAAAAAATATTAATATTTTCACTATATCAAAACACGATACAACTGCAGCACCAAAAAAATCCAATAATGACAATGAAAATCTGACTCAAGAAATTGGTTTCATGGTATTAGAATACTCAGAATTAAACCGAACACCGGCACAAGAAGCAACGTTTACCCAAAGTAAACTTACATGAACTACGCGATATTATCAAGTACCTGAAAAACCAAAAAGCTCCAGGTTTGGATAATGTATCAAACACAGGTATTAACCCTTAATTAGTTGCGCCAATATATTTTCCGTAACTAGTCGCGCGGCACATTTTATGTACCAATACATTTTGTTGTAGTTTTTATTGATTCTAATGTACATCAAATAATAAAAACTGCAAATTTGAATCTGTACATAATAACCAATATATTAGAGTCAAAACAGCAAACAAAAAGACAATTCAAGACTAACAATAATTGTTAAAAAAGAACAACAGACATAGTAGTAATAATAGATAAAATAAAAAGTAAAAAATAAAATATAGTAACGGAGGTCAGTAATAATAATAATCATAGCAGACATCTGAGTTATTCAGTTTCGCTTTCGTTTTCATTTTGATTGTTATTGCACTCAACACACACAATTGTTTTTGTTACGTGCTCGCTACAGGCTAATTTCTGACACCTTGAGCACCTTATGGTTGTATTTTTGTTTCTTTCTTTAGTGCAGAAGGTACATCGACCACTTTTCTTCTTTTCTTAGGGTTCTGTATCTTGTGGTTTTTGAGGCTTGTATTTAGATAATATTGTCTTTATGTCAGATGGTAGAGATTGCATTCCGGCTCTTTCAGAAAAATGAGGTTACATTAGCAACATGCCAAGACTTTTTAAGAAGATTCTTCTAGACATGCAAGGATTTTCAATTTTTTTTGCATTGTACAGAATGCTGCTATTTATTCCTGCGATGTTTAATAATTGAAAGAAAACGCACAATGGCCATCTGTTGGTTCTTCTCGACACACAGTAATTACCACACATCTGGTCAACACAATCTACAGCACCTTTTGTAGAGTTGTAGAACAAAATAATTTTGGGTTTTTGTGTATCTTTGTCCACTTTAGCATCACTATGCATGGTTGATATTAGAACTACAGCCTTATTCTTTTAGGCACAAATGATACGAGACTTACATCTTTCTGAAACGCAAAGAGACTTGAAAGCGCCGGTCTTGTTTTGTAGAAGGTCTGGAGGTATTTCGCGTTTGGTTTTTTTAGTGTGCTCAATAGAGTTGTTTTATCCTTCAAAAGAGATGTTGCTAGCGGATAACTAGAATACCAGTTGTCACATGCCAGATTCCTATTTTGTCATTTTCACTGTTTGACTAAGCGATGTACAATATCTGTTTGAGTGTTGGATTTGTTATACTGACCTTCTGGCTGAACACAACAGTATAATTCCAAGTAAGTAACATAAAATGTTTATGCATCACAAAGGACAAACATCTTCAGTCCATACTTCGCTGGCTTATTCGGAATATAATGGATGAAAGAACATCTTCTTCGAAACGCAATCAGCATTTCATCTACCGTCATCATTTCACCAAGACAATGGTTTTGCCCACATTTAGAGACAAAGCTGTCAAGCACAAGTCTAACTGACGCTAGTTTATCGGTTTTAAGCTTTTCAGGCCTAGTTTTGTTGTCGGCAAATTGCAAAGCTGACAGCAAGAATAAGAACCTCTTATAACTCATACATGCCCTAAAAATCTCAATTCAATTCTCAAACCATCATTTGTCCACAATTTGAGGAAATTAGTGTGATTTTGTTTCTTTACTCCAGAAATAAAGAGTAAGCCAATAAGAGCCAAAATTTCATTTTTGTTTGTTGTTTTTGCGTCTCTTACACGATCAAAATTTTTTTGTATACTTTCAATAAAAGCATTTGTGCAGAAAACAATATGCTCAATGATGTCATCTGGAAAATATATTTGAAAAGCGTTAAGTTCATCGACTATGTCTATTGCTAATGACTTTGGTCCAGGAAAAATTTTTAAAATATTCTTGCGACGTGTTTTACTAAATTTACTAACCAACGGATCTTTATGCCGTATTGATGTCTTGTCTTTGGCGATTAGTACACTTTCACCAATGTTTAAATCATTATCATCAGAGTTTACACTGTCATCTTCATCACTTTGTGAATATTCCTCATCACTTGCTTCAATTTCCGATAACGAATTATGTTTAATTTCATCTATAACTTCATTTTCTGATCCTTCCTCCTCATCGGTACCGCCTACTTCATCTTCAGACTGTTCAATCATCATCGCATTTGCGATAAGTTGCATTTTTTTACCGGTAAGGCATTTTTCGTTTCTTATTGGAACTCCTAATCTACAAAATGCGGAATAAAATACTACTTGTTAATTTCACTATCTTTGTTTTTTGCGCTATTTAATCGGTAAGATATTGCGTAATAGTATGTAACTTATTGATAATTGTTGAAATTACAATAAAAACTACTTCAAATTTCTTTGAAATCAAATTTAAAAGACAGAGCAAAAATACTTACATAATTAATCGCGCGGTATATTTCGTGTGCCGCTCAGTTCACTTTTAAGTCCGACACCAATAACTAACAAACTTACACTAAGAACGTTGCGCAATTGTAGCCAACCCTACAAGACACTATGAAGTGGGGTTAGGTAGAAAGGTAGAGACAGTTGCCGATTCACAAAGAAATTATGGGCATCTTTTTGAAAATGGCACATAAAATGTGCCGACGGGACTAATTAAGGGTTAAACATCTCCCAGACAGCACATTGGAACAATTATCAAACATATGTAATGCTATTATAAATCTTAAACACTACCCAAACTCTTGGAAAAAAGCTAAAGTTATTTTTATTTCAAAACCAAATAAACGGTTTTGAAATAAAAATAACTTTAGCCGTCCGATAAGTTTATTATCCAACATAAGCAAAATAGCTGAAAGAACAATATTTACTCGGCTAACGAATGTTATAAATGAAAACCGTACACCAAATAACTAGGATTACGGAATACATCTTGAATAACAAAAACAGAGTTTACCCTACTGGTGCAGTGTTCCTGGACATATCAAAAACTTTTGATAAGGTATGGCACCAGGGTCTTTTTTATAAAATGTTTACCAAAGACATGCCGCATGCTTATATTGCATTAATTAGCTCATACCTACATAATAGAACTTTTGTAACAAATATAAACAAAACCACATCTTCTACAAGATAGATTACAGCAGGGGTTCCTCAAGGTGTTATTCTGGGTCCAACCCTTTTTAATATCTAGTGATAGACCAAAGAAGGAAAATACTTTAATGGCCTTGTGTGCAGACGATACCGCGATTCTAGCACACTCGAGGCAAATAACAACCATAGAAAACAGATTACAATCGCACTTAAATCTACTTGCCAAATGGTTTGCTGATTGGCGCATATCTATAAATGCGGAGAAAAGCCAGGCGATAATATTTACTCAAAAATTTAGAAAACATGACCTAACAAGAAACCTTCATTTAAATAACGCGAAAATTCCATGGACAAACTCGGTTAAATACCTTGGTCTTACAATTAACAAAAAAATGACATTTACTGAACATACGGAACAACAAATAAAAAAGGCAAAAAGATTAATATTCTATCTTTGCCCTTTACTAAACAGAAAAAGTTAACTATCTGTTAGGAATTAATTAAGAATATACACAGCTATAATACGGCCTACATTAACTTATGCAGCGGAAACGTAGCTACAAACTAGCACTACAAACCATAAAAAAATACAAGCAGTGCAGAATATAACTATTCGAAACTGCCTACAAGCAAGGTGGTATCATGCAAACGTAATGCTACACCGAGAAGCGGGTATCCCCCCCCCCTTGCCCAACAACACGGTAAAGATATGACTGAAAGAACACACGAAAAAATGAACAATCATATAAATCCCACCATCAAAAGAGTTTTGGATTATGATGCAGATCATAACAAAAAATATAAAAGACCCAAAGTGGCTTTAACAACCTTAACCATAAATTATTGTGTTCCGCAAGGGAATTAAGCAGGGCGTTCAAGAAACTTGAAGATAAACAAAATAAAGATTTCGGAATAAAAAATAACATAATAGTTCAGTGACGCGCAAGCCAAATTAGTAATTCATAATGCATATTAACATTAACAAAATAAATAGCAAAATCACAATTACGTTATTTTATAAATTACTTAAATTTTATTTGAAAATTTTTAATTTTTAAGTTTAAATGCTATCGTTCTTATATATTATCTATATTACTTTACACAAACTACTTTAAAACAATTTTGTACAATAATTAATAACGTTTTAAAATAGAATGCAATATATAAAATAGCTTCTGAAAGAGCATACTTTTTTAATATAACATTTTAAGGGTTTAGTAACGAGCATGTTTCTCAATATAAACTACACAAGCATTTAGCAAACTTGCTGAAAATGCAGCAAGATAATATAAACTTCTTTAGCGTTTTCTGTACTTTTAAATCTACTTATTTCGTTATTGTAAATTTCATATTTTATTTTTATTTAAACTTTCAAGATAGAAATCTGATTGTTATTACATAGTTACTAGTTCAAAGACTTGCGTTCTGTGCCATAAATTCATTTTTAGCTATTCACATTAAAAATAAATTAATAATAAAAACCATATAAATGGTTTTAATTTTCTAACAGGTTTTTCAAGAAAAACTTATTTGGTTGCCTATGTGTAATAGGGTTGAGACGCGTAGATTTATTTTTATGTTATAAACACAACCTTAGTTGCAACTTTGTTTTCAGACGTATCTACCCAACTCGTGTTCCTTATTATAAAAGCAATACGATCTTTCGCTTTTGTTACACATAGAAAATTACTCTAAATTACGTTACAAAAGCTTTTGTTAAAGTTTAAAACGAGTTTTTTTTATAAAACAAAAATTGAAAAAAGGTTTGAAAGCGCACGTTATTCTGTGTGTCTACAATAAAAATGCGTTAATCAATTTAATTTGAACTTTGTATTCTATACTAATGGTTTAGCAATATTTGATTGATGGGAACATTTTTATTCGTAAAGCGTACATCTGCAGCTGTCGGTTTAAAATATTATATATGCGTATACGTGTTACGAGATATAATTTTTTACATCTTTGAGTGTTTTTTGTTAATAATTATATACAACAAAAATTGCGTAATTATAAAACGCATTATATCAAAGTACACACAATAAAGCGCTAACAGTATTGATTAAAAAAGAAAAACTGTCTCATATATAGAGAATTATAATTAAATTTTCCATGAAATATTTCGAGCTTTTACAACATCTGGCTATCATAAACGAATAATTGAAACTTAGCGAATATGAATAAGAGGAAATATAATTGATAAATTACGTTTTAATTTTAACAAAACGCGTTTATAAAACGTCAAATTTAATAACTGTTTAAACGATGCTTATTGTTTTGTTTTAGATTGCGGAACGATAAAAATGGCGGTGCTTGGTGTCCTCGACAGATGGTTTCACGCGACGCTAAAGAATATCTAGAAATTAACTTAGAAGAACTACACGTCATTAATGGTGTTCGAACACAAGGTCGATTTGGTAATGGTCAAGGACAAGAGTACGCTGAGGAATATATGATAGAGTACTGGAGGAGTGGGTTTACGACTTGGGTTAGGTGGAAAAACCGTGACGGAAAAGAAGTAAGTGGAACCAATAGTAGTAGTAACAAATAAACAAAAATATTAGAAAAATAAAATTAATTTGTAATCAATGCATTAAATAAAAACAAGAATTGCTAACATAAAAAAATTATTTCTTTCGTATAAGACCGCTGTACAAGATTTATTTTTCATCGCCCGTAATAATTAGATAAAGTTAGACAGATTCTTCTTCATTTTTGTAGTTACTTCATAAATAATTCATTTTCTTCCTTTTCGTATCTTTCCCATTGTATGTAATCGAACTAAAGTTGTTTCTTAGCTTATTCTTAACTGTACAGCAACTAACAAAGTAAAATAGGCAAAAAATGATTTAAACTAAATTTGCATTTTCCTAATTCATTGATATAAAATTTTGATGGTTCACTCAACTTTGATCTTCAATTGAAGACATAGAAACTTTTATGTTCGAACAGAAAAAAAATGTATACAACCCAGATCTCTGACTACTGAACATATTCAGTTTTTCTTAAGAGGATCCTAATCATAAAAAATATATAATAAATAAATAAATAAATAAATCTGGACAAATCCAAAAAAGATTTAAATTTTACAGAAAATGTGGCTATTTGGAAATAGCAAATAACTAACTAAAAATCTTGACAATTCAATTCAATTCAAAATTTTCTACGATACCGGACAAAAAATAATACGTAGCAAACTAGCAGCGAAACTATAGAAAATTTCTGCAAAGATGAGGCACACAAAACCCCTTCTTATTAGGCCACAATAAAACACTTAAACGTCAGTATCAAGCATAAGTCGATGAAGATTAAGGAAACTCACAAAACTAATAACAGGGCACTGTGTTACAAGCTTTCGCTGGTTACGAACCTGCACGGCCAACTCTCAACAGTCGGAGAGAGGGTAGGGTTGCTAGAGGTAAATAAAAGATAATTAAGGGCGCCAGAGCCTATCCAAAGTCAGTTCCTGCTTGCTCACCACAGGAATGGTAATGAACTTGTAACTATGATGTTAAGTTCGTAACTGCTGAAAGAAACGAGTAAAAGAGAAAAACTAAATCGTTAATAACAATGGTGCTTTAATTACTCTATCACGATAAATATAATAAGAATTAAATAGTCAAATCTGAGTAGGTACTAGCGAGAATATACACAATCGAATCACCGTAAGATAGGCAACTTACATGACATTAGTGAAGAACATGAATACGAATCGTTCGCAGTAAATATCATTTACATAACTAGAAATATGGTAGTAACGACAATAAGGCAAAATAATTATTATAGCATTAACATTAAATTATCACCATAAATAAGTATAAACAGCATACGTAGTATAAGCAAATTTACTAACTAATGATATTACCATTACGATAATCAATACGAAGTTATGATGATTGTAAGTTTCGTGAGAAACCTCGTTGACGACGAAAGAAAATTTATAAAAAAACTTACCACCAATACAGGTGTTCCTTTGATGCGGAGGAAGCGCTCCCTTCGGCACGTGTCCTGTAATTAATTTTAATTGCAAATCGTGTCAACCTAATAGCTCACGAAATCGAAATCTACAAAGTCATTACGTAAATTGTAAAATGTACACAAAACACAAACCGAACGTCGGATGCTGTTATACCCTTTTCTATGATTTAATTAATTCCAACAGTAAGCCTTATAAATATTTCGAATCGTTCCAACATAATATTCGTCGAGGGTTATCTCTCGTCTTTCGGTATCGGATAGAATTCATGGGCCAGATG
This sequence comes from Aquatica leii, assembly GCA_035610365.1. Classification (NCBI taxonomy): domain Eukaryota; kingdom Metazoa; phylum Arthropoda; class Insecta; order Coleoptera; family Lampyridae; genus Aquatica; species Aquatica leii. The sequence continues at coordinate 82,433,076 of CM069435.1, forward strand.
GAGGTAAGAATAGCCGGTGACGATACAAATATCCCACGATTGTAACGAAGTCACACAATTTCCCTGATGGGCTTTAAATTATAGCCAGAATGCCCTGATTTAGTAGGTGGCACATGGGGCTAACCAAAAAGACATCAAAATTACTTTTAATTACAGAAATAAATAAAATTACTTACGCTGCGGAAGTAAATCAGTTAATTAAAGAAACTACATAATTTCCATCGTGTCCCTAACACGTGGATGATTTTAGAGAACGAACATTCACTCAACGCAGCCCGCGATATTGCCAGTTACAATGTTAAAGTTAAAATGTCGGAAAAGACACCGGATGCGCAATACAAAGTGACCAACGAACCCAATAGATGGCGTCAAGAAATATCAAAGTAGTTTTTAATTAAATTGATGTACAGGGTAATGCAATATTTAAATTTATGCACGTAACAACTGTAACCTTAACATTTAGTTTTAATTTTTAAGTGTCACAGTTGTGCCTACAATTAAAACTGGTCTACTATAAACTTATCGGCTAGATTCTATCCATTGATATCTTCTAGATTTTTTTAGAACTGTTTGCACTTCAATCGCGCATTGTACGCTGCTTTTATACACAACATACTACTCGAGATCACATGGTTTTCTCCTCTTCAATCTTCTGACATGGTGTTGGTTGTTCATGCATTGGCGAGGAGGAGAAGTCTTCATGCTTTTCAGCAAACCTTGTAATTTATTTTTTGATGGTTTGGATGCAAAGGTCTCCATAAAGATCGGAATTTTGAACATGCCAGAAAGCATTCACTAGGTTTCGTGACATTTTATTCGGAAATGTTTGAATACACTTGACGTTGGATACACTGACACAGCTTCAAAGCTGGATACCGTACAGCCATAATGGTATTAAGATATAGCCCTCGCAATTTTACTTTCGATGCACGTCATTAACGCCAGTGACGTAGTTATCCAACCATGTTGTCGGTATTATCATTTAAACTTACTCTTTTCGTACATTCTTAATATTACATTGCGAATTACGTTTTCATTAAATGTTTCTACATTCATAACAGGTGTGCTACGCTTACGTTTTGAGGAGATCTAAGAACCTCGTTGTTAGCAACCGCTGTAGATACAGAAATAACTGTAGAGTATATGTATGTATTACCACAACTTAAATATTATGTAAAAGGGTACCTCTCGCACAGCATTTACTGATATCAATGGACCACCATTATCTCGTTCAAGCTCAAAATAATACAGTTTTGTATCAAAAATAATTATAAAAAGCAATGAGCACTTTGACATATTACTTTGACGTAAAAAACACAAATTAAATTTGACAGATGCCAACAACGCTGCAACTGTAGTAAGCACACCAACAACTTGACAAAAAAAATTCCATAAGACAATTCGGTATTTATTTATTTTTTGCTATAAATAGGGTGGTATGAATTTTACGTCATTAATGACGTGCATCGAAAGTTAAATTGCGAGAACTATATGATTGTAAATAAGTAATTTATTAAAAAATGAAATTTTGAAGTTTCTACCAATCGGCCAATAATACTGTCTGTATTTTAATCTTAATTCTGCCATTTTCTTCTTAACATGCTTTTTCCGTCTAAGTTTGGCGTTCAAAGTTATGTTTAGGTACTTGGCATTGTTCTCATAAGATGCAGGAGTGCTATTTATATGTAGAGACAGTGAGTCTTTTAATGGTTTGTGAAGTTGATATCGGTGGATTGCAATTCCATTGGTTAGTTTAGTCAAGTATAGCATTGCTGATTGTTTGTAGTTTCCTAGTGGATAATTCTTAGTCTTTCTTTACTGTTGGTATTGCAGTGTTCTCTGCAAACGTAGCCATTGTGGCTCTTTTTAAGTCTGGTATATCGTTAGTGTATAACAAATAGAGGATAAGATTCAATACACTACCTTGAAGAATTTTTTCTCATCAACAATTATCATCTTATTTATATTTGAATATTATTCTTCTTGTTTAATTCTGAAGTGTCTATCAGTGGTGTATGACGTTAATATCTCTACAAATTGCCTTGGCAGCATTTTGTTTAATTTATGTATTAAGCCTTCATGTCAAACTTTGCCGAAGACTTGACCAAAATTTAGTAAGACTGCAGAGCAGACTTTTTTTTCTTCTAAAGCGCGTTCGATGAGGTCAGTTCTTCTATGCACCTGGTCTATTGTCGAGTGCTTTAGTTTGAATCCAAATTGATAACCTGGGATTAGGCAACTATTTTCTATTATTGTCCTTAGCCTCTTGAGTAGCAGTTTCTCAAAGAGGTTTGAGTTTATTGGCAGTACTGATATCGGCCTATAGGATTTAACATAGTTGGATTGTTTAACTGGCTGGTAACATAATAACTTCAGCTACTTTCTAGAGGGCAGGAACATGTTTCAGTCTGAGAACTGCGTTGAACAAGTAATTACAAATTTGAAAGTAATTATATTCAAAATCACTTAATCACCGTTATTTTCATATGTGCAATTGACTTCTTGTTTCTATCTACAGTATCATTTTCTTAAGTAACAAGGTTGCTGAACTACAATACATTTGTTTTTTTAACAATATAATGAATAGCATATTAGATCCATTAAGTTTATTTTCCATTTTTTAAACGTAAAATAGTTTTTAGTCCGAAACAATGGTATTGAAACTATTGGTTCTTCAATTTAAACATTTATATGACTTTCTTAGTTTGTAAAGCTTTATTCCTAAAAATAACATACATTTACAAATTATCTTTGAGCACTAAAAATTACATTATTTAATCGTAAACGCTTTCACGGTCGGAGTCTATACTAAGATTAGAACGTCCTTCTTATTTGGACCGTGCTGATGTTGTTACCAATGTTGCCAACGTTTAGCCCACTTTTCGTAAGGAAAAAAATCACTACAGAGTTAGGTAAACAACTTGTTAACGAAGCCAGATTTTTAACTTCATAGAAGTGATTTAAGAAGAAATTGTCTCCGTATTAATAGAAGTATCATCGCGGCGGGATGAGCATGATTCTGATTGGGTTATGTTCAAAAACAGGGGTGTTATTGATAAACCAGTAAGAACCGGAAACCAAAAAAGGAATAGTTCAAAACCGTTGCCACGATTAAAGTTATTAAGGTGTGTGATTATTTTTATGCTTCTTCGAATTTTTCTATTGTAGATGAATGTAGATTTTGCAATAACCAAAGCGTTAACAAAATCTATATTGTTGTGGCCTGTAGTAAAATAATGTTCAACAAACGCAGATTTAAAAATATGTCTTTTATTTATACAACGATTATGTTCTAAAATACGTGTGATGACGGAACTACTAGTTGCACTAATATAGACCAGAGTACATGAACAAAAAATTTGAGATAAAATTGTTAGGAAATTTGTATTTGGGAGAAAGAATAATTTGAGAGATTTTACCTGTTGAGTTGAATATGGGTTTAATACCATTCCTACGAGTTTTCTTATTTGATCTGTGTCCTTATAAATATAAGGTAAAAAGGCTAATTTTGGATTGGAATTGAAAGTAGAAATGTCTTTGGGTACTCAACTACAGGGATGTAAACGACTATTTATAACTGCTTGAATATCTCGTTTTATGCAACTATTGTTTACTAAGGTTCTAATGACAAAAACTTGAATTCTTGATTTGGCAGATAGAAAGAGCGTAATGAAGCAAAGATTTAGTAACAGAACGTTTCTGTGCCGGATGATGATGGGACAAGGCATGAAGGTATCTGTCTGTATGTGTGGATTTGTAATTCCGTTAGGTTTACGTGTCACAAAAACGTTGAGATTTTTTTAAGTTTCTATGGTAAATTTGATATCAGGGTGTTGGTTGCTTAGATGATTAAGAAATTTAGACAATCAAATACGACCATAAAATCAATTAATAAAGGTGTCGTCATTATACTTAAACCAGACTTTAAGTTTTAATATCGATGATCCAAAAGCAACGGTTTCAAAAAATTCTATCAAAATGTTAGCTACAACAGGAGATAAGGGACTCCGCAGTGGCGCCCAAAACAATTTTGTAAAACGTTATCAATTTGAAAGTATGTGGATGATATACACTTATCAATAAGAAGAACCAAACTCAAATCTTTGTCATGGTGAGACCGAATTTGCTCGATGATAATAAGCACCCCTTTAATAGAAACTTTGGTAAAATCTAAAATGACATCTAACTCAGAAGAAGATCTTGGATTTAGATTTCAAACATTAAATTTAATGATGAGAATTAAGGATGTAAGAAGAGGTTTTACTTGTAAATTCAGAAAGTATGTTCAAAAAAATCTTAACTAACTTTGAAGTAGGAGATTGGATAGTACTGACAATAGGTCTAAAATGTATACTTTGTTTGTGGAATTTAGGAAGGCCGTATAAACAAGATGATTTAGAAGCTGAGGGAGTAAGTTGACGTTTAGTTTCAAGCTGTAGACTAAAAAATCTTATGATTTCGCTGACATTAAGTTCAATCTCTAAAGTTTTTCCTTCTCCCAAAGACAAATTTCACTAGTCTGCAAAAAAATATTTTTTATCGAGCCTTGACACTATTCCGAGTAATTCTTATGTAAAATGACGTCTTGAATCCAAATATGTCTTCCGTTTTCTTCCATCACCCACCATTTTCGAGGAAGCCCCAAATCTCTAATTTACCACTTTTTGATAAATTAATTATAATTTATTTATCGAACGATAATAATTATTATAATAATAAATATATAGACATGAATTTAATTTAAATGGGAAAAAGAACTATTTTCGCTACAAACAGTAATAAATAAAAAGATATTCATCGTTACTTGGTGCTTGCTTTCCTTTTATACCCTGAGGTACAGCTCTCTCGTTTCAAAAACCAGCAGTACTCCGCCAACATGCTTGCATTACTTCCCTAAAAATCTCTTCTCCAGCTTAGCAATGTCTTGATGGAACCGTTCCCCGTGTTCATCCGAGACTGCTCCTAAATTTTCAGGAAAAAAGTCCAGATACGAGTGAAGGAAGTAAACTTTAAGAGACATGTTACATCCTATGTCCTTGTACGCTAAAAGCAGTTCCTCGACGTGAGCGACATAATCTTCACTTTTGTGGTTACCCAGGAAGTTCTTACAAACGTTTTGAAATGCAAGCCAAGCTCGTTTTTCTTTTCGATTTGGGTGTTCAATAAACGTCGAATCTTGGAAGAGTTGTCTAATCTGGGGACCAACAAAAACGCTTTCTTTGATTTTGGCGTCACTAAGACAAGGAAATTTAGTTTTCAAAAATTGAAATGCGCCACCTGTCTTGTCCACTGCTTTCACAAACTGCTTGATCATGATGTGTAAAGGTGGTAAGTAAATATTTTCCTTCGGAACCAAAGGATTGTGGGCGACATTTTTCTGACCAGGAATATGATTTTCTCGCAGAGGCCAGTCCCGTACGATGTAATGTTTATCTCGGGCTTGGTTATCCCATTTACAAAGGAAGCAGCAATATTTTGTGAATCCTGATTGTAGGTCCGTGAGTAGAGCAACAACTTTTAAGTCAGCGCAAAGTTTCCTCTTATAATCATGATAGCTAATTTTATCAAGGATTCTGAAGATGTTTTCGTACGTTTCCTTCATATCAACAGAGTATGCAACTGGAACTGATGGGAAGTCATTCCCATTTGCCAACAGGACAACTTTTAAGCTTGTTTTTGATGAGTCTATAAACAGTCTCCATTTGTCTGGGTCACATGGCATTTGTAGCTCTGTTATCAATAAATTTGCATTAGGGCAGAACACTAAACCTTTATCTTCTGAGAAAAGACATTTCAGGGTTGTTTGTCTGGGCCTGTAAGAAGATATTTTTACTCCCTTTTCTAAGAGATTCCACTGTTAAAGATGCGATCTTAGGAGCTGAGATTTAGTCTTGGGTAACTGCAAATCCCTGACAAGATCATTTAATTCCGATTGAGTGAGGAGGTGAGGTTGTCGAGAAACTAAATCTGCGGAATACTCTTCATCATCATTGAACGTATCATTCGAAGCCCCAGGTTGTGGCTCAGAGTCTTTTAATTCATTTTTCGGCTTTAGAGTATAAGTGTTTGGGGGCTCTGGGATTGGCAAAGTATCGTTATGAAGAACAGGTCTTAGAGCTGTCGGAATATTGGGATACTGAATTGTATGCTTACTTTTGCTGGAAAACCCGACGGTGGAAATTATACAAAAGTAACAATCTGTAAGATGACAGCGAGGTTCACGCCAAACCATGGGCACAGCAAATGGCATTGACTTACGGGTACCTTTGAGCCATTTGGTCAAACTACTGTAACAAATCGTACAGCAAACTGATGGAGCTCAAGTCTTGTCCTGGTCGCCAACTTGACAATGAAAATACAATTTATTAGCTGTTTTAACAAACGGAGAAAGGGGTTTTCGTTGCGCTTTTAAAGTTAATTCCCCACAGACATAGCAGAAGCTATCGGGATGATTTTTACACTGGCGTGGCATAATTAAACAGTAATTCAACGCCCGACATTAACCACAAATCACACTTAGTCACTTAAAAAAATCCGGAGTAAAAGTAGTTTTACTGTTTTACACAAATGAACAAAAATGAACACAAAATCCAACACGTTTAAAACGTCGACAAGTTAACTCTGCAACAGCTATAGATGTACTGATCGAAGCAGTTAAGCAAACAATGTAATATACCATAATGAGAAGAGTAATGCAAGTTCAAGCTTGTAGAAAATTCCTGTTCAAACCTGCATGTGGTATTGAGATCGCCAGCGTCGTGCAGTCAATTTTCCTAACTGTTTATTGATATTTTTTTACTGTTCTTATATATTTGTATTTTATTGCAAAACTTTTGCCATATACTTTGGTATAAATTTTATTACCTGCTTTGGGATGTTTAACGGCTATAAGTTAAAGTTCTAAAAAAAATGCAAAAAATAATATAAAAATGGGGTCCCTCCAAAATAGGTGGGTGATGGAATAAAAACGGAGCTCAGTTTTGGATTCAGGAGGTTATTCTACATAAGAATCGTCAAGAATGGTATCAGGGCCGATTTTCATGCAGACCAGTGTTTCTTACACTTTTATCTCAAGGTGTATATCAAATTCTTTGTTTATGTGATTTGGTCTATATCAGTGAAATAGGTCATACTGCATGTATTTCAGAACGTAATCTAATGATTTAAAAATATGTTTTTTTTTATACAATATAAAGTAAACACTTTTCTTTTCAGCAGCTTTTAATAGTCTATTCCTGATTATAGACCTCTTCTTGTTTTTCTCATGCTTTTTTGTTTGTGCCAACTGATGCCAATTTCCTCTTGTTTTGTTTGTAATGTCATCAAGCCAAAGTCTTGCAACACTTCGCTTATGCTGTCTTGGTCTGTATTATGCGATTTGTCCATCGATGTTCATCCTGTCGAGCGACATGTCCAGCCTAATCCCATTAGAGCTTCTCTATAGGTAACCAACAGATACCTCTCTACGAACCCGGTGAAAAGCTGATTTGCTTTAGAAACATAGCGACCCTGTCGCGTACTCATGATCTCTCCCATTTTCTTATATGGAATAAATCCCAAAACTTCTGTCCTAGACTATACAAGGAAGCCATTGAAATCCAGAAGTTCGACAATTTTAATAGGGATAATGGAATCGATCTAGAACCAATATGGAAAAACATGTTCCGGAAAACTAATAAATCGGAACCGTCACGAACCACTGACTCGAACTGCGTAATATAAAGGTTTGTCAGGATCCTATATCTTCAGTTTCAGTTTTTTCTGAAGACAGCGACATGACTGTCGAAACGTCAAACATTGTAAATTTTTCATCTAAGTTTTATAAATTTTGTGAAAAGTGTAAATATGGAATGCGGTTCAAAACCTGAAAATAATTATTTGTTAATCAAGAAGATATTATGCAGCGTAACTAGAAATACAAGTACAAAAATATGAAAATAAACAAAAGAATTTATGACAAAACTAAGAAAATTAAATAAAGGAACACAATAATATAGAGAACTGAACAAGACTAGAAAGAAACAGATTAGAGAAAACGTATCAGAATCCAATACAAAGATGGTAAAAACAGTAATAAAAAACAATAAAAATATAAAGATACTTAAGAGAACAACTAAGAAAGGGAAATGAATGATATACCAACTAAAAGACTCAGGGGCCACATCCATAACGACATAAACAACTTCTTCTTAAGTCACTTCTATGAAGTTTAGAAACTGGCTTGGTTGATAAGTTGATTACATAACTCTGTAGTAATTTATTGTGAGATTATTGTTTACTTCTTTAAGTTTTCAATTTCTTTCACGTCCCGATAAAGCCCTTTAAAAATTGGGCAAAACGTTAGCAACTTCGGTCACTCTCCAAACCCGAACGACATTCTAATCTTAGGATTATTTTATATGTCTTGTAAGTAAGATCCACATGCTATTCTATTGCAGCTTCTAAGAAAAACGTTTACAACATCGTATTTGTCGAAAGTACTTGACGACATTGTAGATGATTTAAGCTTTGGCATGAATAGATTTCTTTTATTTACTGACTGCAAAAGCAGAATTTTTTAAATAATTGATATTTTGCAAACTGATCGTGCTCATAAATATTAAATTTTATTTGAAATTAATGCATTAAAAAATTAGAGCAGTAAATAATTTGAGATTAATTACCACGTAATTATACTCACAATTTTTCTAAATAGAGATGAATATTAAAAATCAAGATATTAAGCAATATTAACACTTATAACTCGTAGTATAAACGCAGACAAATCGACATAAAATGAATGTAAAGTTTTGACGTATAATTTTTTAATTGCCGTTTTAGGTATTACCAACACAAATTTTTAAATTTAGGTTATCCATTTTCGGCGTCATTTGTTTTTCTAAAAAGTTTAATATCTTTTTGATTTTGATAAATAACTAAATATATAGTCGTAGAAAAAGTTGAGTCTGTAATTGGTAAGAAATCTGCAAAACTCAAAGGAATTGCGAATTTTTATACTTGTTGGCAATAACTGCCGTTCCTTAGTCAATGTACGGTATATTATTTCGTGACTGTTATTGTTTTTTATAGTAAACTTGAAGTTTTGAATTGTCATAGTTTTTCCGAAAAATTATCAAGCTGAATTTAAGTAATCTAATAAGTTTAAACATTTTTATAGTGTAGGTACTTCAACCAATCACAACACATAAACAACTTATTTCCGTTATTAACGTTCTCAAGAGTTCTTGATGACGTCGCTACCGGATAAAATAATTTATTACATTTTCTACATCATCGGATTACAGACTTATTTCATAAAGGTTTAATTTATTTTTTTGCAAAATGTTACACAAATCTATATTCTACGTGATACCGAAGTTAGTTAAATGACGTTAAACTATTGCACTAAGATTTTCGCAAAACGTTTTTAAAAAAATGGTAAAAAACTCACCGAGTAGGTGTAGATAAAGATTTGAAGTTTGTATAAGCAAAAAAAAACCAAAAACCTTTTCGTTTGTTGAAAGTTCGTATGTAGCGTAAGGTTTTTACATGGAAGACACTTAATGACATTGAGTTTAACAAAAATGTTTATGTATTTTATACAATCAAAATAATTAATTTAAAAAGTATGTTCTTTACGAGTATTTTGAATAAAATGAATTGCTGTATGTATACTATAAATTAAAATTAAAAGTTTTAGTTAGTATATTATTATTGTTATTTATTATATTGAAACGTTCGAGAAATTATACTCAAGTTTCAGAACGTTCACCAAAAAATATTGAAAATTCTCGAACGCTTGGCCAAAATATATAAAACCGATACAAATGAATCATAGGACAGTGATTCTAGTCATTTGAAGACGGCAGTGTTAAGAAGATTATTCAAGTCTAAATAAATAAGTGATTAACGCGTGTGTTTGAGATAAATATACGGAGTATAACCTTGTAGGTTACTTTAAGGTAAACAATAAGTGTTAAACTAAAGTTATCCGCGAATTTTATCAGAAAAACTGTCCAAAAACTCTAGAAAATTAGAAGAAATGCGTGCTAGTATTGGAAATCAGATAAAAACTATAGAAGAACAAATAAAAATTAGTGTAGAAAACCAGATTAAAACTGTTCAAGAAGAAATGCAAAGCGGTATTTTAAATTCAAGAAAAGCTGTAGAAGGCAAAATAGCAGAAGTAGAAGACAAATTAGAGCAAAAGTTAGAAGAGAATTTAAGAACTATAGAAGACCAACTAAAGTAAAAATTAAGAGAAAAAATTAAACTGCTTGAAGAAAGAATAAATCCAATGAATTGTTTCGGTAAAGGAAGCGTCACGAGTGAAGATTTAATAATGGACCATAGGGAAGAAACCACTTACAAAATTAAAGTTGTACCTCTAATTTTTAATGGTAAAGTTCTATGGTCAACCTACTACAAGCAGTTTGAAGCCGCAGCTACAGCAAATGGTTGAAGCAACAAGCAGAAAGCGACGTCTTTAATAGTGTCCTTACGTGAAGCTCTTGGAATCTTGCAAACTGTTCCTAACCACCTATAAAAATTACGAATTTTTAATTTTACTTCAATAAGTGTATCAAGCTCAAATTAAAAGTCGGGTTCATAAAGCTACCGAAAGTCTTCTAGAGTTTGAGGCTGACATCGCCAGATTAACACGGCTTGCGTATCCTACAGCACCAGATACATTCTTTAAGCAATAGGCTATTCAAACCTTTGTAGATGACCTCCAAGACAACGAAACGTAGCAGACTCTCCCCATGCTTTGAAGTTTGAAACTGTGAAACAAGCGTCACACCGAGGTAGCCATAAGCTCCGTTGTGCTGCAGAAATACCATCGTACACAGAAGAAAGAATTGAAAACATAGTGCGACGTGTATTTTGGGAACCAGTAGCTCAAGGTAAAGAAGCGATGTGCTGAAACTGCAGACAAGTGGGACACGTATGACAACGTTGTACTAAGCCCAAAAGAAGACCGGAAAAACGTCTGGAAAACTAAAACAGGTCGACCGGATGGGGCGAAAATCAACCTCAACGAGCCATGTCTTGGAGATTACCATTGAAATGGCTTCGCCTAGAGAGCAATTGCATAGCATTTATCTCGACGGCAAGATCAATGGAACAAGTGTTCAATTACTGGTTGACACGGTAGCGACAAAAGATTATTCGTTCTGACATGTTATTTGAAAATGAGAAGATATCACCAATAACCGTACGACTTCAAACGGCGACAGGCGAAAAAATACCTACTCACGGACAAGTCAAAGCAACCATTGGTTTGGGAAATGGAGTACTCGACCATCAAGTACTGGTAGCCTACATCACGGAAAAAGTTATCGTGGGAATAGACGTTATAAAGAAGTATGGGTTCCATTTGGATATGAAGAACGATGTTTTGAAGATCGACAATGAAAAAATACACTTTCATTTGTCAGAGAAGGTAGCCGTGCGAGTCTTATTGAGTGAAGAGGTGACTCTGTTTGCAAGGACTGAAAGTGTGGTGATAGCACGCCTGGATGGTAATCTTCGGGAAGGGTACATACGCGCGATTGAACCAATGGAGGGCGACTTAGTTGAAAAGAGATTACTCGTTGGCAGAACTTTAGTGCGAGTGAAAAACAAGATGCCAGTAAGGATTTTAAATATAAACCCAGATTCTGTAACGTTGACAAAGCAGACCGTGATAGACCAATGCACGCCAGTATCTCAAATTGTGAGATGCGTAAAATCTAACAAAGATACGTCGCCACAGAAGTGCCCACAACATCTATTAGACATTCTTACCACCAAATGCCAAAATCTCAGCCAAGATTAGCTGGTTAAAGTTAAAGTGTTGATCAAAGAGTATCAAGATGTGTTTGCGTTTGAGAGTGGTTCCAAAGGAAGAACTAATGTGGTGAAATATAAAATTAATACCGGAGACGCTTGGTCGATACGACATCTACGTAAACTTTTTTTACCGAAAAAAGGAGAAGCCGAACAAATCATTACGGATATGGAGAGAGAAGGCGTGATTGGACCTTTAAATAGTCCGTAAAAAAGAAATATGAATCAACGTGGTTTTGCGTAGACTACAGACAGCTAAACGACGTGACCAAAAAGGACAGTTACCGTTTACCCATAATTGACGATACGTTAGACATCCTGTGAGGATCCCAATGGTTTTCTATGTTAGACTTAAAGAGTGGTTACTGGCAGGTAGAATTGGAATCCAAGGATCCTAAAAAAACAGCTTTTACGATAGAAACTAGTTGTGTGACTAGCGACTACGTAGTGCTAATATCAAACTGAGCCCAAAAGAGTGCCTCGTATTTAAGAAGGAATTGCAATACCTTGGCCACGTCGTATCTAGAGATGTAGTAAAAGCTGACCCAAACAAAATCCAAGCAGTGCAAGCATGGCCAACACCAATCGACAAACATCAGGTCCAAAGTTTTTTTGGGTTATGCACGATTTGTACTCGGATCTGCCAATATTGCCAAAAATTTGACAAAATTGACCTAAGAAGGAGTAGAGTTTAGATGGAATGAAGACTCCGAAAATGCTTTCCATCAACTAAAACAGGCCCTAGTCACTTCGCGTTATCGCGTATTTTAGCAAGATTTTGTCTAGGCTAGAAAAGAATTATTGCGTGACTAGGAGGGAGCTGTTAGGAGTTATCAAGTTCATAGAACATTTCTACTAATATTTGTCTGAACAAAAATTTTTACTGAGAACGGACCACGCCGCTTTAAAATAGCTATTGCAATTCCGTAACCCAGAAGGACAAGTGGCAAGATGGATCGAGAGCGTGGAAGAATATGACTATGACAAAGAACACCGTGCCGGAAGCAGCCATCGTAACGCAGATGACTTGTCCAGAAGACCATATAAAGTGAACTACTGCCATTGTTCGCTACTTAAAGAACCGGAGAACTCCTATGGTTGATGATGAGTGGGAACTTGAGCAGTTGCGTCGCGAACAAGAAAAAGATTCTGAAATAAAACTACTCCTGGATGGAAAGAAAGCGGCCGACGATCAACCGGGGAAGAAGTGAATGCTTTGGGAAGAAACATCAAAGCGTATTGGGCGCAGTGAGACTCTTTTATAGTAGAAGGCGGTCTTCTTAAGCGATCCCTAAAGAATGTCGAGGGCACGGGAATCATACTACAGTTGGCAGTGCCAAAGAGCCGGGTGTCGGAAGTGTTGAAGCATCTCCACGATGGTAAATCAAGAGAACACTTTAGCATTAAGAAGACATAGGGGAAAGTTCGAGAACAATTCTACTAGGTGAACTGCAAAGAAGACGTCATGAAATGGTGCCGTAAGTGCACGGTCTGCGCATTAGGAAATGGTCCAGCGAAAAGCACCCATAAAGCAATACAACGTAGAAAGCCCTTTGAAAAGAGTAGCGATTGATATTACAGGGCCGTTCCCAGAATCCGATTTCGGAAATAAATACATCCTGGTAGCGATGAATTATTTTACGAAATGGACGGAGGCTTACGCCATACCCAATCAAGAAACAACTACAGTTGCAGACGTATTAGTAAAATAGTTTTTCTGCCGTTGGAATTACACCCCGATAAAGGCCTCAATTTTGTGTTTGGGCTGTTTCAAGAAGTTTGCCGACTGTTGGGAATTAAGAAAACTAGGACGACGCCTCTCTATCTTCAATCTGAAGGCGCGGTTGAGCAGATGAATCGAATAATAAAAAAATATTTAGGCAAAGTATTGTCTGAACACTAAAGAGACGTTTACGAAAACACAGGCCAAACACCATCTTGTGTCTTGCTCGGTTGCGAAATACGACCTCCATGCGACCTCCAATTTGGACAAAGACTAGAAGAAGAAGTTGCTGACGAAGAGTAGGTCAGCAAGCTGACCAAGAGGCTAGACGAAGTGCATGAGGAGGTCCATAAAAACACACAAATTGCCAGCGACAGAATGAAAACTAGATATGACGTCAAAGCACAAAATGAAGCGTTTAACTTGGCGGCATGGTGTGGTTGTATAATCCCCCAAAAAGACGTTGTATGTTAGCTAAGATCAACTGAATTGGAGGACAGTTTGAAACATGTTGGAGGTCGTCTTTCGCGAAACAGGCGTTCAAGTGTTGGTCTGTATTTAAATCAAAAAGAATATCGGGTCAGGAAAAGTCCATTGACTGCTACTTTTATAGTCAAGGAAGTTGCCGAAATGGAAAAAGCTGCCGCTATCGCCACGATCCTTTCTACCAGTGTTGCATCTAGTTTCCTGTTCTGGGACAGAACAGTCTTAAGAAAGGGTCAGTGAAACGTTCGAGAAATTATTCTCAAGTTCCAGAAGGTCCACCGAAAAATATAGAAAATTCTCAATGGCCAAAATATATGAAAGTAATACAAGTGAATCATAGGGCAGTTGTTTCAGTAATTTCAAGACGGCAGTGTTAAGAAGATTATACAAGTCTAAATAAATGATTAACGCGTGTGTTCCAGATAAATATACGGAGTATAACCTTGTACGTGACTTTAAAGTAAACAATAAGTGTTAAACTAAAGTTATCCACGGACTGTACCTTCGTATAAATGATAGTGTTATATATATAAATTAGTGTGTTTTTATTAAATATCCTTAGGTTTAATTAGTTCGGTTAGTTATAAACAAGTACAATTTTTTTTAGTTCGAATAAATTAGTTTTAATAATAATCGTTACAATATTATAATTTAATCTAATACAAAACTTAATAGTTCTTATCATTAGTTAGTACAATGAAAGCAAGCAAAAATATAAACGTACTTTCTACAAAACTGTAAAAAAATGACGTAACGTGTTTTATATGTACTGCAAAGTTAATGTTTAATTTCGAAGTATATTACTTTACAGCTAATAATTTTAAAGATTTAGACTCGGGTGTAAAACTGTCCAAATATTGCCGGAAGTTTATGAACCGTCGTTCTTTTACTGTTTTATTAAATATAAAATACCTTGTTTCTACCGTAAACTCAGTGTAAGTCACAACATTGGAACTAAATCTTAATAACAATTATGTCAATTAAAACACAATTAAGTTTGTCACGGTTTACGTCGTTCTGGTAAACAATAAGTTTCATTTCAAAGTTAACGTGACATTAATATGCACAAATGTGAGAAAACAGTCATGAAGCAACAATTCTCTTAACGTTGTTCAGTCTGTACGCAAATGTACAATAATCGTCATTAACAACTACAAGCTTCCCAAAATTAGTGCTACATTATTTTATTGCGACAATAATGCATGAATAAATCGGTGAAAATATATTTCAATTGTACCATTAAAAAATCTTCATAATAAATTACATTTAGGAAAAACTGCTACACGCGCAATTTTACTTTCTAAATGGACTATAAAAAATTGAAGTGTTTAAAAGAATAATGGCATAATCAAACCCAGAACGTATTTCAACATCGATCTTTCAAACCGTCTGTTACCACAAAATGATATATCTATTAAAGCGCAGAAGTAATTTTTGCTGAGAAATTGAACAAAATTTTATATTAGACGTGTGTATTAGGGCAAAATCGAAATTGAAATAACAGAACAATTATCTATTGCAGAGTCTGTTTATTTAATTTTTCTAAAAATTTTAGCTCAATTAACTGATTACACTTTGCTTTAAAAGGTGTTTAAGCTTTGGTTGCCAATAAGCTTTAACGAAAATATTTGTTTTTGTGATGTGAAGTTTATAGTATGTTTTATTAATTAATAAAACGATTTTAAAAAGTAATGTTTAAATACGTTTTTCTTTTATCGGTTAAGCTTGTTAAATTGCATACAAATAATTAACAATAACAAATTATTATTGTCAAGGCATCGACAACTAAGGTTATTAGCCTCGTAATTTTGGTGTAATAATACACAGTTTAAACACTCACATATTACTTAAATTTCCCTATCTACCTAATGAAATATTAAAGATAATAATAAGTGTAAAATTCTCTAAATCCTATGAAATACATTAATGTCCTGTAAAAAGTCGTTGATAGGCTTATCGGCTAGATCTATCTCTATTCAGCCTCTAAGTTTGTGTGTGACACGATAATTTGCATATAAACGTAACAAATTTATTAGTGGTGTCAAGATTATGTAGTGGAGACAGTATTATTTGTACCAATAGATAATTACTTAAAGGGTTCGAAATATCACAAAGAAAAGCTAGTAAGTCACAGCAGATTATAGAGTGATTACTATTCAAATGGCTACAGTACCCAATTGCTTGCCATATAGCATAGAATTCTGCAGTATAGATGCTTTTACATGGGTGAATGATTGACTATAATTACGAACCATCGCGTTACATTTTATACTTATTAACTCCGGTGAATCGGATGTTTTTCTAAAAGTTTGAAAGCCAGGTTAATTTTTATTTTAAGTAGAAATGTGCTAGGTAGAGTAAGACTACTGTGCATGCAAAATTTATGAGCTCTGATATACACTGCCTCAAAAAAGTAATTGGACACTTTTAACGCGATCTGCAAGGTAGGCAACTAAACTTACGTTATAACGAAACGCCTAGTTATATTTGACAACATTGGCATGGTAGATATTACTTGCAACGATATTACGAGATTACTAACCATTCTTTATAAGCACTGCCTTAAGCGTTCAAAGAACATGTTTTTTACCTGCAAATATTTATCTAAATTGTACTTTACAGTTTTAAATTCTTCTTCGCCGAGTTTTGTATTTATTTATGTTCTCTGCTTAAGTAATTAAAAAAGTTTAATTGTTATTTATGATTAAATAAGTTCATTTATAGCTCGAATAGTGACAAACTGTATGCTCAAATATGAAACTACTCTACTAATTCGCCTAAAAGTCTTAATATATCTGGACTAAATTAAAGTCAACATTCCGATTTTCTTTGCAAAGAAAATATTATTATTATTATTATTAAAACGTAATTAGTAGTCGAACAATGGCAGTATAAATTCCCATTACTCATTTTAAATTACAGTCGAACTCCTATATAGTGATGTTCAAAATTCCCTTCAAAAACATTATTATATAGAAACTTCATCGTATAGAATTTATACTTAAAAAATAAAACACAAATTTAAACGTACATAAGAAATATTAATTATTGTAAAATAGGTATTAAAGAAGCGTTTATTAATAAACGATGCATTAGATATGTTTGTTACATATACATATGTATATTAGACATTAACTATGTATGTATCTATCAAGTATTTGCTGCACGGTACACTTATAAATTAATTTATGTTCGTAATATGTTTCACTTTTACTTAGTGTATTGAGTATCCCTTCGGGAACGTTTTCTTGACACTGAAAGCCTCGGCGAATTGTTTCAAATGCTTTCATCATCTCGGTTTCGCTAGGTTTATTAATCATATTCGTCCTCTTCTTCATGGTCACTCGAATTTTGTTTATTTTCTTTAGAAACGCAATTTAAAATTTCATTGTCGTCCGGGTATTCGGTAATTACTACATCTTCATCAACGCTTAAAAAGTCATTAAGTTCAACTTGATCACAAACGTTGCGCAAAATTTTAAGGCGATCCCACATTTTTTTTAGCTCGTTTAATTGCATGTCATCTTCCTCATCCCAATTTGACAAATTTGGAGTAAAACCAGCTTTACTAAAACAGTTTTTGATTGTCTCTTGTGTCACTTCAAATCGCCATACTTTTGATAACTCTGATATGCAATCACGAAGATTAACGATTTTGTCTGTGGTTTTATTTTCCTCTTCTTCTTTTACGGTAATGAAATTTTTAATTTTTTATAATTCCTTGGTCCATCGGTTGCAATTTCGACGTCATGTTTGTCAGAAAAAAGATCAACTCCACATTTTTTAATTTTGACTTCATAGAATCATGGTGGGCTGGACAGTTATCTACAATTAACGCCACTTTACGTTTTTCTCTGCCCATTTTTTTTTAAATTTTAGTAGTCACTCTTCAAAAATTTTACTGGTCATCCACGCCTTTTTATTAAAATCGTAATCAACATCCAACGATTTTACTACTTTAAAACATCGAAGGTTTTTACTTTTACCTATTACAAGAAGCTTCATTTTTTCGGTACCCGTCATATTCGCTCCAATCATGACCGTAATTCGTTCTTTACTGTTTTTACCTCCAAAACATTTATCATTTTTAAAAGATAATGTTCTGTTTGGTACACACTTAAAAAACAAACCAGTTTCATCGGCGTTGAAAAGGTCTTTGGGATCAAATTTATTCAAAATTTTTTTTAACGTCGATTGCAACCATTCTGCGCATTTTTCGTTACTTACAGTAGCACTTTCACCGCTAATAACTTTTTCGACAATTTTATGTCGTTGCTTAAACTTGTCCAACCATCTATTACTCGCTTGAAAATCTACGTGGCCCAGAGATTGTGCGTAAAACAACGCTTTCTCTTTTATTAAGGGTCCAGAAATAGGAACATTTTTGTCACGAACCACCTGTATCCATTTTAAAATTGCTTCGTCCAAGTCTTCATATGTACACAACTTAATTCTTTTCCTTTAACACGTTTTCACAATTTTTATCAATAGTCGACACAGTGTTGGCAGCGATTCCAAATTTACAGTCTTTCTGTTTAACACCATTTTTCACATCTTCCAGCACTTTCAATTTCTCCTCAAAACTCAAACACTTTCGTTTTGCCATTTTTAACCAACTTTACACTTAAACAACTTGAAACGAAAAAATTGCAAATGAAACGTATTCAATAACATGACAATGCATTTCAAAACTCGAAGAAAATTCTATAATCCTCTAAACAATTCATGCATTTATGTCATTTACAAATGTACATAATTTTTAGTACCATTAGTAATAGCCTTTCTGTATTGTAAATTAAGAAGTCTTATAATCCGCTTATCCGTTTAACAATGCGGTATTGTAAAGGTAAAGTAGATTCTACGTGGTTCCAAGAAAACTTTAAGTAGTTGGGTAACATTTTCTTTGAAAAAGATGATAATATCGAATTGGAACATCATATTTTAGAGGTGTTTTTACACGCATTTTAACCCGAAGGTCAATATCCTAAAGAAAACATCACTAAATAGAAAAAATCATTAAATAGGAGTTCATTGAATGGAGGTCCGACTGTATTAGTATAAAAAAAACTAAAGGATACGTATCTCCCTTTATAAAATCAAATCTAATTTTTAATGCAAAACGCTAAAAAGTTACAAATAAAATTTGAAAATACATACCTATGCTGTAAATCTAAAAATCACAAAACTAGAAAAATGCGAAATGCATTTTCCGCTTTCTCGTCGTAACATTTAATTTAAGTATTAACTACTTCGAGGGAATATAAATTTAATAGTAATGAACTGAAATTTGAAATTTCGTAGTTTGCATTTTTTTATGTTTTAGATTATTATAGTACCTACTACATTTTAATAGAAATAATACCTTAGAATTTATTATAAATTATTCATAAACACTATTTATATTACAAGAACAAAACTAGATATAGAAAATCCTAATAAAAAACATGATTAAAAAAGTATTTATTATTTTATTTAAATATTTGTATTGTACATGCTAGTAATGGGTGTAATATCCATTATTAGTTATAAACTCCCATAGACGGTTTGGAATCGAATTGGCACATACATTAGCTCCTCAAAATTTTTCCCATACGGTATTAAGATGGCGATGCAATTTGTTTATATTTCGTATTTCTATGTTACTGTTCAGTTCGTCGTTACACCCACGCACGGTCTCCGCACACAAATATTCTATAGGGTTCAAATTCGGTGACTTAGGTGGCCAACAGATTCTGTAAACTTCTGGATGTTGTAAGATTAATTTTTGAACTACCACTGCCGTATGTATACGAGAATTGTCCTAAACAAACGGAATTTGTCTTTCGGGATAAACTGCTTGCACGGAGGGCAACATAACGTCATAATCGCCAGGTATGTTTCAGCAGTTAAGCGTCTATTGACAACGTGTTAATTACTTGTGGCCAGCATCACTCATCCATCCCCAGTACGCAGCACTAATTTTCCCACTTCTTTTGTTGGGTTGCACATGTTTTGATTCATATCTAAAATTACGTCGCCTCCAAAAAACTTTTTTACTATATTGAGAAGTGCAGAAGGTTTTTTAATGGAAAAAACAACACCTTTGCAATTAAAATTTAAATGTTCTTCTGAAAACTGCAATCTTCGGTAGGCATTTTTTTCAGTTATTATAGGTTTTGTTACAGATCGATAGCAGCTTATTCCTTCAGCTATCAAAGTATTCCTTATTGTTTGCAAACTGCATTTTCGCGAATGGTGACGGAAGTTGTGAATGGAATCAAGCGAGCATCTTGGATAATGTTGTCTGGATAAGAGAGATGGCCTTTCACTTCTATGGGCGGTCTGCAAACGACGATCATTTTCCACGCTTTGTTCTTCGTGTTGTACCCAATAATAGACCACACTTTTCTAATAAAATAAATAATAGTTAACAATTTTCCTTGATGTAAGTGAATAATTGTGCAATCTGAATTATATTTCATATAATACCCATAAAATAGGTATATATATATAATGTACCCATGATTAAAACTGAAAAAAACTGCTAATATTATAAAATATTATCAAAAGCAAAAGAAAAAATTATCTTACCGATAAACCCATATGTGCAGCAATTATTTGGATAGAAAATCCACATTCTTGTAAAGCATTAATATTTTCTCTAGTTTCTAGTGATATCTCTGCTTGTCCACGAAGACGTGGCATTTTGCACAAAATTGACACACAAAACAACACTAAATATTATACTTAACAAAATGAACTTTAAGTAACTCTTTTATATACTCTACTTAGTAATGGCAGACCCTTGGGCAGAAAGGAACATTACCGAGGGTATGAAATACCCTCCAGGAAAACGAGATTTTGGATTTCTGGAAACACTGCTTTAAGCGTAATTTTGATAGTTTCTGTATCTTTCTTCTCAAATTTTAATTCAATCTTTGATTTTGGTTTCAATACGCTAAGTACTATTAACAAAAGTAGAAAAACATTTGGTAAATTTTTGTTTAGTAGGTAATGATACTCGTTTTATAATCAACAATCCTAGGGTTTTCAAAATACTTGAGATTTCATGAACAAAACCCAAATGGTTGCAAAATTTATTACGTTTGTCAAATGTAATGTTTTTCACACTATATAAATTTATTAACATTGTCAAAAAAGGCAAAATAATAAGTAAAAGTAAAGGAAAAATGTATATAATAATATAAATGTAAAAAGAGTTTAAAAACTATAAATTACACAGACCAGTGTATGAAAATAGGCCCTGATACCATTCTTGACGATTCATATGTAAAATGACCTCCTGAATCCAAAAATGAGCTCCGTTTTTACTCATCACCCACCTATTTTGGGGGGACCCCATTTTTATTTTATTAGCATTTTTTTTAGAATTTTAACTTATAGCCGTTAAGGCTGTGGGGTACAATCCATTAAAATTTAAAAAGAAACAACAAACGAAAAAAGAGGACAAACGCTTTAGAAACTCCAGGCTGCTAGAGGTTTACCCAGTCTTGACAATAACCCTTTCAATGTATTGTTTAGTAGGGGTACCTACTTGCTAGTCCTAGGGATTCCATATTTTTAAAAATCAAATTAAAAGATTCTTATTGATGTACAATATGTATTTTTAAACATTTTTTATCATGTAGGTAATAAAAATTACTAATATTAAAAATTATATCATTCTAACGTTTGGTCTTATTATGGCATTATTATTTATTATTTTATCGAAAATATAAATAATTTTTATTACACAAATTGGCATTCATTGGAAAATACCTACATTTCAAGTTATTATAAGATACAAAGAATTAGTAAAATAAATAATATGAAGATAATGAACCCTCTCATCTACCTGTATACATATATACCTGTACATTCAAAGTTTTTGTTTAGTTTGCTATTACTGTCGTACCTATTCGTGAAAATAAATACCTACTTGACAATGACGTTTAATTTAACGAATGGAAATTTAAAAATAATTGTTTTGCGTAAATTTGCGGAAGTTTGAAGAAAAAATAGCATATTTTATTTGGAGAAGATATGTACTTTTCCCGAGACTTTTCCGCCACATAAAATAATATATGCACTATTATTAGTTATAGAAAAAGGTATATTTTTTATTCATTTTTGCTATCTTTTTATTAAAACACTGACATTATTCGCATTCATATTTACATCTACATATAAAATAAGCAAAACGCAAGCAAACACGTAAAATGCAAACGTACGAAAACAACGTAGGCATAAGCAGATACGGTAACCGAAGTCCGCGACAACTTATATTATCTATGGTCCGCGAACTGCGAGCGGCCTAAGAAATGCTTTTTTTTATTAATATGCATATGTCAAAAAAAGAAAAAAATTACAATTAATATTCTGAATGTAAAAAGGAGGCAATCTGGGACGAAATTCATACAGTACTCAAATCAAAAAACTGTTAGCATAACAGGCTTAGTCCTAGACGTGGAGTTCTTTTTCGTAGTAGCTAGTAATAATTGCTATTTTAGTTATACTACCCTTGAGATTTTTGAGAAGTGCAGGCTTGCAACCGTCGACTTAAAATTGCTAATACTAGCATCAAATAGAAATAATTTTTAAAGATACTCGTTCAAATCAAGTCAACGTAAACAGTAATAATCAATTTTGAAATAAGCTGAAAGCTGTATAACTACTCGACTGAAAATAATTTATTAGTTAGTTATCTTTAATACAGTAAAAGTAGCTGAAAGCCCAATATAACCCTAATTTGTTGCTTAAAATTTCGGTGCTATGTTTATATTAAATTGTTTGTTTTCAGCAGGATTTCTTCTACTCTATTAAAACAGTTCTACACATCTCGAAAAAAAATTAGTGTTTGGTGACCCTAACTTTTTTGTGTTTTTATCACATAGTCGTTCAAATGCGTCAACTACACTGCATGTAGGGACAAATGCTATCGCAAATAACAACCGTAAGTTTAAAGCAAAAACTGCATCTGTTTTATACTTCCGTTTAATGCCCGTGGATTCAATTCTGCAAAATATGCGTTCCAAAAACTGAAAAAAAACATCTACTAATAGTTCTTTTAACTTTTGTAGCTAGCGAAGGTTGGTGCCTATACTTTTAGCTAGTAGCAATGTATGAACCAGAGGAATAGCAATGTTATGTCGTAGTCTATTTGCAGTGTAATAAAGTTAAAAACTATGTGATACCGTTATAAAACTACCGTTAAAAAGCAAAAACTCATCACCCCTTTTTGTTTTTTGTAACTATCCATGAACACAATATCACTGCGTTTGCGAATGGTAAAAAATACCGCTGTTTTTAAAAACTATGTCACTTTTCATTTTTTTCTTTGAAAATAAAAAGCACATTTTTGACAAAATTACGATACCTTACTTTTGCGAGGAGCGCCTTGGAAAAATAACGTTATTTTATTTTCAATATAGCTGCTTGATTACGGCGTTGCCATTAACACATAAAATATCAGTAACGCAAAAAAAATTAAAATTGCAATAAAACATAATAAAATTTTTCTTTTCAGTTTTCTTTTGTCCACTCCTGGACGTAGGCCTCTTCTAACCTTTTCCACTCTTTCCTGTCTTGAGCTATTTGATACCATTTTTTTCCAGCTGTCTTTTTATTGTTGCCTGTCCAGCGTCTTTGTGGCCTTCCTCTGCTTCTCTATGTTTCATGCGGCGGCGACTCGGGTTGTCCATCTATCATTTTCCTGTCTTGCAACATGTCCCACCCAACGCCAGTTCAGCTCCGCCATTCGTACCATCACATCGGTTACCTTGGTTCTTCTTCTGATTTCCTCATTTCTTATGTGGTCTCTTAGAGAGATCCCGAGCATACTCTTTTGTGTCATTCTTATTTTGTTGGCATGTCGTTTCGTTAGTGACATTGTCTCTTTGCCATATGTGACTACTGGCAAAACACAAGAGTCGTATACTTTCCGTTTTAGATTTATCGGGATATCTTGGTTCTTTAAGGTGTAGTGCAGTTTGCGAAATGCGGCCCAAGTGAGTCCCAATAGCATGGCCTAGGTTTATATATTCGTCCACGTTTTCTATTGTTTGGTTGTCAATTTGAGGGTTGATGTTATTTGGACTCATGGTTTTTGCTGATGTTCATTTCTAATTCCACCTCTTTAGATGCGTGGTTTAGTTGTTGTAACATTTATTTCAGTTCGTCTAGGTTGTTTGAAGTGAGGACTATGTCGTCAGCAAAACGTAGATGATTAAGATAAGTGCCATCAATTTTTACACCTTTTTCCTCCCATATTAACTTTTTGAAAACATCTTCTAGGACTAACGTAAATCGTTTTGGTGCAATAGGATACCATACCGTGTAATTTTATTTTATTAGTGGTTATGCCTTCTTCAATCTTGATATGCATTGTCCCATTTTGGTAAATGTCTTTTATAATTGCCGCATATCTAGATTCGATTCCGGCATTTTCTATTGATTTTAGAATGGACCATGATTCTATTGTATCAAAACCCTTATGGAAATCTACGAAGGCCAGGTGAATGGGTATGTTGTATTCAGTCGTTTTTTCAATTAAGATGCGTATTGTTTTAAGGCGGTTGATAGTACTATATCCTTTTCTGAAGTCTGCTTATTCTATGAGCTGGTAAAAATCCAGTTATTTTTATAGTCGGTTTGTAAGGATTTTGGTGAAAAACTTATAAAGGTGAGATAATAGGTTGATGGAACGGTAGTTTCCTATGTTTGATGCATCTCCTTTTTTAAATAGGATAACTTTTTCGTTATACCATTTTTCGGGTATTCTCTTTTTTTGCACACTTGTTTAGCAGTAGTCCGATTATTCTTTCCATAACACCTCCTCTAGTCTCAGCATTTGTGTTAAAATTTTCATTTTTTTCAAAGTGGTCCTTATTTTGTTTATAGTTCTCCTTCGATCCTACGTTTGTTAGTATTGTAGTATTTTCCTGTAGTTTTAGTTCTCCGTCCGGTACGTTTGAAGAATACAAGTCCGCGTAAAAGTCCTCTATAATTTTGGCTATTTTGTCCGATGTTGTAACTATCGTTCCTGACTTGTTTCTGAGTTTTATTAATTAAAATAATTGTGGTTTGGATTAATTTAGTCTTGTAGGTTCTTACATCTTTACAGATCTCTTTTTTAATTATTCTGTTTACTGTTCTGTATTCATCGGTTTTTCTATCCGTCTTCCTTATCTGTTCCATCAGTTGTATCGTATTCAAACTGAGTTTTTGGTTCGTCGGTTTCTTTTCTCTTGGGCATATTTTTCTTACTGATGTTTGTATACAGGCTCTAATCTTTTCAGTGAGTAGGTCTACATTTTCATCTATATAGGCCTTGGTAGGTTCTAGCCTTTTCGCTATTTCATTTTTGTATTTATCTTCCTTCGTTTCTAGATCTTCGTTCGTAGGGAAACGTGGTGTATTTATTAGTTTATTTCTCTCTTTTTCGATGTTTATTTTAATACATGATCGGACTAACCTGTGATCGCTTCCCGTGTCAAATCTGTTTAGGACAGTTACGTCGGTGCATATTTTCCTGTTATTTGAGAGCAAATAATCAATTTAATTTTTCACAGCATAATTTGCGCTTCTTCCATTTTCGGTTTTTCGGTTTTTGAAAGAACGTATCTAAACAGTATAAACCTTCGTTTCTTAGAAAGTTCAGAAGCATCTCCTCTCTGTTATTTCTTTGCCTTAGGCCGTAGTTTCCTATGTATTCTGTGTCATTTAGTGTTTTTCTTCCTACTTTAGCGTTGAAATCTCTAACCACTATGGTGAAATGTGTCTTTTCTCTTCGCTTTGCTGTAGCTATGTCTTCATATACTTGTTTCACTTTTTCATCCTCGGAGGAGCTGGTTGGGGCATATACATTTATTATTTCCATGTTGTATCGGTTGTTTAGTCATATTATAATGTATATAAGTCGTTCAGATATCGAGTGGTATTTTATTACTGCGTTATTAACCTTTTTGTTGACCTTAAAGCCTACGCCTCCAATATGATGGTTTGCATCCGAGTTCTTCTGGTATAATATGTGACTCAATCTTAAGGTTGTGTTATTTTCTCCTGGCAGACGTGTCTCAGACAGTCGAATAGTATCCCATTGCAATAAAGAGACGCTTGGAGCTTGTTGGCGAGTAGTTGGTTTGCAGCCGCCCAACTTGGGAACAGACGCTGTTTGTGACCGTTCACTCTGAGACAAACGTCACGTTACCTGTTGGTCCGCGAGAAGTATTTGATTTTCTCCTACCTCCCATATCTGGGAGGCATTCCCTTATCCGCCACCTGAGGGTTACAGGTTCCCCCGAGAATAAATAATAATAAGTTCATTCAAAAATCAAATTTTCTAGGCACAACCAATTGTACGTCATTGCGCAATATTGAGACGCGTAACGACCATATAATATTAATCTTGACACCACGGTATCTCTTAAGATAAACGAGATCTTTATAATAACACTCGAAAAATAGGAATTTCCAATTTTGGTCAATTTTCTTTTGAGTCAATCGTGTTTCGGTAACCTTTTCTAGCGGTCAAATTTCCATTCGGCGATCTTTCCTTTTCGTTAAACTTATGTCGGTAAACTTTCATAGATGTTGTCTTTTAATTTTTTTTACTTTTAAAAAAGTGTTGTTTATATTAAGTTGATTCAGTGTGCGAATTTGATTAGGTGTTCTCTTTTTTCCACTTTCGGTAATATCTGGTTTATTAAACTTTCGTGTACGTGTTTTTTTTAATTGTTTCTAACAAAACCATAGAAGAGGTACAATTATAATCAATATCTTACTAGTTACTAACGATTAAAATTTCATTATTTATAGATGTTTTAAAATGTTTATTCGGTAAAACTCATTTTTTTAATAATATTTTTTTAAATTTTTATTAAACTTTGTTTCATATTTTTTTGTTTGCAAATTATGTTGTAAACAAAACTTATTGTTTTGATAAGTTATAAAAGAACACAACATAAAAAATGATCTTATTTGGTTATACAACTGCGTAAAAGTATGTTATTTGTAATAATGATAAATTATCTTTTTAATTACAGTAGTAATAATGTAAACAAACACTAATATATAATGCTAAAAAACGATTAACTGTAACAAAACGTTTTTACATTTAGGCTACTTTATTTAAAAATAAAATTAATGTTAACAGTGATGTTATTTATGCTGCAACGTATTACTTAAAGTATACGCTATTTTTTAAGATGTTATTATACCATCGTGCTTTGTAAAAAATATTAAACATTCATTGTTTCAAAAATGAAAAATAGTCATAAAAAATGTAACATTAAAATAAAGTAAAAATTTTATGTAATTACACGAAAATATTCTATAGCTACATAATAAATAAGTTTAGAGCTTTTTAAATTGATGCTGAAGCATTTATGTGAAGATATTTCAGAACTTTCTTAATATCAGTCACATTTAGTAAAATACGCAAGAAACGCTTTAACACATTTGCATTTTTGGTGTAGTAAAGTATTTTAACTAGAATTAAATTGAAGAAAAACCTAAACCAACTTTTTAGATTAAAATACTTAATTATTACAATTTGGTAATTACTAAAGCACAAAACTCTACTCAAACCATTTTAAACGAAATTTACTTTTGGTTTTAGTAAACGAAACAAAGGTGTATACGCAACTCATAAAAATTAAAAGTTACGATTTTGTTTAACTTCACGACGCACAAAGAAATATTTTATCACATGATCTGTAGCAGTATTAAAAATAACTAGAATTTTTATTCTATGACTGTAATTTTTTTTAATTTGTGCTGCTTTCTATTATATTATTTTGTTTCTTGTTCCAGCACACATTTTTAAATTAAATGCAAAAATTTTTAAATTGTTTTTATTTTTATGTTTATTTTCTTACACATTTTTTAGTAACAACTATATTTTTTGTATATAAATTTAATTCTATAGAAGAATTTTTTATGTTATATAGTACACCGCTGAAAATAAATTAAAACCTGACATGACAGTTGTAATGTAAGTAATGCTAAGGCGTGTGCGCTAAAGATAAGAACGAAGTACTTGGAAAGTTTGAGGTTGTAACTGTTGTTTGAGTGTGTGCGATTGCTTTTGTGAAAGACCCGGTATTCGAAATGGTTTTGTTTGTTTCGTGTACTTTGAGATTGTTTGAGTACTTTCACGTTAATTTAAAAAAGTTAGTTTACGTTTTTAAATTCATCTTTGTCAATCAAGTTTGTAAGAAAAGTTTTGTATTTAAATAATTCAAAATTATTACGCTGCTTAAACATCTGTATTCTGTATTTACGTTGATTTGGCATTTTCTTTGTATGTATCTAACTTATCTTTCCTTTGGAGATGCTATTGTAATTGAATATATTTTGGGAGTTTGTTTATTTTAAGTTGGTTTAAAAGCTCATTGTATTAATTTTTATAGTTTATTACTTCCGATGGTTTCAACAAGTTAATCTTTATAAGTATAATTAAACCTTTTGATTTTGATATTGTTTTGTTAACATTGCATCTTGCCATGGGAAAGGCCGTTTTCGAACTCTACTTTTAGGTTTTAATTAAATCTGTTTGCATCTTCTTTCCACGTCTTTGTTTTACTGTTTTCTTTCACAAAGATTTTGGTCACAGTTTTTTTATGAAGGTGGGCGCCCACAGAGGTTATAAAGATAGATTTTTTGGTTTTGGAAAAAAGTATCTCACAAGGTTTCAATCAATAAAGTCAATAAGTTGTAGTTTAGTTAGAGGCGAATCAACAGTTAACATATGAAGGTATTTGCGGAAGTTATAAATTTTTAGTTCAGTTAGTGTGGGTTTGTTTCTTCTAGTTTGTAGAATGTACGGTTTTTGAAAATTTCAAGTTTTATTTTTACGTAATGAATCGTGATCATTTGAGACTAAAAAAAGATTAATAATTATTTAGAAAAATTACAATTGCACACTGATTTAAAAGTCATCATAATCTGTTCTTAAATCGGTGGCGCCGTTATCAAACGGAAGATTCTGCCAAAAGTTACTTCGATTTTCAGGTATTAACTCCATCAGATTTGTCAATATCTGTTTCCTTTTCTCCTTAACTCCCCTAAGCACAGAAATTATTGGCGGTTTTTCAAAGTGTCCTTTTAATAATTTAATCTTTAAGAAATTCAATTCTAATGATGACTCTGAGGAAAAACTTGTTTTATAAAATAATACGAAGTTGCCTCGCTTAGCAACAACTTCAATAATGTCCTTCAAATACGGCCTAGGTTTTGAATAATTTATTTTGTAAGTTGATGAATTATCTGACGAAACAAAGAAATCTTCTTTCTTGATTTCTTTCACATCAACTTTCCCAAAATTGGAAGACTGGACACATGTAACAAAATCAGTGAAGTTATTCGTTGCAATTATTGCTCCACCTGATGGTGAAAACTATCAGCCGACATAAACGTATGTTCAGGTTCAAAATATTTGAAGGTTATTTTTTGGGCTGATATTTCATGTGAATTAGTTATATACACCAAGTACGACAACATTGTCCAGTTTTTGTTTTGGCCTGCACAGTTATCAAGCTAAACGATTATATTTTCCTTATCACGCATGTGTATCAAAAAAGCATGGAATGTACCAATCAGGTTCTCTTTTTTCTTCCCAATATGCACTCATTCCAAAGGCACGCAAAGGGTTTAATTGTCTATTTCTTACCGACTGGTACAAAGCTTTTATTAAAAGCAATGATCCTTTGACAGAACACCACTGTCTTGAACATGTCAATTCGAGGCAACATAATTACCTTTTTCAAGTCCGCAGAAAAGCAGACTGTGCTTTGTGGAAAATTATTTTCCGCGTCACTCTTGTACATTTCTCGGGTTTCCGTAGCTTTCTTAATATGCTGCCTCCACAAATGGCAGCTACTACAATCTTCCAACAAACAGTTTTTCGTATGATCAGGATTGTTGAGTTTAAAACTTTTACAAGTTTCGCACTCTTCATGTCCTAATCTTGTAAAGGAAATATTAAGATCTTTCGATATATATTTTCTATATATCTCATCAGCATTTGATATTTGGATGCAAATTTATAAAATTTGTATGACTGGTTTTAATGCTAACCTTTTATTCGGGGCATGTTCCATTCTCTCACACTGTAGGTGAAAACGATTCAACATGACTTCTAATTAAGTCCCTGTCTGTCGGAAGGTGCCGCGGTCTTCTTTGGCCAAAACGTTAGTAAAAATTCTGTCGTTTTTAGGATTATATCCTAATGTAGCTAAAAAGAACGATTTACATACTTCGTGTTTTGCTCTTTGCTCGCTTTTTAAAAAATATTTGAATGTTCTGTTGCGAGCACTTTTTCCATTTCCCCGTCTTCTCTTAACATCATGAGTGGAAACATTGGAAGATATAAAAATTCTCCTCTCCTGCCAATTCATCAACCAATACTGGGAATTAATTGAAACACGGTGTTCGTTGGAAAAATTCTCTTTGCATTCTCGTGGACATTTTTCACAGCCAGGCCGCATGTAATGCTTCTTCCGTTCCTTGTTTACCTTGTCGTCTTTTATTTCTTGCGTAGTTTGTTGACTTCCCTTTCTTTTTCTAATTTCTTCTTTCTTAGTAAACTCGGTTTTAGACATTTTAGTAGCATCTGTTGTACCTTCAGCACTTGTAAAAGCAACAGTATCACTTGTAGTTACATGAACCAGACCTGACACTTTGCCGTCGCCTGAGATATCTGATTCAGACAATTCAAAACTTTGCGTATTTTTCACATGAGTTACAACAAAATCCGGATCCTTCACAGAGTCGTCTGATTCAAATAGATCATTTGTAAACGTGGATACCGAAGCAACTGCGGTTATATCATTGTTCTCGTCATTTAATGGCACTAAACTTATATATTTTTCAGATTCTCTAACAGTGGATTGGTTTACTGTCTCTAAGTTTGTATATTTTGGGACAGTTTCTGTCTCCGTCTCGTAAACTTTAACTGACACTAAACTTATATATTTATCAGTGTCTATCACTTCAAATTCTCTAACAGTGGATTGGTTGGTAGCTTCAATGTTCTTCTGCAGCATTTCTAAAATTTTCTTGTCACGAGAGGCCATTTTCTTATATTTTGATCGAAATCTTAAATTTGAAGGAACAAAATAGCATTAATTTATTATAATATATTGAAACAGTTTTATAACATACTATTGGAATAAGCCAAACTTAAATAAAAATATGCTATTTTAAAATAGAGTTTACAATGAATCTTGTTAGCCATATATACCTATTTATGCACCAAAATTAAAAATCTGTACAACGTAAAACTTTGAGGTTATAAATTATATATTTTTTTATGCTTTTATATGTATAATTATATATATGAGTATTATAATAATATAATAAATAATCGACAAAAACTATACTTACGAGAGGAACGAATCAACTAACACAACACGACAGTCACTGATAATGAAATTTGTGCGAATGAGGCAAATTGTTAAGTAAAGAATAAATAAGACTGTTTGCCTATACTTGTCAGCGTCGGCTTTACTGATTTATACTAGGGTAAAAGGCAGTGACTCCAACATTAATGGGATAAACTGCTTTTTAGGCTTGTAACTGTACTTACTGCGTTTTACCTTATGAATTGGTTAAATCAGGTGGACATACTGCAAAGTGAATACTATATTTTTGGTTAATGTAGTGTACTTACTTCTTTCTAGCGTTGTAAGATGGTAGATATTCGCCTATAAACCTACACAGTAAATAAACTCAAATGAGTAAAAAATGGAGATACTGCTTTTTAAATTAGGACGGCAGTACAGGCTTTATTGCATATTATACTAAGCTGATGTTACTCTGTATAACCCATACACCTTAACATTTCCGTAGTTATACAATCAAACCTAGCAGATTTCTCTTTTTAAGGACTATAAATACTATATTCACTTCTAATTTATACTGTTCTCATTTGTCATCAATTTACAATTTACTGGTTGCGTTTTCTTTGTGCTTTGTAGAAAGTATAGGTTTTGGAAGTACGTTCTCCATCATTCCATTATCTTTTCTTTGTCTGTAATAATTTTTCCATTGCCATCTTTTATTTGTTTTATCGCATGTTTTTTGTTTCCAGTTCTCAATTTTTTTAATATCTTAACTTATCTTGGTTTGTATGATCGTCTGTTTCCATTGTTTTGCCAAAATTTTCCCATGCCCTTTGTTTAGCTTGGGTGACGAATTCTTTTAATTTTAGTCTTTGGTTTTTGTATTCTTGGTATTTCAGTTCATTTTTCTATTTAGATACTTCAACCATGTATCTTTTTTGGTTTTACTTTCCTTTTTAATGTTTTCGTTCCACCACGCAGTTTGCCTTTTGTTTTTGTTGGTTCTTATTATACCACTAACATCTTTTGCGGTAGTAAGAAGTATGTTCTTGATAATGTTCCACGTTTCTTCTACATCTACATTTATTTGACTGCCTACTCTGTTGTTTATTTCTGTAACTTTGCATCTATATTTATTCGCAATTTCTTTGTTGTTCAGTCTGTACGATTTGATTGCTTCATTACTACTATTTTTCTCGTGTTTAATATTATCTGTACTTACGGGCACTCCAAGTTTGGTTTGGACTGCCAGTAAATAGTGGTCGCTAAATATTTCCTGTTCTCTCTTTACCCTAACATCTTTTATTTTAGGTCTTAGACTCTTGCTGACTAACTCGTAATCAATTATTGATTTCTCATTTCTACTACACACTTCCCTTGAATATTTGTGAATATCCTTATGTTTGAAGAAATTATTTATTGTTAATAGGTTGTTTTGTATACACAAATCTATGATTCTGGCTCTATTGTTATTCCGAATCGTTTCGTCATATAATCCTACTACTTTTCCATTTAAATCACCTAGAATAGTAGTGTTTCCATTATCGCAGTCTATTACTGATGTGACTGTAT
Organism: Aquatica leii; assembly: GCA_035610365.1. Classification (NCBI taxonomy): domain Eukaryota; kingdom Metazoa; phylum Arthropoda; class Insecta; order Coleoptera; family Lampyridae; genus Aquatica; species Aquatica leii. Next base: position 82,465,986 of record CM069435.1, read on the forward strand.
CCCAAAATGTCTCTTTTGTTAACTTATTGTCATCTTTATTTGGTCCATAGAGTGTTCGTATGTTTAATTTATCATGCATATTAAATGTTAGCTCAATTTTTAGGATTCTTTCCGACACACAATCCCATTTCGTTAAATATTTTGCCACTTTTTTATTCAGTATACACCCCACCCTTTCTTTAGCTTTTTTTTGTTTATCTACTCCGTTCATTATGTGTCTACTCTTTAGTTCTATAACTTCTTCTCCTTTCTTTTTAGTTTCCGTAATTGCTAATATATCTATATTCATTTGTACAAAATTTTTTATAAGTTCACTTTCTTTACAATTAAGTACTCTAATATTCCACGTAGCTAAGTTTAAACCTTTGTGTTCACTTCTTTGTTTTTGTTATCATCCTAGTCCTGCTTCTTTCCTTAGTTATCGTCATTTGTCCGTCCGGTTTATTTTCGTTTACCCGTTTTTTGAATCTTGGATCTTTATCATCTCTTTTCTTTCGTCCCAAATGTGTATTGCGTTATTAATGATAAGTTTTTTATATTCTATTTTTACCCTTTTACCATGTTCTTTTAACTTATCAGTCATTTATTTTAACCTTATTTGCGTTGCCCACTCTTTTAACGTTAAATCATTTTCAATGTATACTTTCGTTCCATATAATCTTTTCTTTTGTTGCATGATTTCTTTCTTTACTTCCCAATTTCTTCCCACTCTTCCTTTAATAGTCTAAATTCTTATCTTATTTCTTTATGATTTTTATTTATTTCTTGTTTCAATTCGTTTTTTAAATCTTCTATCTTGCTTAGAATGACATCCATTCGTAACAGTATATCTTCTATTTTTGTTTTATTTTAGTGTTGGTATTTGTGTGATACGTGCTCTTTGCTGTTGGCGATCTTTGCGTTTTCTTACTTTTTACAAATATTTTTTGTTCTTTAGTCTTATCCTCTCTTTTCCCTTTGAAATATTGTTTTATTTGTTCTACGCTATTTGTTCTATGCCTTCTATCACTGTTACCATGCATTAGTATTATTTAATACACGATTAATAATTATGTATTTATTTTACAGTTTTATTATTGTATTGATATAAATACGAATTTTACTTTGAAATTTCAACAATTTGATTGTCTTGTTATATATGACTTCGCACTCGTAACGTGTAAATTCCTTAATTTTTATATTCATTTAATTCTCATTTTACATATATACGTAATTAAATTAAATTTTCTTACCGATAATTACATTAACTTTATGCACTGTTCTTTACACAAATTTTGAATTAATTTACTTTTATTACACTGATTATAACAACTCAATGAAGCAGAGTCGCGCTTGCGATATTCACGCTGTCACTTACGCTACGTCACGTTGAATTAAGAAATGAAAAAATTTAATAAGAACAGGTAACATTATTTAAAATATTTAATTTAAAAGCGTTGAATTAAAGACAGAAAAATCTTCCGTTTGGTAAATTGGCTTTTTACCACACTTTTCGCGAGCGTAATCATGGTTATCAGAATTTTACTTATAAGCATATTTTTTCTTTTTTAAGTGTTCCAGTTTTTTTGTAAATTTGTTTTATGGCTTATGTGTACTTTCTCAATTAACCTATAATTTTCAGTTTTCTCTGTTAAACGAATTTTTTTCTGAAGTTAGTGCGTTTCTTATGCCATCAGTAAGATTTTGAGGATTTTTCATTTTTTACATTGCATTTACGTATTTAATGTTAACATTATATTTTGTATATAGCGTTATTAGAATTAATTAATTATGTATATGATGCTACACACTTCTCTATTCTCAGTCTAAAATTAGAGCAAAACTTGTATAAATCTAGTAGATAGTATGTTTTTATTGTGATACCTATTTATTTTGTTTTAAAGGTACTCATAAAAGCGTAATTTTGTAAAAATAATGGTTTAAAAAAAAGTATTCTAATTGTCTTGTGTTAGATGTAAACGTTATGATATTCCCGCAACATTGTACAATTCCTTTATCCTTACTTAACCCTACTATCATTAGTTGAATTTTGTAAAATAAAGTTAACGCAAACAAGGTTATGTGGTATATTGCGTGCGTTGTAATAAAGGATATCGGCAAAATTTCTACATACCAACGCATAAAGTTAAAATATAGAAGTAATTATATACGAAAGCAGTAACATGGTAATAATTCTGTATTAACTTATAATAATTACACCTGCTCAAACGAATAACATGGTAGCAAATTTCATATTCAGAACAAATTTACATATATTCGCATTTATTTTCCTTTAAAGTACAATTTATGATTTTGGTTGTAAATATGATAAAGCGTTTATTATGCAACTTTAACGACTCGCCTAAAACGCAACCAAAAATGTTTATAAAAATTTTTGTTTGTTACAGCTACTGGCGGGAAATACTAACACGTATACCGTTGTCGATCAAAAGTTAGATCCTCCGGTTATTGCCTCGAAAATTCGGCTTCTACCATATAGCGATCACGTTCGAACTGTCTGCATGCGGGTCGAATTAGTTGGATGTGCTTGGACAGGTGAGTTAAAGAAAGTAGTCAATAAAAGTTAAACCGTAGAACGGAAAGTTTAAATATTTCAAAGTTTGAATAATGCAGTAACGTGGTTTAGATGCATTTTGTTTCAAAGCGTTTCGTACTTTGAAGCGGTATACAAAATAGAGCTTAAAATAGCATAACTCGTAGCATAACGTTTTTTCTTGATTTAACGTTTTAAATTTTAATTATACTGATATAACGTTACATAGCATAAAATGACGTTTTATTTCTTATTTTGCATTTAGAACGAACGATTTTTGTTATTGTTTTTGAAGCACTAATTTTAGATTAATGATCGCAACATTCTAATTTTATTTATACTTAATTAATTCGTTATTGTTGTTATATGTATTTTGTGATATTCAACAATGAGTAAGGTTTGTAATTTTATCAGCAAAAAAAATAACTTTTGGCATATAATAAATGCCTTGGTTGGTTTCAAGTTGCATTAGAATGACATTTTAGTAGCTTTGCCAAAATTTGTAGATATTAGTCTTTACGATCTTCTCTGCTTAAGAATTTCAATTATCCTATTAAAGATAAATTAGAGTATTTTAAATTAAAATTGTTTAAATTGATTTAATTTGATATGCACGGACATTCTTTTAATTGCTTTAAATTTAACATTGCTTTAAAAAAAATTGTAGCCAGCTGCTCTAATGCATTATATTTTTTAATTACATCTATAACACAAAAAGTTTTATAAAATATTTAAATTAAAAATAAATATAGAAAGTTGCTATTTTAAGATCAGATAACAAAGCATCTTTTTCTAGAGACGTTATACCGGGTATGATGTAAAAAGTTTAGGTAATTCTAAAATCACAGCAAATTTCATCTTAACTCTAGAACCATCACTGAATATAAATACCTAAAAAAGTCGCTTGTGGTCAAATTGAGCTTTTGTATAATTTAACAGTTCAAAGCTGGAAGTAATTTTTTTTTTAAATTTGAACATCTGATTCACTTAACCGAATAGAAAATTAAAATAATATAGTATACTAATTTCTCTTATTTTTAGCAGTTAATAAAAGATAGCTGATCTTTAGAAAATTGGTAACGCTAATCTCTACGACGTAGGTTGTTTATAACGCCAGCGAACGATAACGTCAACAACGTTATGTCAGTTTAATTCACTTTAAATTAAATTAACTGTTTAAACAAAAACTTCAAGGATTTTTTTAAATTATATTATGTGCTATAATTGTTCATAACCATAAATTTATGTCAAATATTATATTGCTTTTAAATTTTATTTTGTAATACAAATATTAGTATAATTATCTACATTTCAAACCTAGTTTTGGAATATTCAAAAATCATTGTTCTTTCATTGAGTCAAGTCACATACTTGTAACCTACAAGATATATGAAAGTTGCAATATTTTTATTCAATCGATTATTGTTTTACAATAGCTTTTCAGTAATACTAAATATAACTCGTATTATGTCATTTCTAACCTACAAATTTATCGTAATTTCTCTTTTTAAATTATTGATGTTTGTTAAGTTTTAACTTTATATATGCAATTACCTAAAAAAAATATTAAGCATTATGACTATTAAGTAACTATTTACTACCTCTTCATAAAACATCTTTTATTTCATCTTAAAACTTTGTTTCTAGTTCACTGAATTTAACAAGTATTATGCGCGTGATAGTTAATAGAAACATTAGATGAGTCATTAAACACCTTTTGTGATTACGACTATACTAAAAAATAATGCAAACTTAAGTTTATAGAAATTTTAAATTCTGTTAAAAAAATGTATTCAAAAAATTTTACATATCAACTATGCTGTGCAATTGTGCGAAAAAGTTTTCTACAGTTCTGACACTTTCCATAAACGTATCTGTTACGTATTACACACATTTTTTTTTGTTGTGTTTCCTTTACATTTTAAAATTTGACACTCCGATTTTGTGAACTCGATACCGTTTGTATTATTCTCAGAATTTTACTTTCTTTGATGTACTCTTTGCGGAGTTCCAAAGCGAGTCTTAAAGTAAAATCTCACCAGTTACAACTTTATGAATAATCCAAATTTTAATTACAGCAAGATCCAGTGTGTTATAAAATACTTGGATCGGTCATCTACCTAAACCTTTTTACAGAAATATTTTTCTGCTATTTCGTTCACTAGGCCTACTCCACACTTGGTTTCCATGATAATATAGTATTGTTTGATTTTTCTTTGTTCTTGAAGGGTACTTAAAAGTAGTATAATTTTATTTGGTCTGGCTTTTTAATTACACTTATCAACTTATTTAAATACAGTTCCATTAATTTTAGAACGACGTGTTCAGCAAGACGTTAATTTGTAGTCCGTGCGTCATCCTCCCTTAGGTAAGGAAATCTATTTACTACATATTTGGAACTTGAATCAATAACCAGTCAAAGCTTTATACCAAACTTGTTGGTCATGTATTGCTTTTACAGGCAGCAGCTGTTTATCAATGAAAATGTTTTCTCCATGCGTGAAGCAGCTTCTGCATCTGGATATGAACCTGTTTCACACTTCTAATATTAAACAAAATTTGTTATTTTTTAAACTCTTATTACTGGTAGATCAAGTGTGAAGTCTTAAAACCCTCATAATGCCACTAAACCTTTGACGCAATATTATTTTACTAAAAAAGCAAATCTCCACATTTTTGACCATAAACTATCGTTTTCTAAAGTACGAAAATCATATACCCCATGAGCAAGTAAAATAGATATGTTACAATCATGGTGAATTTTTGCATGTATTTTAGGTTTTGCTTAGGATACCTTCTTGATGTAACCCGGTGGACTGTATCTGATATGTTTGCTGATACACGAATATTGGTATAAGAACAAAACTATTTTTAACTTGAACTCGTTTATTTCTTGAATGACACATGTTTTTTTTTATATATACATATATACCTATGACAGGCCAAAACCTACTATCTAAGTTAGCGTTATACCCTTAACAACATAATTCTAACAATCATCATCTTCTAACTGTCTTTTGGCCTCGGCTACAGTGTGTTTAATACTACTGTTATGCACTTTTAATATATTTATAAGCCATGTGATTAATACTATATTTTGATAAATTAAACTTTATAAAGTCATTACACTTTTTACGCTCGTTACCTATTCTCTACCAGTCTACCGTATGTTGGTGGACGTGTCTATAGTACCTGACTACGTACATATGTTACACAGTGCAGTTTTGAGTATGTTCAGAATATAATTGTCTATGAATAAATTGAATGCATTAAGTGGGGAATCTGTTACACTCCGTTTTGCAAATGAAGTTGGCTCAGTAATATCGCGAAGTACATATATTTTGTTATTGTTTACGTCCAACATTATGCTAATTACTTTTTATGACTGTCTACGCATTCCCACTTTTTGGAGTTTGTTTGCTTCCTATTTCTAGAAACACGGCTTCTAGCGGCTTTTGTTTTTTTTAACCTTTTACAGTCTTTGTGAAAGTGGACGGTTGATGACAAAAATTGTTTTACGAGTATCAAATGTAGAGGAATCGTTATATTTACTAATTACCGATCCTTCATTCCAATCATCCAATATATACATCAGATCCTTCTAATTTAAATGAATGCTCCCCAGTTTACGGTTACGGTTACTTTCTGACAATTCTTCTAAACATTGTAATATCTGTTCTGGGGTAAGTTAACACGAATTCAACACAAACACTGCGTTAAACTTCTGCAACCCTGCATTTATATATGCATAGCTCACAAAATAATACGTGCTTGTCTTTCCGCAAGCGACATCGTGTATGTCTGGAACTAACCCAAACAGTGACTACTTATAAAGTAACTGATATTTAATCACGCGCATAACGAAGTATGACATTTTAAACTATTCATTATTACAATAATTCTGAAAAGGGTCAAATTGATCCTTTTGGCGGTTTTAGGAAGAAGAATAAAAAAAGTCTTAATAAATAAAAATATTGCTTTTTTTAATTTTGCACGTGTATATATCAGAAAGATAAAAGAAAAGTTTTAGAATTACTACGTTTAAACGTTTTGAATTTCAAAAAGGGAGGCATTTGAACTAAGAATAACCTTAAATATTGAATATTAAAAAATTGTATAATTATAAAGCAGTAACAGAATTTAGTATTCTACGACAATCTCTTTAAAGATACCTGAAGTTTAAATCTAATTAGAAAGCCAAGTTGTTGAGTTTTGTTTGCGGAATGTGGCCCAGCTCATTACAACAAACTAAGAATATTCATATACAAATACTGTAAGCAAAATAACATAAATGTGTTAGTCACCTAATTAGTTATAAGCCTTAAAAGAAATTGCTACCGTTTCTGTCTCAAAATAAAGGGTAAATGGAGGAGAGATGGACCACCTTTTGGAAAACTTTGAATTAATTCTGTAACGTTGTTTTTGGAATGCCAAATGACTTTGCAGCTTTATTTACACCCATTTTGCCAAACGCCACTGCATTAATGGAAGAGATAAATTTTCTGCAGACCAAGAACCCCTTTCAACGACATTTGGCTTACGAAGGTACTGATTTGGCATTATTTTGTAACAACAAAACATAGGTCTATCTCTCCTATACTGTACTGGTCCATCTCACCTAAAAGTGGAGAATAGACGGACCAGGCAATTCTCAAACTATTAGTCACATGGAAGCAACGATTTAGAGGTTTATCGCACGCCGCATTACTAATTTGTTCATTAGGTGTTTGAAAATCTACTAAAAACTTACCTTTAATGTAATAACTCTTCAAAGGAAAACACCTTATAAATATTCACCGACAATACAAAACGAAGTTTCCTAGTAACTCGTGACAAATTGCACATACACCTGAAAAAATTAATTACCGATAAACAACTAACGCTGTTTCATGATTCAACACCGGCGTTGCGGCATTGTTGCCACAGAAGACCAGATACTGCAGGTGGATTGTCTCTCTTACTGGTCCATCACTCCTCGATTTACCCTAAATTATGTTAGTGCTCAAAAATTAAATAAAGTTATTGTTGAAGATGGTTTTAAGAAACTGTAGAAAGTTTTTAAAAATATGGAAAATTGTTTAATATAGACTAGAAATTATGTATATTAAAGCTCCATTTACTAGATAAAATCTAAGAGCCATCAGTTTATTATTTGTATAATTCCAATACCATTTCAAAAAGATGCGTTCAAATGAAATACCAAATTGGAAATATGAGCAAGCAACATTTTTGACATTAAACTCAGCTTTATAAATAATCCAAATGTTAATTACAGCAAGGTCCAGTATGTTATAAAAAACGTGGACGGGCCATCTACCTAAACCTGTATTACAGGAATATTTTTTTTGCCATTTCGTCCACTACGCCTACTGTACACTTGGTTTCATTATAATATAATATCGCTAATGGTTTTTTTCTCCTTGTTCCATTATGTATTACTACACTAGAGTGAAGTGTACTTAAAAATAGTACAATTTCATTTGACCTGGCTTCTTAATTATCAATAATACACTTATACTATTATTAATAATACACAAACTGCTAAAATGGTCGTTGAATTTAGTTCCACTCTTTGTTTTTTTTACAAAATTTAAAATTGTCTTTTTTGAAACGATTCAGTGTTTCCACTCACATAGTATTTGTTTCCTAGTTGTTTTGCCAAAAACAAACTTGTAAAAAAAATGTCAGTAATAACATTCCTGCCTTTATTCAAATACGGTTTCATTAATTGTAGAACAACGTGCTCAGTGTCGGCGCCTTTACAGTAATTTTAAGTAGCAGGTATAAGGGTATTTCACAGCAACCACTTTTGCGCCAGCCGCTGTTCTGTGCTGACCGCTTGTACGAACTCTACTGAAGTAGTGACTAAGATGTTAAAATTAAAATTATAAAAACCGCAAGAATTCTTTTATTTGTAAGCACATACGAGCCGATACATGGTCCTTCGAGCAAAATACCAGTAAATGAAAAATTTTTAATCCGCAAATCGATACCGCAAAATCTACACCGCAATTTAACACGCCAAAACACAAATTATGTAAGTGAATCTCTTCCTGCTAATACTAACATTCTTTAATTGCTTGTATGTGTCAAAAAAGTATACAGTCTTCTAACTCAAAACTACTAAATTCATAATTCATTCATTCATAATACTGAAATAATACGTAAATTTTGCATGGAATTCATGCAAATAAAATAAATAGTTACACATAGAATAATTTCTTCAATTCGTTGCAATGGCAGACTTAGATACTCTAATACATAAACGCGGACAAATTAAAGCACGTTTAACGCGACTTAAGACAGCGTATCAAAATTTTCTACAAGATAATGAATTAAAGACTTTAGAGTTTGTGTTAAATAAAACGTTGCCGGCATGGGATCAATACAACGAAATAGCAAACGAAATAGAATTTTTAGATCGCGATAATGTTGAATTACATAGAAAAAAAACTGAAGAATTTGAAACTGAATTTGCAAAAACGGTTACTCATATTTCGACCCTAATAAATAACGGTAACGCAGGTACTTCAAACCCGAGCAATGCAGGTTGTTCAACTCAAATGCAAAATAATTTCGGTATTGAAGTAAAACTACCGGTTTCAAACTTAAACACCTTTGATGGCCAATACAGTCAGTGGGTAACTTTTTATGACACCTTTATTTCATTAATACACAACAATGAAAAACTAGACAACACTCAAAAATTCCATTATTTGAAATCATGTTTACGTGGCGAAGCAGCGAATATTATCAGTTCACTTTCACTGACATCCGATAATTATAACAACGCACTAATGTTATTAAAATCTCGATACGAAAACAAACGGTTAATAATTAAAACTCATTTAGATTCAATCTTTAATTTACCGCACGTTACAAAGGACTCCGCTTCATCAATTCGAAAATTTTTAGATACATTAAACACTCACTTAAGCGCTTTAAAAACGTTAGGTCTTCCTGTTGACGCATGGGACGCAATTTTGATTCATTTTATTAGTTCGAAACTGGACATTGCCGGGAAGAAGGAATGGGAGTCAAATAAATTTGCCGCGGAACTTCCTACATACGCAGAAATACATGACTTCTTGACAAAACGTAGCTTAGTTTTAGAATCAATTGCAACTGATACCAACTTTACAAGAAAACCTTTTATTCCTAGTTCTCAAGAAATCATGTATAATCGCAAATCGGGAATATCAAATAATTTTCTAACCGCAAATACAAGTAAATGTCTAATCTGTAAGGAAACTCACGACGTGTATCAGTGCTCGCAATTTAAAAGGTTAAGTCCAGAATCACGTTATAATGAAGTTATTAAACACAAAATTTGTATTAATTGCTTAGGAAATCACCATATAAGCAAGTGTCATTCAAGTATGTTATGTCGAAGATGTAACAAAAAACATCACACGTTACTACATCGTGAATATCCTATTTCAAATCACGTAATTCCAAATACCTCTAATGTTCGCGATAATAACGGCACATTATCAAACGCAGTAATAAATAACCATTGTAAAATACTAAACCCAGTAGAGACTCTTCTATCAACAGCAATAATTCAAATTGAAGATCACAATGGATTCTTGCATAATTGTAGGTGCTTACTAGATGTAGGTTCTCAAAATCATTTTATTTCAGAAGCGTTATGTAAGAAATTAAGACTAAAGCCTGATCAAATAAATATTTCTATTATGGGCATTAATCAAATTCAATCGTCAGTAAATAAATCGGTTAATGTTCTTATAAAATCACGATGCGAAAATTATTCTGCAAATTTAAATTGTTTAGTAATAAAGGAAATAACAAGCAAACTGCCCCATCAAAATATATCTCAATTTATTCATATTCCAAAAAATATTACTTTGGCCGATCCTACATTTGCCTTCCCTAATAATGTAGACATTTTAATTGGTGCACAATTATTTTGGGATTTATTAATGCTAGAAAAAATTCAATTTTCCAAAGACCAACCGTTTTGGCAAAGAACAAAATTGGGTTGGGTAGTAGGTGGTACAATTCAAAATAAACTACTCCAAACACAAAACAAACTACAATGTAATTTAAATATTAAAGCATTAGACAAATCGATTAAAAAATTTTGGGAAATTGAAGAAGCAAATATTAAGGTTTTATCTAAGGATGATCAAACATGCGAAGCTCATTTTATTGGCACTCACTCGAGATCTGCAGATGGTAGGTTTATAGTACGTTTACCATTTAAAGATGATCCAATAAAATTAGGGCAATCTAAAGAACAAGCAGTGAATCGATTTTTATCTTTAGAAAAAAGGTTAAATAAAAACCCGCAATTACAAATAGCGTACCGTAATTTTATGAAAGAATATTTAAAATTAGGACACATGGAATTATTAGATTATAGCTCATTGCAAAAAGAAATGAATCCACAGTTTTTTCTACCTCATCATGCCGTAGTAAATAATAATAGTAGTACAACAAAGGTGAGAGTAGTTTTCGACGGTTCCGCAAAATCGACATCAAATGTTAGCTTAAACGATTTATTAATGGCAGGTCCTACTATTCAACAAGACCTTTGTTCAATTCTCTTAAGATTTCGCACTCATGCAGTTGCTTTTACCGCAGATATTAAAAAAATGTACAGACAGGTTCTTATTTACGAATCCGATAGAAAATTTCAAAGAATTATTTGGCGCAATGATCCACAAGAAGAATTAAAAACTTATCAATTAGCAACCGTAACTTACGGCACTACTTCTGCTCCTTTTTTAGCTATACGTTCGCTTCATCAAATTGCCTTAGAACATAAATCAGTTTATCCTACAGCATCAAAGGTAATACTCAATGATTTTTATGTTGACGACTTGTTAACAGGAGCTAATACTGTTGACGAAGCAATTAAGTTACGGAATGAAATTCTATTGATATTATAAAAAGGTCAATTCGATCTAACAAAATTTGGTTCAAACAATAATAAACTGTTAGAAGGTATATCAATATCTGAAAATACGATAATCGACTTTATAAAAGATGTAGAATCTAAAACTTTAGGTTTAATATGGAACCAACGTACTGATACGTTCAAATACAAAATAACAAAAATTTCGATTTCTAATAAATTAACAAAAAGAATATTGCTCTCTCAAATATCACAAACATTCGATCCTCTAGGTTTAATAGGTCCAATTATTACGACAGCAAAATTAATTATGCAAACACTCTGGACTCTAAAATTAGAATGGGACGATCCAATACCAAATCCTTTAAAAAGTAAATGGTTTCAATTCGTAGATGTTTTACAAGCTCTTGAAACAGTTGAGATTCCGCGAAGAGTAACTTGTTTGCAACCTTTTCAATTTGAAGTGCATGGATTTGCAGATGCTTCTGAATCCTGTTACGGCGCATGTTTGTATTTACGTACAGTCAATCAAGATCAAACCATTTCTGTGAATTTATTATGTTCGAAATCGCGTATTGCACCTTTGAAAAAAATATCTTTACCACGTTTGGAACTCTGTGCAGCTCTTTTACTGGCCGAATTAGTAAATAAAGTAATTCCAGTTTTACAATTAGACATTTATAAGACATATCTTTGGACAGACTCAATGATTGTACTCGCTTGGTTAGCTGCAGAGTCATCACGATGGACTACTTTTGTAGCGAATCGAGTATCACAAATTCAAAATTTAACCACCTCTTACGAATGGCGTCACGTTCCTTCAAATTTTAACCCTTCTAACATCTGATTTATGGCTGCATGGTCCAAAGTTTTTATTAAATGACACACACAAGTGGCCAAGTAACTCGCTTAAAGACAATAATTTTGATTTGCCCGAACAAAGAAATATTAAATTTGCTACATGTACTACAACAACTACAAACAATATTTTTTTCAATTTAATACAGAAATATTCTTCGTTTACAAAACTACAACAAATTATATCTTATATACTCCGATTTAAAAATAATTGTTTAAATTTGAATAAGTGTTTATTAGCCTATCTAACATACAAAGAACTTAATCAATCAAAAGTATTTATGATTAAACTAATACAAGAGCAAGCATTTAAATTCGACATAAATCATTTAAAACATAACAAGGAACTTCCACAAAATAGTAAAATTATTTCATTAAACCCATTTATAGACCCTGAAGGCATTCTTCGGGTAGGTGGAAGACTACGAAATGCAAGGTTGTCATACGATACAAAATTTCCAATTCTTTTACCGCGCAATCACCACATAACACATATACTTGTTAGGCAAGAACATCTCCACCAATTACATTCGGGTCCACAAGCTACATTAGCTACTTTAAGGTTAAGGTATTGGCCAATCTCAGGACGAAATATTGTAAGAAAAATTATTAATAAATGTGTGACATGTTTTCGAAACAACCCTAAAATGCTCGAACAAAAAATGGGCGACTTACCAAAAGAAAGATTAGAACTAACTCGGCCTTTTCTTAATACGGGAGTTGATTACGCCGGTCCACTTAAAATTAAGGAAAGTCGCGGACGCGGAAGAAAACGTCAATTAAAGGTTTATATCGTTTTATTTGTATGCTTGGCTACAAAAGCAATCCACATAGAACTCGTGTCAGACGCAACTTCTGAATCATTTTTAAACACTCTTAAACGTTTTATTGCAAGGCGTGGAATCATTGCAAATCTATATTCGGATAACGGAACTACTTTTGTAGGAGCCTATCGTGAATTAATGGAATTATTCAGATCAAATTCGTTTACAAATATCATACAAAATTTAGCTGAAAAAAATATTACGTGGCATTTTATTCCACCACGAGCTCCACATTTTGGCGGACTGTGGGAAGCAGGTGTGAAAAAGGTAAAATATCACTTAAATAGAGTTGTTAGAGATACATTATTGACATATGAGGAACTTTATACTCTTTTGACACAAATTGAAGCATGCATTAACTCTCGACCACTTTTCCCCATATCCAACGATCCAAATGATCTCTCCGTTCTAACTCCTGCGCATTTCCTTATTGGAGATTCGCTGATTATCCCAATTGAAGAAGATGTCACCAACATTTCAACCAATCGTCTTACACGTTGGCAACACATTTGCAAAATCAAACAACATTTTTGGAAGCCTTGGTCAACAGATTATTTAACGGAATTACATCCTCGAAGCAAATGGCATCGCACGGGCACTCAACCAGTAGTAGGCACAATGGTTCTTCTACGCGACGAACAACTTCCACCTAACCAATGGGCATTAGGAAGAATAGTAGAAATATATAAAGGAAATGATGACTTAGTGCGAGTAGTGTCAGTTAAAACAAATAATGGTATCTTTAAACGTGCAGTGACTAAATTGTGTTTGTTACCAATAAATTAGTGTTTTAGTGATTTGATTAAATTTTCTATTTTTTGATAAACTTCATATATTTAGGAAATATAAGAATGTAACTCTTTTAATTTTCCATGTTTTGTTTGTTTAGAAATGTAATTAAGCTCACATTTTTTATGTTTTGAAAGGCAAACCTTTCAAGATGTGGCGGCATGTCGGCGCCTTTACAGTAATTTTAAGTAGCAGGTATAAGGGTATTTCACAGCAACCACTTTTGCGCCAGCCGCTGTTCTGTGCTGACCGCTTGTACGAACTCTACTGAAGTAGTGACTAAGATGTTAAAATTAAAATTATAAAAACCGCAAGAATTCTTTTATTTGTAAGCACATACGAGCCGATACACTCAGCAAGAGGTTGATTGGTAAGAAAATCTATTTACTACATATTTGGAACTTGAGTCAAGAACCAGCCAAAACTTTTTACCAAACGTATCTGGTTTGTTGGCCATGTATTGAGTACAACTTGTTTATCAATGGTAATGTTTTCCCCAGGTTTGTACCAGCTTCTGCAATTGGATATAAACTTATCTCACACTTCTAATACTAAAAAAAATTGTTATTTTTCAAACTATCACTTTTAGTAGATTAAATGTAAAATCTTAAAAACCTTATAATGCCACGAAACCTTATTTATTTTAAAACTTGTTTTATAGTTTATAACTTTTATTAGTTTAATAGAATTGATTGATTGATATTTTTTATAATTAAAAATGCTGGAGGTTATTGGATGATTATCACCATCTATGGGATAAACGACAATTTTCTCAAATTAATACTATTGAGAAAAAATCGTTTCAAAATCCTAATAGATTCGCTAAAAAAGTATTAATCGTATTGAAAACAACATAGCTGACGCCATTTTAAACTAGCTGCAAATTCTGATTTAAATAAATTACCTGACCTTGTTATAATACTGCACAATTCAGTATAATTGCTAAAAGTGTAAAGGAAAATAACCAACGACGAGAATAAATTATGGAAGACAACAAATAATTTTTTTTTTGTTCGCGCTCTCTTCGTGTAAATGTCAAATACCATTTACGAATTACAAACAGTAGAGTCCGTAAACCAGTAAAAATGTGGATTTTAATTAGAATTATTACTTATAGAAAATGCATAAATAATAACATGTAACAGTTGTTTAAGCATCTAGTTGGCGATTGCCAATTTTTTTTGTAGTAAGTATTTTGTTAGCACTATTTTTAATTGTTATTTAATAATTTTCTAGTTTTTTAAGATGTTTTTTTATTTTTAAAACCAATTTATCTATTTCTAATTTTTCTGTTTACTTACTTATTTAAAGTCGGTTTTGATTTGCATATAAAACTATTCATTGTATATTGAATATCTTTAAACAAAATCAAAAGTTTTTATGGGTCAGATAAAGCATGATTTTTTGCAAGGTTATTTCTGGTACTTGTGTTTGATTCGTAAATATACAAGTTTTGTTTTGTTTTTAAATCTGTTTAAAAGTTTTTGACTTGCATATACTGAAGTAAATCACGTTCAAACAATTTTATCAAATGCTTTTTCTATTTTCGAATACATTTTAAAATCAAAAATCATGTTTTTTTTTAAATTATTGACTTGTTTGTTAGTAACTTTTTTGTTTGTTGATCTACATTCATTTAGTTATACAGAAAATTTTGATTTATGTCTTCCAGTCCTTATTAGTAAACACTTCAGTGCGTAATACAATAAATGTAAAATGAGGAACTTTGGTATTACATTATTGTAGAATATAACGTATACAACTACAAGTAAATAAGATCAAAAGATAATAATGCAATCAAAATTATAATGAGCTTACTTGCAACAAAGTAATTTACAAGATACGATTTAACAAGATATCTAGGTTGCTTTTACATGGAGTACATTACAGAATCGTGTTTTGAATAATGCGATAACGTCTGTAATTGTTTTATAACGTATAACACTATGGGTAATTTTAATGACTTTCTATCATTTTCTATATTTCATATTTCCAACGAATTTCTGGTATTTACAATTACCTACACCTATATAAAAATCTTTGAGTTACATATGCATGATTGTATGCAGGCATTAAACAATATAAAATTGTAAAAAGTGGATATTTTACATCATAGTAATAAACGAAGTTAATACAAATGTGTTTGAAAGAAACTGTAGTTATTAAATTCACAAGTTTTATTATAGTTTGCTGAGGAGTTTAAGTCGTTTAATTTAATAAGTGACCATTATATGAACCACACGTGTTTTAAATTACGCTAGTGCATTCAATTGTATTTATTATTTGCTTTTCTCTCATTTTCAATTCTAAATGTTATTATTTTGCGTGGCAGTAATTATTTACTGGTACGATTTAAACAAAAAATCTTTAACGTTTATTTAAATAGGCATTTTCTCACTACTTGTAAAACCAAATGAAGTCAACCGGTGTGAAGTTAGCTATAGATTTCACCCATAAAAATTGATTTCCAGTATCACATCTTAAAAACGAATTAGAACTTTTACAAAGTGTTATATCTTTCAATATTGTTACTAGATAATAAAAACAATCAATATTTATCAATATTTAAAAAAAAAATTTTTGTAACAACTCTTACAGATAAAATTATTTTCTGCATTAACGCTTATTTTTCGCAATGACGTGTAATTCTGATTTTTCTGCAAATTTACATACGTATATAATAAGCATTCATAAACAACATATCAAAAAATTAAGATGTAGTTATTTCTATAATTAAAAATAATTAGATTCAAAGTTAGGCTTGCGCGCCACGATGCTGAATGCTAACGACACCTAATGAAAGTGGTTTTTTGCAATGACGTGCAGTTCTGATTTTTATGCAAATTTACATACGTATAGAATAAAAATTATTTTTAATCATAGAAATAACTACATCCTAATTTTTTGATATGTTGTTTATTAATACTTATTATATACGTATGTCAATTTGAAGAAAAATCAGAATTGCACGTCATTGCAAAAAAACGATTTTATTTGGGTGTCGTTAGCATTTAGCATCGTGACGCGCAAGCCTAACTTTGAATCAAATTATTTTTAATTCTAGAAATAACTACATCTTAATTTTTTGATATGTTGTTTATTAATGCTTATTATATACGTATGTCAATTTGCAGAAAAATCAGAACTGCACGTCATTGCAAAAAAACGATTTTAATTGGGTGTCGTTAGCATTTAGCATCGTGACGCGCAAGCCTAACTTTGAATCAAATTATTTTTAATTCTAGAAGTAACTACATCTTAATTTTTTGATATGTTGTTTATTAATGCTTATTATATACGTATGTAAATTTGCAGAAAAGTCAAAATTACACGTCATTGCGAAAAATAAGCGTTAATGCAGAAAATAATTTTATCTGCAAGAGTTGTTACAAAAAAAAATTTTTTTTAAATATTGATTAATATTGATTGCTTTTATTATTTAGTAACAATATTGAAAGATATAACATTTTGTAATTGTTCTGATTCGTTTTTAAGATGTGATGCTGGAAATTAATTTATATGGCTGAAATCTATGGCTAACTTCACACCGGTATAAAGTCAAGAGTAGTAGCCTTCTAGTAATGATTTTTGGTAATGAAATATAGATACGTGTAAAAAAAAATTTTGTGATAATTATAGTTGAAATTAAATTAATGCAATGCTATCTGTACAATAGTAAAATTTAAAACATATTTACTAATGTAAATTATAAATCAAAATACAAAATGACTTCCAAAAACTTAAAAGTTTTATTTTTAGCTGCCACTTCCTTTTTTAATTTTGCCAATGTCAGTTCTGTAGGATTCAATTTACAATTTTGTTAGCTTTCTTTTCCATTGCATCAATAAATTGAATACAATTATATGTATTTTTGTGTTGATGTATTAAAAGGAAAAGCTCATACCCAACCATATTATGTTTTACTTACGTTACTCTTTGATTATTACCAGTTTTCCACAAATTAATTGTATGTTGATGTAGGAGTTTTTTCGATTATGGTTCGGTGCATTGTTCATTATACACATAGCTTCAGTGGGTAATTTTGTTAAAACTTTAGAAGATCTTTTAAATAACGATACATTTATTTCTTCAATGCAAACTTTTGGTTTCTTGTCTTCAAAACTAATAACACATCTTTAACAAAACTTTGCACATAATCAGCATGTAAATTTATTAATTGTTTTCCTTTATCAAATGGATCCTGTCGTTAACCTATCAAGGTAATAGTAGGTAGTTTATTTAACGAGTTCCTGTGTAAATTGGACCCTTTTTTTCCCAAGAGGTCATTTTTAATAAGTTTTCGAGGAAAAAAAGCGTCCAATTTAGACCGGAACAAGTTGAATACAACATTTTATTGCTCTAACAGAGACTAGGAGGCTCCCAAAGTCTCAAAATCTTTCAAAAATAATTTGACGTTTATGTTGTCAAGTGCGCAAAAACTGTCAAAAACGGTTTACAATAGCGAAAAATTAAAGTTTATGACAGTTAAGAACAATAAAATATATTATCTCGTAGTTAATGAGCCCACATATAAAGTTTAAGAAATTGGTGCTATAGCGATTGGAATATTTTGGTAGTTGGATTTACTAACCGCAAAGATTTGAAAAATGTATCGAATAATAGACGATTGTACTCAATATAATTGTGGAAATACATTAGAGTATTTCACAGTGCTGATGATCCCTCAAAAGGCGAAACGGTCGTACACTAGTTCTCTCTGTTGGGAATTTTTGCAATTATATTATTATATTTTTGCGGTTAGTAAATCTAACTATTAACATACTTTTATATGTAACTGCAACAAAACGTAAAATATATCCTTATTTGCTGTTTTATTGCTTTATGATTCTTAAATATTTAATAGCTTTTGCGCGTGATTAAAGTAAAACTTCTTTATCGTTTGTGACAGATTGGTATTACTGAGAAGATTAAACTTGAATTAAAGATTCATTTTCTTCAGTTTCGCACTTATCCTCTTCTGAACCATCATTAATCACTTTAAACGTCAAACTTTCCACAACTTTATCAACTAAACCATTTGCTTTTCACATTTATTTACAAAGATGTAATGCATAATTGCATTGCTTTTCTTAATCTTTATTTGTTAAATCAGAAAATGAATTTTGAAGTAGCTTTTTGATATCAATACCTTGTTGTTCGATGTTATTTAATAAAACTTTTTTTACATTACACTCTATTTGTGTTCAAATAGATTAAGTTTACGTGTATTAGAACATTGCTTGTAATGAATTTGGATAATTTGTTTATATCCAATGGCAATCTATTTTTGTTCTCAAAAAAATTAATGTGCATTACAAAGATCGTGCCTTGGAAAGAAAATTTTTTTTAGGTTTTGTTTAATACAAAAATTTATTTTAATTAATAAATATTACTGATTTTGTACTATAAATACAATAAATAATTTATTTTGTAAATAGAAACAATTTTAATCTAAAAATACTTTCCAAATTAAATTATTTTTTTGGGTAAATGGTGTATATTTATTTAGAAATACAATTGCTAGCTTTCGAACTTTTTTTTTGGTAAACTGAAATCGATTGTTCTAAAAAAAAAGCAAGTGGATTTTTGATTCTAGTGCATCTGTAAATTCAACAAACAAACATTTGTGATACTGTATCTAAATCTACAATGAAAATATTCATAGCAAATAATCAATATTTCAAAACCAAAGCATTCGGATATGTCAATCTTGATCTATCAGTTGGTGATCGCATTGATAAAATCAAAACACACTGTTTGCAGTATGCACTTGCGGCAAATATTTTATCTGTAAGTAGAATTGCAAGTAAAGCATATGCAGTTATTTTTAATTCCAGTGAAGGAAAGAGATTAACCTATGCGGTGAAATTATAGATCACAACATAACGGTATATATCAACAGCTACGAAAAGGGTACTATTAGTAGAGATGACTTTTTAGAAGAAAAGATTATTACAAATACCACAACACCTCCTAGAAATATCACAAATAGTACTGACATACTGAAAAAGTAAAATATACGTTAGTTTAGTATGACTTTTCAGAATTTAACTATTAAACAGAAACTAAAACTATCAACAATGACGAACCAAAAGCAGAAACACCAACCGTCGCATTAAGACGTTCTAGTCGAATAAAAAAAGCCGAAGGTTTTTTAGGCTTTGTGTCATTATTAACAGTAGAACAAATGGATTCAAAGGAAGCACTAGCTAGTCTATATGTTTTAAAATAAAAAAAGAGCTGTGAAGAAAAAATTAATTTTTTTCAGCAAAAACAAAACTTTTAAATGAACTCTACTACCCCCAGGACATAAACCCACTGAAAACAAAGTGAGTATACAAAGTAAAAAACGAAGACGGCAAGAACCCACATTATAAAGCTAGATTGGCGGTAAAAAGATGCAGACAAAAGGGCTGGGGTAGACTTCAAAGATACATTTTCCCTAGTTATAAAATATTCTTCATTAAGATTTTTATTTGTTCTAACTGTCAAAAATAACGTTAAACATATAGACAGCATACCTTCACAGTTCTCTTGAAAAAGAAATTTACGTATAACCTCCTGAAGAAATCGATAGAGAACATTAAGATCAAGTTTGAAGATTAAGAAAAGCTATGTATGAATTAAAACAGAGTGGAAGATAGATTTGGTGTGTTTCTATACTATGATAGAATCCTTCGATGTGGAGGATAGGCACCACTCAGAAATAAAACTCAGTACGTAATTCTGGCTACGTTTCGTTGGCTATTGTGCCAACTTCATCAGGCCGAAACGTAGCCAGAATTACGTACTGAGTTTTATTTCTGAGTGGTGCCTATCCTCCACATCGAAGGATTCTATCATAGTATAGAAACACATCAAATCTATCAAGTTTTTTGGAGGATTTATATCGTTTCTCATAGAGAGTGGAAGATGTTGGAATAAGCGACTAAATGAAGTTCTATTGAAGTTAGATCTGAAACAACCGAAAGCAAATTAATGTCTTTGGCAGTCATTCAAATGCAACTATATCTATTGTTGCAATTTATGTTGACGATCTTTTGTTATTTTCAAACGAACTCTGTGCTATGGACATTGATGAAAGGCAATTAGAATCAGAATTCCAAATGAAGGATCTAGGCGAAGTTACAAACTGCTTAGGTATGAAAATCTCAAAAAGATCGCAGAAATGGAAAATTACGGATCGACCAATCTCACTACACACGAAAGCTACTTGAAAAATTTGGAATAGCCGATTCTAAACCTATCGCCACATCGATGCAAACTGGTGTAAATTTAAGTGAAAGCAACAAAGCTTGTGATGATACTGTGCCATATCGGCAAGCTGTGGGACGTTTATTGCATCTCTCTCAAATTTTTTAACCGGATTTAAATATGCAGTGAATTATGTTGGTCAATTTAATAACAATTCGAAGAAGTGTTTTTGGGTTGCAGTAAAAAGAATTTTTAGATAAATAAATGGTACTAAGAACTTTAAATTAGAATTTGATAAGGACTGTAACAATGTTATTTTTAAAATAATTATTCAAGGGGAAGCGTTGGAAATGTGAATAATATCTTATCCCTATTCTTTAATTTTAAATTTTTAATTTCCCGCCTTTAGTTACTTGCAGACAGATATGTCATTGATATATACGGCAACATGTACAGTCGGTTTAGTTACATTTCTTATTTATTAATTAAATATATTAAATTATACTATAATCATTTGTATCCTTGAACAACACTATCTACTAATTTTTGAATAACGTTTTTAACTATTTCGTCAATTACTTAGAAGACTGTAGGTAGACCACTACAATATTGAGGACTTGTAACAATTCCTATAGCTTTGAATTTTATTAACACACGAACGTTGTTAATTCTGCACTGAGTTTTAGTCAGATTTTTTCTGCGACTGAAAATTATCTTAAATTTAGTCGTTTTTGGTTTTTTGGCGCCGAAATAACCAGACCACCTGTAATCGGCATTGCACAATTCATAATCAAACATCGTAATAGAGAAGTTTGAAAAAAAACTTTTGAATTAAATATAAAAACGCACAGGTTAGAACAGGTGCATTTAAAATGCATGCATTTGCATTTTGGCTTTAATTACTATCAAAGTTAATCCAACATAAAGTAAAAACAGAGGTAGTTCTGATATCTGATATCGGATAGTAGCATGGGTAAAGCAATGAGAACAAAATGTAGATTAAAATCTATAGTAAAAAAACACCAAAACAAGAGTACTTACAGGTGCTTGTTCACACCTATACAAAACTGAAGAAGTATAAGTAGAACACATATAGGGTAACAAAAAGTAAATTTATTTTGAAATCGGCGTCTGGTTAACAATATTTATAAATACAATATCACAGTAGAAGCAATTAACAAGTAAATTACAGGGGATATGCTAGACCTTCCAGATACGCAACACACTGTACTACAAAGCAAATCTGCACAATAAAGAAATTATATAATTTTAAATTGAAATTTAAGATATAAAACTGATGTAAATAACGAGTAACTAAATAAGAATAGCGAACATCAAAACAAGCAAAAAACTTCAATAATTTGAACTTTGACATGACATCGATCATATTTGTGATAGCGACATCGGCAACAAAATGTGAAAAGGAGTTACTTACGGTTTAAGTCTTTTTTTCTAGTATTAGAGAGGTGTAACCACATTTTTAAAACCTAAAACAATTATATCGCAATGGTATCACAAATACAATTAATTAGTTTACAAACAATATCTAAAATAAAAAGTGCGCAAGGCTACCACTCCTCCAGATTTGAAAATTAGTTTTAATTAAGCCAGATGGCGCAGGTAGAGATGCATTTACAGAACCTAGGAAGGTTGGATTAGATTTCCCATTTTAGTAATACGTTTGTCGTATTGGGTATTAAAGACGATCAAACATGACAAGTCTCACAATTTTTTTAAAAAATGTTTACGTTATTGGTAATCCCAAAGAAGTATTTTAATTTACGACGGAATTAGTAAACTTTTCGAACACGTAACTTATTAGATAGTCTATCTAGGTCAAACATACCTCAACGACTGTTTCCATAAGCATCAACTAGTTTTACTTTCGAATTTTAATATGAATTGACTAAATGACGATTGATTTAGAAAGAATGCTATTTCTCCGCTCTACTTTTACTACTCAAATTGATAAAATTCTAATTCACGTCAAATTTCATAATATCAAAAATGGTTTTGTAATTTTGCAAATAGTTAAGTATGTATGCTTTTGAAAAATCTATTCTATTAAGAATAGGTATAAAATCATTTCTAAACTATTTTTAGCATGTTAGGCAAGTTTATTGAAATAAGAATTTTTTTACGTTGGTGTTTATTTTTTTATTATAGTACACTAAACATTTTTTTTATAATTTGATATTTCATATACGTACGCGTATTTAATATAAAAATATTTAATACAAATAAAAACAGCTAATAAGTGAACATTTTTTATGTATTAGCCAATAACAAAGAAAATAAATTGAATATTCAATACAATATTTTAAATAACGTAAAATAGAAATTATTGACATGTTTTTCTTTTATAAAAATTCATCATATGTAATAAACCAGATATTTGAAAATATTTGTTATCGTAACTGAAATTGATTTTACCGTAAAAATTGCCATTTTATATTATTCAATTTTATTTATCTGTTTACTACCGTAAAAATTTACAATAGATTGTATATGCTTTTTTATTTATATATGCATATTACATATTTCATATTTTTTTATTAATGCTAATTTTGAATAATGATGTAAAGTATAAAAAATAAAATTAATATAGATTTGCAAGATTTAATTTTTGGATTTTTTAGTAACATATTTCTGTCTGCAAAATATATTCATATTTAAAAATTATATTTATTAAAATCTAAATTGCATTTACATTATTAACGTAAAATTATTAAGGTTTTGTCTTTAATATTATAATAAACGTGTATCTACATTATAAGCAATTCATGTTTAATAGCAGTAGCAGTACTGTCTAAAAGTTTTTTTAAACTGTTTTTCGAACACAGATAAAATTACGTCTCGTTAAAGCAATTTATTTGTAAAGCTCTACAAACTTCAAATAATTACAATCTGCAACTTTTTATACATTTTTAATTGGTTTAATTACATTTTAAACTTTTATATAAAACATTTTATAAAAACTAGAATTGATTAAAAGTTATCTTTTTATTTGTGTGAATAATAACCAAAGATACTATGCAAATATTTGATTCTACTATAACAAAAAATGTTTACCTGTTACTTTAAAACCGTTCGTATCATATTTATGGTTTTTAATAAAGTTGCGCACAATAACGTGTATATAAACGACGTTTCTCATTTTATTATTTTTGTAAAAGTAATCATATTACTGTCACGTTGACACTATCTAGATGGACTGCTGAGTTATTCGGGGCCGCAGGGGTTGCGTCGAGGTCCTGAACTAGACCTTTCTGATAGAACTTACGATGGACGGGAAGAAAATGGATATCTATTTCACGGTCTGGGACAGCTTGTCGACGGACAAAAAGGACAAGATAATTTCCGTCTAGATCTTTCAGGACACGGTAAAGGTACACTATTATGTACGTTTATTGATTTTACTTTTACTTTATGTTTTACTTGTTAAATTACTTCAACAACAACATAATTTAATCCTCTTACGTTCTATCTACATGTTCTAAAGTACGCATTTGTTTTTTTGTTAAAGGGTACGAGTGGGTCGGATGGCGCAACGATACACCCGGATGGGCAGGTCATCCTTTAGAAATACTATTTGAATTTGACAAAGTTAGAAACTTTTCAGCAGTTCATCTACATACAAATAACTTGTTCACGAAAGACGTTCAGGTAAGTTATCTTATATTTATTTTTTTAAATTTATAAAGTTTTAGTAATACAAGAAACAAAAAATTGGGTAATTTTTTATTCCATCTAAAAGTTTTTGTATATATTTAATTTAAAATAGCATACGGAAATGGACACCGTTATTATTGAGTTAAATATTGATGTTATTGTTTTATGGTTGGTAAAGTTTACTAATAAAAATTTACTTGTACAAATATACAAAAGTAAATTAATGCTATAAACAAAATTGTAAAAGCTGTTTTGAGTAGAAATTAAAAAGTAAGCAAATTATAAATTCTACAAAACTTTTAGAATTATACATAAGAAAAATGAACTCTTTATAAAAAAAATTAAATAAATGCAGATAGAAACATGTTTCTATGTGTATAGGACTACATAAGTTAAAGTTAAATAGAAAAGGTCAAATACAAAATTAAAAAAAAAAAAATTAAGATTAAAACAAAAATATAAAATATAAAACATGAACAACAAGACAATTTATCCACAAATTTATAAATAGTGTCGTAGCAATTCTATTGCACCTTCAGGTTTAATTTTGATTTAAAGACGAACAATTTAAATTTAATTATGAGGCACAATATTTTTAAAATCAAATTAGAATTGAAACTTAAAAATGCATAACTTAATAATCATAATAAAATCTAATAAATAAAACTTATTATGGTTAAGTACGTGTATTGTTAAAGGTTTGAAAGTTACCTGTGATATATATATATATATATATATAATGCAACTTTTGTAATACGTATAAAAACATTAAAATATTACGTAATTTCTGATTATACTTAACGATTATTCGTAAAGATCCATAATCAGAACAATCATAAAACAAACGTAGCGTAGCTAAACTTCTAAATTCAAAACGTATCAAACTAAACTAACTGTTTTAACTTATTCAACTCGTACACAGACTAAAATCTTGCGTACAGAATCAATATCGAAATTCTAAACATAAAGAAAATTTATCGGAAAAGTGACATGCAAACATGTAACGCACATAATCATAATCAATTATCGCCCTGCAAAAATTGAACAAAAAATCGTACGTATGTGTTCAAAACCAAATTTTGTAACCAGAAAAATGAAATCTTACGTACAAAAATCAACGTAGTAAGAACTTCGTAAAGAAAAACTACCACGTTAATTTCAAAGGTTACACCATGGGTATAAAACAACAAAAATTTGCTTCTGCAGCCGATTATATAGCAACAAAAGCAGCATACCACATTTCAAATTTGGCTGTCACAACTGAACGAAAAATGTTTGCTACAACGAATTGCTATGTATCATTAATTAGGCACGCAGTGAATTAAAAAATGTTAACATAATAAAAATTAGACTAACGTATTATGTAATATCATCAACAATGAACATTGTTTAATTATTAAATAGCCAAAAATAAGTTATGAACAATTAACAAATAGTGTTATTTGATGTGACTAAACCTAGTAATTTGGTATAGGAAACGTGAAGCAGAATTTTTCGGTTTAGAACCAATATGGTGTTGACCACACAGTTGAATTATATTTGGCGGACAAAACTATCTAAATAAAAGTTTAAATTAAGACTATTGTGAAAACAAAAGAATATATTTATGGTTTCAGAAGAAACAAACAAAGAAAATTGTCAAAAAACCGGTTTTAAAATAGTCATTAAAACAAAGAGTATAATTGTTTATTGTCTAAAAGATACCGTTATAAATATTTATTAAAAGCAAAGCAAATTTATACTAAAACGTGTTTTTCTGTACAGGTAAATCAGAAACGTAAATTGAAAAACACGACATATATAGATCGTTAAGTGACTTAATGGTAGAGTTTAAAAAACATATAAGAAAAATTATAGCAACCCGTGACAAGTACAATAGGAGTTATTTATAGTCAAATTTGTTGAAATTTAAATTTTTGTTGGAAGAAGTGTGTTAGAACAGTGCAAGTGGGTTGAGTAGTACATTGTATTACAAAATGATGTAATAGACCAAGGACGTGGTAAGCACTGTAATGGACGTACACTGCCTCAAAAAAGTAATTAGACATTTTTAAGTGCGAATAATGATAAACTGTATACTCAAATATGAAACTACTGTACTAATTAGCCTAAAAGTCTTAATATATCTGGATTAAATTAAAATAATAAATAATAAATTAAAACGTATTTAGTGGTCGAACAATTCTCAAAATTTAATCCAATTTTTGATTTTGGTTTCAATACGCTAACTACTAGTAATAAACATAGAAAAATATTCGTAAATTTTTGTTTAGTAGGTAATTATACTAGTTTTATAATCATCAAACCTAGGTTTTCGAAAATAATTGATATGTAATGAACCAAATCCAAATGATTGCAAAATTCATTACGTTTGCCAAATGTAATGTTTTGCACTCTACATGGATTTATTAACATTGTCAAAAAAAAACAAAATAATAAGTAACAGTAAAGGAAAAAGTAAAAAATAATATAAATTTAAAAAAAGTTTAAAACCTATAAATTATTAATGTTTTGTAATTATTTCTCATTTCGTTTAAAAGTTTTACTTCTTTGTAATATTATATTTTGTTGATGTTATTGTACTTGTTTTATTAATATTTATTACTTAAAGCAAGATGAAACATTATTTCTTTATTTGGGTTACTTATAATTATCAGGTTCTAAGAATTGGGTATTTAAAACAATTATTTTCTTTTTAAACCAAGGTTGAGACTTAGTGTTTATATTATTAATTTAGAAATAAACGTTGTTTATCATTTTGTACGAAAAAAGACTGATTTTTTCAATGTTTGGTGATATATTTAATATCGCTGCTGTTGTCAAATTTAACTAGCCGTTCTGTTATAACGTAAGTTTGGTTGCCTACCTTACAAGTCGCGCTTAAATGTGTCCAATTACTTTTTTGAGGCAGTGTATATGTAGTGACCTGTACTCGTACTAAAAAAACCTTATAAAAAAAAAAACGTTATTATACAGTTTTCTACGCTTCCTAAGTTGAGCCATCTTTTAAAATGTAAAAAAACGTTTTTCAATCCGACGCATTTATAGTATTCTTGTTTTTGTTACGTGCTAAAATATTTTACCGTAAAATTGCCTACAAAACGTAACATAAAGATGTTTTCTCGGTTTCCTCAGTGAGATGACCGTAAGTGATACAATAATTAAAATTGAAAAAACGTAAAAAAATTAAATAAAAACAAACCTGGCAGGGTGCCAAATAAAGACACGACGTTTGATAGCTTTATTTTCATAATTATTTTATATAATAAAATAAAAAATTATTACTTTAACAAAAAAGATACATCGCAAACGGATGTAAAAAAACGCAATTGAAATAGGGCAGCGGCCACCTCAAGCATTTATTTTAATTATTAAACTTATCTTAAGTATTAGCAAATCCTTTAAAGTCTACAACAATGTACATACAAAATATCTTCTTATACTCAAAACTAGATAGAATCGAAATTGCAGTAAAAAATTGTAAATATTGATATGTGTTGTAAAACTTCATCACTGTTGATTTCTTAAGATACTTACTAAACAAACAATTTTTTAGTGTACTTTAATTACATACATTCTGCACTAATTTAAGTCAATACATAGGCAAGACTTAAGAGGATGTGTTATTATTTTAATGTTTATTAATATATTCTAATAGTATCAACTTCAAAATTTTGACGGCCATAAACGGGGAAAGATATTTGGTTTTTTACTATTTATGGCTAGGGCATGGCTATAAGCAAGTGTGCAGAAATCTAGTTATGGCTGTGATATTACTTACCTACCTAATTAAAATTAAAATTGGTTTTTATCAACTAGTAACCCTCATCTTTAAAGTAGAAATGTTAATTTACTTACTTAAACTGCCTGGAAAATGTCCAATTGAACCTCTTTGTCACTTCAAACCAGAACTTTTTTGAAAATAAAATAAAAAATTGCTGATTAATTGGCTACTGCTTAATTAAAGAGTTTCCTATAGATAAAAATGATATGTTCATACAGTTAGAAAACATGTAGATAATTCCAACTTGAAAACTCCATTTGTTAAAAGTGGTTAACATGGACAAGACATGTTTTTTCTTTGCACCCAAAGCAGTGCAAAGCGTCTATAGTAAATCTACAAATTCTGACAAAAAAAAATTACTAATTTTATATAAGTAGATGATTTCCGAGCGCTTTTTTTAATTTATTCGCTTACGTGTTTGTCCCTTTTTTAAAGGAAAGATCAATTTCCATTCCAGTTATAATATTTATAGATATATATCTATTTCTAGGACTATACTAATTCCACACACATTTTACAACCACTGGATGTGGCTGTGTTTGGTGCTTAAAAAAAGATGTGACGAAAAAGCATTAGAAAATGGCGTATTAATAACGACAGAAAATAAATAATCGAAATTGATGTTTCAAAGCTTTTGTTTGTCAGGATTGATAGAAGATTCGGCTATGTCAAATAATATAATCTCAGGTTTTAAGGCAACTGGTTGACATTCATGAGATGTCAATAACGTTAATTTTTTGAGACATGTTGAAACATCAAACTACACTGATATTAAATAAATAAACAGCACTTTAACTACATTCCAGCTCACATTGAACCAACTATTCTGACACAGTTTAATGACCTATTAACTAAAAACTAAAATTGAGATGGTGGGTTTGAATAAACAGTGCTATTTGATTTCTGTCTACGAGTATCAAACAAAGTAGTTTCTAAATATATATAGACAATGATATATCTATCATCACTAAATGTTATCACATTTAGTGACGTGATGAGAGAACTACCAGATTCACGAATGATTGAAAATTGAGGAATATTGAAGATAGTTTTTTCAACCTTGGTTCAAATAAACAAAAAAATAATGCTGTTTATGTATATCAAAATTATATCTTTATTCTATAGTTAAAAAGTATAATTAACAACTATTAATAAACATTTAATGTCGGTTCATTTTTATTATTGATTTAGATGCTTTTGAGTTGCCATAAATAAAGAAAGCGGTGGCTATAGGTTAGAGCTTTGTGGCCATAAGTGGCAAAAGTTGCAATTTTATCTTCGATATTTTTCTTAAAATGAGTTATACTTAAAAGAATGAAACTTTAGTAGTTTAATTTATGACACTTTTATTTTAAAAAAAATTTATTTTGGATATTCATGAATATTTACACTAATTTAAAAATCCGATTTGTTTAATGTGGTCATAATCGGAACTTGTAGTCTAAGTATATTATAAAAAATAATAAAGTTAACAAATTTATATTGGATTGATTTACATAATCAAATAGGTTGTATGAATCAGGTAATAATACAAAAATTTAAACAAAATTATTAACTAAACATATTGAAAAATAATAATTGAAAACAAAAAAAAAATAAAATAAAGATTGAGTTAATACAGAAAAAATTAAATTAAATTAATCATAAATGCATATTTTGCAAAGACCTTGCTGGCGTAAATAGCAATTACATTAACGTAAAATTTCAATTTTTCAATACATTATAAATCGAATTCAACGTAACGGGACCGTAAATACCAAAAAAAATGTTACAAAATGATCACAAAGAAAAATTTAATTATTTTAGTTACATAAAAAAATAAAAACCATATTCTAACATAAATTAAAATTTTCAAAGTTTTTTGGTTACACTTGCAATTAACGCTAAACAATAAATACCTTGCTTTAACTCTAGACGACTTCTGATGGTACATCTCAAAGCCGACGTTGATTTAGTAGACGATATAAGTAACAGAGACCATCAAACGAATAAAAAATTAGTAAATAAAAAGCCCCACTCAATGGGTGTCATCTATAACGTATAAAAATTAATATCAGTAACACAAAAACTGTTGTAAGTTTGTCGTTAATTATGTGACTTAACTTTACATAATAATTCAAATAATGCACTGCATACATACAAATCACAAAAATATAACATATAGAGCAATGAATCTAAATTACAAGATATATTAAGATCATGGGAACTTTATTGTTACTGTCAAATTTCATAATTTTAATTAGAAAAGTCGTAATGATCAAAACTTAGGACGCCACAATTTTTTTTTATAAATACATTGGGAGTAAATATCGAAATCCTAAATGCTTATATAACACATGAACATAATACAACATTTAATTGAAACTTAACTAAATAAAAAACGTCATATATAACTGTACAGAAGTTGAGTTAATCTTAAGTTGCGCGCGATTAAATTGAGGTGCGGTTTTGAAATATTGCGTAATTTTCAAAATGCGTATTAAAGTTTCCAAATTTTTTTCGTAGTATTGCATTTCAAAAATCAAAGTCGTAAAAAAAGTAAAGGGCGTACGTATCCAAACCAAATTACGGATTTTTTCTATAAGAACAATCGCACAACAGATTACGACAAAAAGCACAGCTTAACAAATCACAACCAAACCAGATTCCACGGTTCAAATTTTAAGATGTGTTTTCTACAAATTATGCAAGACAAAAACGTTCTTTCGCGGACAAAGCCGCGCTAAAGATTGTAGATGACTTAACAGGAATGCTAAAATCGCATGTGCAATTGCGTAAAAGTGTTGCGCAAAAGAATTTAAAATGTTAATTAAAAATAGACGTATTCAATCGAATACGTTCGTCACACAAGAGAGAAAAGCTTTAAATGGTGGTCAAAAAACAGGTAATTAGTACGTTTCGTTCTTGTGAACCAAAAATTGCGAAATTGGGTATTGCTACGATACAAGATACCCCCCACGCATAAAAGATAACTTAAATTAAGAACATTACAAAACCGTAAACTACAAAATGAAATCCGTTAATTCTACTACTACAGTTTCGTGTTTCGGCAGCTTAAAACGTCGCGGTAAAGATAGCTGCACGTAGTTTACTTTAGGTTGGACTGTTCAATCGTAAATACTTGTCCTTTATTTAATTTACTTACTATTACGCTTTTTGCGCTTAAAAAGGATGCTACTAAATATTTCATTTGTAGGTTTTAGATTGGTTACTTTTTACTAAACTACGTGCAAGTAAACTGGCAATTAGCGCCATATTTCTTTTTATTAATTTTAACGTTATTGCAGTAAGATAGATAATCATTTTTTATTGTACACACATTTTTTTATGTGATTCCAGTGTTTTACGTACGTATTGGCATTTTTTTAAATTAAACTTTTAGTTTTAT
Organism: Aquatica leii; assembly: GCA_035610365.1. Taxonomy (NCBI): domain Eukaryota; kingdom Metazoa; phylum Arthropoda; class Insecta; order Coleoptera; family Lampyridae; genus Aquatica; species Aquatica leii. The sequence continues at coordinate 82,497,909 of CM069435.1, forward strand.
TAATCAATTGAGATTATTGTAAATATTTTAGTTTCAGTCGAGTATAATTATTCAATGTTTAGCTTATTTCGGAATTAAGTATAACTGTTTACGTTGACTTGTACCGTACGAGTAACCTTAGTAATTTGTTTGTATTCAAAGCCAGTCAAAGCTAAATTGTTTGGCTGTATTGCTTTACACAGTTTGTCTATTGGTTAGTCGTGCAGGATATATTGATCGTCGTCTACAGTGTATGAAGGTTTAAAATTTTGTAGCTTCACGTCAAACAAACACTTGTGTAGTTGTAGCCATGTTTTTAAAGATAAAGGTTTATTGCTTTAAGTAATTAGTTTTTGTACTAATCTTTGTAAAAAAGTTGGCGTAATTGTTTAATAAAACCAACAGGGTTAAAACTTTAATTATGTTTGTTTGTGGTAAATAAATACGAGAGAGACAAATAGCTTAACCATACACAAGCTTATTTGCCGAAGACTTAAGATAATTTCACTAAACGGCACAAATTCAAAATAAAGTTGATGTCAAAATTTGAGCCCATTTGGTCTTTTTGTGACATCAAATACCTGCTTTGTTAGTAGAAACTTTCTATCGTTAAATTTTTACGGCTTAATAAATATCAGTAGAAAATTGGAACTAATGTAAATGACGATACTGTAGCGGTCGTAGGCTCTATATTTTTTTAAACTGTTGAAAGAAAAATAGCGGTAGTCATCACTCTAAACACGTTGTTGAAATAAAGCTTTAATATCATTATTATTTAATGCGGCGTTAGTGATAGTAAGAGGACTGATTTCCGCAAAAAAGGTTATTGAGAAACGTTTGAATGTATATATAATATATTATAATATAATATAATTATGATTTATCAGTAACCAAAATGTTAACAGAACTGTCGAGTATTTTTTTTTCTTCTAAGTGAGGGAATTCATTCCATGGTTACTTTGGGAGATTTGTTGTTAATTTTTTTTACGTGGTCTTACCATGTTAGTTGTGTTTGGATCTTCTGTATTATGTCTTCTTTTGCAAACATTGTTACTTTAATTGTTTTGTTTTTAATTTTTTCGTTTTGAGGTACTCTTGCTGATCTCCAAAAATCCATTTTTGCTGATTTTTTAGTGCCGTACTTTCGCCTCATAGATTATAATTGTTTTTACATCTTTTATTGCTTTTTTATGTACATATTAATTTTTTGTTGACTCTTACCTCTAAATATATGTCGTTATGGCATCTTTATTTGATTGCTCGTGTATAGTATAATTTTTAGCGTCTCTACCCCTTTAGACAATTATTGTGCTTTTTTGAAATATTGTATAACTTATGCTCAACTCCCACTGTGTGTACTTTGCCTAAAGTGTCATAGTCATGTACACCTAATTGTTTCATAAATTGGTAGTTCCATTCTATTACATTTTTTTCCATATTTTTAAAGTTTGATCCACATATATTTTAATTAGCGTATGTAATACTACACATCCCTGTATCATTGTTAATTTTTAATATATAATTTTTAATTACTGTACAATTTCTGAATCGTTTTTACTAATACCCTATTAATTTTTGCATTCTCTAAAGTTTTTTTTTTTTTTAAAAACGTTGTAATATGCTTTTGCGAGATCTACAAACACCATCGTTATTTTTTTCCCGTGGCCATCATTTGTAACAGGCAATATATTATTATCTCAGCTCTAAATCTGCTCTGTTTTTTAAGTTTTTTGACTATTATAATCTTTATTGTTTTATTTTTTTATGATTCTGTCGTACAGCTTGCAAAACGTGGCTTATTACAATAATATCACTATAATTTATACACTTGTTTTTTCTTTCTACTCTGACGGAATTAGTTGTGCATTTATGTATCTAGTTATCAGTTGTCTTAGGATTTCATAGTACAGCTTAGGGCGGGTTTATGCAACTTCTTTTTGCTTAATAGCTAAATCTTAATTCATAATTCTTAGAAAATAAAAAGATAAAAGTGGAATATTTAATGAAAGCGTTTATGGTGTTCCTTAATTCCTAATTCGTTGTCATAATTCTTATAACCTAACTTTCAACTTTTAAGTATTAAGAATTAAGAATTATGAAATTTTTACATAAACGCATGCGTGGAGCGTATTTACTATCAGCTGGAACCTATAAAGTGAGGTTATTTGTTGTTTTGTATTTTTTAACAGGTTAAGAATTACGTATTTGCATAAACATGTTTAGGAGAATGCTTTAAAAGTTAAGAATTATGCTTAATGGATTCAGGATTAAGAATTAAGCATAAACCACAAAGAAGTTGCATAAACCCGCCCTTACTTGTGCATGATTTACTAGTTTTGCTGTTACATTTTCTAGCTTTGGGGTGTTATTATTTTTTAAGGGTTTTCTTTTTGCTTTTTTTTGAGAATTGTTTTTGCATTATTAATTTCTGTAATTTTTGCAGATTGTACACAGGCCGCCGTGTTTATTTGTTGTTTTTCTGTGAGTAATTTCTGATATTATTTTTAACGTTTACTTGGATAGATAAATTGTACTTTGTATTTATCTGCATATTGTTTCTTAGATTTAGTAGAGTCCTTCATGCTTCTCCTGATTTTTTTTTCTATACTGCTACTGTCACTCTTGTATATGCGTCTACTACTAAGTTTAGTTTGTCAACCTAACAATGAATGTATAATGCTAATGAATGTTTTTTTTCTAAATAAAACTTGTAAAATTTTATGTATTCCATACATATATCGTGTTGTCATATGACTGACTGACTATAAGAATATTACTTAAATTGCATTTTAAAAATGATTTTAGTAAAACATTGTGTATCACTAAAATTTGAACAATTAATTAAACCAGAAATGGAACCTACTTTTTTAGTGTGTAGCCACTAAAATCTAAAAGAAATAGCAGTTTAACAGTTATTACTTAAAAAATCAAATACATAAAATAAAAATGTAATAAACAAACCAAATAAATTCACAATAAAATAAGCGATTACAATGAAAATTAAAAAAGAATTTATTGAAAAAACAAATGAAAATCAAAAAAGTTAAACTCAACGTAAAATTAATTTTTTTGTGTCCGTAAAACGAATTAAATCAAATTAACAATATAACTCGCAGTTATATAAATACAAAAAAATACAAACAAGAGACAAATTATTGTTTTAATTTACTCGAGATCGTGAAATGCAAAATGTGAAGGGACTGTACGTAAAATAGCGATAACTAATGCCTCTTTGCCATTATTAGCAAAATAAACGATATAAATATAACTTTAAAAAGCTAGTTCTAATCTCAGAAGACGTGTTATGTGTTTAACCGCAGTCCCCGAGTGTAGTCGCCTGAGATAATCTTGGAGTTGCTGGGATAATTGGGAGACGATCCGCTGCAGAACAAAGATGAATGACGGACATGAAAATTAAATTTTGTATACATAATTTTACCGGAAAATAGCTGTTTCGCAAAAGATAGAATAATTTCCCATTTAACTATCTCACATCTATGGTTTTCCGAGACACAGTTTGTATTCAACTGCTTTAATAAAAAATGTTTTTCTTTCATAAAGGACACACGTACTGTTGATTATTCAAAAGAAATCCCATATGATTAAAATGTATTCAAAAGAAATTCAAAAATAAAAACAAAACGTAGTATCACGTAAGTTTGGACGAGGCTTTCACACTGTACTTGCAACCTTAAGCAAAGACAATAAAGCATAAACAAAACTTTTAATGCTGTTATCATAAATAAATCTGCTAAAATATCAAATTACTTATATTTTATAATGCATTTGAAATACGTCTAATAACTTAACTAGCAACATTTAAAACTGGACTAAATGCAAACGTCAAATTAAAACGATCGTAAAAACGAAAGTTTGTCATAAAATAAGTACAAAAATGCAAAGACAGGTTATAAATCATCAAAATTATAAATCCATGTGTTTTGATTACCAAAAAAAGTAAAAAAATTTTCACAAAAAGTACTTGAATTTTTACTAAACCGGATATAATCAATTTGATATGAATGCAGTAATTATTTTAGATTTGCGTTGTATTTGGCATTGCTGGGGTTTTACGTAATGAAGAACTGAATTTAAAAAAAAAATACACCAAGCACAAGGAATCAATTTTGGTGGTTCATAAACATAAAACAAAGAACAGCCGGCTTAGATTATTTGTGATTCCTTCAAAGTTTGAAGGCAAAATAAAATACATAGACTTTTTTGACAAATATTTAGCTTTGCGACCTAAGCTGACAAATACACAATCTAACTAGGAATCCACGTTTTTGTGTACCAGGCAACTTTACCAATCTAGCTGCATTTACCGGAGCCATCACTCTATACGGGACGTTGTTTTCGTCGAACGTCCGCCACTCTTTTTGCCAACGCTAGCGGCAGTAAGAAAAATTTAAAAAGTCACGGAAAGTGGAAAAGCGACACGATTGCAGAGTCCTGCGTTGACAAATCTTTGCACAATAAAACAAAAATCGCAAATACGATTTTAGGTGACGATCAAACTTACAACATAGTTATCACCAACGATAATTCTACCAAGTTTTACAGATTCTTAACATAGATAATAATCCTCAAACATTTGTAGGAACTTTAGGAATTGATTTTTATAATGCTTCATGGTGTACATTCACATTTAATATAATTTTATAATTAGTACCTTTGTTTTGTGTTTGTTACTTTTGTTGCTGTATACTTTTTCAAAAAAATGTTGCAGATTTATAACATATAGGTACTTTTTTTTTAAATTATAAATCATTTCGGTTGGCAATAAAATTTTGTATGCATCACAGCAGCAAAGTGTCTTTTTCTAACTCGTCCGTTACTCGCCCATAAAGAATCACTTTACTGACTTAGTACATAAATAACTATTACAGGACTAAAATTATATTAGGTGAAATTATTTAAATTTCTTTAAATTGAAAAACAATTAGAGAATTGATTATTTAAGTGATCTTATTCCACAATAAACTGGAAGTAACTGTTTGAAGTTGTTGTGGTACACCAGCTCTTAGCAACAATCGTTTATCACTTAATTAACCAGTTAGCAATTAAAATTTTAAATATAATGAATTGAAATTTTTACGTAATTTAAATATAAAGAAAGCAAGAAACATTCTTGATGTGTCAATAATTTAGTAGTTTACTTTACTTTGTTACATATAAAGATTCTTGTGATTCTTATTCAAGGTATTTACAGTTCGAAAATTACTAAAGCTTTAATTTGTTTTAGCAAATATTAATGATATAACAATTGTTATAACTTTTGATATAAATTTACAGGTAAATTAGATTTAAAACTAATTGCATATCAAAAAAATAATTTGATGTTAAGTGCCTATAAACATCTAATGACAAGATTTTTTTCTTAAATGAAAACTTACCAATAATCTTTTAAACTACTTTACATGTATTGCCAGTATCTATTTCTTCAATCTTAGAAGTACAGGAGATGAAAAATAGATTCAATTTGATAATGTTTAACATCAGCGAAGCTGAAACCACAAATTTGCCGTTTCAATTTACCCAAAAAGTGTTGTCATCTATCTAATAGAATTGTGGAAGTGTTATTTTTTACACTTTATTTTTCGTTTTATTAAATGAATAAATTTATCACTCACCTTGTATTTTTACAAATTTATATAATAAAAAACATATTTAAAATAATCGATAAGTTTTAATTATATAAGTAAGTTTTTATTAGTAAACTAACTTTTAAACAACGTTGTCAATTTAATTACTATCAAAGATTTTATACAGAAAAAGATGTAAAGTAAGAACATAACATTATCCGCCTTATTATGCGTAAATAAAAGAAAAATTCTTTATAACTTTTAGGTATTCTCGCACGCAAAAGCTTATTTCAGCATCGGTGGAAATTTATTTAACGGCGAACCTGTACACTTTTCATATATGCCTGACTTAGTTCTTGAACATGCACGTAATGTTACTATTAAACTGCATCACCGCATTGGACGTTTTCTAAAACTCCAGCTTTACTTCGCTGCTCGATGGATTTTGCTCAGTGAAATTTCGTTTCACTCCGGTAAGCAAGCTTAACCTATTATATAACCTCAATTACCCCTTTGATTTATTGTCCTGCTATGAAAATCCTATTTATCAACAAGTCAACTTTTATATTTTAAAACGATTTATTTTCTTTACGTTGCAAAGAGAAAACCTGAATGGAACTTTATAAAAGTTAATTGCTGATAAATTATAATAACAATTTTAAATGCAAAAACAGCAGTTTGATATTGTTTCAGCGGTTGTGAGTGGAAATTTTACAGAATGGGAAGAAGACGTCGAGATTCCTGATACGGGTAAAGAATATCCACTACAAAAGGACGAAGTAGAAGTTACATCTAGCAAAACTAGTCGTAATACTGCAGGAGCATCCATAAAAACGGGATCAAATGAAGACTCAAAGCAATATATTGGCTTCGTTATTGGTGTTCTTACAGTTGTAATATTGATACTTACGGCTGCTATTGTTTTTATAGTATACAGAAATCATAAGTTAAAAGAAACTATTGAGCCAACTAACAATTTTACTATTGAAAATAGAAAGGACAGCGATTTAAAGGTAAGATTATTTTATTTTCTGTAATTGTTTAAATTGTATGTTGAATCTATACAAACTCGTTTAACAGACGATTAAAATAAAACATCTCAATTCAATTTAATGAAAAATAATTTGTTACAAAAATTAGAAGTTTTATAAAAGAATATCTACTTTTTAAATTAGAAATTGTATTTAATAAATTTTGCAAAGTAAGACAAATGTAAAAGACATTCTTCTAAAACTTCATTTGTTATTATTATATTATGTCTACGCGAAGAACATGTTTGCAGAAAGACTCAAAATTATAAATTACTTATTTTAGTTGTCTAATGTAGATGTTATTTTTCTGGATAGATATATTTTCTAATTTACCATTTCTAAAAGTTCTTTAATTTATGGTTTTTTTAATATATTAAATTTTTGTATTTTTTTAAATCAGCAAATACTAGTACCAACTTGGCAGTATTTTATAATTTTTATGATGCGCAGTTAACATACAGAAAATTATAAATATTATTTGAATTGATACCATATCATTTCATTAAAGAACATAGATTATTAATTTTTTTTTTGTTATTGACGAAGAATATGCGAAACAGTTGAATGTCATTATTGAATCAATTATTAGCATTGGGTGATTTAATTGACACAATCATAAAAACGTAATTTAGATATTAATGTTCAGTTTGACGTGTGTAAGTACATTTGTACAAAAACATTAATAAATATTATTATTATTATTATTATTATTATTATTATTATTATTATTATTATTATTATTATTATTATTATTATTATTTGTTCAGCTGAAACAAAATCAGTTTCACGTATGTGAATATTGAGTTACTATACAAAACTAAGCAATGTTGCTATATTTTTGTTTGGATAACAATGAAATTAGAAAAAAAAAATAAAAAATAATTTAAAAAATTTAATTAAATAATAACTTTATTAATAATATAAATAAGATTCTTAAGAAAAGCAATGAGCAACTAAAAAAACGCTAATGAAAACAAAACAAAAAAAATGTTTGTCTGCACAAAAAAAATAAAATGCTGGTAAATACGATATTACAAAAACATAAAATATAAAAAAATATTTAAAAAACACCAAAAACAAAAACCAAAGAATAAAAATAAAAATATACATGAAAAATAACTAAAAAGTAAAAATACAAAAGAAAACGAAACTTAAATTACATTAAAATAATATATTAAAAATAATAAAAAGGAGGTGGTATTCAAATAAAATAAATTAAAAAATGTCAAAGTTAAAATTAAAAAAACATAACACTAACAAAAACAACAATAGTAATAAAAAAACAAAGAAAAATAAAGCAAGTAACGTTTATTCTAACAAGATAAAATATATAATAAAAATTGCTATGTGAAATACACAAACAAAAACTTCTAAAAAAACAATAGAACTTCTAAATAGAAAAAAAACATAACACTAGTATAAGAAATATCTTAAAATATATACAAATTAAAGACAACAAAATATACAAAGTAGAAGCGAAACAGATGTATAGTAAAGCGGAAATTCAGATTACAGTTAAATACGAAACTTAGAAATGATATAAAACTTTAGCTAAAAAATGCAAAAACCGACCCAAAATACAATACCCCAAAACCCAAGAAACGGTGAAAGACACAAAAAGACAATAATAAGAGGTTGACTATCAAATAGAGGTTAAGACATATCCTAGGAAAACGAATGCAGCTAAGAATTTTATAGTTTTAAGAATACGCAGTGATGGCACTAAGGCGTCAATAATTATAAAACGCGTTAGCGGGCTGCTTAACAAACTTCATTTATATGGATTATACGAGCTTATATTATTTTCTACAAAGTTTCTTCTGACTTAAGACACCTTCCCAACCCAAACAAATGGAAAATAAAGAAAAGAAAGGAAAACACTCATAATCTTGCAAAAAAAGCAAACATTGAAAACTATTTGTAGTTTTAATTTACCGACAATCGTCGATCTATTGCACTAATAAAGAGTAAACTGCTACCACAGAGCCAGTTTCTAATCTGTAGGTTACGACCTCTTAAAGGACAAACCTAAGTTTACAGAAACAGAAAATTTGTCACCCTATTATACAACACTCAGTAATTTCTAGAAAAAACAAACCCAAAAATTAAAAAGAAGAAAAAAATAATTAAAAAAAAAACTTGCTTATTTCATCCCTCTTCTTGTAAAAAAAATATTAGTTCCTACAATACATTGTCTAAACTAATACAAAAAAAATAACTGAAGAATGCCGTTCCACATTAAATACTTTACAACAATACTTTAATGTCAACCAGTGGAATAAAAAAACTAAGAAGAAATTTCTTATAAATTTACGCACGAAATACGAAAAACACTGTTAGACTCCAAACGTTTGCTCAAAAATACTAACTAAAAGATAAATGTAATTTCAATTAGTGTGAATGGAATTTAATAAAGCAAAATCAAACTACAACGTATCTACTAGCTTTCATAGTACGATTACAAATGGTGTCCGTTATACGATCGTCATAATATAAAAGTAAAAATTGCAAATTCAACAAAACAACATCTTGTGAAGAAGGCAGAGAAGATCGTTTGGCTCTTAAAACAAGAATAACTTCACCTAAAATAACCTCAAAACTTAATAGAAAAATTACTGATTTGAAACACCACGAGACAAGCACAACTTGTCAATCTTAGTGAAAAACTTTATAAGTAGAGAAAAATTTACTTGAAAAAAACACATTTTAATTTGTCAAGTTAATCTCTAAATCAGAGTCTAAAGAAGTAAAAAGTAGAGATAAAAATACAAAAAAATATTCAGCAAAAACTAATCTAAAGAAAAACCCAAATCAAAAACCTACAAACAGTAGTAAAACAGTGTAAACCACTTAAGAAAAGAAACAAACGCGCAGCGATTCTAAGCGGATTGCCTATAGCAATAGCCTATACAAACAATCTTTGAGTAAGTCAAGCTTACAAAAAATAAATTAGACAGAAATGAGAACCAAAACTGACCTCGCGTTGGGTGCACATCATAGAAAGTGTAATTTATACCATCACTTTAAAAAAAAATGTGTTAATAAATAACACAAGACAGATTTTACACCAAAACCAAACTTGAGAATTAAAAAAATATATTTTAGAAGAAACCGACTTTACACGTTGAAGCAGTCAAATTTGTTACGGGTTTCTCGTTCTTCTACATATACCTTACATCATTGTAATGATAGGAATCAGAAGTAGAGTGATTCTCCGATTCATAAAGTTGCTATCCACGAGCATGACAACTTAGAAAGTAGGACCTCACACGTAGTATATAGTACTCAAAGTAATTATCTATGGTGTATAACACTATAACACAACGTTAAGAAACGTAATGCATAAGTTCGATAATCATGCAGAAAATTATTTTTATAATCACAGCCAACTTACCCTAACAAGGTTTCACAAAGTTATATTTGTTTCTGCAAGCTTAACACGCCATTTAATGAGCGATAGTCTAAAATAATTATAAAGAAAACCTTTCAGGAACGAAGTTGCCAGCATAACAGTTTTAACGCAAAAACTTTTTAAAAATAGAAAAAATAGTGAAAATCTTCTAAATCTTGATTATATCTAATATTACAACTTCAAAAAATCAACAATAAAAATTAAACTATAATAAAACTAAATAAGCAAATACTTAGACTCATTACAAAAGCAATTATTGATGCAAAAGAGAAAAGATAACAAAAACGAAAATGAAAGCATATGAGTATAAAACAAACAGAACAAAAAATAATAAGAACAAAAAATATAGAAAACTATGGTTATACAAAAAGTTATAAAAATCGTTCCAGGATTGATGTACAAGAGGTGTGCTGAACTAAATATTTCTGAATTTTAATTTGAGTTTTTGTAACTCAACCTTGTTTAGTTTTAAACTGATTTTTAAGGTACTTTTGATTTTGTAAAATCACGTCAGCCTTGACGGTTAACCAAGAGCTATTTTTGTTTCAAATAAAGTACTATTCTGGTTTACAGTAGGTTAGAACATTACTAAAAAGAAGTTGTTCAGAATGACAAGTCATGGCCTTGTACAATATTTCAGAAAGATCTACCTACTTTGATTAAATCGTCAATGTTAAACTTTCTCGACATGTATAGGTGTACGGCGTATCGTATTCTTTGTTTTAGTACGTTTTTACTGTTAGGTATAAATTGAGACGACTTATAAAAAAATCTAGTATAGTGAGGTCGAGCAATTTTGGAAACCACGCAATTGATCCATTTCCAGCTATCTACTTTTCTCAAAACATCAAATCTATCCATTAAGTTACATGTGCTGTTGAAGGTACAAGTACAGTACAGTACAAGTTTGTTTGTTTTTTTCAGCGGCACTTTACATAAATATTCTTCCTTTAATTGTTTTTTTTAAATATTGATATTGTAGATAAGTGTGGTAGTTATTGTTATTTGTAGATCAATTATTACGTTTTATAAATTAAAGTTGTTGTAAACACTTTTTCTGTCGTTCAATGTCCTACTTGGTTCTACGATTCTTTTTTTTAATATTTTTAATCTGAGCAATGAAGGATTAATCAAAGTAGGTAGATCTACTCAAAACTTTGTATGCGGTCATAGTTAGACATTGTAAACAACTTTTCTCAGTAACATTTTAACCTACTGTAAACAAAAAAGATACTTTACCTAGAACGGAAATAGTTTTTGTTGAACTCTCAAAGCTTACGTGGGTTTTAAACCAAAATACCAAAATCTATTTTAGAATAAAAGATTTTTAGTTCCGCCCATTTCTTGTAACGTCAATCCTGAGACACGCTGTATATGTTATATAAAAATGCTATCAAACAAAATTAAATAATAAGGAAAGAAATCAAAAAACGCAATTAAAGTTATATAGGAACAATATTTTCAATCCGTACTGTATGAAAAAAAATAACATAAAAACACTAACATACATAATTTAAAAAAAATGAAAACGTTAAAAACTACAAACAGAATGTAGAGTTAATATAAAATACCTGTTATTGTAACTGATACAAAAAGCTAAAATAATAAAGCAATAACTAGTTATATTTATAATAAAAATATAAATGACTAGAGAACTTTTGCATTACTAAACGTTACATATTGTAACGATTTTTACTATTTAAAACTAATTTATTTAAACGACTAAAAATATGTTTTACTTATACTAGAAATATATACACTTTTAAATTAACCGAACTAATTAAATCTAATAATATTTAATAAAAACACTTACACGATAATTTATATCACTCACACGAAGATAAGATAAAGTCCGCGGATAGTTTCACACACTTGTTTACACTAAAATCGCGTACGAGATTATTCTCGGTATATTTATCTAGACACACGTGCTAACGACATATTTATTTCAACTTGAATAATCTTCTTAACACTGCAGGCTTCGCATTACGGAAATAACTGACCTACGATTTGTTTCGTGGGTATATATACACATTTTGACAATCATTCTCGAGTGTTCCATATCTTTCGATATATCTTCTAGAAGATGGATAACAACTTCCAAAAGGCTCTTGAATTTGCAGATAACTTCTCGAACGTTTCAATATAAAACGTTGTCAAAACGGATTTAAAAATATTTTAAAAAGTACATACAAGAGAACATAGATAATATTATAATGTATTTTGCAAAAGAAAACTAACAAAGAATAGAATACAGGGAACAGAACAAATACAAAAAGTGTAAATAAATAAATATATAAGAATATATCTGTTCTTTGCAGACGGATTTAAAAAAAGTTAAGATAAAATACATTTTTAAGACTATAAGAAGTATTTTTATTGCATATACTGATGACGTGCAAATAATAACTAAATAATTTAAGACTATGACGAGCGTATTTAAAAAAGTAAAACAAAATTTTACAACGTATAGTATATAGAACAAAAATAAAACAAATACAGTAATGAAAGGCAATGCATTGTACATAAAAATAATATAATAATAATTAGCAAATAGAGAATACAGAGAATAGAGGGTACATGCAAAAAAATAAATATATGTCAAGGCCTATAGCTTGGGTCGTCTTTCTCTATTTATATCCGTGTTAAATTAGGATTCGCGAATCCCATGTTCTGTGTCTTCCTTTACACATTCTCCTCACGTCTTTCTTGGACATCCTTTTCTATTTCTTCTCTCTGGTTTCAGTATAAATGTTTATTTCGTAAGACCGTCATCGCTTAACTTAATTATGTGTCCAACCCACCTTAACCCATTTTGTTACACTATCACTTTTATATTTTCGTCTTGCCACATTTCTTTCAGGGCAAAGTTTGTTTGACTCTTCTAGTTACCATGTTCCTTAATGCCTCCAAAGATCTTTTTTAGAATTCTTCTTTCCCGTATTTCTAGACGTTTCATATTATTAATTGTTAAAATCCATATTTCACTTTCAAATAAAACTACCGGCCGTACCATAGTTTGATCTATAAGTCTCTTTTAAGGTTTTTATCTGAAAAGACATTACTGAACGCACCTGCACACTTATATCCCGCCGTGATTCTTCTAATGATATTCTTAGTATAGTTGCTATGGTTGGTAATTTCTGTACTTAAACAGATGACACTATTAGTTAGTTTAAACCATTGACTAATCATATAAAACATTCAAACTTTAGTTAAGGGAACACGAATAACGTTTTAACTTTTCCCTACATCCGTTAGAGGCCACTATGTAATAATTATCGATAAAAAATACAAATACAGCTAATTTTATTACCCTCTTTTTACTACCTTGAAGGCAAAAAACGTTGAATTGCATTTCTTGAATAAAATCGACTAAATAATGCGAGTTATTTTTATACGTGTTTGATTCTAACGTTTATTACTATTTAAAAACTGAAAGTTTTCATATTGGTTTTAAAGAAAAGTTGGTACAATATTTACATGATGTTGATTCGAATGAACCTGGAAATTATTTATATAGTATTTGTATAAATAAAAAATGTCAGATAATACAAGCCGCTTTTTTAACGCATAATAATAAAAAAGTGACAATTTTTATGACAATTCTTTCAAAAACAAAAAAGCATTCAAAATAAACCATTGTAATAATAATGGGTGTGACCCACACCAACACATTAAGTTTAAAATTCGCGCTATTTGTTTTCCTCACAACCGTTGTAGGGCGCCAAAAACTGTGTTCTAAGTTTATATACAGGACTTTCCACTCTAATATAACTTCTCTTTGGTTGTTATGCAAGAGGTGGCGAACGTGTTTTGCTTGTCTAGATCATAACGTCGTTTCCGACGTTAGTGAATAACTGAAAGTTAGCAGACGGTTGAATTTTTTTAGATATATATATGTCTAACTATATAAATCAAAAATTGAAAACACTTTTTATGTAAAATGTCAGTACTACATTTCAAATTTATATCATAAAGCTAACATTTTAATCTAAACCTGAAAATCAAATAGTAAACTAAAAACTAAGGACGTTAACTGTTTTACTTTACTTTTAAATCATTTGACATCTTGGTATTATCTGGCGATTAGTTAAAATACTTAGGTGCTCAAAAACTGATTTTTGGAATTTGGTCACTCTCAACTTTGAGTTACCAGCTCTCAAAAATCGATAAGGATCTTTAAAAGTATCAAGTTAAACTTTACATTTTTATGGCAATTCCACGTCAAATTAACAAATAATTATAGTATCATTTTTGTCCTTACATTTTTTTATGTTTATAATTAAAAAAAAAACTAGGTTAGATTTTTTAATAAACCTCTGCTGTTTAAACGATAATAAAATTGATTTTTGCCATGCAGAAAAATTTTTTCTTGTGTTCTTGCTTGTAAAGTAAGTTCAATCACAACTATACTAATATTAGTTAGCTCATTTTAAAGCTTTTTTGATAAGGTTTTATATGATATATCTACAAGATTTTAAAAAAACAGTTTTTTCGAAATCCTGCTAACCCAATTTTTTTTTAGATAATAAAAAGAAATATGAATTATCATGTATATCATATGCAAGCTTATAGAAAGAACTTTAAAATAAGTCAGTTTATTTTATTCTATGTTTGATAGAATATAATAGAATGCAAGTTATTAGCAGATAAAAAAATTTCATCGGCTTAACAATTTCAGAGTTTTATACTCATAAAAAAACTAAAAAAAAACTACTCCACATGTGTATAATTAAAAAGTATTCTAAATAGTTTGACATAAAGTAAGTGTAGCATCGTAGTATACAAATTTAAAAAAATACTTAAAAACAACAATAAACCCCTTAAAAGCACACCCTGAAACAAAACTCAAACAAAAAGTTAGTAAAATTGTAAACATTTGTCAGAAACTGTTAAATCATTTATTCATACATAGGAACATTACTCGTCTTGCATTTTTATATGGTATGTAAACGACGTTGATATAGTAACTAATATTTGTAATTTTTTATATGAAGGAATACATCCGCGAGAGCTGAGACTCTTGAATACAGCCTAGCTAGAATAAACATATTAAGCCAGATGTTTATAGATTGCATTAAAAGTTTACTAGTTTTGAGATATTTTTTGTTTACAGGATTGCAAAATTTAACGTCGTTTAGTTACTGTGGTCATACTGGTACAACTTTTAACCCACTTTTTTGCTGTTTATTTTTTTTTAACCAGATTTATAGAATAATGAAACGAGCAATCCTAATTTTGAATTAATTTTAGTACATATTTTAAAAATTAATAAAATACTGTTGTAGGTATTTTAATAAGAAACTTACTGCACAAAACCCGAACTCAATTGGTTAAGAAATACTCAAAACATGAATTAGAAATTTTACATTCTGCAAAATTTTGTTGGGAACTGTATTGTTATAATGTAAAAAAACAATTACGTGCATTTACAATCTAAAGTTATTTTTATCTGTAAACGCTATGATTGTGCACGTATTAATTGTCATAATTCGGAGAATAGTAGTGATAACGGCTGACCGATACAAACGAACGCGTAAATACTAGACGACCTTGAGCGTAATCAAATATCATATATTTTTAAATTATGCGCTGCTATTAGAAGTGCCCAGTATAATACTATATTGTACGCCACTGTAAGTACCAATGCGACTTGTGTTGGCCCCTCCCTATCTATCGCTGTTAGACCCCAACTAGTCTGGTTACGAGTCTTATATGATTAGTCAATGTTTAAACAATTTCTTTTTTCCGCCTAGAAATACAAATTCCAGGTTTTGGCCTTTCTATGGTTTATTACTAAGTATCATATAGTTTGATTTTTTCTGGTTAATTGCTAAACCAGCTATTGATGCCTGTTTCTCCAGATTTTTTAGAATACTTTTTGATTTTTTTTGTTCTTGCAAGTAAAACCACACCCTTACCTTACCTTTCCTTTTTTGCCTTTTATTTTGTGTACATTTTAAATTCAAATATCTGGTTGTAATGTGTGAGTAATAAACTGTACGACTTCTTTTCTGTTTTCCTTCTCTTTGAATTCATAACCATTAATGATGATTTCCTCTGCTACTTTTCCATATTTTTTATATTTTTTCAAGCAGTTTAATATCGTTTCTCATTATTTTATTTTTCTCTTAGTTGCTGCATCTCTTCTTGGTAATTTTTCTTATCTTTTTTATTGTCTTAACTGCTTTAATCATCTATTGTCTCATTATTTCAACCAAATTCGTTTCTTCTCGATTTTTTTCGAAGGTTTTAATGGTTCTTTTTTTTTCCTTTTCTGCCTTACTGTTATCTTCTAACTCATCCCATTTCTTTCTTTTTCCGCCTTCTGTGAACGACTCTTTACTTTCATATTTTTTTGGTGTCTGATGTAAGGACATCTTAACGTATTATGTAATCGCTGTTTGCACTTCTGTAATTTTCATCGCATGGCACCTTCGCACCTTTACCAAATTTACTCACACAAGCTCGCAAGGATATATGTACATTCTTTATCAGCTCCAAATAATTGTACTTAATTTACTTAGTAATTCTGAAGTTCTTGGATTCGATCTTTACTCGTTTATAACTACACTTTTTAGCACTTTCTGTTAATACCACTTTATATACACAATTGTTTTTATACTAAAAATCACATATATTTTTGCTGCGTGCCAAAGCTGTGATACCGGTTCTTGCGTCGTCGCTAGCGAATGCGTAACAATATCGACAAAAAAAGCTTAAAATAATTATAAAAAAACGTTCGAATTGAAAAAAATAGTAAAAGGATAAAATGTAGTAAAGCTAATAAAAGCTCAAAGAATAACTTGATAAAATGTATAGAGATTTTGAAATAGCATACAACAAAAAGTAATGGGATAGAAAAACTTACAAAACAAAACAAAATTCTGAGAAAAAGACATTAAGAGATGGTAACAAAAAGTATAACTACACTAAAAGTGAAATTGAAAACAAATTCACGTTAAGAAATCTGAAAAAGAAAAGAATACCAAAATTTAAAAAAATATACAATGCCGTTAATATGTATAGAAAAAAACTGTTAAAATACAATTATTTTTCTAAATCTAAACGCTTAAGAATTGTAACTCTAAATTATTTTTTGCTAAACTTTTTTCGCTCAAAAAGCTAACTGTAATTTACCACTATTAATTTAAAACAATTTTTTATTTTGTCCACCGATTTTTACAATTATTTTTAGATTCATAGAAAATTACCATCCAATCTTTTTCCAAACAGTAAATTACAATTTGTCATAAAAACCGTTTAAAGAAAAAAAATTGTCTAATTAACAGTAATCAAATTTAAGGAAAGTTGTTTAATCTTCAGAAATTAAATCTAAGTACACGCATAAAAAATGTAATTGAAAATACATTTGAAATAACGCAACAAAGTTTTTATAAAAAATTTTGATTAGTACACGAGCTAATCAGTCTTTGAAGACATTTATCATACTAAAAATAAAGACGAAAGAGAACTATGTTGAAGAGTTGAAGTTTAAGTTAGTAACTTCACTTTGATCATAAATTTGTAATTAGTCATATCACTAACGTTGTTCATTTTGGTAAATATTACGTAACCGCAATACTTTCACAAAAGTTGTTGATTTATTAACATTATCAATGCATAGCTTTCTTAGCAGGTGCATACACTAAACTTACGTTCTCATAAAATAGCATACTCAGCAACTTGCTTTTATCTTTGGCACGTGCATGGATTTCCGTACAAACTGCAACGTTACAAATTTGTAGGTTAAACAAATGTTAATCTTTACTTGCTAAGTTATAACGGAGATTTAGAAATACAGTTCTTGTTTCATTAGCAACAAAATTGCAATGTTGGAACAAGTAAGATGGTTAGCGGATTTATTATACTATAACTATTGAGCAAAAGCTTAAATTTATTTCTTTGAATTATTAAATAAATTACAATTACATTTCAATAAATTATTACAAAGTACACAACACAAAAGCTAAGTTAATGACATTACGTTTTATCCTTGTTTATATACATTATAGTTAGAGAATGAGATAGCTTTATATGGAAACAGATTTTTTATTCATGTTAGATGGCGATAGTGGAAACAAGATAGTAATTAAATGCAAAGCCTCAAACCGTTTTTGGTTATTAAAAGATTGCAAACGATGGCGGCACAAGTAAACTACTTACACACGCTATTAGTTTCGACATACGCGCAAAGCAATGTTTTACCCGTTAACTTGCTTTGATTCTTAAAACTCGGAGTTTGCAAAAATAATTCGTACACTTTAATTTCTGTTTATAAACAAAATATAGAATGAATAAAATCCTGCAAACGTTTCTATAAAATTATAATCGGTTGAGTGGTTTGTTTCATTTACTTTGTTTAATTTTCTTTTCCAGCCGGAAGTCAACGAAGTGCTATTTTAATTTTTTTTTTTAATTTATACTACTCAAAAGACACATAAAATATAAATATACAAGCTTATTAGCTCTTTAGATGTATCTCTAGCAATAAAAACAGGGCTATGCTTTAAAGATTCGAACTAAATTAATAATTTTAACTTTGGCATGAATTACTATTACAGCACTCGCTGCTTATCGGAATCACGGATAATGTTTTCAATTGGGTAATGTTATCATTTTACTAAAGTAACAATCCGGACACATGCTACTACATAGAAAAAACGCCGTTTATAGTAATCATAATTTCGGTTTATGTTATCAATTTGTTCTCCGGTTTGTTTCTATACATGATCAATAACTTATTTTGTATGCATTATTGAGCTGATTTTTTACAATACGCTTGTTTAGAGTGAAATATTTTATCATTGTACATTAGAAATAGTTGTTTTGCATATTTATCTTACTTTGGCAGTTTTTATTTATTTATTTAAATAATTAGATTGATTTACGAAACGGTATATTATTTCAACATCTGTAAATACGAGAATTAACTTGGAAAGCACGTGCCTTCTTAGAATAACAAATAAAATTAACTACCTCTTATGTGATAACGTTATTTTGTATTTATGTTTAGTGTCAGGAGATTTCTGAGAAGAATTGTGTAGTTATTAGAACAGTGGATAAAGCATCATCACGTTGTTTTTGATTTCTTTGTATTAACGGTGTCAACAAACTGTTTAATGCTACAGATCCGTTGGCTCAAAATGCTGCTTTGTTTAAACGTTTTATACATTTTTTTTGTTTGTGTGTTTCTTGTATTAACGCTTTGATTTCACCTTCTAAATTAACAACCTGTTAATCACATACACGCTGTATGCATTTACTGCTTTCTAACAAATAAACATTTTTTTCTGAATTTTGAATATTGATATCATTCGGTTATTGTTATCAAAAACCTCAAGTCCTAACGTGATTCTATTAAGCGGCGTGCACTGCATAGTTAAAAACGCATGCATTCGACCAAAAATGTTACCAGATTTGCTTACAATATACTAGACCCCAGACGTGTTTTTATTATGTCAATAAACAGAAACATGTAGAATACTTATTGACATAAAAGGGCCATCCTTAGCTAAACATGCCTGCCCGCCCAAATTCATAAACCTTTTTAGCAATTTCGTTATTAATATATCATTTACAATTTTTTATCAACATGTGTATTCATTAACTAGTTAACTTTAATATAATTTTAATCCAATCTGAATAGAAATTTTGTAAATTTGGTAGTTTATTTTATTGTTTTGATCGCTCGAATACTATAAAAAAATATGTACAAATTAGAAACTGTACGTTCAATTATAAAATGGTCTTCTATTAGGGGAATGATTATGTTTCTCAAAATACCAGTTGTTTACGCAGACCGAATTTCATAACATAAGTGTTATCGTGTATAGATATCATTTTCTTTCAAGGTTATTTTAAATGTAATAAAAGGAACGTATGTCTTTTCCAAATCTTTAAAACTGTATCTTTATAGATTACTGTAAGATAATATACTGATCTGTAAATTAGAAATCTGTAATATCAATAAAAGCAGCGCCAGATATGTCAATTTTGTGTTTGCATCCAAAACTACTAGCGTTTTGCATCCAAATTAATGTTTCCAATTTTAGCGCAGTCATTGTCTAACTATAATGTATATAAACAAGGGTTTTATTATAACATTTGATGCAAGATAAAGTGAAACTTTTAATGTACCGTTGTTATTGTTTATTACTGTTAGAGACCTTTAAAAAACGTCTTACTACTTTGTGGTAATTACTTATTCTGCAATAAACCGATTTTAGAATTTTACAATGCACTGAGGTGTAGATCTTTCCAACCATTTCCAATACTCAGCGTTGTTCTTTCTTAGTTTGAACCAATTCTTCAGTTGTGCAAGGCTTACATTTTTAAGTTTTCAGAAATATCATGTGCTTTCTCCGTGTTATTTGCTTATGCTAAACTTTAAATACTAAAAGCATGTAAGAAAACACTTTAAGGTGCACCTATGAACTATGCGATGTTGTAATGATTTTAGCATTAAAGAAAGGATCAATACGTGACAATATAAATCAGGAAAAAAATTGTTGTTTAAATTCTTTTAAAATCAGTAATTTGTCTTTAATTACGTAGTTTCTGTTGGAAATATTAGAAGAGTAAATCATATTAACATCCGCTTCCCTTCTTTCACCACGACTTTTTCTCTAAGAATCGCATATTGTCTTTTTGCAGTCAGCTCTTACTACACAAAAAAGGTAAAATAAAAGTTTTTGCAAGTAAAAAATCGTTTACTGTGATAAAATTAAAATTAAAATTCTCCGAAATTGTCATAATTTAGGAGTATCAAAACATGTAAAAAATGTGAATACAACTTTTATCAATTGATATCTTTAACAAGTTTACATTTTTCTTTATTAAGATATAGAATATACGTTTCTCTATGGTTACATTCTAGGTTTCTATTTTTATATATAACTACTATATACTATATATAGTATTTAACAATTAAAAGATTAAGCTATAGTCTATTCAGTTTCAAGAGAAAGTTCACATAAACATTATACGAAATATGGGCGGGATATAAATTAACAGGGTTGTATTATCAACACTGTATTGCATCGTCTACTAAGACCATTATGCCACCCATTTTATTTGATGTATTAGGTGAACTATCGGTAACTAACATTATACATATTATTAAAAGACAAAAATTTATAAGTACACAATTAAGTGCAACCTTTTATTTACAGAAGAAAATTTTACTTATTTATTAATTTTTCATATTAGTTTATTTTTAGAAAAAGAGTTTGAAACTTTTTAAATTTAAAGTATGGATTTAAAAATCCTATTAAAACTTAATTTTATCAATATATAAAAAAAAATTTAATTTTTAATTTATTTATGGTCGGTCGCATAAAACCTGATTAAATACATAATTAAACATTATTTGCCAAATCTGTAATTTAATACTAAAACGGGTTGGTTAAAAGTTGTTTTACTTAGAAATAATTACGGCTAATGGCTAATGATGTAAATCTGTTCTATACAAAAATATGTACTTAACATACTTATTATTGATAAAAACAAAATGACTACTGTAAGGATTTTTTTATTTTTGTGTTTTAATCTCATTGATGTGTCATTTAAAGTCTTATTTAAATTATTAATTTTGAAACAAATTATTCTTCTTCTTTTTCTTTTTCTTCTTCTTCTTCTTTTTCTACAGCCTGTTCTAACCATCGTCGGATGTAAGTTTCCCTTAGTTTTTTCCGCTTTTCTCGGTTATGTGTTTTCCTCATCCACTCGTGTCCTATCATCTTCTTAATGTCATCCGTTTACCTGGTTTGTGGTCTTCCTTTAGATATCTTGTTTTCTCGAGGTCTCCATTCTATAATTTTACACTGTTATCTATCCCCTTCCATTCTCCGTACGTGTTCTGTTCAGTTTCATCTTAGGAAACAGAATCGTCCCACTACGTCCATTTCTCTGTCGAAATAAAATCCTACTTTTAAAAAATAATTCTTTAACTTTTTGCGGCAATCTAATAAAAATACTGAAAAACACAACGGTTTACAACTATATAAGAACTGCAACTGGACGCTGTGATGTCAGGGCAGCCATGACACCTATGCGATATCTGCTTCTGAGCTTCAATCATGGATATTCCAATCCAGATGTTTTCTTGCAAAAGCGATTTGGTTTCGTCAGTGGTCTACAAAAAATTTGCGACTAGTAGCTGCTACCCGAGGTTGTAAATTTAAAGCACAAAGTTTTCTTCTGCTGGTATCTGGACTAACAGCAGTATCATGAACCTTAGCAAGTTGTATTTGGAGACTTTGTGCAGTAGTAAACCGTTTCCTCAGTGTTCACAATAAAAATTGGTTCTTCACGGCATTAATAGCTTGTGGTATGCCTTGGCCATGTCATCTAGCGGGATCGGTCTCTACAAAGCTTTGCAGAATATTACCAACCAATGTATGAGACACTACATATCTTCTACCAAGTTTGCGATTTGTTAGTCTTTCATTGGACAAAAATTACAATTTCAACACATTCATGACAATTTAAATTTTGTGTAGCACGATAAAATAAGTGACTGTTAATTACTAGAAAAACACACTATTTATGAGAAGCTGCTACGATTTTGAGATTGAATTAAGAACATTTTTTTTGAAAACTCCCAATAAAAAGTTTTTAAAAAATATTTTTATACAAATGACAGCTTACTTTACAAATATTGTTTCCATTGTGTAAATTAGTTATTGATAACCAAGCTTGATAACCTTGAGATTTTATGCAACGGGTTCATTTTGTTACATCCCCAAATTTTGGGTTTTGGAAAGTAACGATCTGATAGTCTTTTTCCAGCTAACTCAAGTTGTGATACAGATGTATCTGTAGTTTGCCAGCTGCTGATCTTTATCGCATTTTAACTTTATCTTACTTTGTCAAAGAATGTTTATGATTAGATCACTTTACTTAAAACTCCTTCAAAAACTATTTACGCGTTTTAACACGGTATACGCGCTCGGTATTTGTAACAAGGATTGGTAAATTTACATTTCGTCTACTGTTCCTAATGTCATTTCAAGAAGCAGATCGACTGGCAAATTTCCCAGTTCTCGATTATTTAGTTTGATAACAAATCTTAATACCATAACTTACGAAACAGAAACATAACATATGTAAGGAAGGATAATATGATATTAAAGGAATTCACAACTAATGCGGGATGAAGACAGGGAGGATTGTTAAGACCGACATTGTTCAATTTCGCCATAGATGACATCACTAAAAACACTAGAAAAAAAACATACAAATTGTACGTAGGATATAGGCAGTTACAACCAGTATATTTAGGAGAATGTTTGTTTGCTGATGATCTTGTAATATTTGCAAAAAACGGGATAGAAATAACAAAGAACTTGAAAATCTGAGAAGAAAAACTTCGAGCAAAGATCTTAAGAAGTAACATCGAGAAAAGTAAAGTAATGAGTACCAAAAAAGAGAAGAACGTATTGAATAGCAAGTTAGACAATATTAAAATAGAGAAAGTTGAAAACTTCCAATTCTTAAAAGTCTACATAAATAATGAGAGTGCTTCCAAACTATACTACGCCATTAAGGGTACATTCAGAGGAAACAAAAGTATCATGCAAGACAAAAATAAATGTTTACAACACAATATTTGTGCTTATCTTAATATAAGCAACAGAAAGTTGGGTAACAACAAAAAAATTGTAGGGAAAAACACAAACCTTAAAAATGAAATTCCTAGCAGTCCCAAGAAGGGATAGACTACGCAATGACGACATAAGAGCAAGACCAGGAGTTTAATCAATCATGATAAAAATAGGAAACATTCAGTTAAGATGGTGCAGACACTTTATAAGAATAAGCAGTTAAACAAATATGGGAAGCAAACAAAATGACGAAAAGTAAGAGGTACGGACCAGCTACAACTTGTAACGAAACTATTACCAAGATTTTAGAGAGAAGAAGTATAAACAGGAGCAAAGCAATAAAACTGACAATGGATAAAAAAAAATGGGGATACCTACGGGTAGACAGAGTTATTTAAATATATATAGAATTATTAGAATAAACCTGACTGGAACAAGAAATTAAATGATTTTGTATATTTTCTAATAGGCAAAAATTTCATTAAAGTATAAATAAAGTTGATCAAGCATTAACAACTACACATAATTGATAACAATAATTACATGGAATCAAGTTTTCGTTAAAAAGACGTGATTTTTAAAAATATTATAAACTCCTGGACTTAAGAGTTCCTTATCGTAGCATGTAATACTAATTGCTACTTCAGTAATCTACTATCAAACAATTACTCGATTAGTTCAAGTGAATGTAAACAGAAGTACTCAAAATTAGATGTTAGCTGAAGGCTCAATAATTATACTCGATTGAAAATAAAAGATTAATAATGATTGTAAACACACCGAAGTTAACTAAAAGCTTAACATGATTAATAGAGCTGAAGGTTTAATATAAAGAAATGCAGAAACAAGTACGTAACACAGCATTATGTAGGTAACTACCAAAATGTAGTAACTTTATGTTTTTTTTATTTAAATGTTTTAAGTTTGTATCTACATCTTAACCTCGTTAGTTTTATCGGTTCCATTAGAATAAAACAATAAACATGAGAAACAAAACATTTAAATTTGCCATGATTTAATTTACATTATAATTTAAAAATTTTTTTGGGTTTGCAGTTTAAAAATTTGGGGTTTGAAACCTATTTGCCCGGTTTTGTGATTTCACAAGTGGCAACCTTATTAAAGACCGGAAAAAAGCATTTTTAATATTTTTTCTGAATAGCTGAAAAGTTTTGTATTTTGCAAATAAAGCAATAATAATTGCGTTTCTTTTTAATTTACGACTTTTTTTTAAAATTACGTACGACAAATATAACGTTTTACTTATAAGACATCGTGTAACTACGGCCACTTCATGATCACTGAATTGAAATCATTGCGGGCTACAAACGCGAGCTAAAACTGCATATGAAATCTCGTAGTGGGGGTCGCGAAGTCACGTTAGAATGCTCCACTACATATACAGCCATGGACTCAAATAATTGTAGCCCCAACATAAAGAAATTACCTATTTAATATACGTTGCTTTAAATGACGACTATATTAAATTAATGTTTTAGAGCAGGGGTCTCCAAACTACGGCCCGCGGGCCAACACCGGCCCGCGAGCGTCACCAATCCGGCCCGCGATAACGGGCCTGACGTGGCTAGTATCCGGACCCCCCTTTAATTTACTTTGATCAATTAAATCAAACAAAGTAATTATACAAAATAATAATCAGATGTTTTATTTACAGACTAAAAATACAATAAATGTTTTTCGCACAGGTACGTCGCTCCAAAAGTGGTAAAATAGCCACGAGCAAATTTATGCACCTGATCAAACTGTGTGAGTGGAAGACTCTTATATAATTCTAGTAATAATGAGTTTTGATATTTTTTTTTAAATATCGCTACATTGCAGATCAATGATTTCCATTTGAAGTTCTGGGGGAAGGGTTTCTATATCGGTGATAAATGGATTCTGGAAGATTTTGATGTCATTTGCAATTGCGTCAATATCAGAAAAACGAGATTCAAAATTTATTTTTAAAGCCCCCAAAGCTTTAGTTGCAAAATCAATGGGAAATGGAGTGTCAGTTTGCTGACTGAACGTTTGACACGTATTAAAATGCATGAAACATTTTTTGTTTAATTGGGATTGAAACAACGCGATTTTTTGTCGGAATAACTTAATATGTGTGTACAAATCAGGCAGAAGCTGATTTTCTCCTTGCAATCGTAAATTAAGGTCGTTTATATGTTTAGTCAAATCTGTATAAAATGATAACTTCTATAACCAGTCATCGTTTTGCAAGTGCGCGAGTGGACGATTCTTTTCGTTCAAAAAAATTTCTATTATTGCTCGTAGCTCAAAAAATCGGGTAAGAACTTTTCCACAAGTAAGCCAACGTACTGCAGTATAATATGGCAAGTCATTTTTGCCGATCTCTGCAATAAACTCGCCGAATTGGCGATGATTAAGCGCATGCGATCTGATAAAGTTGACAACCGATATGATTGGCTTTAAAACTTCTGACATATCCAAGCATTTTGCGCACAAGGACTGTTGATGGATGATACAACGTACTATTAATGGTTTTGATCCACCATCATTTTCGACGGTCTTTGATACGAGAGCAACCACAGCTTTATTTATTCCACACATGTTTTTGCCACCATCAGAGGTAATGGATTTCAAGTTTTTCCATTTAAAATTGCTTTTCTGAACAGCATTTTCAAATATCTTCACCAGTGGTAGTGCCGTGAATGCTATGAACATCTAAAAGCTCTTCATACACTTCGTAATTTTTATCTACCCCTCGAATAAAAATTAATACCTGAGCAGTATCTGAAACATCCGTCGACTCATCTAGGGCCAGAGAGAACCACTCTAGGAGACGATTTTTGTCATTTAATTGAGTTAATATATTTTCTGCAACTTCATCAATTCTTCGAGGCACAGTGTTTGCTGACAAACTTATGTTTTTTTAATAAATTATCCTTTTCTGGACACATTTCTTCGGCCGCTGCAATTATGCAATTCTTGATTAATTCACCGTCAGTAAATGGTTTTCCATGTTTTGGAATGGAATGAGCTACGCGCAAACTAGCACGAGTTGCGGCTTCTTGTTCACTATTGACTTTTTTGAACAAGAGTTGTTGAGATTTCAACCCGCGCTTCATTGATTCAAATTTTTCAGATCTTAAGCTTTCCGTAAATTTTAAGTAATTCTGAGAATGCATAGTCTCATAATGGCGTTTTATATTTTACTCTTTGAGGACGGCTATGGTTACATTACAAATTAAACACGTTGCCTTATTATTTGACTCGATTACAAAATATTGACAGCCCCATTGCTCTTTAAATGTTCTGCACTCACTATCTATTTTTCGTTTCTTTTCCATATTTGTCAATTCATACACAAAGCACGTAACTTCTAATCAAAATAATATTTAGGTTTTGCGCCAACACCCACAGTAGATACACGCAATCAATCCGCTGTTTCCACCGGACTGACATGTCCATGACAATTTGCGTACGTGAGGAGGCGCATCACGTCACAATTTGTTACTACGACAAAGGTACATTGGCGCCGGGGTGCCAGATAAAAGTTGCTGCTCCTAAAAACCGCAAAAATAAACAATAACTCTAGTCTGAAAATTATTTATCTGCAACTTCTTGGAAACAAACATGCAACGTAGTTGAAAATGAAAACTATAGCTAAAATAAACAATCGTAAATTTGAAGAATATGCTACAAATACGTATAATAATATTAATCATCGGTTTACATTTGTAGGAGCATCACCTGCAAAGTAATATCTTAACACCAATGTTACGAATGACGTATTTTTTGTAGTATTTATGTATGTACAAGTACATAAGTATATACATAATACACGTACAAATTTTACATATTTAATTCATAAGCAGTAGTTTTTAATTTATATTTTATATTTATACCATTAATAAAGAAATAAAGATTTGAGAATTAGTAATTCTTCTGGCTAGACCTTGGCCCTTTGGGCTTTGTTGAGCAATCAGTCTGGCCCTTAGGCTAAAAAGTTTGGAGACCCCTGTTTTAGAGTAATAAAAAGTATATGATATTTATATCCTATGAATATGTTTAGATATTTTAATTTATAATTATTTGTACAGTTTTTTGTTTTAATAAACGTCTGGGGGGCTCGCGCCCTAGAACCCTTATGGACCAGCCGCCACGTGATCAACCCAACTCTAATTGTATCGGAATTGGTCTAATAAGGATAGATAGATATCATTACAATAGAATAATGGTTTTATTTTTGGTTTCCAGCCTCCACTAATTTGCTGAAATTAGTTTACATTAGCAAAAGGTAAATGACGAGGGTCATCATACCTGCGAGTGGTTTAGTAACAAAAAAACGATTTAAATCTTTAAGTAAAAAAATATTCATTTGAAACCTATTCCAATCGGTAAAAGCGTAATAGTAAAACTGCTTATAATTGAACGGAAAAACTTTCTACCAAATTAATTTACCCGCCGCAAATGTCGAACGAAAAATGGTACCCAACAAGGTGTCTCGACGTGGTTACTAATATCATCAAAAGCAAAATGTAAAAATTTATTACTAAAGACATGTTTTTACATCAGAAAAAGTTTATCCTACATTACTTGAATTTCACGTCAAACTTTCCTGCGTTTTCTCATGTCTATAAAAATATGAGTAAAAGATATAAACACAAAACGTATAAAATTAAACTTAAATGTTATTATTAATCTCAACATTAAATAAAACATTCAAAAAAATAAGCTGGACATTTAGGAAAAAAATGTACAATATTTATATAAATGAGAGACCTCACTCTAAGCGCTACTTAGTAGTCCTGCAAAGAAATTATTCTTTTACCTCCTTACTTCTATAATTAATCAGATATACAGGGTGTCATCGAAATACAAACATTAATTGTGGAGTGTTAATTTTTGTGGATACATAATATTTTTCAAATGACTCCATAAGTAAAAATCAATGGGGTTTAGATCAGGAGAACGCGGTGGCCAAGATACTGTCCTCCACGACCAATCCGCCTGTTTTAAAAAACATTGTTTAGATGTACCCCCCGAACAGGACGACTAAAGTGTGGTGGAGCACCATCATGAAAAACTACATGTGCTGACGTACGTTCAAGGGCACATCTTCTAATAGTTCAGGCAAATGATTTTGCAAAAATAATAAATACAATTGACCTGTCATACGTTCAGGTAGCACAAAAGGGCCAATCAATTGACCGCCGACAATACCTGCCTATAGCTTTATTGAAAATCGATGTTGAAAATGAAGTTCCCGTGCGATTGTACGAACATTCAAAGTGGGATTGTTATTTACAAGATCCAATATTTCCTTTTTGGCTTCCATAACACGGCGTGCTCTAGCGCGTCCGGCATTCCGACCCCGTTTTAACCCTAGGTCGCCCGTATCACGTCCACGTTGAACATCATTTACAAATGCTCTAGGTACTGGATGTTGTCTTCTAGGAAAACGTTCAGCGTAAATACGTGAAGCTTCTGCTGCGTTTTGAAGCACTTCACCATAAATTAAAACCATGTCTATTAATTCTTGATTTGAGAATTGAGCTATAACATTGATCACAATACGATAAATAAAAAATAATATAAAATAACAACAAATAACAATTAAGAAACAATAAACAATAAACAATAATACCAAACAGCAAATAACAAATAAGTATACGCTAGGATTAACGTGACAAAACTGAACAATGAATCTATTGACGAAACTTGTACCAATGACCTCAAACCTACAAAATTGCAATTGTGCTTAGGCATCTGATAAGATGTATCACTGAAGTTGCTTAAAATGCGTAGGTGTATAGTCAGTGGTTCTCAAACAATTTTTCTATCAAATTAAGAAAATCCTTAGTCCATTATTTTTAAACTTTTATTATAATTTTTTTTGTGAATCGATTGTACTTGACTCTAGCCACGTCCTGTTAAAAATAATGCTTGTATTTCGAGGACACCCTGTAGAAGACTTAATAAGTAAGAAACAACACTTTTTCTTCTGTTAAACCGTCATCCACTTTCTCTATCGAGTATAACAACATACATATGTCAGTTATCATCAAATTGAAACCGTAAACTTACATTACTACTTGTTTTTTTGTTTCGTTGTATGTTTTATCTAAATGGTCAACAATAATTTGTTCACATTTTAAGCTTCCTATTTTCAAGTTAAAATATTTCTTAATCGTCGCAAACTCAGCGATTTTATATCAATTAGTTCAATTTGCTTTGAAACAAAACATAAAATGCGCGTGTAAAATAGTATAAATCCACATTATAACCGTTTTCATAGTTTTTTTAATATTAATGAGTACCAGACAGAAACTATAATAAAGATAAATTACAATATACTCTGCACAGCTGGGTTTTGTTCTGATTTGAATAAAAACGTAAATTATACGTTTCGCAGTAAATCTATATTTTATTAATGCGATTTAAAAAAAAATTATTTGGTTTGTAACAGAAAATGCATCGATCTTGTGATTGTTTGAACGAGTACTTTTATACTTTGCACTATTAAAATAATTACAAACGTTATGTTTATTTTTTTCAGATGGACATTGACATAGATATTGAAGAAGTCGATAAAGCAATTGAATGTAAGGAAACGGTACGAGTTAGCTCGTACAACAGACACTTAAGCATTTCGAGTCCTTTGTACACAGGTACAAGAACAAACAACATTTATTTTATAATCACAGTGGAAAATGTTACAGGAGTTCCAGATATTGTGCGAAAAGAATACGAAGTTGCAGATCGTGTTATTAATCATCTACATTTAGAACTGCCGCAACCACCAATACGAAGTCCTCAATCTATACTAAGTATGCTTCCACCACCGCCGCCAATACCTCCACCTCCAGAGATCTATTCTACTAATCCCAATATGTACAATCTATGCTCTGAAATTCACAAACCAACTCCGTCAGCACCTTTGCTAACGCCAATATCTCAAAGGTCATCAGACTGCAAAATTAACCATCACTTCATGTTGCCCCTGAGCCTGGAACAAGACGACTATTCGGTATGCGACGAAGACGTCGAAATTGGGGAATTCCCTCGCGAACAATTGCGTGTAATCGAGAAATTAGGAGACGGATTATTTGGAGAAATACATCTTTGTGAAGTGCAATGGAGGTTAAATAATGTAATTAACAGTGACTCTAAACTTGTTGTTGTGCAAACTCTAAAAAATGAATTATTCAGAGAAACGTTTAATAAAGACGTGCGCACGCTGTCGAAATTAAAAGATCCTAATATTGCTCAATTGTTAGGTGCGTCGTTAGATTACGAACCGTATTTTACTGTTAGAGAATATTCCGAAATGGGAGATTTATGCCAATTTTTACAAAATCACGTTGCTGAAACGGCAACCCCGTTAGCGTCAACTGCTAGTACTCTAAGGTACGTAACAAATAATAAATGCCGTAATTTGTTATTTTGTGACGTCTTTTAGCTACGGCTGTCTTATCTACATGGCTACGCAAATTGCATCTGGCATGAAGTATTTGGAGTCTATGAAATTTGTACACAAGGATTTAGCAACGAGGTGAGTCATAAAACGATTTAATCAAATTTTCTTTAGCACCCTGTCATTTATTTAAAGTCTACTTAAAATTTAAAGGCTTTTGCGAGAAATCGATTTCTACTTCCACATCTAGTTAATTGTTTCAGCCGCTTGTTTATATTATTTAACGACAAAGAACAAACACAGAATTTAATTCAAGATTTTCAGTTACGAAAAGCGTAATTTTGTTATTGCCACTTTCAAATTAAATTTCGTATTTATTAAAAGTTGATCTGTAATTGAAAGTGAACAGCTTGCAGTAATACTACGTTAATTTTAGTTTGTCCCCCAGTTTTTTAAAAAGAAATTTTGCAAAAAAAATAAAACGCTAATCAATATTTAAATTCAGTTATACTTGGTGTTCCTCTTTCTCTTTTTTTGCAATTACATTTTCAAGTTTAAAGTATATTAAAAGAAATTAATTTTATAACAAGATTTACTTGTGTTTAACGTTCACTTTGTACTTTGCTTAAGAAATTGTGGCGTGTGTTCTTTATGTTCAAGATGTTTAATAACTTAAAATGCAGGATTTATACAAAATTTATTATTTTTAAAATCTAATTTAAATGGTTCTTTAAATAAATGTAATTACTCTTGAAACATTATTATATATTTTATTTTTTATTGAATAAAGAAAATAATTTAAATTATTTTTGTTCAGTTTATTTATTTTATTAGTATATTAGATAACTATTTCACGTTTTGGTTTAAGAATTAATTCCTTTCTCTAATTACGGTATCGAACACTACAGTTTTAAAAACATTTATTGACTTAACACTACCAATATCACAGGTTAAGTTATTATTTAAAACCAAGCTTTTATCAAAAATAGAAATCATATTACTAGTAATGCACCTAAAACTAATATACGGATCATTTTTGCCGCTAGTAATGTGACTATGTGTACACTTTGCGCTTTAACGTGCGATCCGATATATACTATTGTAACAAATTATTTTCAAGCTTAAATATAAATACTGAAACGTTCAGCTTCGACAGCGTTCACGAATTTGTTACCAACGTCTATAACGTTCACGAAAGGATATAGCAAATTATCGAAAGATAGCGGAAATGTATAAAAGCGGTAATCATTATTCAGTTATTCGAAATCAGCAGTGTTAAAAAGATTATGAAGTTTAAATATATAAGTGGTTAACGCGTGTGTTTGAGATAAATATAAACGTACGTGCCTTTAATGTAAACAAGTGTCAGTTTTTAGATAAATAGAACTTATTTGCGGCATTATTTCTTGAGTGATTGTGATACATAAATTAGCGTTTTTAAATTAAATTAGTGTTTTTTTGAAAAGTGTAATTCTAGCTGTTCGATTTCGTTAAACTAGCGTTTGGCGATATTAAAATTCAGTGTTGTTTATCCGTGTTATAACTGATGCTGGTAACTCGTTATCAAAATAAAATGGATGCATAAATATTTGAATTTCTCGAATCAATAAAAAATGACCAAGAATCGATGAATAAAAATATCTAAGTAAACTTTACGAGAAGTCTCAGAAAATGGAAGAATATTCTAGAAAAATGGAAGAAAAGTTTTACGAAAATTCTTGGAAATTAGAAAAAAAATGTTGTAAAATTCTAGAAGTTTAAAAAAAATAAGAAGGAGCATAGAAAACCAAATTAAAATTGTTCGGCTCAAGCAGATATGATAAATTTAAATAAGATATTTGCGAATCTGTGAATGACAAAATAGAAGCAAAAGAGGACAAATTAGAAGACAGAATTAAACAGCTTGAAGAAAAAAGGAACCAAACGAATTCTTGCGGCGAAAGAAGCGTCACGAGTCAAGATTTAATAATGGACCATCAGGAAGAAACCACTCACAAGTTTAAAAGTGTAGCTTCAAATTTTGATAGTAAAGTTCCATAGTCAACCTACTACAAGCAATTTGAAAACTCACCTACAGCTAATGGTTTGGAGTTAATAGCGGCTTTACGTGGTTAAGCGCTTGGAATTTTGCAGACTGTTCCTGACCACTTACAAGGAAATTACGAATTCTTAGTTTTACGTTTAGAAATGAGATATGGAGATGCTCATCTTTAACAAGTGTATCAAGATCAAATTAAAACTCGAGTTCAAAAAGCTGCCAAAAAACTTCAAGAGTTTAAGGCTGACATCGCCAGATTAACACGGCTTGCGCATTCTACAACATCAGTTACCTTTTTGGAACAGTTGGCTATTCAAACTTTTGTAGACGGTCTCCGAGACAGCAAAACGCAGCAGACTCTGCAATTACCTCGATCGAAAACATTGGATGACGTTTTAGTGCATACCTTAGAGTTTGAAGCAGCAAAACAAACATTGCATTGCAACCAAACGGTCATAAACTCTGCTGTGCTTCAGAAGTACCCGCGCAGACACTGGAAAGTATCGAAGAGAGAGCGCGACAAATACTTTGGAAAAGAGGAGTGACGACTTTGAACTGCAGTGAAATAGGCCATGTACGACGACATTGTACTAAACCCAAGAAGAAGACAAGAAGAGCGTTTAAAAATTTGGAACGAGTTGACCAAAAGAGACAAAAGTAAATCTCATCTAGTCATGTCCCGGAGATTACCATTCAAATGACATTGCCTATGGAGCAATTGCATAGCATTTATCTTGATGGCAAGATCAACGGAAGAAGTGTTCACTTACTGGTTGGCACGGGAGCGACGAAAACCATCATTCGTCCGGACATATTATAAGAAGATGAGAAGATATCA
Source organism: Aquatica leii (assembly GCA_035610365.1). Taxonomy (NCBI): domain Eukaryota; kingdom Metazoa; phylum Arthropoda; class Insecta; order Coleoptera; family Lampyridae; genus Aquatica; species Aquatica leii. Next base: position 82,531,798 of record CM069435.1, read on the forward strand.
CCAGTAACAGTACGACTTCGAACGGCGACAGGCGAAGGAATACCTACTCACGGACAAGTCAAAGTAACCATCGGTTTGGGAAATAAAGTAGTCGACCATTAACGTTATAATGAAGTATGGGTTCCATTTGGATATAAATAACGATGTCTTAAAGATCGACAATGAAGAAATTCTTTTTCATTCGTCAGAGAAGGCAGCCGTGCTAGTGTTATTGACTGAAGACGTGACTCTGCCTGTGAGGACTGAAAGTGTGGTGATGGCACGTCTGGATGGAAATCTCCAAGAAGGCTAAATTCGCGCTATTAAACCAATAGAGGGAAACTTAGTTGAAAAAGGATTACTTATTGGTAGAACTTTAGTACGAGTGAAAAATACGATGCCAATAAAGATCTTAAATATCAACTCAGATCCAGTAACGTTGGAAAAGAAGACCGTGGTAGGCCAATGCACGCCAGTATCTCAAATTGTGAGTTGCGTAAAGTGTAACAAAGATACGTTGCCGAAGAAGTGCCCACAACATCTCTCTGACATTCTTACCTCCAAATGCCAAAACCTGAATTAAGACCACCTGACTAAAGGAAGAACTAACGTGGTGAAAAATAAAGTTAGTACCGGAGAAGTTTGGCCGATACGACAACATCAACGCCGACTTCCTTTGGCAAAAAAAAAGCCGAACAAATAATTACGGATATGTAGAGAGAATTGCGATTGAACCTTCAAATAGGACATGGCCGTCTCCAGTGGTATTCGTAAAGAAGAAAAATGGTTCAACAAGGTTTTGTGTAGACTACAGACAGCTAAACGTCGTAACCAAAAAAGACAGCTACCTTTTACTCAGAGTTAACGATACGTTAGGCGCCCTGTCAGTATCTCAGTGGTTTTCCACGTTAGATTTAAAGCGTGGTTTACTGGCAGGTAGAATTGGAACCCAAAGATCGTGAAAAAACAGCTTTTGCGATTGGAACTAGTTTGTGGCAGTTCACTGTTCAACGTTCGAGCGTTTGATGGAGACCATCTTGCGCGGACTGTCTTGGAAGACGTGCTTGGTTTACTTAGACAACGTGATCGTGGTTGAAAGGTCGTTTGAAGAACAATTGAAGAACTTGAAAGAAGTGTTCCAGCGACTAGTGGGGCAAATCTCAAACTGTCCTCAAAAAAGGGCCACATATTTAAGAAGAAAGTTCAATACCTTGGCCACGTCGTATCTAAAAATGGAGGTTGGTCCAGACAAAATTTGAGCAGTGCAAGCATGGCCAAGACCAATCAACAAACATTAGGTCCGAAGTTTCCTTGGGTTGTGCACCTATTATAGACGATTTGTACTCGGATTTGCCAATATTGCCAAACCTTTGACAAAATTGACCGCAGAAAGCAGAATTTAGTTAGAATGAAGACTGAAAAAATGCTTTCCATCAACTATAACAGGCCCTAGTCACTTTTCCGATTTTAAGTTATCCAAGAGAAGATGAAAATTTGTTTTGGATACCGACGTAAGCAATCTGGTCATAGGCGCGGTCCTTTCGCAGTTGTCAGAAGTGTTGAGGCATCTCCACAATAGTACATCAGGAGGACGCTTTGGCAGAAAGAAGAAATTAGGTAAAGCTTGAGAAAAATTCTACTGGGTGAACTGCAACAGGACGTCATGAAATGATTCCGTGACTGCACGGTCTGCGCACCAGGAAATGGTCCAGTAAGAAGCATAAGCACCGATGAAGCAATACAACGTAGGAAGCCGTTTAAAAACAGTAGCAATTGGCATCGCAGAGCCGTTTTTAGAATCTGATTTGGGAAACAAACACATGGATTATTTTACGAAGTGGACGAAAACTTACACCATACCTAATCAAAAAGCAGCTACAGTCGCAGACCTATTAGTGAAAAAGTTTTTCTGTCGGTTTGGAGTTCTGTTGGAATTACACTCCGAACAAGGCCGCAGTTTTGAGTATGGGCTGTTTCAAGAAGTTTGCCGATTGTTGGGAATTAACAAAACTAGGACGACGCATCTTCATCTTCAATCTGATGACATTGTTGAACGGATGAATCAAACAATAGGAAAATACTTAGTCAAAGTAGTGTCCAAACACCAAAGAGAATAGAATCAGTACTTGCACCTTTTCCGAACTGCATACCAATCATTTGTTTACAAAAGCACAGGCCAATTACCATTTTGTGTCATGCTCGGTGGCGAAATACGACTGCCATGCAACCTCTAATTTGGACAAAGACTGGAAGAAGAAGTTGCTGCTGAATACTACGTCAGCAAGCTGACCAAGAAACTAGACGAAGTGCATGAGGCAGTTCGTAAAAACACACAAATTTTCAGCGGCAGAATGAAGACTAGATGTGACGTCATTGCACAAAATGGTGGGTTTCAACCTGGTGACGTGGTGTGGTTGTATAATAACCAAAGAAAGCGTGGTTTGTCTTGCAGCGTATTAATGACGTCATATATCGCATCCGAAAACTACCTACCGGCAAACCAAAAGTGATCCATATCGATCGTTTAGTCTCGTTTGCTGGCGTTAACCACATTAAGCAAGTTCAGGTCCGAACCAGAGTAATAACTAGCAAAAAATTGAAGGAATCAACTTCGATAAGTTTATGAGTATATACGGAGGTTCTGGAAAGGCTAGGTTCGGAGTTACAATTGAGGAACAACAAGACATGCTGTAAACACGAAAATATTACGCCATCTCACATTGCGTGAGCGAGAATCTTGACATGTCCAGAGGGGTTGCAGTTGTATTTAAAAAGAAGTTTTGACAACTAGATGAACTACAAACTTAGCAACCGGCAGTCAGAAACGTTTGAAAACTATATGGTGACCGACTCTTCGTTTTTTATCTGATCACCAAGAAGTACTCACGTTTAAAGCCGTTATACGAAAATCTTTGGCGAGCATTATGGAATCTCAAGAGCGCAATGTAGTTCCACAATATCAAAAAATTGGCAGTACCCACGCTTGGTTGTGGCTTAGACCAACTGAATTGGAAGACAGTTCGAAACAAGTTGGAGGTCGTCTTTTGAAGAACAGGCGTTCAAGTGTTGGTCTGCAGTTACCAACCAAGGAGAACATCGGGTTCGGAAAAATCCATTGACTGATACTTTTATAGTCAAGGAAGTTGCCGAAATGGAGAGAGCTGCTGGTATCGCCATGATTTTTCTACCGGTGTCACATCTAGATTCCTGTCCTGGGACAGAGCATTCTTAAGAAGGAGGCAGTAAAACGTTCGCCTTCAAGAGCGTTCACAAATTTGTTATTAACGTCTAGAACGTTCACCAAAGGATATAGAAAATTCTCGAAAGATAGCGAAAATGTATAAAAGCGGTAATCATTATTCAGTTATTCGAAATCAGCAGGGTTAAGAAGATTATGAAGTTTAAATAAATAAGTGATTAACGGGTGTGTTCGATATAAATATCAATGTACGTGTCTTTAAAGTAAACAAGTGTCAGTTTTTAGATAAGCGGAAGTCCGCGGACATTATTTCTCGAGTGACTGTAATAGTTCATGTAGTTATAAACGTGTAAATATTTTTAGTATAAATAAATTAGTTTAAAAAATCGTTACAATACCATACAATCAAAATATATACTCTCTTTAACAGATAACATTTTTAGTTTACTTCTTATTTCCTCAATCCTATCATACCTACTTTTATTGAAGGTATATCTCATTGCTCTGTTAATCACCACATGTAACTTTTCTATGCTCCCTTGACTAGTCAAAAATAACAGTACTGCAATAATTCAAATGTGGTTCCTGAGCCTACCCAGGATTCCTACCTTCTTTCGTATCTTTTTTAACAAATAATCAACATGTTCTTTAAACTAAAGTTTTTTTTCAAGTACGTATAACACTTAAATACTTAAAACTATCCACTACTTCTATAAAAGTACCTTCAACAGTTACATATTTTTCTAAAACTAAATTCGTAATGTTAATCATTTTACATTTGGTTTTATTTACATTTTAAAACATTTTGTTAGCTTTCAAACACTTAGACACTATTTCTAAAGCTCTATTTACGATATCTATCACAGAATTTATATCACATCCTGAAAAATGCATCCCATGTTTTTTTGCATCCATGACTCTTCTTGCCAGATTTCATTCTGATAATGTGTCTATATCAGTTCAGTTTTCTCTCTCTTCTTGAATTTTATTATTTTTAATTGTTTCATTTCAGCTGCATTATTCATGATTTCATTTTTTTTATTTGTTATCCATGTTTCACTACCGTATAGTAACGTTGGTATGCTAATAGAATTGTATACTTCAAGCTTTGTTTTTTATTCTATTTTTTTACCGAATATTGTGTTGTTTAGGGTGTAGTATACTTTTGAGGCTTTCTTGCTCTATTATTTCGAGGTTTATGTTTCCATCGATTCTGTATGGACTGTAATTTATTTTGTGTATCTGTTACTAACATTATGTCGTCGGCGTATAACAGTTCCTCTATTTTTACTAGTACGATATTTGTGTATCCTATCGCTACCTAGAAGCTTTTTGTCATTTTCTTAGTATTTTCAATTTTTTTGTCTATTATTAATACGAATAGCGTTAGGATAAGACTATCTTCTTGCTTAATTCATATCAAAATCATTTAATCTTTTTTCCCCCATTTGTACTTTTTCTTTTACTTTGTTGTATGTACTTTTAGTGACTTCCATAATTTTCTGATTCTTCTGAGTTCTTCCATGACTTTCCATATATTATTTCAGTCATTTTAAGTCAAATGCCGCTTTAAGATTAATGAACATAATGTAAAGTTTTTTCCTATAATTTTAATTATAATAATTTTAAATGATTTAATTTAATTTAATTTAATTTTTTCCTATTTCATTTCTTCTTTCTATTAAGTTTCTCAGTATAAAAATATTATCCGTAGTTTGTCTCTCTCTTCTAAACGCTGATTGTTCATTTTAGATTTTTTTTTTAAATTTATTTTACCATTTTTGTTTATAGTTTGAATGTCACTGATGACAAGCATATATCTTGTAATAGCGAAGTTGCAACTATGACACGGTCCAAACCCGGAAGACATTCTAATGTTAGTATAGCATATATCTTTGTAATTATCGCACTCAAATTTTTCCTTTTTTTTTGTGAATTGGTATTATCAAATTTTCTTTTTATTCTTTTGGTATCACGTTTGTTCTCCATGCTTACTTTATTATTTCTAGCAACCATTTTCTTCCTTCTTTGCCTAACCATTTTACCATCATGGGATTTATATTATCTGCACTGCCCATTTTTCCTATCCGGATTTTTCTATATCTTCTTCTATTTTATCTATGCTTATTTCTTCTGTCAGGATATAGTTGTCTTCCATTTTATATTGTTTCTCCATTCCTTTCGTCTGTATTGCTCGTTTTTTTATCGTATTTATCTTTATAATGTTTCCTCCAAGTTTCTATTATTTCCTTTAATTTTGTCTTTATAATGTTACTTTTGTTTTTATGCCTTTTTCTTTTCTCGCTTCTTAAGGTTTTTATTTTACTCTAAACTTTTTTATTATTTATTTTCTAATTTTGCTTCATTTAATCTCCAAAATCTTTCTAATTCTTCTTTTTTTCTCTTATTATTTCTTTCACTTTTTTCTAAATTTATGGTATTCTAATCTATCTTGTTCCAACTTTCTGTTGTTATATTGTTTCTATTCTTTTTTCATTCTTTGAACTTTTTCCTGTATTTCTGTATTCTACCAACGTCTTCTTTTGATATATTTCTTGACTTTTGATCTTCTAAATATGTCTTCTGCTACTCGTAGTTTTATATCTTTAAATTTATTCTATTGGTCTTTTAGATTCTACCTAAATTTCTCTCTTTATCTCTCTTACTTTATTCTGTCAAATTTTCTGTTTTTTCTTGGCACCTCTTCTTAAGCATACTTTAGTCTTTTTATTGCCATTCTAATATAATTATTTTTTTCTATCTGCTCTATCTTTCTCGGTTTCTGTTCTGCTGGTACTAGCCTATGATGTGTTTCTATTTCCGCTCTATTCTTCGTCCTAATTTTCTTTTGTGTCAACTAACTATTCTATTTTGCGTTTTTCTTCTTTTTCTTACGCTATAAATGTGTATTTTTCTGATTATGGTTGTTGTGAGAAGAAATTTCCTATCACTAAATTGTTTATTTGACAGAATCTGATCATTTACGGATTACCTAAAATTCATGTCTAACTCGTCGACCTATTATCAGCGCTATAAACTCATCTACTTATACAACTTCTAAATATCTTGCAAGTTTATTAAAATCTTTAGCAGGGAGGACTAAGTCATTTTTACTAAATTAGGGGGACTTTGTTGCATAGTTTTCCTTTGCAACTCAACTGACATTCTGCTAAGTTTTGATGTCACGTCTTTGTTTACTGACGTGTCGGGATCTGATTTAAATAACATTATTAGATCTTTAATCAGCGCGAACAATAGTTCAAGCGACATAGTACCTATTATCAAAAAATGTTTGACGTCTACATATTTTACTTTTTGAGAAAAGTCTTAACAAACATTAAGAACCGCCAAGAGTTCTCCGCTTTCGCCGGTTGTAACTAATATAGTTATGAAAGATTTTGAGAAAAAAGTTCTATCCACATTTTATCTAAAACCCAAGTGCTGGTACAGATACGTTGATGACACCTTTATCATTTGCCATCATGGTCCTTTTACTATAGAATTAGGAAAGATTTCCTCTTTACCAATTTTTGGCGTTTTAGTAAATCAAAATGAGGAGTGTTCATTATCACATTCGATTTATCAAAAACCTACCCATACGTATAGATATTTAGATGGATTGTCTTATGATCTCTTCTCAGAAATCGTCAGTGGTGTATTCTTTAGTCTACAGAGCAGGTTTCTTAAGTCAACCCCAAAGTTAAAGAGTTAAATCATCTAACCAAGGTATTAGTCGCAAACAGTTACAATAGAAAAAATAATAAGCAATATATTGTAAAGTTTACTTCTGAATTGTCCAGAATGGAAAATTGTATTACGAATGCAACCCGTGGAAACCTGAATGCTACTATAAGAGAAGGTGTTAGGGTACGCACGTTTACACATAAAGTAAAGGATGCGCAATTGATATATTCAAGACAAACGAATATTTCTATCCTAGACTTGACTAAAAACGACACATAATAATAATTTGTAGAGGTAGTTACTGCAGTTTTTTCGGCTATATCTAGTCAAAGTTAATTGTAGTTACTCGTAATATTTACCTAATATACTTACATAACAATCAATAATAAAATATTGATGACAAAACTTTGAAGTTAATTACCAGATTAAACCACAACATAAAGGACAATGTGGTTAAAGCAATGTCAATGCAATTGTCTAAATGCCACCAGCGTGAACTGCTGCATGGTGCTGATCAGTAGATGATACACTCTAATGAATTTTCCACAACTGCATCGACAAACGTTATATTTTTGGAGATAATCATTAGCAAAAGATTGATGGCAGAGCCATCTTATAGTTTAAGGTAGAATGTATTAACAACTTTAAATAGCTATTAAAGTGGTAAACTTTGTAAGTTGATTTTACACCCGCGCAATTCAAAATAACTTTGAATAAAACTGCAAGATACAACCACAACGTAAAGGAGAATGCGATTAAAGCAATGTCAATCCAATTGGCACGATGACTTTGACTGAATGTCTAAGCGCCAAAATTCATTTAATTTGACGTTATTGGTCGGAAATTTATTTTTCGAATTACTCGATTAGATTTTATATGCCCAATCTAATGTAATGAAATATATCAGACTTGGTATAACAAAATTTATGTTTTCATTAAAATAAAAGTTACGTTTACCCTAACGAAAATCCACTTTGAACTACTACTTATGAGAAAAATAAATTGATTCTAGTTAGGCATTTGTCGTCTACCTTTGATTTTATACATTTCATCGTTTTGCTTTTGTTTTGTATATCAGTACATGTACATGTACATAATCTTGCATTTGTGGTTTAGATCTGGTTAACTATATGTATATGAGGGCGCTGTAGGTATACACGTTTTTTTCCAAGTTTGATAGTATGGTAATTTTGGTTGAGTTTAATTAATCTAAAAAGGTTTCATTTTTTTAATTCCTGATGTTGACTCCTAGTTTGTCAATTTGACAACAGGGTATTTATTTTTTATTAAACACTATTGTAAGTAATAACAAAACCTATAATTTTTAAAGTACAATATTATATTTCAGTTAGGTTAAATGTTGCTCAACTTGTTGAAAAGAATGGTGTTTTACGGCTTCCACATTTTACAACTAAACTGTATTTTGCAGTTGTGTAATTTATAGGGTTCGTATAAATCATAACGCCACAAAAATATAAGCATTTTAATAGGGTCGTTAAAATTTAAAGCGCATAAGTTGACTAAGACGGAAACTGTGTATTGGGTTAACTAACTTAATATAAACGTTCATCAATTAACTTCTGTCAGCATCAAGTGCGCCACTTCAACTATTTAATATAAATTACGTGTGTAATCAGAAAACGTTTATGTGGAACTGAAATTCAATTACGTTTGTTTTATTGACGCAATTATAAATGGGTCGAATAATCCCGGCAGGATAAAGTAAAATCAATACAACGTTTAATTGAACTCTTTTATTTCGACTTGAATACTTAATATTCAGAAGAGTACGACAATGTACATTTCTGATTATTACGACTATTTCACGTCAAAAAATATATATGTATATATATACTCCGATAAAAATGTAAGGAAGGAATATGACAAAAGTCGTGAATGGAAAACATATGGGCGGGAAGTCTGCGCTACCGGAAATTACACTCTTAAATGTTAGATTAGATGACACGTATTGTGTAAAATCTATAAATATTTTGCGTTTGTACCTTTTTTTACAAGATTTGCGATACGCCTTCTTTACGGAAATACATTTTTTGTATAAAACTTTTACAAGAGCGTTAATATAGTTATGTTTTTCTTTGACAGAAACTGCGTGGTAGGTAAACAATATAAAATTAAGGTCTCCGATTTGGGATATGGAAGAACGTTGTATATAAACGACTATTGCGTTTTATCGGGAGCTGTTCCAATACCTTTAAGATGGATGGCTTGGGAAAGCATTCTTTTGGTAAGTACTCGCTGATTTTTTAACTAAAACTAAAGCACTATTTAGGGCAAGTATTCATCTAAAAGTGATGTTTGGGCTTTTGCTGTGACTCTTTGGGAGATATTGACTTTTGCCAGGGAGCAACCGTTTGAAGATTTTAACGATTCTAGGGTTTTGGAAAACGTGACCTGTTTTTATCAAGATAACAACCGACACGTACGTATCATTATGTGTCCGAAACTGTTATATTAATGTTGAATTTTTAACGTAGATTGTCTTAAGTGTGCCAATTAATTGTCCCAAAGAAATTTACGACTTAATGTGCGAGTGCTGGCAAAGAAACGAATCCGATAGACCATCTTTTCGCGAGATTCATTTGTTCCTTCAAAGAAAAAATTTGGGATATCATCCCGACTTGAACTGACAGTGGCTTTTATTTAAATCAACGACAATAATAATGTAGAATATTGTGATATGTAGCTTTACTTTGCAATTCTAAAGTTTAGATAATCTTATTTACGTAAGTGTACCTTACTGGCGTATATGCCCCATTTTAGAAGCTAACAGTTTTTAACAGAACGGCAGATCTTTTTAGACCAAGCACACCGTTTATTTTTGTTGCGGCACTAAGCCACTATGTGTGCCTTCTATCCCTGCTGCTGATTTGCTTCCTACAATTTGTAATAAATGTACAAGTGCATTATCATTAATATATGCCTGTTTCAAAATAATAACATTTGCTTTTAATTGCCAAAACATTATATATTTTTAATTTGTCATCGCTGTTGGGTAATCGGGTTAACTTCTAGTGTTACTGTTAAAAATTGTAGATTTAAAACGAGCTACTTTGCGCTTTCACTAAATTTTCAATAGATTTTTAAAACATAAAGTTTGTGTACCAATCAAATTATATGATAAGAAGGCAATCATATCGATTAAGTAGAAAACATTTAATATTGTACATATATGTAAGTAGGTCTTTGTCTTTTTGTACATTAACATTGTTAATATTCTTACTATGGACCAATTTCAAATAAAAAATAAAATTGTATTTTTTCTTGTTCCTCTAAACAACATTATGCATTAGTTAAAGGTAGGTATGTATTTAAGTTCATTACCAGGTAAGAAAAAATCTAATTAATATTTTTTATTTATTAAACGTTAGACTTTTCTTATCAATTAAAATCAACTGTTGGTATTCAATTTTTTAAATTAAGATAATGTTATTCAGAGTTAGACTAATCAGTAACGAGTGTTTAGAATTTTTTATCATTCATGATTTATGATTTGTGACTTATAATTAATAAAAATTATTGATTTTGCTTTAATTATGATTATTGACGACTGAGTTCAATCAATCACTAAATTTAATTAATTGTCAATTACCAATAAATGAGTATGAATAACAATTAGAATCATAACAAAACTTTAGTCAATTACTCAAAATTTGCACAACTTTGCAACATATATTATTACGGGAATTAAGTATTTATTTTTTTACAAAAAATGTTATTAAAAATTATATCATCTAATTAAAAATATAATAATTTTAATTTTTGAGTTCCATTTTTTAAACAAGCAGCTGCGAGTGGCCTAATAGTTTGTATTGCTGAACACAAACCTTTATTATTAACGTTAAAAACAATAAAAACCAATTTTTTTAATTTTATATTAATTGTTTTTTTTAAAAAGTAGTCATTTCTAGCAAATACGTGCGTTAAAATTTGAATAAAATGTTTATTTTATACAAATATTAATAATAAAAAGTGGACGGTGGCGAAATATTGTGTATACTGTTTCATATCGATTCATACACATGGAGCAAATCAATTTTGCGTGTTCCAATTATTTAAACTTTTTTATGTACTAGTACACTAACTAATCTTTTGTAGCGAATTTTTCCAGGAGTTTGATAAAAAAATCGAATTTATGTAATTATTGTATTACCTACATTAAAAGTAATATCACAACAAAATGAAATGTTCTAGTCTCAATTGAGTCAAAAGTTGACGGAGAAATTTCCGTTTTGTAATGGTTGATTCAGGATTATTTGCAGGAAATATAACCAATGAGTAAATTGCTGTTATATTAAGCAATAAACAAAAAACTACTGTTTGTTTATTGAAATGTGTTTTTACCGCATGATTTACGTAATATTTACTGTGCCAGCTCATTTTTTGGTTTAGGATTTAAATATACTTCAGACAATGTTTATTTCTGGGCAGCAATAATTTCGGCAGAAGCTTTATTTGAATTTTTTGACGTCTAATTAAAATCAGTTTGTTTTTTTTAATGTTCTACACTATTTTACAGTTTTTCCAATTTGTCATATTTTTGACAGCATACGGCTTTTGTGTATTATGTTTTGTATAAACTTTTATTAGGTTTGCTGAGAATGTACGACAGGAATCGAAAACTACATCTGCTGCGAGACCTTTTATATTAAAAAAATTAAAATGCATATAATTTGTCTTACAGTGTCCAACAAATAAATTCAAAAAAAAGTTATTGTACGTCTCGATTTGACTTGTCAATCAAATTTAAACAGGCATCAAATAGTAAATGTTAAATATTAATTTTCTAAAAGTTTGCGGAATAATTTTTCTAAATATCTAAAATTGATAAATTATTATTTTGCAAATTGTTTTAATTGCACTACTAATTTTAATTAAAACAATAAAAGCATCCGCAATAGACTATAAGATCAATGCATTCAAAATTTTGAAAAACTAACTCTATGGCGATTGTAATTGGAAATTATTTGTATTACAGTCACAGTATGTTTTTACGAAAAAAACATTTATTAAACAGAGACCAAACCACTTAATTCAACGAATTTTTAGCAAAATAAATCGTAAATTATGGATCTGTATAATAAATACAATAATAATAATAAGAAAAAAAATTGTTCTAAGAAGTGCAAATAATTTTTTCTCAGCAATTTGCTGACATCAAAAATAAATACAAAATAATGTTATCGGATAACGCGTAGTTTAATCACTATGGTTAAGTAAAGTTACTATTCTGTACATACTTCCCCCATTGGATAAAACAAAAAACGTCTAAAATCCGTTCGTTACTCGCGTAAATGATTACATATCTATCTAATTGCATTTGCTGCTGTAAAAAATCGATTTTGCAGGTCTTATCTATTATTTACAAGAGTTTTGTATACTTCATCTTTCAAATAGCTTCAGAAAAAAGTCTGAAGAGTTAATATCTGGATTACGGGTTGAACAGCGGCTAGTACCGTTCCTTCTAATCCATCGACTAGTAAAAGTTATATTTAAGAAATCGCGAACTGAGCGATTTACATGCAGAGGAGCTCTATCGTGCATAAGCCACATTGTTCCGTGAACTTCAAAAAAGTGAGTCATCAAATTCTTGTGCAAAAGTTTCTTGCAAAAGTACAAGTTGCTTCTAAGTCTTTCTGATAAAATAAACAGTTCGATTAAACTATTTCTTAAAATACCGTCTAAACATTAGTAGAAAACCGCCACTAAAAGTTACTTTGTTCAATTTCATGAAAGTTTTCTTCATTACAAACATGCGTGTTGTGAAGATAATATTTTTGCACTAAAGTCAGGGTGAAATGCTTTTTGTTGCTGTAACCACTCACAAAACTCAAGTCATAGTTTAAAATCAACGTCGGTTAACTGTTGGACTGTTAAAGGTACAAAGAATAATTCCACAAAAGCGATGTAGCGTACCGGTGCCGGAAAATTTCCCGACAACAATTCACCGACGGAAAGTTCCCCGACAACAATTCCCCGACAAACAATTCCCCGACAGGAAACTTCCCCGACAAACAATTCACCGAGAGGAAAATTCCCCGACAAATACATTTTAAACTAAACCTATATGTTTTCTTAATTTTTGCCATAGCTAAGACATAAAACTGAGGTAAATTGTAAAAATTGTAAAAATGCATTGTATTCAAAAATCTAAAATTGCTTTATTTTAACGAGAAAAAGGCTGTTTAATGTAGGTAAACCGTAATCATAATCGTAATTAAAATACGATTTACTTATTTTAAGAATTTCACAGAAATTGATAAATAATCGATACCTAATCCAGCCTAGAATGAAAGTAATCACTTAATTGTAAGGTATTGTAATTATCTTGTTTACTGTAATTATTTCGATTTAATGACTTAGTTCTTCAAATTACGTATTTTAAAAACAGTAACTTTCTACGACTTGATTATTTCGAAAAGTTCGTCTGATCGTTAACATTGTAAAATGGCACTTGAATTTGTTCTTAGCGAAAAGGGGAAGCAAAAGTTATTGCATGATGGATATTTATATCAAAAAGACAAAGGAGTTGAAAAAATTTATTGGAAATGTGACTACTACTACAAAGTGAAGTGCAATGCTCGAGTTACAACGTTTGGTAATAGTGTTATAAAAACAATTGGTGAACATAACCACACTGCCGATATTAGAGAAGTAGAAAAAACCAAATTTTGTTATAAGGTACGAGAAAACGCAAAGAGTACCCAATACGCTCCACATCTTGTTATCTCGACGGCATCTATTGGACTTAGCCAGCCTACTGCAGCCTGCTTACCGAAACTTTCCAGCATGAAGAAAACTATAAGAAATATCCGTTCAAAGGCAGAAGCTGCTCCGATTTTGCCACTCCATCGAAGAGACATAGTTTTTCCACAAGAATACACACTAACATACACTACAGCACCGTTTTTGCTATACGATTCTGGGCCAGATGACGAAAGACTACTGATCTTTAGTACGGCAAGAAATATTACACTTTTATCTCAAACCGAACATTGGTATGCAGATGGAACATTTAAAACGGTGCCTCATTTGTTTTACCAACTATTCACACTACATGGGTTAAAAGAAAATATTTCGATTCCTTTGGTGTACGTGCTATTACCAGACAAAACAAAACAATCCTACATTCGTTTGCTGCAAAAGTTAAAAGAATTTATGCCTGGTGTGTCTCCAGCAACCATCCTCACAGATTTTGAAAGTGGCATGATAAGTGCTTTTGCCGAAGAATTTCCAGCTTCAAAGCATCGTGGATGTTTCTTCCATTTTTCCCAGTGCATCTTTAGAAAAATTAAGGCAGAAGGTCTACAGAACCAATACGAAACCGATGCGGAATTTGCATTAAAACTCAAATTGTTATCAGCGTTAGCATTTGTACCCACAGCAAATGTAATCGATGCGTTTGAAACTCTTTGTGAAGAAAATGTGTTACCCGAGAATGCCCAGCCGATTGTTGACTACTTCGAGGACACTTGGATTGGACGCCCACAAAGACGCCAACGTCGGCGCTCACCACAAATTCCTCTCGAAATGTGGAATTGTTATGAGACTGTAATAGAAGGACTTCCAAAAACTAACAATTCTATAGAAGGGTAGCATAGAGCATTCGAGACCCAAGTGTCTTCAGACCATCTTAATATATGGAAATTTATAAAAGCCTTGCAGCGAGAACAAAGCTTGCATGAGCTTCAGATTGAGCAGTACGTTGGAGGTCTAGAAGACCCCCCGGCTCGTAAAAAGTACCGAGATATTGCTGAACGAATTGCCACCCTTGTAAGCAACTATGACCAGGAAAACCTTTACACTTATTTGCGTGGCATAGCTCACAATCTTACATACTAACAATAAAACAGCGAAAACCAAAAAAAAGGAAAACAAAATATAAAAAAAAAAAATATATAAAAGAAAAAAAATTAAAAAATATATGAAACCTAAAAAAATAAAAAAAAATAAAAAACTTTTAAACACGCCAGCATTATGCTGCTTGTCCTAAGCCAAGAAAAAGTGTGAAGGGAAGAAGATAAACAACTAAAAACACATTTTAATGTGACTGGCGGTAATTTGTCGGGGAATTTTCCTCTCGGTGAATTGTTTGTCGAGGAATTTTCCTGCCGGGAAAGTTTCTTGTCGGGGAATTGTTGTCGGGGAACTTTCCGTCGGTGAATTGTTGTCGGGGAATTTTCCTAGACCCGTAGCGTACTATGGGACACGTTAGCTACGCGGCTTATTTCTCTAGTGTTACTTTGTGTCTGTTGTTTTACAATTTACGATATCTGCACATACCTAAAAAAAATATGTAAGTTTTGATTTTATTAAAAAGATTTATTTGTTTTCCGTTGCTAATACAAGGGGTGGTCTTTCTCGATCACTGTCTTTGTAGGTAAGAAAAACACGTCCAGTTTATTGAAGGCAATTGTCTATTAGGATATAGCTCAACCCACAATCTACGTGTGGCGTGGAGGTTATAATTACACTCACCGTACATTAAAGCAATATTACTGTTGTGCATCATAAAGAAAATTTAAATTAAATATTATAAAAGACGAATACATTTACACAAATCACGTAGCTACAGAAATGCGTTAAAAAATGGATACAGAAATAAATCAGATTGTCAAACTTAGTTCTAAGAAAGCAGAATTTTGCATTTAACTATTTGAAGTTTTGTTTTGGTTACAATTAGAAATAAACGTGATCGTGTACAGAAAGTACGTTTTGTTAAGATAGGTCAGTAATGATGCTAATAAATAAACGTTATTTTTTGTTTTAATTATTTTAATAATAATTGATTATGTAGATGATGAAAAATTAAAGAACACCATAATTAACAATACATCAATAGGTTTTATGGATTTTACAGCATTTACCGCATAGTTACAATCAACAAAAAAATTCTATTTGTTTAGATAGTCAGGACCGGCCTGAAAAATTTTATTGCAAATATCTCAAAACTGGACCACGTTAGACCAAATTTTTGGAGGAAAGGTTTTTATTGAACGTAACAAAGAAACCACTCTTGAGTTTGTAGTACAACCACACCTTGTATACAAAAATAAAAATTGAAACTAGCGTCCTTTCTATACACAATGTTGTATACAAAATCGACTATAAGAATCGCAACAAATTACGGCAGTATGCTACAAACTTCTTGCTAGTGTGAATTCTGCCTCGGCTAGCTCGATTTTAATTATGCAGTATAGGCAGCACACTGCATCATAAACTAACTTTTAAAAACGTTGTTACGTTAATACAAACAAAATAATAATTGGCGTTAGAAGTATCATCCATCCATCCAGGAAAGCTTGCAAAACTGCATCCCGTAAAGCTGAAAAAGAATGTAATCGAACAGGTATAACAAATACAATGCATGTGTTCTTAAAATCTAAAATTATATAACAAAGTACTCCGCTAGTTAATAAATTTGTATTTAATTTTTTAAATAAGTAGCAGATATCGAAGATCAACAATAAGTGTTCGAAAAGTTCCACCCTGGGCACTTCTATTCCACACGAATATAATAGTAATAATTAAGAATAAACACTACATGTGCAAATAACGTGTTTAACGCACGTGGTAAAATGCATGTTACTATCAGTCTAATACCATTAATGCTACAAACAAAGAAGGAAAATTAAAGTTAATCTGAAAACGCATAGGTGCATTATACCTCAGCAACTCTTCCTGTAAGCATTAATTAGTTTCACATTTGATTTTCACTAGAAAACACTTTGCCGAGGATTCGATTAAATGCGTCTTCTTTGCAGCTTGCGCATAAAATGTCAAAAGCGTAAAATAACCTGCAGAACTCCAATGCTACCAACTATATTTAAAATGAACGATCCAAAATATATACACCAAGTAAGTCAAAAAAGATTTTTAACATAACATGCAAAAACGTATAATCTGACTCAGCTGTAGTTGTACAGCACATCAATGCAGATCACAATTGTGATTTTTCAAACCTTGCAATTTTAGATGTGGAACAATGTTTTACTAATGCATAGTAAAAATGACTTTTATTATTAAACGCAACAGTAATGTAAATTTTAATAGTAATACCAATAACGTAAGCTGTACTTACCATAATTTAATTTAATTTTACTAGATTACAACATTGCTTATGCTGATACCTGTAATAAGAAATTTATGTGATAACTCAGTTAGATGAAGTTTGTGTACTATGTAGATACTTTCTGTTTGTATTTTATTATTTTTTATTCTTTCTACGTAAATTGTAAATGCCATTGTTTCTTTACTAAATTTTAAGTTTGTGACAAATTAATATGACCTACTTTTATTTAAGTGTGATCTAAATAGGTTAGCTTGTTTCGATAATTATCTGGTAACTTAAAAAACAGCGACTAACTCAGTTTAATTCCGTGATTCGGTCGTAAATTTTGTAGTGCTATATTATAAAACAAGTTAAAAAGGTGCCAAAACGGTGAAAAATTATGGTGACAAATACCGTTTAAGTCTATCTAATGCTGTAAGAGAACGAATGACTAAAACACAGGTTATAACAACGAGTATATTTATTTTATTACAAAAAGAGAGGTCAGAAAAGAGAAACAAGGTAACTTTACAGAAATGCGATCAAACACTAGAACGTAGGTCAATATCACAGACAATAATTGTTGAAACAAGCCCCCTTTGGTTGGGCAACACACATTCAAAGAATTAAACTTGTCAGCCTCGCTTTTACATTCCAACAGTAAACAAATTTACATTTGTAAATTATAACACAAAAATACAATTTTTGATAATTCAGAGAACCAAAGTCTAATAATATATTACACACCAAAAAAAAATTTATCATACCAAAAAAACATTTTTACTATAGCAAGCTATAGTTAGATGTTATAATACCTTTTAATATGTACTTACTGTAATGTTAATATCTAATGTCCTCTTTTTATTTTTTAATAAAATAGTGGCCGAACACAATAGCGTCACAAAACGTCAGTTTAAAAAACCACAAAGTTTAAAGAAGGTTTAAATATAACTACGTTGTAACAATACTTAGATATGTAAATTTTCATTAAGATAAATTCTTCAAAAAAATTTCTTGTCGCTGTCAGTTTATCATTTGCTACCTTTCAGATCCCGTTGTTTTATCGTCAAAGCAAATATTCTGCATTGAAATCTCTTTAAAGACATTGTCAACTTAAATATTTTCAGTTCCATATTATTAGTTCTAAAAATTAGTTTTTTATTAGTTCTAGCAGGAATTTAGTTTAATCTAAATTTGATGGTATAATTGTTTTATATTTGCCAGAATATATTTTTACCTTAATATGTCTATTCGTATATTCCTTTCGAGGATCTCGTATGTGAAAAACAAACTCCATATTTCTATTGGTGATATTTTATTTTTTTGGTTTACTTTTAGCTCTAGGTAGCACATTTATAATATTGATGGCTTTAATGTGTATTACATGTAGACGCATAGTTAAACGGTTCTTCCAGCTAGTGCTATCCTTTGCAATAAAACATAGTTTTTGCATTTTCTTGTTGATGTCTTGTTCTGTGTCTGAATTTTCTATTTGAGTTTTTAGGTTATCTTTTTTAAGCTTATGTGACTTTTATCAAATAGTCTCAAACCTTGTCCCATAAGTGCTAAGTTTTCTCTGCTTTTCTTCTTAGCTCACGTTGATAACTTTGTTGCAAGGGTTTTCTCGCAACGTAAATTGCTAGCGACCAACTCAGTTGAATTTGGAGATGTGGGTTGTAAGTTTCATGGTGCTAAATTATAAAACAAATTAAAAACGCGCCCATACGATTAGAAGCTAGAGTGATAGACACTGTTTAAATCTAATACTGAACTAGAATCAATGACAAAACACTGGTTATAACGACAAAAATATTTATTTTCCAATAATGAGAGAAGAAGATGTGAAACTTATACCGGGTCGGCTGCTTTTCTGAAATAGACTGCTAAGGAACGGTACGGTTTTTGGGCGCCAGATTTGTTCGAGGAGTTTACTCTCCTGTTAGACGGAGTTGTTCGGGTAACTGCAGTGATGACACGGTTGTCCAGGGCTTTAAGCGGACCTAAAAGCGGAGTAAGGCGACGGAAATAAAACACATCAGTAAATAAATGAGGTGTAAACCAATAAAAAATTAACGTACGTTCGTGTTACGCAGGCCAAAACCCGACACTACAAACACAACGCCCGATAAGAAATAGAGTTAGGGAAAAGTAGACGGGGAGCGGTATCTCCCGGAGGTTCGGTTAATATAATTAAAGCGATCTGCTTTGTAGTTCAGCAGCTTTAAGCGGGAATAACATGCGCTGTGACGTGTGAAGCAATGTTAAGCGAGGATAGCGCGCACTCTGAAGCGCGTTCGGTACCCGTTGGAAATTGATTACAATCTTAATTACAATAAAATAAATCAATCTTAATAGTAACAATAAGATAAATAAATGGCGGTTCTTTAATACCAATAAATAACTTAACTCGGTAATGCAAACATACAATAAAGTAAATACATAAGGTTCAATAAAATAACATAAATTGAACTTAATAAATAGTAGCGGATACAAAATAAATAAAACGGAAAACAACCAAACTCAAATAAAGCAAACGATGCGTTAATATAAAATAAATCAATAACGGAATTACATCTAACCCTAACAGCACACAGAAATCTTAAATACAGCTCAGAGATGTCAAACCAAGATATTCATGACATCTCATTACGTCTTTAGACATCTTTAAGGTATTTCGAAGGCTTCAAATGTTAATAGACTGTACACCTTGAAGACATCTTACTTAGACATCTTTAGGATACCTCCTCACAACACGTTTAAGACAAAAAATGTTTTGGGTAAAACTGCACATGCAATAAAACACTAAATATAAAACATTTTTTTATTGTACGTCATACTTTTTTTAAATAAGAGAACTTCTATTGGAGGCTCTTTTCACGCAGTTTTCGATCAAAATTTCAGTTTCTTTTTGTGATTTGCATAACCCAGCTTGTTGAACGTAACCTAAAAATTATATTTGTATTTAATCTAAATTAGAGAATATGTTAATTTATATAATACAGTTTTTTATACAGATTGTACGACTATTTTATTGATTTATATGTCTAAACTATACCCAATATTAAATTACATTTTAGCTGACATATCTAAATCCCAGAAAATAATTTTTAATTTTAATTTTATATTATTTTTATATTAAAATGTACTTACGAATTTAAAACTTTTGAAATATTTAATTTACAAATGTCATTATGAGACTCAGTGCTCTTGTAATAAGATCATAACCAGATGACCCTCCTAGTTTGAATAACTCAGTAACCTAAAAAGAAGAAAAAATAAAACGTTAAATTGTTTTGAATTTCAAACAAGAACAAAATTGTTAGTTAAAGCAATAGCTAACAAGAAATTAACTGTGTATGTTAGATTCATTCAAATATATTTATTATAGGCGCGAGAGTGAATATCAACTTACAGCATTTTTAAAATCATTTTCATTACCAAGTATTTTTTATAAATTCTGAAACTCTTCTTTGTTTATGAGAAAGTTTTTACTATATACATATGCAATGCAAGAAAACTATACACAAATATACGTTGTTTCAACTATTTACTATTTTGTTACTTTTTTTATTTTATATTTTGCACTAAAATTGTTTATTAAAGTTAGATTTGAATAGTATTTAACTCGCCAAATTTTCACTACCAATATGATAGTATTATAACTTATTTATGAATTATCATTTTCAATGAAAAAATTTAACATACCATTACTTTAACTATTACATTGATTACAATTCCATAATTCTGGTCCACTCTACTCCCGTTTTGTAATGTTCATAGCCTTTTTAGATGGCTGTTTAACAAGGCATGACTTATTCTCATCTAAAAAAATATTTGACAATAAAATAATGTAAGTTACTAATCGTCGAAAGTTTAATTGCATAACTGCTAACTCATAATGCTACTTTCTACGCTTTTTAAGTAATACTATAAATAATTGTTAATCTTCACTTTTACGTCTATTTTTAACTCATTGTAAAATAAATGCTACAGTAAATAGACACACCCCTAAGCAATGTTAATCAGACTAGCAATGCCATTTCGATATCTGATGTTCGGTAATTAGAAATTAAAAACAGAAGCATATTTTAGTAGAATCCAGGTTTCCAGGAGTTACATTTGTATTATAATTTTATTCTGGATATTTCCTGTGTTGTCGTTATCAAACAAACTTTCATCACCCTTTGCATTGGAATATTATTCCAGGCTCTGAAGATGCCCGCTGCGACGTATGACGATAGTTCAGCTTGTTTGATAACGGTAACACAGGAATTATCCCAAACGAAAAATTGTAATAGAACCATATTGTACTAATAGTAATAATTAATATTTGTACGGTACATACTAACCAACTGCAAATTTGATTTTTTTAATTTTAGAAAGTGGCGTTACCACTTCATCACTTATTGAAGCTTCGCGTTTTAGTCACTGATATCCCAAAAATAATGAAATTCTTATATTGTGAACAAATTAAATATTTACCAAATATAGCATTCTGAAAGAATTTAACTTTGTTTATAAACCAGCACGTGTTAAAATGTTTGCACATTGTAATTGCTGTATGCAACTTTCTTATCCTGTACTGTACCAATCCATTTATCTATTTCTGTATCAGAATAAATTAAGTTTAAAATTCTGTTATACGTTAAATGAAGGTTATAAATCGATGACGCATTGTGGATGCAATGCTGCCAGTCGTAGCAGAGCCAACATTAAATTCAAAAAATTCCCGTAATGTATCTTAAAACACTTAAAATTCTTTCTTGCAAACGTTAAAATAATAATATAATACACTTACCGACAAAGACTGCAACATATTTTTTAATACAACTCTGCCATTTATTAAAAAAAAACTTAAAGAATCTTAAAGCAAATGTCTTTAAATCGTCTTAAGTCAGACATCTTTAAAATGTCTTACAGTAGATATCGTTAAGACGTCTTTTTTAGAGCCACAGACGTTTAGACATGAAACAGACATAAAACAGACGTCTTTAAGATGTTGTGTGTTGTCTGGGAAAAGTAAATCCAAACTAGTAACGGTTCGTTACAAAGAGATTAAAAGTTAAAAGAATTACGTAATCAATGCAGAATTAAGTACAAAAATAATAGTAAAGAGTAATTCTATAAATATCACAGTTATAATGTTGATACAAGATTTGTAGGTTAAGCAACTTTTCACACATAAAGTTATCAAAATACATACAAAGGAAAAAAATCAAGTAATTCGTAATTTTAGAGTTAATCTTTGATTTAATGTGAATCTAGTGTCTTCACACCCGTCGCAAATCGTATTTCACGTAAATTGACATTGTAGAAACAAAAAAATGTGCATGCGTAATTGTGATAGTAGCTATATCTATGTCGTACGTATTTCACATTTGACAAATGTACAAATTACTGATAAATAAAAGAAAAAGGAATACTTACGGTCGTCCATGCGAATAGCTATCGGCACGCTCTAACTATCCTCTAAAATCGCTAAGGAAATGAAGTAAAATTAGATCTAATATCGTATTACAATTAAATTTTCTTATCAACAAACAATGAATACTAGTTAAAGACGTCAAGCATCTAAGCCGTATTCACTATTCTTAATGCAGATGTGCTTTCAAGGTTCTGTGAACATCACACGAATTACAAATATGACCAATTTTCCCAGATTGTCTTATTTGTGAGATAATAAATGTGTAAAACATTGTTTTACTTTAGCAACACTTCATGAAAATAAACTAAATTTGGTTCTACACGCCGAACTTGCTAACACAAGGTGACACAAAAATACGAAAATTTTTGAAATGCGTAGTTGCAACTACAGGTGGCAGCACTGCAAAACAGTGATCTTGAGCAAGTAAACACTGGAATAGCGAAGGCTTTCACGGGCGGAGTCTATACTAAGATAAGAATGTCTTCCAGGTTTGGACCGTGTCATTGTTGTTGTAACCAAAGTTGCCAACGTTTCGCCCACTTTCGTAAGGGGCTTCATCAGGGCGTGAGATAAATCGTAAAACTCAAACAAGCAACCGAAATTTACGCGAACGGATTGTGCAAACTAAGCAAAAATTAGACACCATTTCGAAACAACTATTTTATCTTCATCTTGAGTTGGCCAACATTCTATCCCCGGATGATTAGAAACTCTTCGACAACATTACTTACCAGCAGTCTGATACCACTCTACGACTAACCACTGAAGGTCATCTCAAAAAGTTGCAATTATTGGAATCCAAAAATCGCAAAGTTTCATCCACTACTAACTCTTTAAAGACGGTTGTTAATTTATCTAGTTTGGTCCTCACTGAAATCGGTGCTCTCTAAGGGTTTGAATTCCTAAAGAAGATATTTTATGTGGTGTTGAGTCTTCTATAAGACATCTTCCTCGCCACATCTCAGATCTCATTCGTATTAACATTTAACTAAAATTCCTAAATCCAACATTTCTAAGTCAGAAGAGTCAGCTCTAAAAAGTCTTCGTAAGAACCCTGATATTATTGTCCTTCCAGCCGACAAAGGCAACGCTACTATAGTTTTGAACCAAATTGATTATGTTACAAAAATCAATTCTATTTTGTCTGAAAAAACTTACGCTCTTCTAACTCACAACCCCACTTCAAGGATTGAACGTAAGGTCAGCCAAATCATCAAATCTTCCAATGTACCTCCTGAAACTAAACGTCGACTTACCTCATCAGACTCCAAACCACCTCGTTTATACGGACTTCCCAAAATTCACAAACAAGGTATTCCTCTTCGATCTATCGTCAATACTATCCAAGCTCCTACCTACTAGCTAGCCAAGTTCTTGTCAAACATTCTTTGCGAGTTTACAGGTAAAACCTCTTCTCACATCCTCAACTCTCAGCATTTTATTCAACGTCTAGAAACTATAAAACTTGAACCCCAAGATCTTCTCGTGAGTTTTTATGTTACTTCACTTCTTATTAAAGTTCCTATTAAGGATTCGCTTATTATCATCAAACAAACTATGTCTCAACATAGCAAGGACTTGAGTTTGGTTCCTCTTGTTGATAAGTATCTATCCTCTACTTACTTCCAATTTGATAACAAGTTTTACAAACAGGACTCTAGTGCTGCTATGAGTTCTCCTCTATCACCTGTTGTAGCTAACATTTTTATGGAATCCTTTGAAACGGTTGCTTTGGAATCATCAATATTAAAACCTAAAGTGTGGTTTAGGTATGTTGACAACACGTTTATTGTTTGGTCTCATGGTTATCTTCAATTGTCTAAGTTTCTTGATCATCTTAACAATCAACACTTGGATATCAAATCTACTATAGAAATCGAAAGTAATGGTTGTCTTCCATTTCTTGACGTTCTTGTGAGTCGTAAGCCCGACGGACTTCTGGGCCAGTCTGTTTATCGCAAACATACCGACAGATACCTTCATGCTTCGTCTCATCATCATCCTGCACAGAAACGTTTTGTTATTAAATGTGTGTACCAAATTCCGCGTTCATGTGGTTTAGTCTACATTGGTGAAACCGATCGTTCCGTCATTACTCGCATTTCAAAACATGATCGTTGTATAAAGAAAAGGTATACTTCCAAGTCTGCGGTTTTACTACAGGTCACAAGATAGATTTTGATAATGTTTAGTTGATTGCCAAATCTCCATTCTTTTTCAACAGGAAATTCCGAGAAAGCATAGAAATCATCAAACACCCCAATTACTTCAATCGGTATCATGGTTTCGAGCTATCCCCTCTTTGGTTCCCGGTCATTAGTAATTTCTCGAAAACACGCCTCTTATCAACCCTAACCCAATCAGAGCCGAGCGTAACCATCCGTGACGACCCTTTTCCTTAATATACGGAGACTATTTCTTCTTAAGTCACTTCTACGGAGTTTAGAATCTGGCTTGGTTCACAAGTTGATTACCTAACTCGGTAGTGATTCTTTGTTAAATTTTTGTTTGCTTTTTTAAGTTATTGTTTTCTTTCTTACCTTTTCAGAGTTTAGATTATAGCTTGTTTTACAAGTGTACAACCTAACTTTTGAAAAGTTCTTAGTAAGATTTCGGTTGCTTGTTTGAGTTTTGCGATTTATCTCACGCCCTGATGAACCCCTTACGAAAGTGGGCGAAACGTTGGCAACTTTGGTTACAACACCAATGACACGGTATAAACCCGGAAGACATTCTTATCTTAGTAAAGTAAACACTTTGCCATTTTAGTAACTATGAATCAGCGGAATAGGCAACAGCGTGCGTTAGTCATAAATTTTGTTTATAAAAACAGTGATAGTTTGGAAGTTGCGTAGAGGGAGTTTCAAAGATTTTACAAACTTAAAACGGAACATTGATGTTGTACACGAGTCTGTTTTACGGCGTTCAATTTGTAAGCAAGCAGTTGTGGTTAAAATGTTTTAGGCGAATGCTCGTAGAATTCTTTATTTAGTTTTGAAATTTTATTTATACAAGCTGCAGATAGTGCAAGAAGTAAACGAAAACGATTACCAGTTACATTTAGAATTCTGTCATTAAATGACAGAAAAACTATGACAATAAATTTCTAAGCAAGTTGTGGATGTCTGATAAGACCAATTTTCATGTCACATCATACGTGAATACCCAAAACTAACTTTACTGGGCAGACACAGAACCTAATGAAATTCATTGAAAATCATTTACAAGCTAGTCAAGAGTTTTATTGCAAAGAATTGTCGAACGTTATTATTATGAAATTGTACATAAGATTACAGTAACTGTTTATGCGTATCGTTACATGAAGATGTTACAATGTTTTGTTACACTTGAATTGCAGAATTTTTTACACGTTCAAAAACCATGGTTTCAATAGGATGGAATAACATCACACACTGTATGGTAATCAATGGAAGCTGTGCGATAATTGTTCGGTAACATTGTGATCTCAAGATTTGGCAACGTTCCCTGCCCTTCTTGTTGGCCTATCTCAAAACTAAAATGTACACGATTTGACAAAAACTCTAGATGAGTTAAGACAAAAAATTCAGGATAAAATTCATAACATCCCAGCTGAGATTTTGCAGCGGTTAATAAGAAATATCAACATCAGATTATAAGAATGCGTTTGTAAAAAGAAATGTAATTTTAAAAAAATTATAAATTCCATTAATGTTTCTGAAATGGCAAATTTTAAAGATTCGATTACTATGTAGTATATAATATATTTTACTTCTATCACTCTCGGTTTTATTGGATTGTTAAATTTTTTTTTGTTTTTTGTGTCACTTTGTATAAACAATAACTTAATATCTACAAAACAGTTGGTGGTTTAAAACTGACTAAAAATTGTTGAAATATATAGCTAGAAACATGTGTGCAACTAAATTATGAGACATTCAGAAATAATCAAAAAAAGCAAATGCGGCTAATGGCTTGTTTCTTGGTGTAAATTTTTTCAAACAAATCAAATATGACAACATTAAAAAAACAGACAAGATCAAACAATCAATTACATGCAATATTGCGGAAAAGCAATTGATGTATAGAAAATCGTAAAAAAACATTACTGAAAAAGTCATAGATTGGTGGAATTAAAATATCTATTAGCAGTTATAGAGAACTAAATTTAAAAAAATAGTACAACTAAAGTAAATTGCAAGTAGGCATCGGATAACGTCGTAAGACGTTTTAAAACCAAAGATAGAAAGAAAGCAATATCCGTTTATTAAGTAGTAGTGCATAGTAGTAAAATTTCCTGGAATTTCTAATAATGGTAAGAATGAAGTTAAATAATGTGCTACCAAAAGCTTTTTCAATTTCGAAAACATTGTTAGAAGAATACATGTTTTGAAAACTTACGTTCTCGTCGAAAATGTGTTCTGATTTAATAAATGCAGAAAACACACCGTCTATGTAGGTGTTGCACAACTATACGCACTTTCTCGTAAACGTATTCGTACGCGTTGCATTAATAATACGAGGTTTAATATAAAAATTTTATTTGCAAACACCACTAATACTACGTATATTTTTCAAATTATTATTTTAAGTAACCCTTTGGGACCGGGAGTTGCAAGTTGCTATTACATTGGAAGCAAAAATAGAACTGATAATTTTAAATTAAAATATTTTTAGGTTGCATTTAATCTTCCATTTCCCTTAATTACAAAAGCGATTCTTATTGGTCGATAATAACAAAAAAAAGGAAAGTGTTAGTTATATATGAAACAGTTAAACAAAGAAGCTTTAACGAAAAAAACCAAGCCTTAAGGCGGTGGGAATATTATTGGTACCGACAAAATTATCTATTATACCATTCTTTATACAAGGATTATTCTTAAGAGAAAACAAATGTAAAATAGACAAACATCTTTAAACTAATAATACTAATACTATAATAAAAATTCTAACTACAAATATTGTTTTGGCGCACGAACAATACAAGTGAGAAAATAAGTATAAGAAAGTACAGAAATATAAGACATTAATGACATTTTTATTTAATTCAGAAATGACTAAAACAAACGTAAACTTAAAACTGTGTAATTTCAAATGCATTCATAATACCAGTTGTTATGCATTGTATTTAATTTCTCAAATAGTCTTCAAGTATTATTACAAAATTAACTTTCCAATAGTGAAACTACACTAAATTAATAATTGAATTTAGAACAGAAAGGAAACGTGAGTGGTAATAATGAGAATTTACTTAATAAAGGGATGTTTACGTTTGTTTGTCGAAATAAATTACAACGCTTAGTAGCTGAAAGAGTAATGCGTAGCTGCCAGTAACCTAAACCGCAAATAAATACCAAACTTGGAAAGTATCTGTAGTTTCTCTTCGAAAACAAACGAATCTATTTTACATTCTTTGTAATTAACGTTTTGTTCTACTAATTCGTTCAAAAATATTTTGCTGAAAGGGTTCTTGCCAACATTAAATTGTTTACTTTGGGATGTGCTTTCAGATAGGTAACAGTAAGCAAACGTGCACGCAAAACGGATATTGATTTAGGTTTTTGCTTACATTCGAGTTTTGTAATAAAGCTTTGCATGTAACGTGGTGGTGTTGTGCTCAATCCGATTTATTATAAATTGCAAATCGTGGCAACGTAAGAGCGTTATAGAATATTATAGTTGATTGCTTTTATCATGTATAGTTTACGTTAAAATTATTTACTGTTGTATATACTTGTGTCAAAAATTAATTTTGTTAACATCGAGAATTAAAAAAATTATGCGTTTTTTTACTGAAACGCAAAATCTATGCAATCATTGTGTATAAAGCGTCGATTTTAACGAATAAGAGACAGTAATTCTTTACCTAGTTATTACTCACAATTCTGTAATTACCTAATGTAAATAAATTCAGCTGCTAACTAATCAGTGATGACTAATTCATCAAACCACTAAGGTTTGCAGTTACGTATGTCTCATTACATGCAAGATAAAATTAATTAATAATTATAAACAAACAAATTCGACTTGGAACAGCTGCTACTAACCGAAAAGTTACGATTTGTATTTAAATTAATAAGTGTGGTTAAAGTTGTGTGTGTTAAAAAAGTATTAAATAATAATAAATGTTGCTTGTGAAACTCGTTTATTATTATGAATTGAAATAGAAACTATAAGGTTTTTATAATTTAATCGTTTTGTTCAAAACCGGATAATTTGCAATAAATATTGATTAAAAAATAAGAAACTCTGTACCATTACATAATTTATAAAATATATGTATAGCAAAATATACACCAAGATTGAGAAGTGTATTATTATAACCTAATCGACAAATTATATCGCGAGACGCGAAACGTCAAGTAATATAAGTTGCGCAGGCTACAATAATTTTCACTGCAAGAATGATTAAAACTTCTTCAACTGTTACTAATAAATTTTAAAATTTATGATATTCGTTTTAACTTAAAAATCAGGCGAGTGTTTTGTTTCGTTATTGTGACAGTGGTCATTACATTAATGCAATTAATTTTAACGTAATTGTGATTTACTACTTACACAAAAATAAATAGATAACGTAAGTTTTTTTGCTAAAATTACTAAAATTGTTAAAAAACATTATTACTTTTTGCATTGATTATATCTAAAATATATTCAATTCGATAATTTAGTTAAGCGCGAGTTTCAAATAACTTACATTTTTAAAATCAAATTAATTTGTTTAGTTAACAAATCTAAATTCTTAAAATAGCATTAAATTAAACCCTTTGTCCTTGATAGACAGTCTAGTAATTTTTTTTCTTTAAAACTATGATAGAATTATCAGAAAGTTTAAATATGTTTATTAATAACTAGTAGTTAATAATGAAATATTATTTATCTGCGGTTAAAAAAGTGCTACTTTACAATCTACTATAGACAAATTAATAAATGCATATAAAACTAGTAGTAGAAATAAACTATTAATTCGGTAACAAAAAAACAATGTGAAAATATATCCAAAAAAAAATTCTGTTAGAAACATAATTCTTAAATTTTCTACAAAACCTAATTCAAAATCTTTGTAAATTAAATTATACATACAATCTTAACTATATTTATCTGGTTAGTTGGTATACTATTTACAGACATCACGTGCTTTAAAAACTATAAATAAAATTAAATTTTTAGTTTATTAAGAAGAGTTATTGAAAGCTATATAACATACATAAATCTATTTTTTTTAATTGCGACGAATAAAACGATTAATTTGTTTAATCACTTTTTAGAATCTTTCTGCTACTAAGTATTGTTTTATTTCAAATTCTTATTTATTGAGTTATTACTTAACACAGATACAAGTCCCTTTAAAAACTTTCCTACAGAGAATAGTCGAATTAACAAAAATAAAAGACATAAACATCTACCAAAGTTAAAATAAATAGAGCGATACTCAAAATAATTCAGTTATACAAAATAAAATTCTTAGCCAGATATAAAAGACACTGCGTAATTAGCAAAACACAAAGAATGAATAATGTTAAATAAATTAACATTAAACAAATTTAAAATACAGTTCTTATCATATAAATAAAACATGAATTTAAAACACAGAGAATTATAATACGTATAACCTAAATTATACAATAAATTACGATTCAATAGAGCAAATCATATAACCAAAATTCAAATTGTTCAAAATACCGGAGTTATCATAAAAGTAGTTTAAATAGAATTACAACAAATTGGCAATAAAAGTATTGTAATAATAGCAAACCAACTACTAAATTTGTAAATAACCAAATTTGATTTTGTTAATAAAACTTGAAGTAATTCAATTAAAATAACGTTGCTATTCTTTGTTTAAACAAAATAACAACTACTAGCTGTGCTCCAGTTTTTTCACGTGTTCTAATTTAACCTCCCGTGTTCCAAAACACTTCTAATTGTGTTGACTACCAGATTTCAATTTGTTTTGTGCTATTTTAAGAAATTCATAAATCGATAGAACCAGGGTGGCTTAGAATTTGTTAAAACGTTTTGAACCCCAAACAAAGGTAAGTTGGCGTATTGACAAATTGCTTAAACCAAAATTTGTTTCTAAACTTTTTTTCTGAAAATAATAATTTAGTCATGTCATTCATTTGTAGTATCACTCACCTAAATTTAATCCAGTGGAAATTTAATTTGCCATTAGAATTAGTTTTGTAACACCCCGTATATTACCGCCACCGCAAATAAAATTTTACCGTGATTTTTTTGTAAATTTTGTTATTGTAAGTAAACACTAGTGGTCAATACTCGTCGTAATTTGTTAATTGAAATTTAATTAATTGGAAATAGCACGTACTGTTAACTTTAAATTTTGAGTTTTTAATAGAATTATCAACTTTTGCGATCGCAACAAAAACTGACTTCAGATATTTACGTGTACATTAATTAACACAATTTTAAGCACTATAATTAACATAAAGTTGTTGAACGCCATTTTACCGTTGCCGAAGTGCATTTAAAGATATAACCCGTTTTTGCTACAACATTTAAAGCAAATAACAATTATTTATTAAGAGAAATTTTATTGAAGATGAAAGATGAGTATCGACTGTTACGCCACTGGTACAAATTACATTATATAATAACAAAATAAATAAATCACAGTGCTAAAGCAGGTCTAAAATAGACTCTGTGCAAATGCACAGATATTACATAATTAGTCCTTCATTCATTCAAATTAAAATTGTAACGTTGTTTAAATTTTGAAACAACGCATCTTAGCGCGATCGCAAGTCGGTAACTCCAAAGTGCTTGAGAGAAAATCTCATTTTCTTAGCAATCCGTTTTTGCCACATCCATAACAAACTCATAAGACAATATAAACCGGAAAACCTTTCTTAAAAGGTCAACTACTATTGCGCCTCATGCGTGCATAAAGTCAAAGACTATTTGAGGTCGCATATATCACACGGGTGATGGCAAAGTTGCTTATCAATCAGATTAAATAATGACGAAATACCAAAAATAGTCGTTACAATAGAATGCTGTTATGCGCAGGATGAATACAATTTAATTCACGATACACTTAAACACGATATGTCGCTTTGTGTACGCAATGACGTCGTCTGCGATGCATAACAAAAGCAATTCGGGAGCCAAAATTAAATACTTTTGTTTTCTTAAACAGAATTTTGACAGCAGCAGATAGTCGTTTATAGCTAGAAAGATGTAACCAAAAGTTTGGTGTACTAGTTTCTTTTAAAAACACTCTTGTAAATTAATCAATTGTAATTAATAAGTAACTCAAAAGTACAATGTAGATTACATTTTGTTTATGAATATTTATATCTATCAATCTCTTAAACCAGACGTCAAAATAACTAAATTAAACAAACAAAAAACATAACAGTAAGATTGTTAAAAATAAACAGTTTTCTATTCACATAGTGCTCTACGCACTTAAAAATTCTCAAAAACAAGATTTGTAGAAACTTTAACATTATAACCTCCAACGATTACTAATTTTTAAAACTGTCAAAAATATTTATAGGTGTAAAGTTTAAATTCTCAAATTTTTAAGTATGAAACATTTATGTATGTAAAAGAAAAAAATAGTAATATTGTATGTATAATAATTATGTTTTGTGTTCAAATAATTTTTTTTTGTTTATTTTTCTTTACTATAACACGAAACTATACAACACTTAATTATAAAAAAAAATTACTGTTTTAACGTGTTTCATAATAGTTATTTGTATCACTAGTCCAGAAAGTGCTATTTTGCGAGTATGAGCTTATTTGTAGGCCGAGGTGAAGCCGAGGCTTACAAAAAGCGAATACTCGCAAAATACTTTTAGGACGTGTGATACACAACATTTTTTGTGCTGAGCATTATAGTATAAATTAATTAAAAGTAGTTATTAGAGTATTGATTTTTAATAAAATTTAATAACATATGTTGATAAAACTGAAACCTGTAATAACGAAATACAATTGTTTTTTAAATTAATTTGACAATTACATAATAATATTACAATTTCACTTATATGAAAATAAAACCTTTGTTGTTTTTAGCAATTGTAAGATATAAGCAAATTTGTTAAATTTGTTTAAAACAATTTTTGTTAGTGCTACTCTAAACAACAACACAGATAATGGTGTATGTTAATAAATTTGACATATTGACAGATGACGTTTATTTATTTAATGATTACTAGTGCCAACTTTTAGTTATAAAATTCTACTACACTTTACCGGCCTAGGCCGGAAAAGTAAAATTTCCGGCCGATTATGATGCCTGTAAAATACGTCAAAAAGGACGAAAGCACAAAAAAGTATTAGTATGATAATTTTTTACTGTATCAATTAACCAATAAAAAAATTTGGTTTTATTGCATTTTTTAAAATTCAACCAATCATCAACGGATTACAGCGATAACACCACGGGAGTGGTGTTACCGGGCAAAGCAGACATGATATATTCAAATGTCAAATTAAATGTCAGATAGTAAATCAATTCATAATAATCATACAAAGATTTTCTGATATTTTTAACAAGAAAATTAACAAAATTCTTTTAGAAAATACACCAAAAAACACAATTAATTTGTATTAATTAATTAAACAACATGAAAAGTAGTAAAAAATTATCTTACCGAATACCCCTCGAGCATTGATAAATACTCAAAATTTTGTCGTAGAGAATGTTTCAAGCGTGCCTCGTGATATTACCAAGAAACACGCTTTCAACAATCTCTATGACAAAATTATCTCGGTATTATCAATGCTCTAGGGGTATTATAGCTGATAATTTTATTATAGTTTATAACAAAATTATATGAATAAATATCGTGCATCTCATTATCTGCTTTGATTTTTTACGCTGCTTGAGGAATTTTATTACATTATTCTAAATATTTAAATGTAGGAAATTTTTAATATTTTTTTATAAATAGATAACTAAATCGTCGTCAAAACCAAGATTAGAAACAGTCAAATTAATCACTATCACTAATGTTATTAATCTTATACTTCTAGTGTATACTTAGGTCCCTCTAACGTTAACTATCACCTAAGAGTAAACTCTATCTTGGTCTTTATGTCAGTTCAGCCACGTATGTTACGGAGCCAGGAGATTTGCCTTCTACCAAAACTTCTTCGACTTTTTACTATGCCCTTTATGATTAGCTGCAGCAAATTAAATTTGACTTCTCTTAGTACATGACCCAAGTAGGACACTTTTTGAATGTTGATACTAGTCAACAACTCTTTTTCAGCTTTGGCTTTTTCAAGAACTTTTGCGTTACTGACCATATCCGTTTAGGGTATTTGCAACATTTTTCGGTGCATCTACAGTTCAAATGCTTCCAATCGGTCCAAGTATTGATTTTAAGCGTCTATACCTCTACATCATATAATAAAATTACCCATTTCGCTAGTCGCTAACGAAGTTTCAAATTAAGATTATTGTCGCAGAAAAAGCCTCTCATTGTGTTAAAGGCTACACGAGCCGTTCTTATCCTGCACTTGACTTTGATCTCTAAATCGAGGTCTTCCGCTAAAATATTCTCAAAGTATTCAAACTTTTTTACTCTTTCCACGTCCAGGCCGTTTTGTTTAAGACGTGCTCCTGTGTGATACTAGCGGCCAAACACCGTGAATTTTGTGTTAGTAATTTATGCTTAGCCACAGCCTCACGTCAGCTTCATTCATTCTGTCTATAAGCGTTTAAAGGTCATCAATGATCTGCTAGAATAATTGTGCTCAAAATTTGTGTTATACAGTACTTCCTTAAAAACGATATCAGAATATAAATTAAACAGCATAGGTAACAGAAGGCAATCTTGTCGAACTCCAGGTTAAATTGGTATGCATTTTGATAAAATATTTTTTAATTTTTTGGTTCCAGTATAGGTTTTTTATAATGTTTATATTCTTGTCGTCTATATCTTGTCTTAAAAGCATCTTGAAATCTGCGTAGTTTACTCTATTATTTTTTCATAATCACAAATAAGGCAAAAACATCTTTTTGTTGGTGACACGTTTATTAAGATTATCGGTTAGACATGCAGTTGTTCGTTTTTTATTCAGAGCAAATATCTGTTTTACTTTTTTATGTAGATTGAATGCATTATGCATATTATTAAAATTCTCTAATTCTACACATTGTTGTTTGACCCAATCTTTCTTTGCTTTTCTAATTTATTGTTTAATAAATCTTTGGAAAGTTTTGCAGTCATTTAGACCATTCACTGTTTGTTTTCTTTGCTTCATCAACTTCAAAATTTCATCACTCCTCCAACATTTTTGACGATTGATGCGCTCACCTTACAAATTTTCTACATTACGTTTTTCAGTTTGCTCCATAATGCTTTTACGTTTTTAGTGTTTTCTATGTTGAACAGTTTTGAAGCTTTGTAGTGTCTATTTTGTTGTTTTCTTTTTTTTCTTGACAGATATTAATTTAATATCAATTATTACTGGTTTATAGTCAGATCCTATGCTATTACCAAGAAAAGTTGTGGTTCGTTTTATACAATTCTAAAATCTGCTTTCGATCAATATATAGTCAATTTGGTTTCGTATTGGGTATGTATTTGGCAGGTCTTGTAAAGATTTCTATGTATAAAATCCAGGTTTAGGAAGTTGAAATCATGTGTTTACTATAATCATATTTTGTTCTAACGGAAATTAAATGACGTACTTCCTTTATAATTTTTCTCTTTCTCAAGCCCCATTTGCCAACTATATAAAGTCGACAACCAACACACGTACGTCAATGTGCACGATATGACGCAGAAAATTTCGTGTTTTAGTGTTGGAAACACTTATAGGGAGCTTGATTCGAAGGCTCGTGTAACGAAACAATAAAACGCTCAGGTGAAACAAATCTGGAACTTGCGGTGGTGCCCAATTTTACTTCATTTTTGTATTTTTTGGATGCAGTGTTTATTTTTATTAATAAATTCTTTATTATTTTTTTATGTTTTAAGAATATAATAAGTCTTAATTTTTCTCAGTAGTGATGAAAAATGATTATAGTAATTGCAGAATTAGATCCGCGCGAGCTTCCGTCTTGTACACTGCAAAAATGGTACAAAACAGATAAAAATTGCACAGAAAGAATTTATTGAGCACAAAATTTACTACAAAAAAGTGCGCGGAACTGTGTAATTATATCTAAAAGTTTAAAGGCGGGTTGCACAAAGCAAATCAAAAATGTAGCAAGTGATTATTTCTGAAATCAATTGTTACATCACGAATAAACGTGGTTTCATTGGCTACGTAGCAATTGTTTTGAGAAATAATCTGTTGTTACATTTTTGATTTGCTTTGTGCAACCCGCCTTAAGAGTTACAGAATTTTAATGTAATTTTTGTGCAACTTTGCACACTTGTATCTTTTAAACTATTGAACGTAATTGTACCTTTCCGCCGACTTTTTTAAAGTAAATTTTGTTTTCTATAAAAAGGTTTATGTGCAACTTTTTTCTATCGTGCACCGTTTTAGGGTAACAGTTTATTGGTTATTTTAAATTATTAAGCAAATCATTTCAATACAAAAATTGTGGCGGTTTCGATGCTGGTGTAATATTACGACATCGACAAAGCTACTATTAGTCGCCAAAAAAGCCAAGGTTGTGACCAAAAGCAACTCTATCGAAACACACATTTTCTACTAAACCGATAATTTATGTTTAAATTTTAAAATGCGTAAACGAAATAATTTAATAAACCTGATTTATAAAGTTTTATAATAAAAACTATCAGTAAATACTAGTTTAAATCATAAAAGATTTCACTGTAAAGTTATCAACACAGGACGAAAGTAAGTAAAATAAAATTTGAGTAAATTTTAAATGTCGAAATTGTACCAACGGTCAAACAATTGTAAAGATTATTAGCGTTATAAATCTGTTAAGACTATAGAAAGGATTCATGTTAAAGTAAAGTTCATTTCTTTAATGAATTTTTATAGTCAGTAGCGCATTTGTTTAATATTGATAGGAGAAAAAATTGTAGAATCGGTAAAAAAAAGAGAATTTAATAAAAAAGCATGTCGATTATTTTGCGTAGCAGGGACTCGCCTCTTACGAGTACGGGCATGGCAAACCCGATGTACCCTAGCTGGATCTATGCTCTTCTTCAACTTGTCTTGGGCTAGATCCTCTCTCTTTTATCTTTCCTATCAAGTCTCTCTAGACAAACTCTTCTTATTTCTTCCGACTCCGACGCTATTAGAGCATTCGAGGGCTAGGAGTTTCTATTTTCAACACTATCTCTCTAATGGGGAAGGCAACGGAAAACCACCCCAATTAATCTTCCC
This sequence comes from Aquatica leii, assembly GCA_035610365.1. Taxonomy (NCBI): domain Eukaryota; kingdom Metazoa; phylum Arthropoda; class Insecta; order Coleoptera; family Lampyridae; genus Aquatica; species Aquatica leii. The sequence goes on from CM069435.1 coordinate 82,568,431, forward strand.
TAGTACAAATCAACATGGCTGATACAAAAGAAAACAAGGCCCTTAGTCCCCGGCAGCCTTTTAATGGGCAAAGGGTGCGAAGAATCCCTGGAAGGTTTAAATTATTGACATGGAATGTCAGAAGTATTTTTGAAAGTGGTAAAACCCACAATGTAATCAAGGAAATGAAAAGACTAGGCGTACACATAATGGGCTTAAGCGAAACATGATGGCCCGGTTCTGGGCAATGCAATATACAAAATCACACGATATATTATTCAGGGAACAACGACCCAGAACACAGAAATGGAGTCGGCATAACATTGAATCAAGGAATAAAGACAGCGGTTAAATCCTTTATTCCTATCAATGATAGAATGCTATTATTAAAACTCAATGCTACCCCAATGAACATCAACATAATACAAACATATGCTCCTACCGCGGAAAAGGAAGACACCATTATTGAAAAGTTTTATGAGGGACTGGAGGCTCTGATGAAACAATGTAAAAGAAACGAAATAACAATCGTCATGGGTGACTTCAACGCTAAGGTCGGGGAAGGAAAACAATTAGATATCGTTTGCAGCTTTGGTCTGGGCACGCGAAATGAAAGAGGAGACAGACTAGTTCAATTCTGCGAGGAACATGAATTAATAATTAGCAACACATTATTTAAACTTCTTCCGCGCCGTTTGTACACATGGCGATGCCCTGCCGATACTCCAGGCAACATCATCAGAAATCAAATTGACTACATCACAATCCCTAAGAGATTTCGCAATGCAATCAAATCGGCCAAAACATATCCGGGCGCTGACGTGAGCTCTGACCATAACCCTGTCATATGCATGCTGGAATTTAAGCTGAATCGTATCGACAAAGAAGAGACAAGCACATCAATTGACGTTAGAAGGCTACAAATCCCTGAAATAAAACACCAGATACAAAAAACACTCAGTGAAAATTTAACAGATCTAAATAAAACCATTGATGATGACCTGATGAAATGGAGCAGATTGAAAGAAACTATTCATATAACATGCACACAGGAATTGAAAAGAGAGAATAGAAAGAAAAAGGAATGGATGACAGCAGACATCTTGGACCTAATGGAACGAAGAAGAGAATATAAAGGCAAAAAACCTATGGAATACCAAAAGACACATAAACTGATAAGGAGGGAAATAAAGAAAGCAAAAGAAGCGTATCTGATAGAGAGATGCCGCGAAATCGAACAATGCGAGAAAAAATATGACTACCACAATATGCATAAAAAGATCAGAGAACTTACATCCAGAAGGCTGAACAATCAAAGAACCCTCAGCTTATTAAACAATGAAGGACACTTAACAACAGAAACGGAAGAACTCATTACCATTTGGGAAAGATACATAGAAAAGCTCTTTGAAGACACACGCCCAGAGAATCACAACGTCACAGAGGCAATAACAGGTCCACCAAGTATGGAAAGGGAGATAATAACAGCTATCTCATCTTTGAAAGATAACAAAGCCCCAGGTCCCGATGAGGTCTACGCGGAAATTATCAAAATAATGTGCGAATCTGGCCCGATATTCCTCGATATGCTGGTGAAACTTTTCAACAGGATCTACGACAGCGGACAAATACCCGGCAACTGGATACACTCTAGCTTTATCGCCATCCCCAAAAAGGCAAATGCAAAGACCTGCGATGACTACAGACTGATAAGCTTAATTAATCACTTCACCAAAGCTTTTACAAAGATAATACAAAATAGAATATATAGGAAATGTGACTTAGACATCAGTCCAACCCAGTTTGGGTTTGGACAGGCGCTTGGCACCAGAGACGCTATTTTTGCTCTGCAGGTCTTGATCCAGCAATGCAGAGATACGAATAAGATACGAATAAGGACGTGTATCTGGGTTTCGTGGACTTCGCTAAAGCATTTGATAGCGTTAACTATGAACAACTTATATCTATTCTGAAGAAAGCAGGACACAAGATATCCGGATAATTGGCAACCTCTATTGGGGACAGACTGCTGCCGTAAAAATTAATAGCTCTATTTCACAGAACATTAAAATAAAGAAAGGTGTAAGACAGGGATGCGTCCTTTCCCCCTGCTGTTCAACAAATATTCGGAGGAAATTTTCAAGGAAGCACTTGATGGCGCTACTGAGGGCATCAAAATGAATGGGGAACTAATTAATAACATAAGATACGCTGACGACGACACAGTGATACTTGCCAATGACACCGAAGAACTACAACGACTCCTACAAAAAATTCAAGAAGTCAGCGAACGATATGGTTTAAAACTAAATTCTCTAAAAACCAAATGGATGGTCATCAGTAAACGACAACAACAAGAAAGTCAGATCACGCTACGCAGTCAGATCATAGAGCGAGTAAAGAAATACTGCTATCTTGGATCGTGGGTCAATGCACAGTGGGACCAATCTATGGAGATAAAATCCAGAATTGAGAAAGCAAGAACTGCTTTCAATAACATAAGACCATTATTCACTAGCAGAGATGTATCACTAACCCTCAAAAACAGATTAATTAAATGCTACATATTCTCGATTCTTTTATATGGGATGGAGGCATGGACCATTACAGAACCGATGATGCTTAGACTTGAGGCTTTTGAAATATGGGTGTATCGACGCATTCTCCGCATATCCTGGGTTGACCATATAATCAACGAAGACGTCTTGCGCAGGCTAGGCAAACAGAAAGAAACATCCTACACAATAAAAAAACGAAAACTAGAATACTTCGGACACGTAATGCGCAATGACAAGTACCGGCTTCTTCAACTCATTCTGCAGGGCAAGACGGACAGCAAAAAAGGGCCCGGCAAAAGAAGACACTTGTGGCTACACAACCTGCGCCAATGGGACGGCCTAACATCTATACAACTGTTTAGAACAGCAGTGAACAAAATACAAATAGCTATGTTGATCGCCAACGTCCGAAACGGATAAGGTACCAAGAAGAAGAAAATGTTTTTATTGCGAGTCTAATCTGCTGTAAGTTTTCTGTAGATATGACAAGGAATCGCGAACGCACCAAACTGTTAAAAAAAATTCAATGTTTAAACTGTGGATACACATTTCCAAAAATGAAATCTCCACTTTTCAAAAATTGAAAAAATTAGTGACGCCGGCCTATTTACATGCCATGATGTTTGTGTGAGTGCATGGATTTAAGATAACGTGATTGGACTTCTCTTTAGATATGTCACTAAAAGCTATGTTTTGTCAGCGCGACAAAAAATTATCTATAAGTCATTGGTGTTGCTGATTTATCATCTTCCAGCGATGAAGTGGTTATGGAAAACAATTCTCAAGCATTTCATGGACAAATGTTAAATACAAACAATTGGTGAATTATCATACTACTCTACTCACGCTTAATATGTACCTAGAATACTAGTTATTTGTGTTTTTTATTATTTATGTATGCATTCTTATTTTTGAAAATTGTAATAAACCTTGTTTATGATATTACGTAAGTAATTTGGTGTTTATTTTCAACACTTTCCGATAATTGCAAGGTTTGCGATATCTGTAAATTTTTAATTAATTGTTTTATTCAACTTTAATTCTTTTTTGACTCAGTGGAGCGAACCTAATGAAGTGTTCATCTAGAACACAAAACGTCAAAAAAACTAAAGTCGTTGCTTCGGTCCCTACTTCCTAAAAGAATAATAATACTTATAATTTTTTTATACAGTTTGTTGAACTATTCATATCGGTTTAGTTAATTTTATAAACTTTAATCAAACAAGACAAATGTTTTTATGTTTATTAATTTTTCATATCGAGTTAATATTGGAAAAAAATCAACTAATTTATGACATACGTATAGTGTCTTTACATCGTTTACAATTTAGCAAATCCGTTCTATTCATTATATTTGTATGGTGGTTTATTTTTTATTTTATCTTCATTATTAACTAATTGTAAACTATATTTAGACTTTCAATATAAGTATTTTTATTTTAGTTTAAAGAATTGCAAAATAAATACTATAGTAAATCAGTCACAATCTCAGACAATGTTAATCAGGCTAAATAGTAATACCAACTCAATATTTGTCATCTGATTGTCAAAAAATTAGAAATGAAGCTATTATTATCAATAATAATGTAGATATTAACAAATGTAAAAAAGCTGTAAAAGTGGTAACTAAATATATATTTTTATGTATTCGGTATTGTTCATGAGGCTAACCGTTACAAAATAAACGTTACTGTGATACAATGTGTAAAGATTCAAGTTTCATATTTCATATTTTATGTGCGGTTTTTGCAACAACTCTATGAATGAATTGTGAATTTTCCTCTTAGTTTTTAAAAGAGGTCTCTTTATCTCCCAGCTGATTGAATTGTTACCTCTCAAAGATAATATTTGTAGTTTGCCAGAGCTTGCATGAGTTTTATTTTCATCATTAGTATTTACATTACTAACATCTTCTACTTCTCTAAGTTTTGCTTTTTTCTCTAGATCACTTAAAAAGTAGAGCTTTTGCCGTATTACAATACAGGGAACCAAAGAGGGGATAGCTTGAAACCATGATCGCGATTGAAGTTATTGGGGTGTTTGATGATTTCGATGCTTTTTCGGAATTTCCTGTTGAAAAAGAACAATAACTTCAATCGCGATCGTGGTTTTGAGCTATCCCCTCTTTGGTTTCCGGTCATTAATCCTTTATTGAAAATACGCCCCTTAGCAACCGTAACCCAATCAGAGTCGACGATCCCTTTCCTTTATATACGGAAACTATTTCTTCTTAAGTCACTTCTACAAAGTTTAGAATCTGTCTTGTTTCACAAGTTGATTGCCTAACTCGGAAGTGGTTCTTTGTTAGATTATCGTTTGCTTTTTCAAGTTATCGTTTTCTTTCTTATTTTTATATTATGGCTTGTTTCACAAATGGATAACCTAACTTTTGAGAAGTTCTTAGTCAGATTTCGGTTGCTTGTTGAGTTTTGCGATTTATCTCACGCCTTGATGAAGCTCCTAACTAAAGTGGGCGAAACGTTGGCAACTTTGGTTACAACAACAATGACACGGTCCAAACCCAGAAAACATTTTTATTTTAGTATAGATTCCGGTCGTGGAAGCCTTCGCTATTACAAATACTTGTATGGCTTGTACTTGTAAAATATAAAAATGAAAATAAATTTATGAAAATACTTTTTAAAATTATTTTTCAATAGTGGATAATAATATATGGGGCATTTTAAATTTGCACAAGGGCCCCAAAAGTGTTAGGCGCGGTCCTGGATAAAGGTTACAACTGAACTCCAAAGACGAATTCTATCTTATTCTGTACTAATCAATGTACCTATTTATGTGCCACAAATATCTGAATTAAATTATTAAGTTCTACTATATGTTAATAGAAGGTTAAATAGAATGAAGCAATGTGAATTGAAAATGCAACGCTGCCAGCCGCAGTAGTGTCAACACTTAGTTCTAAAATTTCCCGTAGTGTGTCTTAAAAACGTTTAAAATTGCTTCTTCTAAACGTTAAAATAATAAAGTATACCTACCGCCAAAAACTAAAACATTTATTTGATATAACTTTGTCATTTATAAAGCAACCTTAAAAAAATTAAACTGTCTTGTCAGACGTCTTTAAGATGCGTTACAGTAGATACTGTTAAGATGTTTTTTGGAGCCACTTACATTTAGACATAAAATAGGCTTAAAAGAATATATTAAAGATCTCTAAGAATATGCTGTAAAAAATATTGTGCAAATGAAATTAAATAAAACATTTTTTATTTTAATTTTTTTTTTAAATAAATGGTTGAATTTATTATTTACTGTGAACTAATGTTAAACTTGCAGAAAACATTTGTAAATCTTAATAAATATTTTTGTTTAACAATACATTTATTAGTCCAACTTTTGCAATACCTTCATTAATTTTATTAATTTATAATAGCAGACACAAATAACAAAGTTCTTCTATCTGTTGATTCATACTATTCAAAATTTATCTAATTAGTATAGTTTTACCTTCCTATAAAGTAACGTGTTTATATAGCAATTAAAACAATATATATACGAGGGTTGTAAAGTGTAAGATTTATTGTGTGTGTGTGTGTGTGCAAACTGAAAGCTTTCTGTAACAACACATAAATGACATTAAATCTAAATAATTTTTGCGTCCTTTAGTGTAGTTTAAGTTTACCTGCTTCTATAAGTTGATTGTTACACCTTTTCAACATTCTGGTTTCTACATATTTCTAAAATTATGTTAAAAATTTGTTTAGTTTTTTATTTTGGTGTAAAATTAAAACTAAATCGTTTAATTTCTCAATTTTTTAACTAATCCACATTTATCGGTTTACTAATTTTATGAAACTGCGAATAAATGAGTTCGAATTAGGATGTTGATTAATGACACTACGGCATTTAAATTTATGATTCGTGCAGTTGAACAAAACATTTGTTTGCTTGTTCAAAAGTTGTTGCTAATTGTGTTTAGTTGGTTAAATTAAATTATCTACGTCCCACCTGGTGATCGTTAATATATTACGCATTGAAGTGTTGTCGCTCGCTTTTGAATAATTTATTGTTTGTTTCAAGTACTATTGTAAACGATAATCTTTTTAATATATTCCATAACTTAGTTATAGAAGCTTTAATGCAAGCGACTCCTACTGTTTGAAAATTTCATATAACAAAATTGTTAATATCTAGCTAATTAAGAATAATATTCAAAGATTGAGTTGATTATAATTTATTGATTTTAGCAACGGCAAATATATAAAAATTATTGTAAAAAAGCTTGAACGAAAGAGTATTTTTCAATACTTAAGATTTGATTGTAAAGTAAAATTAAGATTTATCACCGAACCGATTCCACCGGAATTTTGCTGTTTCTTTTTTATACTTTATGTGACAAATTGAAACTATAAATAATCTATTGGATTATTCTGTTCTTGTTTATTTTCTCTATTTGTTTTCAGCGTTGTATCTAAATCATATAATTTTGAAATTTGTTTTAAATTTGTTTTAAAATAACATGTAAACTAGATTTTATAGAAATAGTAAGTACAGTAGATGACAATAAATTTTTTATGGAAATTTCTACTCTAAATGTTTGTGTTTTATGAATATTTATTTATCCCAAGTGACAAAAGCGAAAAATTGTCAAAAAACATAATAAAATAATATAATGTTACATAGATGAATATTTAAAAAAAAATTATTTGCGAACAACTATAACAAAAAATATGAATTTGTTTATTAACGCGTCTACATAATTAAACACAAAAACAGGTTGCTACATTAAACTAAAGGTTATAACGATATAAAAATTACAAAACTATAGTGTTTCAAAAATAGTTTAATTACCATTTAACATCATTTCTCAATTGTTTTAAAGTTAGTTTTGTTGTATCACATTAAGGTTTTTTTCTACAGCTTATTTTAACATGCTCACCTCTGCTGGATTAAATAGAAACCACCAGTGGTCTCTTTTTGGTTGAATCTAATTTTGTTAATAATGTTACTCTAGAATATCATTAATTCTAACAATCCCCAGTAGCTAAGGTCGTCAGGAAATTAAAGCGTTATTAGTTCGAATAAATTTAAAATAAATTTATTATATAAACTAAGATGTATTTGTTACAAAAAAATTGTACAGTAGTTTAGGTAATTTTATTCTATTCGGTATATAACTAATAGCTTATTATTTAATATAAATACATTAACTCCAAAATTTGGTTATATGCAGCTCACGTATACAGTGACTAACGTCGAACGTTTTTTCGGTCTAGATACGCGAACGGTCTTTTTGATAAAACAGATTACATGACGTTTTCTTTAAATGCAATTTTTCTTAATGTGCAAATGGCGTGGCGGAAGTTTTTGTTAAGATCGGTGGTAGAAATTAAATTAATTAACGTACACACTGAATAAATACGGAAATTACAAATTTGGAGTGCTACGAAATTCTTTCTGGTAATGCACGTGTGCTGATATCAGGTTGACTTTGTTTTAATCACAAATTTACGGCGGGTTGACCATTGGTATCTATTAACGATGTTTTACACCAGTGGTTGCCAAACTTTTTTGGCTCACGGCCATCTTTTCATAGTCAAAATTTGCCCACGGACCTCTGACTGAAAAAATGGCATACATGCATGACAGAAAAATTACAAATTTTACTTAGATGTCTTAAGTGGTAAATGGTAAAAAATTAAAATAAAACACTTTGCTAAAAATGTATTTATTGAAATTATAACTTTTGTATTAAAATCTAAAAAAAAAATTACTGACTTGGATGAACCTGATGGGATGTTATGAGTGTATTTATATCCGGCTCAATATTTACGAATAGCAACCGTAAATCCCCAAGAGTACTAATTTTTTGTCGGTTTTTTTTGTGATGAGAGTCATAACAGCATTGAATTTACATTCCACCAAATAGGAAAACGGAAAAGCAATCAGCAGCTTCTGTAACATAGCCCATAATGCTAGATACAAAATTGGAATCAATTTTTGTCACCAAAAGTTGTCATATACATTTTTAAACATTAGTTTCAACTCCTGATTTGTAGATAATTTAATAAGTTGCTTCGTATTTATCCGTATTTATGCTCTGAGTTGGACTTGCAAAAGGATTCAACACCCAGTCATAAGTAAAGAATGTCTTCAAATCTTTGGTTAAGGTCCAAATAAAGCGCCGTTCAGTGTTGACAATAAACAAACAAATTTTCATCTCTATTATGCAAATTTTGAAATATTTAGAAACTGAAAACATTCTCCTCTTTCCGAGTCTTGTTTGTACAGCGAAAGTTTTGCAACAAACACAGATATTACACTTTTAACTTTGATTAAATTTAATGTTGTAATCATTGTTTTTACTCTTCAGAAATTCCAACTATGAATCAAAGAGCGAATAGAAACGATTGCACCATGCAATTTTAGATACCGAACGTATTTTTGTGTTAAGTAATAAACGATTATAGTCATCATTTTCCAAACAAAGTTCAGCAAATTATCTCTCAATAAGCAATTCTTTTTGATTTTATTAATTGCTATAAACGAAAATAATATAACCGTTACATCATAAAATTTTTCTATTTTAGTAAATAACGTTTCACTTTTCGTATCAGTTTCCAAACATTTAGCAAATAACAATTGTTGGGAAAACTTTCCTTCTTTTACAAATTTTAGATAAGCTAAAAGTAAAGCTTCGTTTCTTAGTACTGTTGTTTCGCCAAGCTTTACAGAAAATTCATATGTTTTTAAATAGTCACATAAAGAGTTTTCTACACACTAAGTCATTTTGCCGATTCTTTTTCGCACAGTATTATTACTTAGTGAAATTCTTTTTGTATTATCGAAAGCTAGTTTGTGCAACACGGTGCGTATTACCTCACGTACAGATGGTAAAATAATAATAAATATTATAAAAAACGCGCAATCCATTGTCATCTCTGTTAGATGTTGTCACTATGAGTTCTTGGAATGTAAGTGTGTACAAATATTTTTCTTTGATTGTTTGAAAAAACGTTCAATTCTTATCTTTTTTGTTATTATAGATTTTTATTAAATGTTCCTTAAGCTTATTGTTTGTTATTTGTAAAAAGAGACCCAAAAAGATATAGGAAAATATATAAATTAACTTTGTTATTTGCAACGAACCACTGTTAATTTTAATAATTTTTTTAATAAAAAGCTGCAATATAACGCTTTCTTGAATTAATTATTTAAGATGTAGAGATAAAATTTTATGTAAATGTCACATATTGTGTAGGTACTCATTGTATATCAAATAATTTTTCAAGAAAAATAAATATTTTAAAAGTTAATTAACAACATATAATAATACAGTAATATACAGTAATTCCAAACATTTGCGATTTTGATTATTCGCGGAAGTAAAGAAAATAAACAAAAATATGAAGTAGTAACCTATAAGTCTTAGGGTGTATTACATTAAATTATTGAACCTAAAATGTACATGTCAAACTTCTTACACAGAATCAGTGATAATATATTCTTTAGAAACACATCTGTGTTAGAAAAACTTACAAGCTCTTCTTAAATTTTTAATAAAAAAGAAATCCTTAATAAATGTTAAGGGATTACTGTACTAATAACTTTAATATATAAATTTTATAATCAACTTAAACAATAAAAAATTTAATCTAAAAAGAAACATCAATTTTATTCAAATATATTTACGTAACGAAAGTACGTTATCTACGTAACAATACAAAACATCTTTGTGTCTAAGACTAGAAAAATTTGTTGTATGCACTTTATATCACGCATAACACAGAACTATATTGTTGATTAGATGCACGACTTTTTTATAGTTCATATTATAGACTACTTGGCGCCTGACTCACCGCGATGCCTGTTATTAGTTGTACTTTATGCATCTGTCTAAATTATAATATACTTAGGACGTAATAATTGCTAATAACTAATTTACTGTTATTTATTTTAACTTCCATATTAATAAAAGTGTGTCACAATTTTTCAATTTTACACTAAACCTTGCGCAGATCCTTTGATGTTGTTCAGAGACTCCAAAATCAATTATAATTTTTACAGAGCTTTTGAATGATGCCGGGGATCCCTAATGGTCCTTAAGGACCACTTTGAGAACCACTGCTTTAGACAATTCTAACACGGTGAAATTTAATTACAGTGTGTTGCGAATTAATTGCAATTGCAAACTGAAGTTTCCGGTGAGTTAAATTCAGGTAAGTGTTCTGAAAATCAATTATTGGCTAGAATTATTGATTTTAGAGATCTCGGTCTGAAACCAAGCCGTAGCGGTGTCGAACGTATCAAAAAATCCTAAGTCGGCTGGCGTAATCAATCAATGCGCCAAAGTCAACTACGTTTACGTTTAACAAATCCTACACCAACTTGACGTAGCAATTCTTTAATTACTTTAGTGGTTAAAGTTTGGTAGTTGCAAATAGCACCCGATACAGTGGAAGCTGATGATCAACGCTGGGGGAAAGCGTTTTGACGTGACAGGGGTTATACACAACAGAAAAAGTTAAATGAGAAAATCGTGAGAGTTGGAAAGTTCAGAAAAAAATTCGCATTAGAGTATTCTATTGCTGAAAAGTCTAAACATAACACAGCAGCTGTTCAGTGGTTTCTAATGATGGTTTAAACAAATACATAAACAAATCTTTTTACATTCTTAGTACAGTCAAAAATGTTATGTCGCGTTGTATTTAAATACATTTTTTGAATTTTTCGGTTGTAATGTTTACTACCTAATCAACAACTTTATAGTTTTCTACATCTGGATATAAGTGGTATATAACTCCGTTCCTACGAGATGGCGGTGGCTACAGATTTTATTCACATAATATTCTTTTGTTAAGGCTAGAATTAAAAATAATCTGGTGGTAATTTATGTAATTAAAACGAAATGTATTTATAATTACAATTCTATTATAATATAGATGTCTATAGCAAACGTTAGAATTAATTAATTAATTATCGTATTTATTCTATTGTGTCGTGTTTTAATTTTTATCGCCACTTAACGAATAATAGATGCACTATTATCAATTATTTATACAAACAAAAGTTTTTGTAAATTTTTTTTGCTAATAAAATAAAATTTAAAAAAAACGAAATTTTACAAAGTTTTTGCATTTATTATACACGTATAAAGTACAATTTTATTGTTATTATTAAAGACTAAGCTAATCGTTGTTAATAAATTCACTAAGCAAACAATACGATTAACTCCTGCATATAAGCAACGAACAATCTTCTAACACCTTAATAAAAGCTTTTATTGTACAAAATTTTAACGTTTTTAATATAGTATTTATCTACTGTTAACGTTATGTTAATTTTGCAGATTTATTCTGCTTATCGAACTGTTTTGCTTAACTTTGTTATTAGATATTTACTTAACTTACCAACTCTGCTTAGTTGTTTTTAGTAAGAGAAGTTTTGGTATTATAATAACACGTTACCTCTCATGTAATTTGTTTCGCGTTTAATTTTTGATTCATCTATTGTTCTTTTTATGGTTTTCTACGTAATATTTTGGTAAGTGATATAAAAAGTTGAAAAAGTAGTTAGACAAGAAGTCAGTTGCAAAAACTTTTTTTTACCATTATCTCTTAATTTTGGAAAGTAAAGTACCTGAAAAGTTTGCGTTGCGGAATTAAGCATCGCTTGTGCATGAATTTTTTATTAGTACTTTAATAAACACAAATTTAAATCTTGTAAAAATGTTTATATTGATTTAACATTTTCAGATTTATTTTTAAGCACGATCATTGTTTACACAAATCGCAACGAAACGTTTGATTTACATAAATAAAGCAAGCTGCAATTTATTTAATCGGTTTAATGACAAAAACAATTTTAAATGAAATTTACAATATAACTAGTAAAATCAGCGGCCGGCGGCGTGAGTAATAGATCTACATATAAAGTAATAGTAAATACACTAGTAAACGGAAAAAGGAACTAAATAACCTTGTTTATCCAAAATACTTCTCCGACGTGGTCTACACTCATGAATAATATTTCTGGAAATTTGGAGCTTCATCCATGCTAATATTTAACGTGAAATATGGCCAAAACGTTCACCACAAGCCACCCAGCTGCTATGCTTTATTTATTATTTTACCTAGGGGTGGTTCCAATATGGTCCCGGCACCGCGACTTGTAGATTTATTGTACTATTGTTTTCTACCGTTCTAGAATACCTGTATCTTTGACAAAGTCCAGGATTTCAGTAGGGCGAATCTTCGTTACTTCCTCTTGTGTAATCCTTTCATTTCCAAATAGGCGTTCCCTTGCCCTTGTGAATGCTGCACAGTGGCAGATGACGTGGTATGGAGTTTCTTCCTCCTCACCACAACCCCTGCATACCGCGCTATCAGTCAGTCCCATTTTATGCAGGTGTTTGTTTAAACGACAGTGGCCAGTCACCATCTCTGTCGCAAGTTTGATCTTTGTCCTACTTAACTTTAAGATGGACGTTGCTAAGCCCCCGTCGGGGGTTTCCAGAAAAACCTTAGAATGATCCTGTCTTGGGACTTTCGACCAGTGTCTGCAGTGCTCTTTCGTGAGTATTGCTTGAATCTCCTGTTTGGCTGTGTTATATGTAATCCCACAAGCCGGTTCAGGGCCTATGAGTCATTTCACGCTTGCCACCCTGGCAAGCCCGTCAGCAACCTGGTTACCCGCAATTCCCGCATGCCTAGGTGCCCACACTAATGTAACTGTATTACACTTACCTAGTGCGTTTAGCATTTGTGTGCATTCAAATACTAGCCCTGAGTTCACCACATATGATTCCAATGCTGAAATCGCTGCTTGGCTGTCTGTGACTATAAAGATTATCCTTTTAGAAAGGTTATCTTTTAATAGTTGAGCAGATGCTGTCAGAATTGCATATACCTTGGCTTCGAACACGGTCGCTTTTTGACCTAGACTTAGACCTAGAGATTCTGCAGCCCTGTCCCTTGCTCCCGTACACTCCAGAGCCAGTGCCCTTAGTGGTTTTTGAGCCATCTGTGTAATACACGATTCCATTCAGCTTTGTTTTGTTGGAATTGTTCTCCCAGTCGTAACGGGTGGGGATTGTTGTCTTAAACAGTTTAATAGGACAAACTGTTTTGGATATTCTCTCAGTTATCATACTGAGGTTTTTGTCTTTAGAGATCTCGTCAAAAATGGTCTAATGCCTCACCCTTGACGATTCCTCCTCGTCGTTGACTCTCAGGCGGTATGCTCTTCTGAGTGCCTCCGCCCTAGTTAAATTCCATTCATCCCTGGGGATTTGTATGTATAAAAATTTTTTACTGCCCACCTAATTTTGGTTAGGTTCACTATCTGATGAGCTAGAACCCAATCTGTCCTGTTTCCCTTCGAGAGGGGTTCCAGAATTGTTGATACGCTAGCGTCAAATTTGGTGAGGGTCTTTGATCCCAGAAGCTGTGACTGGAGCAGAAACTCCAAGGTCTCCTTCACGGTTTCTGTGTAACCTCCCACACTTTTCTTCAAGGAACCGATTCTAGACTCTAACGCTATCTCTAGCTATAATGCACGATCTGGGATTGGTTTCGGTTGGCTCAGCAATGAGCCGCGCTCCTCTCAATCCCAAATTTCGTATTTGCTCTTTAAAAGTCCAAGGTTCTTGTACCAGGGCTACATCAATATGACGTTTATTCATATAAGCACAGGGGGCAGCAGATGCCGCTCTACTGTGAGGCAGGTTTATTTGTACAAGTTTAAGCATTTAAACCTGTACCTACCAACTGGGGTGTAATGGATGACGCAGTGGGCTGTGGTTCCTCTGAGGGCCCCTCAACCACTGTCGTCACTTCGCACTCCATAGTGGTCGCCTCTTCTCCCCTCACCTTCGTCTTGGAGAGGAGTTTAAACGTCACTCTAGTGAAGTTGACGTAGGGACTATAGTTGCAAATAGCCCCCATCTTGTCCCAGGAAGTTTGGTCCATAAGGACAATTAATGTTTGTCTTTTGGGACCCCCCTTCCTGTCCACTACACGCCAGCTGCTGGTTACAACACCAGCATTCTGGATCTCGATCCTTTTCAGAATCTTTACCGGAGATCCAGGCGTGTGCTCGCACTGGTTTTGGAAGGTCTTTCGTTTCGAGGAATCGAAGTTTAGCTCCCTTCCACGGGGCTACTCTCCCTAGCTCCGTTCTCAACCAATCCACCGATACCTGGTCTGCGCATGTAATTAACAGCGCTCCCCCTCAGTGGCGACACAATTTGGACAAAACCGCTCCAATGGACAGTGTGTCAATTCTATCGAGGATCCAGGTTTTAATTTGCCCTGTTTCTTCCTCCGACAGCGTGCACTCTAGGTCTTCATGGACAAAAGCCATTTTGAAGCCTGTTGCTGCTTCGCTGAAAGTTCTGGTGTCCTTTTTGGTCCCAGACTTTGCCTTTTTTAAGGTACCTCCCTTGGGAGTGCTGTCGTCAGACCGGTGTCGCTTTTGCGTCCCAGTCCTAGAGACAGCTTTATTCTGTGAGGTGCTTGGTTGCCCCTCTTTGGCGGTGGCTACAGATTTTATTCACAAAATCTTCTTTTGTTAATGCTAGAATTAAAAATAACCTGGTAGTAATTTATGTAATTAAAACGAAATGTATTTATAATTACAACTCTATCATAATATAGATGTCTATAGTAAACCTTAGACTTAATTAATTAATTATCGTATTCATTCTATTGTGTCGAGCTTTAATTTTTATCGCCACTTAACGAATAATAGATGCACTTTTACCAATTATTTATACAAACAAAAGCCCCCTGCTTCTCTCATCGCCTTTCTTAATTTCCGCCGCGCTGCCCTGGAGAGTTTTTTACGCTCACCAGTACCAGGTGCCCCGGCGGAAGGTTTTGTTTTTGTTTCTACTTGGTTCCACAAGTGTGAGGGAAATAAAATGTCCACACGTGCGGTGCCCCTTGCGACTGATTACAACGGAGTGGCAACCCGGTACTCCAAGGTTGGGGCCAGTAAATGCTGATTCTCTATTCAGCCACGCATCTCCTCGGTCCGGCCCCTGGCCCTTGAGATTTAGCATTTTGTTGAGGTTGTCTCCTCTTGGTCCAAGCGGTTAAGCCGAGACCCCCCGCACCAACCTGAGCACTCCAGGTTCGCGCATGATATATCGACATGGTTGATGCATGTGGCACATCAAACAAATATCGGCGCCGTTATACCA
This sequence comes from Aquatica leii, assembly GCA_035610365.1. Classification (NCBI taxonomy): domain Eukaryota; kingdom Metazoa; phylum Arthropoda; class Insecta; order Coleoptera; family Lampyridae; genus Aquatica; species Aquatica leii. The sequence continues at coordinate 82,584,133 of CM069435.1, forward strand.
TGTGCAAGTCTTTGGCTACGACACGACAGCCGGGCGGAGTAGCTGGTCCACGATGCTGTCTTTGGTTGCTGCGAGTCCTTGTTCATAAGCGACGAGCAACCTTATCTCTAGCATTAACCTAAGCATCACATACAATCATTCACTTAGACCGTTCCCCTATCCGCCACCTGGGGGCACGCCTGGTAGGGTGCCGTCCCTCAGGCAGCTGCTATGCTTTAATTAACAACGGTGCCAACGGCTAATGTTGAAAAGGGCGACTAAATGAAGTCGCAGGTCGGCTCTAAGTACCTTCAACCGACAAAAAACAATAACTCATTCGTTTCAAGCTGGTAACGGTGGGAAAAAAAGTGGCATTTCTTGAGGAAGCTTTAAATTTAAATATAAATCCAAAACATACCGCCCACCAAAATCACTATAACAGCGTAATTTTTTTATTTGTTCAAAATGAATTAAATCAATCGCCTAACAAGTCAACAACTATAATACTAAAAACAAACTAATTTAAAATAAAATGAATAAACAATTAACCAAGAGGTTTATGCTGCGGCATAGACACAGTGCCAAGTTTAAATAGATGTCTTTTAATCAAACCTCGCGCGGACTTGAAGGTGGCAACACAAGCAGTGTCTTCCTTACGAGAACGTAGAGTTACGATGCGACCCAGTTGCCATTGCAGCGGTAGAACTCGTTTTTTATCACCACTAAACTGTCCACTAAAAGGGTAGAGGAAGGTTGATTCCACTTTGCGCGTTGTTGGAGAGTATGTAAGTACTCATAGTGCCAACGACGCCAAAATTCTTGTTGACAAAACTAAACAAAACGCCAACGTGACAAACGATTTAATGGGAGGGACGTGACATCCTTGTCAGGTAGAGTGGTCAACGGCTCAAAGGTCAAGAAGTGCCTAGGAGTGAAAACAGGCAAATCATTAAGATCCGAACTCATCGGATACAATGGGCTTCAGTTTGGATTAAGACTGTATTAAATTCTTCATAAGTGAAGGTTTGTTCACCAAACACACGCGGCAAGTGGGTCTTGACAAATTAAATCCGACCTGCCACAATCTATCAAAATACGGAGAGGCAAGAAGATTAAAATGCCATTTGATAGCCAATGTGTCAGCAGACTGTCGACCCAACTTTTAAAGTATACGATACAATAAAGTTGGTACCACAGTCACTGTCACTACAACGACCCCGTCGAGCAAGAAAACGACGGAGAGCCGCAAGAAATGCCTCCGTAGTCAAGTCTGAGACCACTTCTAAATGGACGACATGGACGACAAAGCAAACAAATATGCAGATGTAGTCTTTGTAGATTTTTGCTCTTCTCACTCGACCTAATGTCAAAAGAAACCGGCGTAATCAACGCCAACTCAAAAAGAACGGTTTCACTTGGGACACACGGCTGACACATGGCCGTACACGAAAAAAAACGAAAACAATTTAACAGAGAATGCTTAATTGCACGACGTGCTGATAAATACAAAATTTTTGTGACAATAAAAATTGCAATGTCTGCAGACCGGGATGTAAATGCACCCGATAAAAATGCTTAATTATCAACTCTGTAAGTCGATGGGAACGGGGCAGCAAAAAGGGGTGCTTAGCATCCGAGGATAATTTGGAGTGACAAAGACGTCCACCTACACGTAATAATCCTTCATTGACCATAAATAAAGATAATTTTCTAATGAGTTTAGAACAAAACTTGCCTTGGCGAAGCAATAAAGTTGTTGCGGAAAATGCTAATTGCTGCACAATTTTACACATGAATAAAAGTGCCTTGTGCAATTCTGCGGATAAAAGAGCCCCTGTGACACGGTCCTTGTTACTACAATCTGCAAAACAGAATACGTAAGCAACAATACCTTGTATTTTAGGAAAGGAGAACAACTTGTCCAATAAATTACGTACCCAATGATTTTCTTGCTGGGTGATCAACACGACAGTTCGCTCCTCCAAACGAGCTTCTTCTTCTGGTTGGAATTCAGCTGAATGATCGAACAAATCATCAAAGGCCAGATCAGCCGGGTTTTGTCCGGAACGGACATGTTGCCAGTATTTTGGCAAAATTCGCTTCTGAGCGAAGCTTACACGATTCAAAACAAAGGGGCGCTAACGATGCGGCGACGACTTAATCCAAGTTAAAACAACAGTGAAGTCGCTCCAAGCAAATATCCTTTCAGTAGTTACCATGGTTTCGTAAGGGTCTACAACAAAGTCCACTAGTTTTGACAACAATACTGCAGCGCACAACTCGAGACGAGGAATTGATAATACTTTCAAAGAGGCAACCTTGGATTTGGCAACTACAAGATTGATACGGATATTCTTGGCGTTATCGATAAAACAAAAATAGATCACACAAGCATAACCTACTTGCGAAGCGTCACAGAAAACATGAAGCTGACATGACTCGTACGACATATGCGGTAATAATCAAGAGAATTTTAATGCCACCAATGAAGGAAGTTTTCTTTTAAATTAAGTCCATGACTCACAGACATCCGAAGGAGGGAGGTCATTCCACCCGAGACCTAAAGCCCAGAGACGCGGAATCAGTCTCTTGCCAAATAAAATTACTGGAGATAAAAATCTTAATGGATCGTAAGATCTTGTACCTTAACCGTGAACGAAAATGCGTCACAGTTGGATTGCCATGTAGGCCAAAAATTTTTACAACCGACTCTGCGTTTTCGTGGAATGTTAACCGTTGTATTTGACAATGTTCGGCGAAAAGATCGTCTAACAACAAAATATCATTACTGACCCATTTGCGCAGCTCAAAACAACAATTCCGCAAGCTGACTCTTTAGCTTACAAGCAGCCTCTAAAGTGTCTGCCCCGGACGCAACATCGTCCACATACAGATCCGAAAGAATGGCTTGCGCAGCAAGCGGAAATTGTGTTTGAAATTTTCTGCCAACTGTAGCAGACAACAAATGGCCAAATAAGGCGAGGGTGACATTCCATAGATCACAGTGTTCAAACGATGGGTTTGAATGTCTTCTTTTGGAGATGCTCTACACCGAATTAATTGATATTGACAATGTGGTTCCTATATTAATATTTGTCGATACATTTGGCGTATATCGCAAGTAAAGACAATACTAAGTGATCGAAAACAAAGCAAAATGGTTACTATGTCATTTTTCAATTTAGGCCCAACAAGTAGAAAACCATTGAGTGACTTGTTGTGTGCGTCGCGCGAAGAAGCATTGAAAACCACACGAATTTTTGAGTGGCCTGCTTCAAGTTTAAATACACAATGGTACGGAATAACATAACAATGGCTTTCTTCGGAGGGTGCGGCAAAAAGTGACATATTGCCGGATGCGAGGTAATCTTTCATAAATGCAGAATACATGCGTCAGACGTCAGGTATTACGTCACCGTATTATTGAACGTGGGCGAAGTTTGGCGATCTTTGAAAGGCAACAAAACACTAAAACGACCAGAATGATCACGAAAATGCGTATTAGCAAATAAATTCTCGACCTGATCATCTTCAGGTGAGACGACGAGTTTGGTGGGGACTTTCTCCACCTCCCAAAACCTTTTAAAGCGACATCCAAAGAGGTGTCTGATGTCATAAAAAACTAATATTTTGGGACTGTAGTCACATGACTTGTGGTACCCAAAAGTATCCAACCGAAGAGGGTTTCGATAGCAGCCGGACGCACGCGTCTCCCGGCACGGAACCCTCTCGGACAACAAGACCGAAAACATCTGCTCCTAGGAGCATATCAATTGATTCTAGCATATTCCAATTGGGATGTGTTAACTTTCAACCCTAATTAAAATCGGACGGAGGTAATGGGCAACTTGGAAGATCGGCACAAATTGTTTGCACAACCACTGCTTTGACAAAAAACAATTTATAAATGAAATTTACAATATAACTATAGTAAAATCAGAGGCCAGCGGCGTGGGTAATGGATCTACATATAAAATAATAGCAAACACACTAATAAACGGAAAAAGGAACAAACTAACCTTGTTTATCCAAAATACTTCTTCGACGTGGTCTACACACATGTATAATATTTCTGGGAATTGAGGGCTTCATCCACGCCAATATTTAACGTGAAATATGGCCAAAACGTCCACCACAAGCTACCCAGCTGCTATGTTTTAACTAACAACAGTGCCAACGGCTAACGTTGAATCAATCAAGTCGCAGGTCGGCTCGTAAAAAAGTTCAACCAACAAAAAACAATAAGTCGTACGTTTGTCGGGTTTCGGGCTGGTATTGGAGAAACAACAAAAGAAAGGGGTATTTCTGAGGGAAGCTTTAAATTTATATATAAATCCAAACCAATCATAAACGGCATTAAGTTAACATTTCTGTTAAAGCATTAAAAGTCACCTCCAGTCTAAACTGAAGAAAAAAAACATCCAGTTAGTGTTAAAACTTTACTACAAGAATTAATCAGTGTTAACACCAAACTAAAATTGTGTTTTTCAAAATACAAGAAACTTTTAATTTCTATCTTTAATGAATTTAATGCAACCAATTACAAGTCTACCAACCAACGTTAGTGATTCATTATTAATTATTTAATTTGTTAATATTAACTTGCGTAATTAAAAACCTACATAGACTTATTTCATTTTTATTTTAAATATTTTGCGTTAATTGATCTACGTAATTATTTTTCTTTGTTTATTAAATACTTGTTAATTGCTTAAAGTATAATATTACTATATATTATAAGTCAATAAAAATTGAAACAAAATATTAATGAATTTACAATAATTAAATGTAGTTGATATAGTTAACAACACTTATATTAAATTTTGTATTAATGTGTGCCACTATTTTTAGTTTATTAAAATTGGTATTAGTAACATAAATTTAAATATTACAGTAAATTGGGCGTTACATTATACATTTAATCATTTATTTTATGAAATTGTATGTTATTAAACCACTGTAATCGATACGGATTAGCATTTAATTATCACGATAATAATAACTTTCATACATAAACCTTTCGGTTAACCTTAAAGCAAACAAAATATGAACAGCTAAAATATTACATTGTCACCACGTGTAATTTTAAGATGACATTTTCTTGTATAATTAGCGTAATAAATCTGTTTGTACATTAAATATAAATTAATCAGGTAATGTATAAATAAACCAGACGATAATATTAATCTAAAATTAGATACGTTTGTTTTGTATACAAACAAAAATTTGATGACGTGTTGGTTAATAGGTTTATTGAAATTGATTGTCTTTAATTTGTTTTTTATAGTCAATTTCCGTTATCATCGAATTAAAAAAATACAAGACAAAATGTGAAGATATTGGTCAATATCAGAAAAATGGTAGTAGTGCTTTCGGTTATACTTTCAATATCGAGATATTACCTGCTATAAAAAACAGAAGTTAGAAATGGCCAAAGCTTCGAAATTTTCTCAAACAGGTAAACCGTAAAATGTCAAAATGGTGATGGAAATCGGGTGGTATGACATTCCGTTAAAAGCATTTCCGGATCAGCGACCGATTTTAACGTTGTGGATGGAAACAGCCAGTCGATATGACTGCTATTCAATTTCCTCAAATATAAATTTTGTTATGTCATGGAGAAATGATAGACTGTTTGGTTTATAACTTCAAGTATATCTAAACAAATAATTATTGTTTACAGGAAGCGTTTATATTTGATCAAATAAAAACCTTTAAGCGAATAATTTCTCACGGCGTGGCATTTCAGTTTCCGTGGAACATCAATTTCAGTACTAAGTTTCTAGGTTCTCCTGGAGACAATAAACGATAATAGCGTTTAACAACTAAGGCAATTTTGGTGAAATGTAAACCAGGAAATAGCAGTTTGCAAGTATTTAACTATAAAACGCGATAAGATCAGACTTACATGGCAGAACGATTCTGTTATAATGCGGAATCTTAAACCTTCCAACACAAAACGTGAACTTTAATGTATTTACAGACAAACTTGCTGAAATAACTATTTAATTAGATAAACGGAAAACTCTGACGTCTTGCATTTCAGCATTGTTAAAAGCTCGTTTTACGTTTGGACAACCGTTTTGTCAATTAAATTTAGAAACTTAAAATCTGTTGTATTCTCTAAACAGAGCTTCACAATTCTCAGCGTATTATGAAACTACCGAGTCCGAAGTAGTCGGAAGGAAGTTATACCTCACAATAACATTTGTCAGGTTCTGGAATGGAATTATCCTGCTCCAGAGAACGGCGACAAATTCGATTATGTGGGTCTAAAGTGCTTAACCCTTAGAACATCCTCCTCGAATACAATTGTAACACTCTCGTTTTCCACTTTTTCTTTAATTTTTTTCTTAACCGACGTTTGAATAATTTAATTGCATCGCTAATACAGAATAACTTATACATCCGTATCTGTTTTAACTTAACCGTTAAATTGAGTTTTTCTTTTAAAGAAAGAAAAAGATGCCAAATAAAAAATGGAAGAAAAAACGCAAGTTTAGAAGGTAATATTTAAAGTAAATGCCGCTCGAAATGATTAACTATCGTATAGCAAACGTTATACCGGTACATCTGAAATTGATGGTGATGTACTTTTCAGGTCATCAGCGTGTTCGTAAATATTGCAACGCGGATGTCACGGACACATTTCAGAGTATTTATACAATTATATTTTTTATTTTCTAAATTAGATCTGCAAAAAACAAGTTCAAAGCTCGTTGATGTATTAAATGTTTGTAAAATTAAAAATAAGGCTAAACTTGGTTTTCACTTTCATTCGTTCACGCGATTGTCAGATCTTTCAGTTGAATTGAGTTAGATTAATAATTACGTTTTCCAGTTTCTTAAAGCGAATACAGCAATGAATTAATTAAACTAAAACATCTGAATAGTATATACCTTAAGTATAAAAATTAATGTGAATATGTATTTTGGATAAATTTAAGAAAACATTTTGTTGTAGTATAAAAGCGTTTCAAACAGTAACATATGTTAATTATTCAAAAATTATTAGTGATCATACGAGCAAAGTATAACTTTACTATGTTGTTGCAAATTTAACAATTAATTTATGTAAACACAATACGATTATTTATATTACTAATTTACTAAACTACAATAAATAACAAACTAAGAAAAATATAACTAACTAATTAATAAAAACAACTTACTAAAAAAATTATATATTACTGCAGATTTAAATAAACACCGTTTGCAATAGGACAATTACAATCACGTTTATTTATACCCGACGCGCGTGAAAACACTGAGTATGCACATCGGCGCGTAATTTTTTAAGACTGACGTCAAGTTTTTAGTTTACCTTGTTTACTTTTGCTTTATACTTAACTAAAATATTCAGTTAGTTTCTTAAATCGCCTAAAATATGTTTACATTATATTAATTTCTTTTTTCTAAAATTTTGCATGCTGTATGAGTTCAAGTTTTGCAAATAACTTACATATGTTTTTATTGAGTTTCTGTTTAGTTTAACTTTATTGATCAAATTTTTTTAGTATATATTGTAAAAACTTAACGATTTCTTGTTTGGACTTTATACACTAATTTCCATCATTCTTTTTATTTCAGGTTTCTTTTGTCAACTTTTTGTGTGTATTTTGTTCTCATCATTATTTTATTGTTCTTCTCTTTCAATATCTAATAAGATGCTATAACCCGGTAGTGTTATTTCCTATTATTTTGTCTTTAGTAGTTTAGAAAGTTCAAACGGTACAACATTAGGTTAAAGTTTTATTTTACTAATTTAATAGAGGAATACTTACCTAAAAATCAAATGAGATGTAAAATAATTTTATATTAAATGCCGTTATTTTTTTAAAAGAAGTACTTTTTATGTACTTTGTACATTTCCAGAGGATACTAAAATGTCACAGTTAATGGTTGCATCCGGTAAGATGTGTAAGGTAAAATTGTTAGAAGAAATTCCAATTCTAAATGATCTTAATATTTTTCCTGAAAGTTTTTTATGTTTTATAACCGCAAATGCTTTAGCATTCTGTAATTGTTATTCTATTTTTGTACCATTGACTTTTTTCTGGCCCTCGTATTTACGTTTGTTTTAATGTGGCGTTTGCATTCGTTATTTATTCAGTTCTTTTAAAAAATTTGTTAGTTCGTTGACGTATTTTCTAATCATCTTTGTTATTTCAAATTTTAAATAAATAAATTTTGTTTTCAAGTAAATGTTGTATTTTAGAAGTTCATTGACGTATTTCAAATTATTGATACTTTAAATTTTAAATATGCTTGAGTTTTAAGTTTCTTAGAGACCATAAATTGTATTAAAATATTTAATTTTGTCAGAGGTTAAAGGAATATATTTGGTTTATTAATTATCTTTTTCTTCCAAACCTAATTACTTTCAAGAAACATTTGTTTGTTTAAAAGTTCTAATAGATTAATCATTAATTGGTTATTTTCGTTGAATTTACTTTATTGCCTGGAAACATTTTGGTACTTAATTCTCTTGCACGTGCTTTTGACTGCGTCATGCTTTGTAGCTGTATCCTTGTTCAATTTAGTGTTTTTTTAACAACTTATTGCAAGTCATATCATATATTGTAATGTTAGTGATCACATGTATATAATGTTTTGACTAGATTTAACGTGCGTAGTAATTACACAGTTACGTTTTTGGTTCAATAAAGTTGGTAATTAAATTAATACATATCAAGAAATTTTGGTAATTACATGTTCTAAAAGTGTGTTGCCTATACTATTGTACTACGTTCTCGGTATCAGACGCCGTTATGTACGCTGGTATTAATTAGCTCGGGTAGCTCAGTAAAGATTGTAACACAATAATTAAGAAAAGATTGTAATGTCAAAGTTGCATTTGTTCTGTTTAGTAATTTGCAACAAGGAGTTTCCGATTTGAATTACATTTTGAGACCTGTCGTATAGACAACTTAGATTACAATTCTTTATTTTGATTTTGTTTAACACTACATATATATCCTAATGTTTCACGTTACTTGGTTTTTTGGATTTCGTAAAGTACTGATTTACCACTACGAATAACGTAAGTTGGTGGAAGATTTTGATGCTGATATAAGTTCGATCTCGCTTATGACGTTCTTTTCCATTTTGAAAACTCAAATGTAAACCACGAAAGGTTATAAATTTGCTTCTTATCAAGCACATGTGTTTGAAACTAGTCGTTAGATGTACTCACTCAAGAATTTATCTGCATAACAGCTATTCACACAAAAATTTTCTTTTGGGCTGACGAAATTCAACCCTTTTTGGTAGGTTTTACAAAATGGCGATTTAACGATAACGTTTTTTTTAGTGTTTCTTTTTTTTGGTTGGTTTCTTCTTTCTCATACTTTGGTAATAATACTTCCTTCTAATACGGATGAGTTCATTACTTGGCTTTTCGGCGATGATTACGAACTCATTTGCAAATCACTGTTCCGGCTATTACTCAAAGTAACGACATATTAGGTCTACAGTATCACCACCAAAGTAAGTGGTTATAGATACCCGGATACTAGCGTAATCACTTATCCGACATCTACAAAACGCAGGTCAGATCCTTCCGTTTATTTGCCAACTACAATAAAGGTACGCTGTACCGTGACCTGCGTAAGCACTACCTTCGATTAATAGCATCCTAATTAATTTGTTTCTATTATTTCTACATGTTATGTACGGTTGTTAAATAGACAAAAATCATTTCATAAATTAATAATTAGGCTGATTCAAAATGTAAAAATTTAGATAAGGCATTGCATGTCGATAATTAACTTCGTGATACAGGAACATTAAACCTGAAATCCAAATAGGTTACTATAAACTTGTACTATCAACGTTTACCTGTTAACACGCGTTAAGTTAGTTTTTTCTTATTGTCCTAACTACAGGCAATTTAATTTAGGGGCTCTTACTAAAATTTGATATAACCTCACTTCATTTTGTTATTTCTTAAAATCAGTGACGTGTACTGTGTATAATCGCCTTCTTGAATTTATAACCGTACAGTGGCGTGCTATTTGTAGTTTATAAAATGACTTAATTATCTTGATACATGTTAATCTATTTTCTGTGATAATAAAATTGTTATATTGTTATTTCTTTGCGTTTTGTGTATCTAGGTTTTCTCTTCCTAAATTATCATTTGTTCTGATACTTTGATCAGGTTTGTGGGAGTTACCTGCTGCTGACTATTAGTTCTATTCAGTTATCGCTAATAGCAGTAGCTTGGCGCTTTTAAATATTTTCGCCAGTTTAGAACTCCCCCACTCTTCGATTTCTAGCGGCTATATCCTTTACTTTGTCTATCGCTACGTAACAAGGTAACAAATTTATATAATCATTTATAAAAACCATAAATTATAACTATTAACTTCTATAATCCAATAAAATAAAAATTTAAAAAAAACTTTATCGTTGTCTTGTTGTCTTTGAACAAGTTGCAATTGCGGCAAGTATTGTCTGTCAGCTCCAAAACAAAGTTAAAATATAGCATCACTTTACTACGTTTTAATTTATGGTTTCTAAGAGTTGGTTTCAAGAGAATGGTGATGTGTTGTAGATTTAAATTAATAAATAAGAGCAGGTATTAACAGAAAACCAGAAAACACACAAGTGAGCACTAACAAAACTTGACGCCGGAATTTAACCTCTTGTGTTTCTTAATAAAACAATACTTTCTAAGAATAAATAATGTCACCGGTAATTACGAAACTTTACAGGCAGGTGCAAGGTGTTGTTGTGGACAACTTTTAATTGAATAGACGTTAATCGGGCCACTAATAAAATTAGGAGGGTTGTTAAGTGAAAAAAGCTAATGTTAAATTAAATTGTAAGTGAAAATGAACAAATGCGGTAAACTTAAATAGGTAACTTTAACGAATACTGGATAACAATCTGGTGAATATGTCGCAACACGGTAGCAGACTAAATATTTACTTTATGCAATTCAACGAGTTATAAACTAAACAATTTTATAACTCGTCCAATTACATAAAGTTTTTGTTTGACATACGAAAATAAAATTAAATAATTAAATAAGTCCTTGATCCGGGATAACCCAACCTTGTAAGAATTGGTAGTTCTCAACAAGGACTTTTATGGAAGTACTACAAAGTCCGAATAACCATCGTCAACATTTGGGCCAGCAGTTTGCTTAGCTTTGCAGGTATTAAGGCAGCGATGCTAGCACTAATAGAAATAAACAGATACACAACTACACAAATTCAACACTACTAATAATGATGTGCGAGACGATGATAATAATTCCAATAAATTAGAAATGAAGTCGGCCCGGGTAAATAACAGCGTAATCGTAGTCAACAAATCTTCAAGTCGTTTGAGTGATCCAGGTAACAGTGGTTGTTAATAAAACAAAAGTCATTATTCTGATTCGGTTGTCTGTAGACAAGCAGAAAACGGTTGTCAAAATATATCTCGGGAAGAAAAAATCGGTTTTCCGGAAACGGATTTTGGACGGGGCGAGTTCCACTGGGACAGATTTCTGCAGAGAGTTTTCCGGAAACGCATTTCGGGCGGCAGAAGCATAATAATAATTTCAACGTGCACATGGTCCTGGACTTGGTGTGGTGTGGGTAAAAGTCTACACGCAATTCTAACAAATGTTTATAAATTGCTTAACAATTGTTTTACAGGATTTCGTATCGTTACATTATGTTCTTTTGTAATAATTTTTAAAATTGATCTTTGTTAACTTATTATTGGCGTTTATAAAACATTATTTATTTTTTTTCTTTTGTTACTTGGCTGATTGTATTTTTTATTTTCTTTTGCTGTATTTGTTGAATTATGCTGGAATATACACTAGTAGTAACTTGAACCTCATCTTGTGCAAATCAGTAAGATATTAATATGAAAAAAATATAAAAATGCGCAAAAAAAGGAAATATTTTATTTTCCTATATTTTTTCTGGATCTTCAGTTGCTTGGTCATCGCTTTTTTGTTCATTATTTTCCGTTATTGTAGATTTCTGATTAATACCTTTTATAAATTTTACTTTTCTTTCGTGTTAAATTTAGGTATTACATCTGTTGGAAGAGAGAGTAATGTTAAACTAATTCTAGCTTTGGTAGCAAATATTGCTTCGTAATTTTAGACTTTTGTTCCACTTATTGATTTTTTTACAGTAGCCACGCATTAAACATATTTTCTTATGATTTGTCTTTTTAACGAAACCGTGGATCAGCGAGTATTCTTAATCTTAATTTTTCAACTAAAATGTAACAATTATTTGTATTTAGTTTAGATATCTAAATTCTTGTTTCTGTTTATATTAACTCCTAAATATATGTAAGTATCTTTCATTCGCTTCTATGTTATCTTTCACTGGGTTAATTTTATCTAGTTTTTTTTCAGCAGTTCTTTAAATATTGTTTTGCTAGCCCATGCTTCTTTATGTGTTCCTTGGACGCTATTGCAATATTTCTATCGTGTATTTCTCTAGAGTTTCTCTTGCAATGTCATCTACTATTTTTATTTTACTTGAGTCTCCTTATTGATGACACTTGTTATTCTAGTTTCTTATATGTTTATTTCGTATTGTTTTTATGCCGATCCTTAGCATTGGGCGTTCTATCGCTCTCTGAGTTGTTCTCAGTCTTGTTACATGTTGCTATTTCGTATTCATCAAAAATATTATTTTGAATTATAAATAACGGCTGCACTGCTAAGGACGCTACTGATTGCCATTTTGCTTTAGGTGTGGGGATAGACGCGGTACAGCAACTTTTACGTGCTCTTTACTTGTTTAAAAGCAGCTGTACATAAGTAATGTCAACAAGTAAGTAGTTTTTTATATGTTGAATTTTTCTAGACAGTGATTTCTGTTACGTTTTTACCGGATACGCTCAGGAAAATGTATTCCAAATATTGGTAGAATTTGGCGTTTTAGGTTAATTACGCTAAGTTTCAGGTAGTAAGGCAATTCGTTAAGTTGGCGTCGTCACGTTATCTTTTTACTGTTTTTTATCGATTTTTGCGGGATTAGTACGCTATATTTGTACCTAGCTGGAATATGTATGTAACTTGTGGAGTTCACCTTGTTTAACGTAATCGGAAGGGACAAAAGAAGACTCACGCGTCTATCAGTATCGTATTACTTCACTAAATTACTTTATGCACATTATTTGGTATAGTATCTATCTCTTCTATTTATATTTATTACTTTATTTATGTTAGCTTTGTACGTACTACTTCTTAGTAACGTGGAATATTGCTTTATGTAATTAGTTTCAATTGCATTCATTGGCCGCCAGCCTTGAGCATATTAACTTATTTCATGTAATAACGTTAGATCATACTGACTTAAATTTACTTTCAGTCGCAAAGTTTATATCATCTGTAATGTTATATATTGTCGTTAAGTACGTTGACTTGACATCCGTCAAATTTCTTCCATCATTTGAACGCAGTCATAGCAAATGGCAAAATAACATTAACCGTAGTACATAAGCTTATATACTACGCAGTTTCCGTTTTTAATCCACGATGTAGAGCATCGTGATTTTCAATGTTTGCTTAAACATTTTTTAGACGATTTTCTGTTTTTAGAAAGTTTATTTTGCTACTGACCTGTTCTAAATTTTGCTGCAATTGATTTACTATGGTCACAGTTTTTTTGATGTAGTTACTGATTAAGGCCACGTCGTCTGCACAGAGACTATTTAGATACGTTCCATTTATTTTAACGTTTTTATTTTGCGATTGCAGGTTTGTAAAGATATCTTTAATTGTCAAGGTAAATACTTTCAATGATAGAAGATGTCCTTGTCGTATGCTTTTGTCTATCTTAGTTAGTAGTCAATTCTTGTTGTTTAACGTTGTTAATATTACCTTTATGTCTTTCAAATTGAAAGTTTTTTTATAGTATACGAATACTATATGTAATGAACATGAGATGTTGTATTTTGTGCACTTTTTGGTTAAGTTTTTCTACAGTTTGCAAGTAGTCTATCGTGCTTCAACTTTTTCTAAATTTCGTTTAATCTACTGGTTAATATAGATCGACTCGTCAAAATTGTAGAGAGTAACTTGTATAAACAAAGTAATTGGTGTATAATTAGTTTAGTTGATATGGTTTTCTTTTTTCGAAATCTGGACCGTTCGTTTCTACATTTTACCAGACTTTGAGTATTCTTTCTTTTTTTGGGCAGTTATCTAAGACTTTTCTATCCATCTTTAACATTTTTACGTTAATTTTATCTTCAGATGAAGCTTTTTTGTTTTATTTTTGTTTTAAGGCCTTTCGTATTTACGTGTTTACGTCTAAAATATGTTCTGATCGTACGCTTTTAATTTTTTTTTGTATATTTTTATATCAATGATCGGTACAATTCTTTGTATAATTTTTGTATCTGCAAAAGTTTTTAGCTACTATTTCACCGCGATAGTTTATACTTTTAAGAGTTTACTTCTTCCTCTATGCGTTTTTAGTATTTTTGTGTTGGTGTTATCTTTAATAGCGTTTTTAATCATTACGATGTTATAGGCTCTTAGGTTGTTGTGGTTTTTTTACTTATTCTTTTGCACAATCCTTTGTATTTTTTTAGTTGTCTTTTTTTATTAGTTCTATCGTATAATTGTTGTTAATTTATCTAAATTTATATTTTTTAGTGCGGATATTTTTGTGTTTTTGCCAGTTTCATTTTGTCTGGTTTAGTGTTTAATATTACATGTTTTTTTTATTTGCAGTAAATTAGTCAAGTGTATTTTTAATCTTTCTGTCTGGGTTGTTCAAAGTCAGCTTTCTTTAATTTTTTTTGTAAAAAAAATATTTAGGCAGTTGTCTTGTCTTAGATAATTAATAGCATTTTACTTCTAGCATTATTTTGTCTATCTCAAACAGTTTTATGTTTCACGGCTCTTCTTTATATTTGGTTTTAGCATTGAAATCTTGTAGAATTATTAAAAATTTGATTATATATTTACCAACCCAACTAGCTTAGCTTAAAACATAAAAGCTTGGCAACAGCTTGAAGGTCTAGTTTTTAAAAAATAAAAGCTTGATTTGGCTTGATGTTGCGGATACAGGCTTGGCTTGGTTTTCAAACTAATTCAAATTTTTTCTTGCTCTTTCCACAAAAGTAGTTATAGTCTTGGAACACGTACGACGCACTAGTTACAGCTCACTACTACGATATAAACGGTATAAACAATTACTCAACTGCTAGCATAGGTTATTTCATAATTTTGAACAAAATAGAGCAGACAACGCGTCGGTTAGTATACTGAATTAGATGTTATCTATGCCTGTACGTAGGTGTAATAAAAAAAATTATAAATAAATCTAAATTTATAGTTACATTTACTTAATTACTTAGTTATTAATTTGATAATAAGGAATATAAAAAGTAATTTAATATACAGTGTGTTTCTGATAAACGACTACAAACTTAAGGAAAAGTTTTCTTGTGGCGTTAAATAAAAATGTTTCTTGGTTTGCCCTAAAGTAATATTTGCAATCAAAGTTTTCAAACCGGTTTTTTTTTCTATTTAAATATTTAAGTGAAGATTGAATTTTGATTTTAACCATGTGGTAAATGCTGTGAGATCCGTATTTTAAAACGTCTTCATGTATTGCGTTAATTGTAGTTCTCTTTATTTATTTATCATCAAAAAATAAGTTGTTACTAAAATAATTACAGCAAATAACTTAACTCAATAAAAGTACATTGTGGACTTGATTATGCTTATCTGCGGTTGTAACCAAAACAAGACTTTAGTTAAATAAACAAAAAACGTTGCAATCTGAGAAGTATAAATTATAAAATTAGTTTTCTAAAAACTCAGTTTGACACCTGGCTAAATTTCTGTTTAGAATACCTTAGTTGACTCTGTAGAAATTGAAGTATGTACATCCCATATTGAGTATCTTTTATTTATTTTTAGGAGTAGGTATACTACTTTATTTGATATTTTTCTGTTACTGATTTTGCTAAGCCAGAGTATATTCCAATTAATGTTTGGTAGTTTGTTTTCTAGTGCAGCTGAGTGCTCGTCTAGTCGCATGGTTCTAACGTTATATTTAGTCACTTTTAGTATGTTGTTTTTTTGTTTGAGATTTTTACTTATTGAGTTTTTGCTTTTCTAGTATTCTTGAGACAGACTGTTTTATTAGTGTTAGATTTTGGCCTCAGGTATTACTGTTTTAGAACTCGATGTATTTTCATGGTAGTAGTTTATATATTTTTAAGCACTCGTAGGTCTCACTTGTTAAACGTGTTGGGCTGCAATAAAATCAGACGTCTAATATAGGTAAGACGCTGACGTGGACCGTACGTCTAGGATTAAACGCATACTTTTTACAACTGTTTAATGTAAGTCAAACTTTGTTGCTAGTTTTTCTGGTATCTATCATACTTTATAAATGTTTCTTTATCCACTACTTGAAGAGACGTCTGATAAGCAGTCTAGCAACTCTAAGGTTTCTTTTAAAATCTTATTAAATGTTTAGTTTTTCTTGTTCAAAGGCGTTTGGTTCAACAAAACGTGATTAAAGCGCTCTGTTTAAAGAAAACAGTTTTAGTTTAACAATATAAACATTTATATTTTGCTTAAAAGTATATTTCTTTAAGTGCAAGATTTTTTGTATTATATTTAATATATTTGGTTGAATAAAACTAGTAAATATTTTTTTGCTTGTAAACATTTGTTTACATATAGATTACAATTTATTTTAAACAAATGCATATATACAGTATACAGAAATCTGTCAATAATATACGCTGATTTGCTTACTGAACTGGTCAATCTAAACGTTAATGGCGCTGACGTACAATCATG
Source organism: Aquatica leii (assembly GCA_035610365.1). NCBI lineage: Eukaryota > Metazoa > Arthropoda > Insecta > Coleoptera > Lampyridae > Aquatica > Aquatica leii. The sequence goes on from CM069435.1 coordinate 82,600,910, forward strand.
CATGTACAAAGCAAATGTTATATTCAATTTCAAATTCATTCACTAAGCAAATTGTTGTTGTTTTATGTATTAGTTGTTTACCATTTTAATCAATAATGAACAAAGCAAATTAAAAAATACTTATAAATATCTCTTTAACCTACTCTAACTTGGATAATTATAATCAGAATTTATACTGAATAGCTAACTTGTACATTTTTTGTTAACAAACACAATATGTCTTAATGTATAGTGTTATCAATGTAATCCTTTGTTAATTGGTTGCATTTTAAGAAATGTAGTAAAATAAAAAAAAAGAATTCGTTAACGAGTACAGTAAAAATTAATAAAATAAGATAGTTCAGGGAGAGATGGCTTTACAAAGTGAGATGGCTCACTTAAATATTTTTATTATATATATAATTGTTAATTATGGCAGTAGTGCAAATATTTTAATTGCAAATTGCAAAACCAAACAGAAACTAATGTGAAATGTGTAGAGTAATAGGAAGCTTTATGGCGCAACCACTAAAAGTGAAGAATGGTTGAGTCACCATGTAACTAATGGTTTCACAAAAAAAACTCTAAATATGTGAATTGGTGCGATACATACATATGTGTGAAAAGGTGTTTTGTAAGAAAACGTAACGGATTTTATATTTACCTTTATCAAAACATAATGTTAATTTAATGAACAAATTTTCTTTTAATTGGATGAATTTCGGTTAATGTGAGTTGCGCTATTTCACCCAGAGCATCTGGGCGACCTCACCCAGACAGCTGACCCATATAGTATTTTTACTATTATTTATTTTTTATTGGAATGCACTTTGTTTTTTCCATTTTTAAATCTATGTAGTCTTTGTACTTTTATTTCTACCTCAAAATATATACATATAAATACAATAAATTAAAAATCGAGACACTACCTGCGTCCGAATACAAGAATTTAGTTGTTTAAATGGGTTTTGACCCTATCAATTACAGACTCCAAATAGTTTCAGGTAAACTATGTATTGTCCATTATACCATACTTTGCAAAGTGCTAGTTGTTTTTACTAAAGAATGATTTTATCGATTACGTTTGCAATGCTCTGCTTTTGACGGTTACATTTTTGAAGAAATTTAAATTTTGAAATGCATAATCAAATTGGTTAGTAGTTTAAGCTTGATTATTAAAATAAACAATTAAAAAACTAAAGTAGATTTAAGAAAAGCACAGAATTGTTATTAATAGATATATTATTAATAAATAATCCACAATGTTTTTTCGTTATTTAAGTTAATAGTAAAATTTAATTTATAAACCAACAAAATTCCAAGATTTAAATAAATCCAACTATTTAGAAAACCTAACAAAAAGTATATAAGGGTCATTAAAAGTAACAAAAGAATCGTGAAAATACTGGAAATGTATTTAATTTGGTGATAATTATATATTATATAAAAATTTTTTAACTCATGGTATTTGGAAATATTGATTTAAATCAACTAAAATTTAGTCTACTAGTTATGCACGTTTTCACACTGAATGGTAAATTTATAATAAATTCGAGAATTTCGCAATCAAAACAATTTGCCTTTAAAAAAAATAGCATTACAAATTTACAATTGAATAAGAAATCCTTGTTGATTAATATTTTGTCACAAGGTAATTTTAAATTCTGAGTGTTATAATACCTAAATATTATGTAATAAACTGATACTCATATTCGTTAATGAAACATTTATTATACTACAATATTTTATAACCATATGGAGCATAAAACTAACTAGTATAACCTCCTTCGTTTAGAAGGCATTCTTCTAACCGCCTGGGTATGGATGCTATCAATTGATTTACATATTCCACACTAATTGTCTCCCAAGCATTTTCAATCGCTGCAATCAATTGGTTGCGATTTTCAAGAATGAAGATGGGACCTTGTTGTTCTTGAATGGTATGCACCATTAGTCCCCAAACAATTTCTATTACATTAAAATCAGGGCTGGCCAGGGCAACAAATTTAGGTTATTTTCTTGTAACCAACGACGAACCATCCTGGACGTGAGTATAGGCGCATTGTCCTTGTACCTAAAAAAATGTCAATACTATTGTGTCAAATAAAAATAAAGTGTAGGATATATAACAGAAAACTTACTTTTTAAAATACATAATTTCTGTCTGGATATAGAATTTCGACAGACGCCTCCATAACATCCCGCAATATATTCAAATAACCCTGAGAATTTAGTCGACCATCGATGATCCAACAAATTCCTGGACCTCTCGAGCTAATCCAACCTCACACATTGACAGAAAGTAGCCACTACGTTTAGTTTCTCTAACTTTTAAAGGTTTTTTCATCGCTGAAAATGACATTATTCCAAAATTCCAACAGCTTAACATATTGTCTGGGGAACTCTAAGCGGTTTCTTCGATTTTGCTCACAAAGTTTCTCTTTAGATACAGCTGTATATTTTTTAATTCTACTGTCTTTCAATCTTGCACCAGCTGTTACTGCACATCCAGGAAATGCTGTTTGACGTATAGCATTTTTACAAGTGGAAAATGGATTTTCAATTACATATGCTCTTAATGCTTCATCTTGAATTACAGTGGAAATTCTTTTTCTGCCACTACCTACCACTCTATCAATTGTATGTTCACGATGCCATTTAACACGCACACGTCCTACAGTAGCACGCGAAACATTTAACACACGCGCTATTTCGCGAACACTAACACCATTAGCGAACTCTGTCACAATTTGAACCCTTACCTCAGTATTTATACGTGCAGGCATTTCAAATAACTATAGAAACATTGAAATATATTAGGGTTATCATCTGTATTTAAAGAAACTTGGCTCCCCATTTCTACAATTTATTATTTGCCAATACCTTATAATTAAACCTGTCAACTTTTTCCGATTCTTTTGTTACCCTTCATACATTTTTAAAATGATTGAGGCTATTTGAATTTAAAATTTTTTTTTGTTACACTAATGAGTTCGCCAGACAATATGTCAACCAGCTATTAAAGCTTTGGAATCACGTTATTTTTTAGCGATGAAAAAACATTTAAAAGTTTTAACGATGGTGCTGTTATAGTGCATTGATCCCGAGAAAATCGTTATGAGGCAAATCGTGTTAGGGAAACAAAACGTAATGGCTACCTTTTTGTCAATGTGTGGGGTTAGTTTAGCTCGAGAGGTCCAGGAATTTGTTAGATCATCGATGGTTGACTAAATTCTGAAGACTATTTGAATATAGTGCACTTTTTAATAATTAATGTATACTATTAAAAATAAATAAAAACAGGATATTTTGGTGTAGGTATAATATCTAAACGATAAAGGTTCGAAAAAAAATGTTTTCCCCAAATTTAAACCACATGCATATTGCCCAGTTAAAAAAATTTTATACAATATATAATTATTAATTATAATACCCCTAGAGCATTGATAATACCGAGATAATTTTGTCATAGAGATTGTTGAAAGCGTGTTTCTTACCTTAAAGAAACACGCTTGAAACATTCTCTACGACAAAATTTTGAGTATTTATCAATGCTCGAGGGGTATTCGGTAAGATAATTTTTTACTACTTTCTAAGTTTTTTAATCAATTAATACAAATTAATTGCGTTTTATGGTGTATTTTCTAAAGGAATTTAGTTAATTTTGTAGTAACAAATATCATCAAATCTGTGGATCATCATTATGAATTGATTTACTATCTGACATTTAATTTGACATTTGAATATATCATGTCTGCTTTGCCCGATAACACCACACTAGTGGTGTTATCGCTGTAATCCGTTGATGATTGGTTGAATTTTAAAAAATGCAATAAAATAAAATTTTTCTATTGGTTAATTGATACAGTAAAAAATTATCATTACAATAAATACATTTTCGGTATTTTTACGATTCTTTTGTTACTTTTAATGACCTTTGTATACCTTTTGTTACGTTTTCTAAATAGTTGGATTTAGTTTTATCTCGGAATTTTGTTGGTTTATAAATTACATTTCACAATTAACTTAAATAACTAAAAAAAACAATTTAATGATCAATATATGATTCTTGTGTTTAAGAACACGTGAGGGTTTTTTGTGTTGCCGTGCGGCAGGCCTAGCAGAACTACGACGACTAACTGGAGAACGGCAGGACAAAAAAAACGTAAATAAGAAAATTTTATTTTCAACAATTAAAAAGCCAGCAGAATTAAAATTAACGCGGCCCGCAGCAACATTAATGGTCCTTTAAGCCGTATTATTAAAAAGTGGTAATTAGCAAATATTAGTTGTAGCCATTGTAATATTTCCACTAACGCAAACTTTATCACGAAACCAAATTTTGTATCTGCCTCGCTCTAACAGCACTTAATCGGCAATATTCTTCTTTCTTGTCGCTATATATACATCATTCGACGGAATCGGTTTTGTGACTTTTCGCCCTTTTGATACCGGTCCGTATTCCGCATTTCATATTGCAACTTCGTTATTATTCTTATCGTCGAACTCAGGCGCCCTTGTAAGGTTGTTAACATTTTTGCGTTATTGTCAACCGCAGATTCTTCTTAAGTTAGAAGATTGCACTCACATAAAAAAAAATAAAATTTGCAGATCCACAATTTAATGTACCTGCGCTAATGGATTTACTTGTTGGCGCTGAGTTAACCTCTTATATATTAAATAATACGGGTTTTGTTGGCAACTCACAACAACCTGTTGCTATTGATAGTATTTTTGGATAGGTACTACAAGGCAAATCCAATAACTCACAATGTAACAAAAATTCATTCCAAATGTTAAATTATTATTCATAGCTACACACTTCATTAGATCTAAGGTTACAAAGGTTTTGAGAAGTAGAGCATATCAAATCAACTTTTCTAGTGTTGACAACAGAAGAAAAAAATGCGAAGATCGTTTTAAAAATACAGTCCAACGCTCTGAAGAAGGTAGATTTATTGTGAATTTACCGTTTAAACAACCAAAACCTTTTTTTGGGTCATTCTATGTCTCAAGCATTACGTCGCTTTCTGTTATTAGAAAAAAGACTTTTCAGTTATTCTGTCTTACACGTGAATTATTCTGAATTCATGAAAAACTATTTAGAGTCTAATCATATGGCACTAATCCCAGATTCTGAACTTATAAATGAACACGCTTGCTACATTCCGCATCATTGTATACGCCGACCAGAAAACTTGTCTACCAAACTGAGAGTTTGCAAAAGCGTCTACAGGACTTTTGCTAAACGACACGTTAATGATAGAACTTAAACTGCAAAAAGATATTGTTTCGATTCTATTAAATTTTTGCTGTTTTCCAGTCGCTTTCATTTGTGATGTTGAACAGATGTTTCTACAAATTTCTGTCGCACTTGATCAACTGATATTATGGCGTTTTGACAAAAATCATACAATTCGAGAGTACAGATTAAATACAGTTACTTATGGAGTATCTAGTTTACCTTATTTAGCCAACCGCGCAATACAAGAATTAGCAACAACCTATCAATCGCAATGCGAAAACGCTTTGTTTGTACTTCAGCATGCAATTTATGTTGATGATATAGTATACGGAGCTGAAAATATTCATTCAGCAATAACACTGCAACACGAGCTAATCCAATTAATGAAACTGGGTCAATTTGAATTAAGCAAATCGGCACGGAACTTTTAAACAACTTACAGTCGTCAGAAGCGACAACTATTTTTGAGTTTAATAAAGAAGAGCCGCTTTTAGTTAACGTTTTGGGACTTAAGTGGAACCCGGTAGACAATACATTTGCTAATTCACATTTCTGAAATATCGCGCATATACGACCCTATAGGGTTTCTGACGCTATGTATTTTGTTCGCAAAAATTATCATGCAGCAGCTATGGGTATTAAAGATAGACTGAGGCGATCTCCCTCCTGCTCGCTTTATAAAAAATTAGGAAACACTGACAAGTGAACTGAAATCGTTATTCCAAAACATTGTTTAAACAATGATGTTTCGAAGATTGAAGTACATGGATTTGCCAACGCATCTCAAATAGGATATTGCGCCGTAGTGTATCTGCGAAAAACGCAACACTCTAGATTTTCGTCATTAAAGCAAATTCAACGCGTATTATCATACGTATTACGCTTTATAAAATATTTAAAACTAAATTCTACGTCACGCGAAACTAATTTAACCGCTGATAAACTTGAACAATAGTTTATTGTAATTGTAAGGCACGTTCAACATAATCATTTTTCTGATTTGTTTAAGGCTAAGTTAAAGCTTTTTTGTTTGTCAGTATTGACTATGCTGGTCCTTTTAGCATTACATTATCTAGAACGCGTGGAGCAAAAACTTTGAAATCAAATGTATGCATTTTTGTATGCTGCGCTGTAAAGGCTATTAATATCGAATTAGATTTTGATTTGTCATCTGATGCTTTTATTGCTGCCTTTCGACGATTTATGTGTTCTATATTACTTGACCCAGGAACAAATTTTGTAGGAGTCAGTCGTCAATTTTTTGAAATGGCAAAACCGATTTCACATAAATTAAATTTAAAATAGAGCTTTAACCTCCCAGCCACTCCGCATTTTAATGGATTAAGTGAAACAGGGATAAAATTTATCAAAATCTACATTAATCGTGTTATAGGTACTGAAATTTTGTCGTACAAAGAGTTCTACACGTTTTTCACGCAAATTGAATCCATATTAAATTCGCGACCGGTTTACGAGATCAGTGCAGATCCAAACGACTTACAGGCGCATTAACGCCTGCGCATTTTCTTAATTTAGAACCTTTACATGCTATTCTACCTGAACAGATTTAAATCTTAATCATTCTAACTGCTGGCAACTATTGCAACGTATGAACTTTGACTTCTGAAACAGGTGGAGTAATGAATACCTTCACGCGTTGCAACAGCGTGCCATAGTGGTTCAATCGTACAAGAGATATTAAGATTGGGTCTCTAGTAATCATAAGAGATAAACAAATAATTCTTTTGAAATGGGAGTTGGCCAGAGTTCTTAAGTTGCACCCGGGTTTTGACGGGGTCGTTCGAGTAGTAACTCTTAAAATTTCTCGTGGCGTTAGAGACCTTACTTAAGCTTTGCCCTTTGCCTAATCATTGGTTCTGTTTTTAGTTTCTTTTTTCTTTTCTCTTTCTTCTATGTTTGCTTTTATTTATCTACTCTATTTTTTTCTTGTTCATTTTATTTGCTTGAAAATCCTATAAGGATTTTGGTGGGTGGAAATGTTAACACTGCGTAACGCTTAAGTTTATTTTATAATTACATTATGTTGAATAAATTTTTCTTTTTAATACGCAAAATCCATTTTTGGAAAAGCGGAAATTATCGCAAAAGGCCAGTATGTAAATTATGCTTGCATAGAATGCACATGTGCCTTTTATGTAGCAGAACATTAAGATTTGATGTGGGAAGTGGTTTTTTTTGTGTTGTCGTGCGGAAGGGTTAACAGGTCATCGCCGTGGATCAAGAGCTAGGATTAGTAGAACCACGACGACTAACTGTAGAACGGCAGCGCAAAAAAAAACGTAAATAAGAAAATTTTATTTTCAACAATTAAAAAGCGAGCAGAATTAAAATTAACGCGGTCCGCAGCGACAACAGAGTTATTTACATTTTTCTATTCAAATTTATAATTACATAGATACTTTAGAAATTTTCGTTAAATTATTTCTTATGTTTTTATTTTTATTTGACAATTGTCAGTTAGCTATCAGTTTGAAAGTTACATTTACGTTTGTTATTAGTGTTATTTGTTTGAATTTTTATTTTTGCGTTGGATATTTGTTTTTAATTGGGCAATATGGAATACACAAATTCTGATATTCTAAATTTGTTTAAAATTTATGGCGAGTCTGCTCGTATTACTCTTCGGACCTGCAAAAACTTTAACGAAAGATATCCGCATTTGTCTGTAATAACAGAACAAAAATTCAGGACGATTAAAAAGAATTTTCTAAATTTTGGAAAAGTAAATTCGCCACGAAATTTGCCAAAGCAAATTGTCTTCAATGAAGCTGCAGAAACCAATGTATTGGGATACTTTAATGTTTTCCCTGAAAGTTCTGTTCGTTTGGCGAAATTATAAATAAACATGAAATCCACGATATTAAATTTTTGACTGACCAAGAATTACATCCACAAGATCAAATTCAACAAGTGCAGTATTGCGAAATGATGCTTGTGAAGATTCATGAAGATCCAAAGTTCCTTCAAAAAATTATTTGGTCAGATGAATCAAACATTTCTAAAAAGGGTATTATTAATCGGAATGATTTACACATTTGGTAGCATGAAAATCCATTTGCAATCAGACCAAACAATTATCAGCAAAAGCTTAGCTTCAACGTGTTTACAATGTTATGGACCACCACGTGTATTATTTTATTTATGACAAGAATTTAAACGGTGACAGAAACCAGGTATAAAATTTTTTGCAAACTTTCCCACAAGCCGAGTTAGAAACATCAATTGGAACAAATGTTCGAAAGCCGATGGATTAGACGTCTGGGTCCTTGGTTGTGGCCAGCAAGATCGCCAGATCTAACGCCATTGGATTTTTATTTGTGGGGTACTATTAAATCAAAAGTGTACGGAATACCAAAGAAAAAAACTACGGGGTTGCATTATCGCAGCATTTAATAACTTAGATCGGTAGAGCAACGATTCAAGGTGTTAAAACACTTTTTATAAAATGTATGGAAGTGAATGGTACCAATTTTTAAAATTTAATATAACTAATGGGTTTAAATTAGTCAAGAGGCGACATCAAATACAAATTCGTGTAGTGGCCTAGTGATTCCATGACCCGGACAGCATAGAACATATCGCATACGATTAATTTAATATTATTTTGTTGTTATAGACTACACACGCTACAAATGTTAATTATCATTTAGTTATCGTTTGTTTGAAAATTTTCAAAGCCAAGCATGTTTTGTTAGGTACCTATGTAATTATAAATTTGAATAGAAAAATGTAAATAACTCAGTAATCATTGATTTTAGGTACAGAAACATAGTATATCAATTGAAAGAAAATTTATTTATGCATCGAACGGACTTATAATTAAATAAGCATTCTATTTGAAAAAAAAAACTTTTTAAAGTTCTTCTTAAATCTGGAAATAACGTAATTGATACGTAACCGCAAGCAATTTTTTATTATCCATTACAGACAATTGTGTCTCGATCTTTTGACATTGAGAACTTAAAATCCCATTTCTCTCAGTTTTGCCACTTTCGATTTTCAATTTTATTTTCTAAACACGATTTTGAAATTTTTCAGTGAAAATTTTTTTCTCTCAACAATCAAAATTGATACGCCGATTATTTTAAGCATACATACTAAACATTTTATGACACATTAAAATGTAAAAAAATTGTCTGGTTTGTGTTTAAAATAAAGATGTTGATGCTCACTTCCTGTATTTCCGGAGGTGGTGCCATTTGAAAAATATTTTTATTTAATAGATTAAACACGGCATGTCACAAGTGCAAAATTTCAAATTTCTAAGCTTTACAGTTCTTGATAAACTTCTAACCGACGGTCACCGTGAGACACCCGGTATATGCCATTTTATTTTCCATTATAATTCTATTTATAAAAAGGTGGACTAACTATCCAGGATTTACCTTATACTTTTAAAAACATGGTAGTTAAAACGTGAATTACTTTTTTTATACTGTTTGTTGAAATTAAACAACTTACTGTGTAATTTATTTGTGTTTTTTGAGCATACGGTATACCATGACCACTAGAAAGCACAAATTGTAGTTTAACATTGTTTTTAAATTAATTAGTATGTACAGCAATCACTAAATCAGAGTTTTGAAACAAATTTCTTTCCTACTTTTTCTAAACACGTTTTTTAATGCAAATATTAATAAGAGAAACAATTGTTTAAAATAATTATTTACATAATTTTAATTTAAATTTATTTATTTTTTAACCTTTACAGATAAAGATGGTATAAGTTGAAAATATTAGTTTTACGATAAACATAAAAAGAAATAAATAAGAAATACTATTTTATTAAAAATTAGCTTTTATAAACAGAAAATTGAAACAATTGAAACAGTATTAAATAACGCATTACAAAATTAGATAGAAAACAAATTAAAATATTTTTTAATTATAATCTATGTTTAGTAAACTGCAAAGAATTAAAAATCTTTTTATTGGCGTATAAAACGCCTCGTTTTGTAAGAGATTTAATTAAATATTATTTCCTCGTAAACCTTTACCAGCACTTAGGAAGAAATTAAACGTGGAAATAAACTTGCAAGTCGGACTTTTAATGACGTCTCTGGTAAAAGACACCAGGTGTGCATTCAATACAATACTAAATTAAATTTTTTTGCATTTCTCGGAAAAAGTTTTAAATTAAATTGCAACAATCTATTTTTAATTAAATGTTATGTACGTCTGGTAAATAAGAAAAATTACCTTTAATTGTATTTTAGTTGTACAACATTGAAATTAGTAAACTTTTTTTTCAAATATTTTTTTTGGTTTTCAAGAATCTTGGACTTAGATACTTCGTAATTGAGTTTCAGTTATATAAATATATTACTTTTGTTTTAATTGCAATTAAATGTTTTAAAGTTAATATTTTTTTCAAATTGGTACCACGTTATGTATAAATAAAAAATTATTGCGACTTCCCTAATATCAGTGTTTTTAAAACGTTCTTATAAACAGCATTAATTTCTATTGCAATTGTTCTATTATTAATAATAGTACTAAATATGAATAGAAAATATAACAAACTTTGTTACGAAATAAATTTTGATAACAGTAACAATGCAGAAATTACAGTAGTAGGAATTCAATGAACTCCGTTCACGGAGCTATAACTTTAACAACAAAGTTGAGAAACTATGGTTTTGGTTATACGGTTTGAGCTTTAACATTGTGTAGTACTTACGATTATATAAGTGACGTGCTGTAAACAGGCGCTGGAGACTTCAATTAGAAGCTTATTGAAAACGTTAAACAAATTTTAAACAACTAAATATGATTAAATACTTACAAGTCTACTCGTTAGCAGATTAAACTTGCATTCAATTTTCGTTTACTGCATTTCATGTAAATATAATGTTATTTATTCATTCGTTATCTTTTATTTATGCATTTATCTTTATATGTTAATTAAAAAAATAAGTTAAAAAAAAATATGTGTCATATGTTTGGATTTTAGAAAAATATGTGGAGCACTATCTGTAATAATAATAATGGGAAATCTAAAACAGGCCAATCAAGAATTGACTTATATTTTAAGTTGTCAAAAGCTTTAACTTAACACGTAAATTTGGTTTTTTTAGCAAATTAAAAATACATTAAGGAGCATTATATTGTCTGGTAAAATCTCTTTATGGTCGCTTGGAATCGGTTCTAATCATTTGTATCCCAATACAAATGTTTGTAAGAAGTTGCCAACACTCGTAACGAGTACGGCACTGTGCAATTTTGTAAAAGTTGTGTACTTAAATGCAACCCTTTTCACTACATTCAGATTCAAGATGAACTGGTAAAATAATTGAAAAACTCAAAAAGCATAGCCAAGTCTGATTGTACTAATTTAAAAAAAAAGTGTTACTTTAAGATAAACTCTGCAACTTGTAATGTAACATTTCTTAAAGAAAAAAAATAAAGTTGTTAAAAACACTTTATTTGTTGATATTACAAAATGGTACAATCTAATTTTCTCCGTAAAACATCGATTTTTACTTATACAGGTTTTAAGTTACTCGTGTTCACAAAATAACAAAATCAACTTGACTTAAAAAGTATTAGCAACAAATTTGATTCTAAGCCTGATCATATAAAGTTAAACAAAAACTATTAGAAAGGATTTGATAAAAAAATATACTGAAAAATGTGATGTTTAAAAACACTTTGAAAACTAACCTACATCCGTCTAAAAAAAGTCATCTGACACAAAGCAAATGCATATACTATTAAATGATTCATGTAAAACTATAAATTTATTCACTTAGCGGTATTGTTTTATAATGTCTGACAACTCTGCCCGATCTTTAAACTGTTTCATAATTTTTTTCTATTATAACAATATTTGTCAATCAATCATATCTGCAAAGCTATTAATTCAGGTTCATGCTCAAAACATTTGTCCAGAAAAACGGTTCACTCAAGGTGGCTCATGACAACTAACAGAGTTTTTAGGTTGTGTGTTTCCTCAGTTAAACCGACCAAAAATTTGCTTATATTGGTGAATGTTATATTACGAGTTTATGCATCGATGTGAATCAAAACGCAACCATTTTGCATTTACCGTGCTAAGCACTTACAGTAAAGAGTAAGGTTATCGCAATATTTGACAAACCAATTAAAGACAATCATCGATTTTTACATTCAAAATAATGGATTTTAGAAGCACTCTGATCCATACGAGTACTGGAATATTAAAAGTGCGACAAGCGAAAACTTTTACTTCTTTTCTTCGTACATTTCAACTACCCAAATTTAATTTTGAAGCTTTAACTAACAAAAACCTTATGAACTGGTGAATGTCACCAGTCACCAAGCCACCTTTGACAAAATTTTTGAACGAGAATGACATTTTATACTATACATTAAAAATCCAAAACTGGTAGACGAAAGGTGCGTTACTATTTTGATAAACCCTAAATATCAGTATGATCAGTATGAAATAGTATATTATATATCAAGGTTGAGAAGTGCATCATTATAACCTAAGCGATAGATTATATCGCGAGACGCGAAGCGTCGAGGGATATAAATCGCGCAGGTTATAATGAACTTCTCAACCGTGTTATATATACAATTTTTTCCACTACTAGAATTATTAAAACCTTTCTACCTGTTACTAAATCAAATTTAAAATTTAAGATATTAATTTTAAATTAAAAATCAAGTCAGTAATTCTGACAGTTGTCATTAGTTTAATAGAATTAATTTTGACGTAATTCTTAATTTTGATTTAAAACACAAAAATAAACAGATAACGTAAGTTTTGATTGCTTAAGTTGTTTAAATTGTTTAAAAACATTATTATTTTAAGCATTGATTATATCTAAAACATATTTAACTCAATAATATTCACATTTAATTAAGCGCGAATTTCAAATAACTTACTTTTTAAAATCAAATTAATTTATTAATTGAGCGATTTGAAAACTTAAATTAGCATTAAATAAAATCTCTTGCTCTTGGTACGCAGTTTGGTAAACTTTTTTTCTTTGAAACTGTTGTAGTATTATCAGAAAATGTAAATATGTTCATTATTAACTACTAGTTAATAATGAAATATTATTTACCTGCGCTTAAAAAAGTACAACTTCACGGCCTTCTATTATACGTAATAATGCAAGCGTATACAACTAGTAGTGGAAAAAATAACTTTACAAAACGTTAGGTAGTATAAAAATGCAAATTTTAAATCATAAAAAGCAGAAAACAGAATCAGCAAATAAATACAAATAAAGAGGTCATATTTTAACAGTCTTACATTAAAATAATAATGATTTTTTTTTAAATTTATTTTTAATATTTGTTGTATTATTAACCCTAGAACCACCCCGTGACGTCGGAACCGGCATTGCGGTCTCTATTTTGTGCGTACAAAGTAGTGTGGTGGGTTTATTTTTCTTTCAGATAATGGCATTTAATCAAAGATATTTATCTGAAAAGGAGATTTTGGCAGAAATTTCTAAAATAGAAGCGGGAGAAAGTGATAGTGAATCGATAGACGGTAGTGATAGTGAAACAGAGGACGCTATTTTATCTGATCATGATTATGAGGGTATTGAGAAAGAGCCTTCTGATTCTTACAAAAGCGACGATGATATGGAGGTGTCTTTAGAAGACGAATAACTAGGTGAGAGACTCTATTAAGTTCGGTGAACTTTTGAACTCCTTCGAGAAATATTATTATCCATCTGCCAGGACCAAGGGGTAATGCCAGAGGTGTTACTAAAGCAACAGACCTTTTTAAACTTTTTGTAACGGATGGGATGATTTAACTTATTGTTCAACATACTAATGAAGGAATAGAAAAAAATCAAAATCATATAATTCAGATCAGTCTTACATTTCTTCAACAGATGCTACAGAAATAAAGGCTTTTATTGGCCTGCTATGGATGCTTGGTGCACTAAAGAATTCAGGTTTGACATTACTAGATGTATTTTCTTCAGTTTTTAGGCCTAGTTTGTTTCGGTGTGTTATGAGCAAAAATCGCTTTGAGTTTTTGTTGAGAGTACTTCGCTTCGATTCTAAACTTACCAGGGGAAAACGAAAAAAAACCGACAAATTTGCTGCATTCAGGGACTTGTGGACTTCATTCGAGTGTAATTGCAGAGAAGACTACACTCCATCGGAGTACGTTACCGTGGATGAGACTTTGCTGAGTTTTCGGGGAAGATGCCCGTTTAAAATGTATATTTTCAATAAACCGGATAAGTATAGTCTCAAAATTATTTCACTTTGTGATGCACGGACGTTTTATTTCTGTAGGGGAATTCCATATATTGGCAAAGAGAAAAGACCACACAGTGACCTGCTGTTACCAACTCAATATGTTCTAAAGCTGATAGAACCGCTCGAGAAATCAAACCGAAACGTAACCACCGATAACTGGTTTTCATCTTGTCAATTGGCTAAGGAACTTGCTGAAAATAAACTTACTTTAGTAGGCACGCTTTGGAAAAATAAGAAGGAAATTCCGAAATCATTTATTGACACAAAAGGGATTCCTCCTGAGTCAACAAGATTTTTATATGGTCCAGATATAATGTTGGTATCCTATGTACCAAAGAAAAACAAACATGTAATTTTGGTTTCGTCAATGCATTTTACTAGAGATGTAAATAAAATTTCCAATAAACCGGAGATTATAAAATTCTACAACATGACTATAGGGTCAGGGTGTTACAAGCTTTTTGGGTTTTACGAATCTTGCACGGCCAACTTACAATAGTCGGGATTAGGGGAGGTTCACAGAAACAGGAAATATGCTTAAGGGCGCCAGAGCTGATCCAAAGTAACTTTTCTATCTCGCTCAAGACAGAACGGTTCAAACTTGTAACACGATGTTAGGTTCGTAACCCTATACTCGGCTGTTCGAGTAGTCAACGTTTGTTATTAAATTGTTTTGTCATAAAAAAGCAAGTAACCACAATAACAACTTTAATTTAGAATCGTTGATGATTATCACAGGTATATCAAATTCTCATTACAGAGATGCCAGTAGTATCGGCAACACACAATACATAAATAAATTACGTTGAAATAGATAGCGTAGAATGGTTTGTAGTAAATATTGTTTGTATAAAATATGCGAAATACACAAAATAATTAGTACTACGGCATTACTGACAATCAAACAATGATAATAATTACTGCACTAATATTAACCTATCGTAACAAGTCGTGGTAGTACATCGTAGGCGAAGCATACAAAGGAAGTAATAATACGACCTTATTGGTAATAAAACAGTGAGACTAATTACTGAACTAATATAACACTAACGTTAATTACTCGTTGGTAGTACACAGCATGCGCAACTCAAAATAAGTAAAATTACTACCTAACTGGTGAAACAACAATATTAATAATTACGGAATTAATATTAGCAAAAGTTTCGTGAGCGACCTTGCTGACCACGAACAAAATACATAAAACAACTTACCCCTAATACAGGAACCTTCACTCGAACGAAGAAAGCGCTTTCTCCGGCAAGCAATCCTGTAAACACTCTTAAATAGCAAGTCGTGTCAAACCAATTCCTCACGAAAGTAAAATCTACAAAATGATTACTTATAGTTAACGAAAGTACAAAAAGCATAACCCGGTTGACGTATGCCGTTATACCCCGTCGAACACAGGTGGTTTCGCAGGTATCTGCCGCCTGAGTGGAATCTCGTCGAAGTGCAATTAGCTTCGGTACATTAAATTTTAACCATACGTCTTATGAAGCGGATTATACTCGTCCGACGAAATTATTGTTCGAAATTAATTCTTCATAATTCGTTATCGAATCGGAACAGATGCCAACACGTGGCGGAACGGCTATTAAATTACGAGAAATTACAACAGAGTTTTAATAAATGACAGCCATTAGCTTACCCGGTGACGACTCAAATGTATTATAAGCGTAATACCCTTATAAATTGGTCCCCCTTACGGTGGATGGTCTTTGGAATTTATTTGCAAGTACCACCGGCCATTTTATGCAGTTGTCAAGTTAAAGAATTCGTCGTAAATGACAGTCACGCGAAAAGATTGGTAGGGGGCGTCCAAACCGGAATCTAATTTCAAGTCAATATACACAGTCGCACGTAATGAAAATTTCGTCCGTAACAGAATTCCCCCCCAGCAAGATAAAAGCGTGGAGCGAGAATAACGAAAACAAAAGCTAAAATCAAGACAGAAATTTAGGCATACGCCAAGGATAGAACTCTAAAATCCAAAACCAACCCCAAAACACAATAACACCCAACCCAAGAACAAACGTAGATAAAAGAAGTTTTCCAAGTTTGCTAAGCATCACCAACCAGATGTGTCCAACAGTCGCATGAAGCGGAATGATACTCCAAAGAACCAGAAACTCAACCAACAGAAGAGAAGCATCAGAACGGGTACTCGTTGAAAGTCGACAACAGTGGTTACGCTATAAAGCGAGAAAGCAACGCAGTCCTATAGACCTCACTGACCGACAATACTAAGCAAACCAAGAGAAAAAGAAGAAGTATAGGAAAGAAAGAGGTTTAGACCACGGTCAAGGACAACGCCCTCAAATCCCTTAAAACCGCAGCCCCTGAACATCAATCCAACCCCCAAATATAAGTCCCCAAAGCTTACTAAGCTAAAGAAGTAAAAAGAAAAAAAAGTATCTAGATGTTGAATTGGGATACGAGGATTTAAAAAAAAAAGTCAAAAAGAAAAAGTAATGCAGTTGTGCTCAAAAAGTCGTCAACAGACGATATGAGATTCTTCCACAAAAAAAAACCAAACAGATCCTAAAGATCTAAGCAAAGAAAACCAACGAAGAGATCTCAAGCAAAAAAAGATTCTGATTAAAAGTCGACATAAGTCGGACTACCAAAAAGGTAGAGGAAAGAACCAGTAATCCAAGAGTCACACCAACAAAGTTACCAAAAAGCTAAACACTAAATGAGTGTCAATCTAAAAGAAATCCAAACCGCAAAACCCAAAACAAAACCAAAAGAAAGAAAGAAAAAGAAGAATCAATTAAGAATAGAAAACTTCACTTGCTAATTGAACGTCGTGATGTCACGTTGGAACGTAAATGCCGAAGAACGGATTAGAATATTCCAAGAGCAAAAGAAACCCAAAGAAGAGAAATATTCTAACGGTGACTGACAACATCAAAAATGCCGACTAAGCGGAAGTACAGGGTACAAGGAGCGACGTTGCAGTCTATCCCAAGCTTCAAACCCAAACAACAAAACAAAAACCCAGTAAACCCAATAAAGCCAGAGAAGTAACTGAGAAAGAAAAGAAAAAAAAACACAGTTGCAGTGAACACTAAAGAAGGAAGTTACTAAAAAGAAAAAAAGAAAGTGTTCAAGCAAAAGAAAAAAAGAAAAGAAAAAAATCAAAAGTAAGAAAGACAAGAAAGGAAGAAAAGAAACAGACGGAGAAAGATAAGACAAGGTGTAAATGTCTGATTCGTTCTTCTCTCCGTAGAAGAAACGAAAAGGGAGTGACCAGCCCTTCAATGCCCAACCAACCGCCCAAAATAAAAACAAGAAAAAGAAAGAGAAAAGAAAAGATATCACAGTTAGTCATAGACTAAGAGCGTACCAATTGCTGTCCCAAATTGGAAAATATACTCCAAGACTCTAAGGCCGACGAGCGGAATAAAAAACTCAAGTAAAGAAAAACCAAATCCAAAAGCAGAAGAGAGAATTTTATAGGTGACGTACCAATCCCAAAAAGGCCGACTAAGCGGATATAAATATATACAGACGGAAAGGTAGTCTATCCTGAAGTAAGATGTAGAAGAAAGAAACAAAAGAAAGAAAGAAATTACAACAGAGTTTTAATAAATGACAGCCATTAGCTTACCCGGTGACGACTCAAATGTATTATAAGCGTAATATTTTTATAAATTGGTCCCCATTACGGTGGATGGTCTTTGGAATTTATTTGCAAGTACCACCGGCCATTTTATGCAGTTGTCAAGTTAAAGAATTCGTCGTAAATGACAGTCACGCGAAAAGATCGGTAGGGGGCGTCCAAACCGGAATCTAATTTCAAGTCAATATACACAGTCGCACGTAATGAAAATTTCGTTCGTAACAAGGGGTCGACGTTTTTGATCAGCTCTGTCATTCTAAAACCACTGTAATCAGTGTGTGTGGAGAGCACAAGCGAATTGTTTGTCCCCAGCATTATTCATAAGGATACAAGTTGAATATATAAAGATATATATTGCCATTTGTTTAAGTTGTTTGTTTATTTTTTTATTTCTTTTTTATGAAGTTATTTTATAAAATTAAACTTGTTTTTCACTAATACTATGAATTTGTTTACATTACCTCAAGGTTTCAGGTTTTTTTAATAACTCTGTATATTGCCATATTATACCAAGATGTAAAATATATTTTCCTTCGCAAGTAATTGTATATTTTGTACAGTTAAGTAATTTTTTGATACAAAATAGTGGTAAAATCAACATGATGTTGGATGCGACGTCACCGTACTAGATATGCCTCACCGTGTGGTTCTAGAGATAAAAATGTATAACTTAATATTGCATTTTTAAAAATTTTTAATGTTTGACATAAGCAGTTTAAATCAAAGTTAACTCACAACGCATCCTAGTAGCACAACCAGATTAGACCGAGATGGGATATCAATATTGGAGCAACATTAAAATGTAGCACTTTTATATATCGTATATATATATTGGCAACAATCTGCAATCTACATTACCAACCAATATTTCACATGTGTTTTGTACGTTGGAAACCTATCTAGATTACATATTGTAAACCAACATCTATATTAAATTAAAAATTGACAACTATTGTACATTGATAACTTATA
Source organism: Aquatica leii (assembly GCA_035610365.1). Lineage (NCBI taxonomy): Eukaryota > Metazoa > Arthropoda > Insecta > Coleoptera > Lampyridae > Aquatica > Aquatica leii. The sequence continues at coordinate 82,619,968 of CM069435.1, forward strand.
TTAGTTCTGCATTGGTAACCGACATCTATTCTACATTGGTGACGCGTATTAGTTTTACATTGAGAACCAACTTCTATTCTTTATTGGCAACCTGTGTTTGTCCTACATTCATCACTAACAATTGTTCTAGATTCAAAATCAATCTTTATTTTATATTAAATAGATTAGTTAGTAATAAATATTATCTCAATTTAGTAACGTATATATTCTTTATTGCCTACAAAAAATATTGAAATTTTTTTTACATGTATTAAAATTATTATTTTCAGAAATGAATTAGATAAAAATAAGAAACAAAAATTATAGTTAATTAAATTAAAAATTAAATATTAATTATCATACAAAAAACAATAATACATAAAACTAACTAAAAAAGTTATAATAATTTTTTTTCAGCGCAGTGGTTGCCATTAGCATTAGTGATAAGATTTTTGAATATTTGTGTCTTGCACTTATTGAAATCGGCGTTCAACTGCAACGTTAACAAAAATGAATACTAAATATATTAATTTTAAAGTATATTTATAGCTTACCCAAAATAACTTTGTAAATTTTTATTGTAAGCAGCAACTTACTAGTGTTTTATTTTTTTCGGTTCTTCTAAATTTTTAACATCTTTAGTTTTTATCGGCAGTTTGTTGCATACAATAGCTTGAAACTGATAATTTGCTCGTGAGTAAGAACAATATTTGTTTATTTTAAGACAACGAAATTAATGGATTAACATTACTATAATGTTATTTAAAAAAATAAATTATTATTTCAAAACAAAAAATGTTTTTATAAAAGCCTGAGTAAACCCAAATTAAAAAATGCAAAAAATGGCAAATTGTACAATTAAAAATGAGGTTTAATGTTACAATAAAAAAATTTACTTAAGTTAAATTAAAGTACCTGCTGCAAACACAGATTATTGGCATAAAGAAAATTGCGTATTAGACGAAGAGCACGAAAATACAACGATGGAATTATTTACAACGGAGATTATTATAATAATTAGTTTAATCAGAAGGTACCTACAGGGAAAGCTAACAAGCTATTTTTCATAGATTTTTTTATAACTTTTATAACTGGAATTAAAACAAGAAAGTAATTAATCGATTAATAATTACTTGCCAGGTATAGCTTTAAAAAAATTTAAAAAACGTGGTTCAGAATAAGACAAATATAAGTGTTAGAAAGAAATAGGTATGGGTTTGTTTTGCAAATGCTTGCTGCAGGTTCACGTACCGAATGCACTTAATGAAGTTTCTAAAAACACTATTTAGCGGGATTGCTATTTACATAAATTTAATTAGTAAACAGATTAAAATGACATTTTTCGTAAACGTAAAAGTACAAAAGTAAAACGTAAAAAATCCAATGTTTGAAGTATTTAATCAACAAAATACAACTGTGTTAACATTAAACTTTTGTTTGATTGCATTATAAATTATAATTATATAACGTTTTAAACTTTATATTGTAAAATTTTGTTGACTATGTCATATGTATATACTTTGAGTTTGAGTTTCACATCTACCGAAATAATAAGTTGTAACAAAAAATTAATTTGAGAAGAATGTTTACAGATTACTATTTAATATTCTACAATATCTTTAATTGTCTTACATTCGATGTTTCTACACGTTGCATTTATGCAGTTATTGAAACTTTATTTACTTAGAGACAAATTCTTACCGTCATAAGCAGGTAAACTTAGGTAAAGCTTTGTAAAAATAGATTTATTTAAAAATGTACCATTGACAAGTTCTAAGTATGCACAAAGTTTGACGTTTTTAAAATAACAAAAAAGTTATGGCTTCAAAAGTATTTAAAATGCTTCAACAAGTAATAAATCGCTTAATCATTATGATAATGATGAACCACTCTTTTAAACAGTATTTATCAAAAAAAAAATATTTTTTATTAATTTAAGCAATATAATCAAAATGTACTTAAGTATAATTGATGCGACCTTTTTAAGCACTTAATATTCAAAATAAGCTAAATTCAACACATTAAGAATATTGAGTAATGATTTGATTTAAAGTTATTAATAACTTTGTATAGTATATAGTATAATAGTGAAGTTTTTTTTTAACAATATAAGATAATCATAATTTGCAAATATTGTATTAGGATCGGTTTTACAATTCATATTACTCTACCTAAATAAATTTAATGTAGGTTCTATCTTGCTTTACAATATTTAAAAACGATAGGTTGTCAATATTATATCTAATTTAATTTTATGTGGTCATTTAATATTGGTTATACTATATAAATTCAACGTCTATTTTACATGGTTTTACTACATTGGATAATTATAGGCTGCCAATATTGTAATAAGATGGGTTTTAAATGGCCAATATTGGCCAATATTCAGATATCGCAAACAGATCAAAACCATATGGTTCCAACTTTGTATGCTACTAGGGCAGTTACTCTGTATTAGTAGGGATAATAAAAAGTAACAAAATGTTGGTTAAATCTTTTGTAGAAAAGCTACAGAAACATTAGTTAATACGTTTCTTTATGGCGACGATTTGTGGAATCATAGTGTTCACTTCTTCAAATACTAACAATTAGAACAATTAGAAAGTACTAACAATCAAATGATGATTTAAATATTAAATAATTAAAAGAACTTCATATTTTAGTAATATAAACTCGTAAAGCTTAAAGAATTAGTTGGTTATTTTAGAAAAAAAATCACATTATTGTTATGTTGGGTGATAAAAATCAATTATTATTGAATTTAGTTTCTATATCTAGGATCGTAAAATTGCTAAAGTTAAAATTATTGTTAGTATTAATATGATGAGGAACAAGTGCTGATTCTGATGGTTTTTTATCTGTTAATTAGATTTTTGTTTTGCCTGTCTTATAAAACATTTATTGCATTACATGCACTCGATTTTGTACATAACATTGCATTTGTCGTTTATTTTAGTTTGTTTTTGAGTAAATGGTATTGTACATAGTGTTGTTATTATAGAGGCCTCTATTTTAAGTGTTGGTGCTTTTTAAAATCGGAATGAGCTTAGAAAAAGTAAATTAATATTTATAGATGATATTTTTAAATAGTTCAAAAACAGTTACATAAACACGTTACCAAATTGATAGTTTTATGATAAAAAATTATTTATTTTATTACCAAAGACATGCTTTTATACAAATTTTGCAAACATAACTAAGAAAAAATATACTTATTTAATTAAGTCAGCAATTTAATATTTTTGATGTATAGATGATACTAAAAGTTATCCAATAACTTACAAATACGAAAAAAATATATAAAATTAAAAACTTATATAAAATATTATGTAACACTTAAAATTAGTTAATTGTATAAAAATTAAAAAAGAATTCAAATTTTATTAAACTACTTACTAGTGTACGTACTTCAAATGCAAGGTTATTGTTATTGCATGTTTTTCATTACATCTTAAAAAAAATTATTTTGATTTACAGTTATTATTTTTTTATATTATATTTTTTTAAATTCTAATGCGTGCACGTGAACGTAAAGCTGCATTCATCTTAATCCTCATTATTTATTCAGCGTGTTTCTTCAAAGCTATTTAATTGCCGTACTTTTTCTTTACAAAAAGCGAAAACAGTCAGTCACGCAAAATTTAAATTCCTAATTCTTAATACCGTCAAACTTGTTATCGCGCAAAACCAATGTCTTATTGTAACATAAATATTTATTTAGAACGTAAATAATAAGCTTTTTTATGCAATAAAATTTCAAAACGCCTGTAGAACATATTGTTCCAAATGTTGCTACCGAACGTTGGTAATATAAATGTAAATTGGGAAACTGCAACAGTAGTTTTGTAATATGCTTACATTTCTAGTGGCTATACAGATTACGCACACATGCTTTTGTAACGTTATTGCTAACCGTAAAGAAATTTAAATGTTTTATTTTGTTTAAAAGCGTAGTTAAGATTTATGGAAAAAGTTATTGAAGCTTAAATATTTAGAAATCCAACCCACATGTTAGTTAAATTCCGTAGTTAATCACAATGAAAGGAACGTGAAAGACACTGATTTCTTTTTGTCTTTGTTAGTTAACCCTTTTGTGCGCATCCTAAAAGGGTCATACATTTTCATAGCCCAACACAACTAAATTTATTAATTACTATCCTACGCGTGAACTCCAATTAAAAGACAATAGAAAATTATCTACGTTATAAATACTAATTACATTTAGGAGCTTACGTTGAAATTAATTACTATTGCTTGTTAACTAACCAACCTAATTATGCAACATTTGCAAATTATTATTATTGTAATTGGATTTTAAATATATGGTCAAAAAGATAACTAACAACAGAAACAATTGTTAAAATTAGCTTTCACAAAGTTCCAAAAGTAAATGGAAGGATGATAAATAAAAACGTAAAATTTGATGTTCCATTTGACATTTATAAGATTCTTATTTTTATAAGGATTAACAGTTGAAGATTAAATTCTAGAATGTGGGCAAAACAATTTAATTTAAGTATTAGTAGTTTTAATTTACGTTAATACTTCTATTTTATAAATAACCATCATAATGTAATGTAACTAACGTCTTTATAGCAAATAAAACTTTGCGTATTAAACCTAATTGAGATGTAACTATGTAAATTATAACACATAAACAAAACTTTAAAGTTTGTAAAAAACAAATTACTTAAAAAACGAAAATAAAAAAGTAAAATTAACAACATACAACCTACGTTAACTTTTGTTGTATCAATAGTTTTTTTTAATAAAAAGTAGGTAACTATAAAACAAAATTTATGTATTAACGTATTAACTTAACGTTAACGCACAGTTATATTAATTGGTATAAATCAGTGGTTCGCAAATTTTTGATTACTTGGATGAACCCGATGGGATGTTATGAATGTGTTTATGTCTGGCTCAATGTTTGTAAGTAGCAACCGCAAATCTCCACGAGTACTAATTTCTAGTCGGTCTTTTTTTTGCGATGAGGCTCATAACGGCTAAATAGAAAGACGGAAAAGCAATCAACAGCTTCTGTACAATAACGCATAATGCTGGATATAAAATTGGGATCTGTTTTTGTAACCAGAAGTTGTTATATCCTTGTTTAAACAATGGTTTCAGTTCCTCATTTGAGGATAATTCAATAAGTTGCTCCTGTATTAGTGTGCTATTCATCTGTATTTGTACTACTTGCAAAAGGATTCAACGCCGGGAATATCCAAGTGAAGAATAACTTGAAATCTTTGATAAAGGTCTGAATAAAGCACCGTTAAGTATTGACAATAAACAAACAAACCTTCATCTCTATGTTGCAATTTAGAAAGATTTAGAAACCGAGAACCTTCTCCTTTTCTCAAATTTTGTATGTACAACAAAAGTTTTCCAACAAAGCAGAAATTACACTTTTAGCTTTGATTAAAATTAATGTGTCACCTTGTAGTTTTAAATTAGTCTATTGTTAAATCCATATAGATTTTTTAATGGTGGTTTTTCTTTAGACTTTTGAGCAAATGCTGTAGCTAAAAGAACTTACAAGTTTTTCAAGTATTTGTGTTTTTTAGTTATCTTAGTTTTCTAATGGTCATTTTATTAATTGTCGCCTGAAGAAAAACGTAGACTACGTTCAAAAACTTGTGAGTTTTTTAATAAATAATTACACCATTTACCCAAAAACTATTTTATGTTTCATAGTGAAAATTTTGTAGTTAAAATATAACTTTTAGGTTGCATTATATTAAATTATAAAACCCAATATGTCTAACGTCTTCTACAGTATTATTAATAATATATCCTTTAGAAACACATCTGTGTTAGAAAAACTTAAATTCTTTCTTAAGATTTTAATAATAAAAGAAATCCTTAATGAATGTTAAGAGATTACTGTACTGATAAATGTGTGATATATATGTTTTTTAATCAACTTAAGCAAGAATATAACTTTGCTTAAATAAATTTTAATGAAAAAGAGATATCAATTTTATTCAAATTTGCTTACGTAGCGAAAATACGCTATCTACGTAACAATACAAAACATTATACTTTTTTTGTCCAAGACTAAGTAAATTTGTTGTATGCAGTTCACATCACGCATAACACAGAACTACATTGTTGATTAGATGCGCGACTTTTTTATGTTTTATTTTATAGACTAGTTGGTGCAGGTATCCGCTACATTGCGTTCCTGTATAAACTTGTATAGATAGATACCAGACCCAGCGCGATACCTGTTATTACTTGTATTTTATGCACCGGTCTATATTTATATTTTACTTAGAACGTAAAAATCGCTAATAATTTATTCATTATAATTTGTTTTAATTTCTATATTATTAAAAATGTTTTTAATTTTATATTAAATCTTGCGCGGACACCCTGACGTTGTTCAGAGACTTCCAAATCAATTTTAATTTTCCGCAGACTCTTTGAATGAATCCCTGAACCCCTGAGAGTCCGTAGGGACCACTTTAAAAACCACTGGTGTGAATAAATAAGTCATCATTACAAACAAAATATAAAATTAATTTTAATTTTCGTCAACAGAACTTTTTCTGTGAGTTTCTGTAAAATAACAATGCTATTGTTAAATAAAAAATATCTTTTTTATCTATACGGAGTCATATACATTAAAAGTGTTGTTTAGTTAAACAGAATTGCATTTTACCTTTATAAAATGTCAAAATTGAAATCTCCAATCAATACCAGTCATTATTAAAATACTTTGCAGTTCTACGCAAATTTTTTTGGCATATTAAAAAACGTATTAAAAAAGAACAACAATACGAAGAACATTTTTTGTAGCTTTATATTACAATGCACATAATCAATAAGAATAACTAGCGTTTTGTTTATGCTCTAAATTACTAAAGTACTTGTTAATTTGCATGTTTTCATCTATTCACTTCCTGTCATGACCACAATTGCATTATACTTTGCTTTTCATTATTATGATACACTTCACATTACACTATCTCAAAAGGTTTCGTTCTTTTGAGTCTTCGTAGAATATCTTGATTAATTAAAAGTTGTAAAGTTTCTTGATTTGGATGTTAATAAAGCTTCTCCTCGTGGCTTCTGATCACGTCCTCGACCATCTCCACATAGAGTTCCCGATGCAAATCTTTGGCTTGCAAGTACCAAGGGGCAACTTACTATATTTTGTAACAGTCTATTTTTAACAACAGTAATTGCTTTTTTTGTGCAACTCTACAGTTAGATACCGTATGTTCATACTGGTCGTATCACTTGCTTATAGATTAGCACTTTATTTCTAATATATAGTTAGGAATTCCTTCGTATAAGCTGTTATATTTTAATTTTATTGTTTTTGATTGTTTTTTAACGTGTTCTTTCTATTTTAGTTTTGCGTTTAGGTTGATCAAATTTAGTAGAAAATTGTTTATTTTTCTATTCGTAGAATTTACATGAGCTTTTTTTTGTTGGTTTTTATACATCAGATTTTCATCCATATATTTATTTTTTTGGTTGCGTCTTGAAGGTTGGCAATTGTTTCTTCTACACTATCTCCTATAGAGACTGTGGTGTAATCCGCAAATGTAGCTAATTTAATATTCTCTTTATCCGAAATATCGCATGTGTACAACAGGCGCAATACTGTTCCAAGAACACTTCTCTGTGGGACACTTGCTTTCATTCATTTCATTGGATAGGAAAATATTTTTTTAATTTCATTAGTATGTCAGTTTGCCAGACTTTATCAAACGCTTTAGAAATATCTAAAAATTGTGTTTAGCATGATTTCTTTTCCTCAAGGGGTTTTTTGATTATGTCTATAATACGATGTACCTGATCTATGATAGAGTATTTACTACGAAATTGAGCTGGGAGAATACGTTTTAGAACAGCTTTGATATTATGGGTAACAATGACATTGGTCTACATGAGCTTACGTCGTTAATAGGTTTAGGTATCATTTATCAAATGTGTAAGTTTCACAATACCTTTCCATAGCAATTGTTTTAATATTTTTCCACTAATCAGGTCAAATCTCGGAGCATTTTTTGGATGAATGTTTATTTTGATTTCTTTAGGTACTTTTTCGGAGAAGATATTTGCTACTCTTGTTATGAGTTCTTCTTGAACTTGTACTTAGATTTATTCTGCATGTTTAAATATATTTTCTAGATAAGCTGCAAATGTATCCATTTTTTATTTGTTAGTTCTTGCTCAAGACCCATCGTCTTTGCGGACCGGTGGGATGTGTTTTATGAGCCTGTTGGTTCTCTTAGTGACTTTTCAGAGTGAGTATTCGGTACTTTAATCTTCAATTATTTTTTTTAAATATCTATTTAGTACTTTATTCCTAAGTTTTTGAATTTTTCTTTTGAGTTGTAAGGTAGGAACATTCAGTCTTATTTTGTTTTCTCTCGTTCTCGATCTCTGTCTCATCTTTCTTGCTCATCTTTTTGCTTTTATTAGATCAATGAATTTTTTTGGATGATTGTTTCTTGTCCCTATAATTAGCTGGGTGTTTCCATTCACAATAAATATATTTAGGTTTTATATCTTTATTCGTTTGAAAGTTTTTGGAATGATGTTTTTTTGGGCGTTTTGCGCATATTGCTTCTTTACTACCAAAAATATCTTCCGTTATACATGTTTGGACAACATTCATCGGTCTTGTTTGTAAATTGTTAAACGAGTACCATTCGAGTTCGCTTTTATTAAGAAGTTGTGTTAGATTTCTATAACTACTTTAATTTTTCACATTGAATTTAGATTATCTTCCGAAAGCATAGTTATAGTTTTTTCCTAGCTTGTTGTTTAAATAACCAAGCATTATATAATCTTGTTCATTTTTACTACGTGTGTGGTTTTCATTAAAGACTGCTTAATTTTGTTGTTAATACCGATTCAATAAGCGTTTTGTGGACAGATGTATGATTATATGAAATTGTTTAAATTACTTAATAAATATGAATATTTACCGCAAACGCGTCTTTGATATCAAAGACCTAAGCGGGCCTATAACCTTTTTACGCATATCTCAAGCTATGAATTACAAAGTTTAACACTTTACTTTATTTACTTTATTGGAGCTCGGAATAACAAAACCTTACTCAACAGAAGTCACGTACGCAATCATACCAAGAACATAATAAATAAAATACTTACACATGATAACACAATTCATAAATAATAAATTTGTAAAATTTGATTATTCAACCATTATGCTGATCCTAAACCTACTATAATGGGAAAAGGGCTAATAGGATACTAGAAACCTCGCAATATTAATTTAAATTTCCAGGTTTTGTTCAGTGATAATTAAATTAATTATTAACACTCGGCACCACAACAATTTTTATACTGGCGTTTTCAAATCAACGACTATACGAAAGTCGGCAAGTGAAATAAATTTTTCACCGCTCGCGTTAAAAATATACCAATAATGGCAGTTACTTAATTTCCGATTAATATTAAACATGTTCGAATTTAAGAAGTCCCCCTACCACTAATTAATAAAAATCAAAATTATATGTGCCCCAAATAAAACAAAAAAAAATTAAAATTTTTAATACAGTCAACATCAAAATAACATTGTATAACATCAACAGAAAAACGTAATATGGTATATAAACTAGACAGTATAGGGCGCCAAAAATGTTATATTAGACAAACTAAAGAAAAAGTAAAAAATTAGATTAAGAACTATATATCCCAGTAAATACAAAATTGATAATGTTTAGTAACAGTTTCAAAACAAAAAATTTATGATTCACTCTTGTTTCAAACATAAAAGAAACCTAACTGCAATAAAATAGCTATAAGTCCATCGCTGTTTCACTTATTTGAATCAGTATAGTTTCGGTATTTTAAATTCAAACTTGTTGCAAAACAAATGTTGCATTGGATTTACGTTTTAAAAGCTTCGTTCTTGAACTGATACTAAATGATCAATAAGTATATGATTTTCTTGTTTCAATAATGAACTAAAACAATTCTTTCAATAATATAATAATACATTTTCGAATGCACGTTTCAAATTTTATTGCACAATAAATATTTTTAAATACATCACAATGAGTTTTTTACATATTGGAACTTTCTTTTTGTGATCTTTTCACGGAAGCCTCAAAAACTGCATCAGTTACTGTTGGGTAGCAACTTTTAACCGCATCTGTAACATAGAAATAAATATTTCGTTTATATACATACATAATCATAGAGTTACACAAAATTAATTACACTTTTTTAATCAAAAACAACACAAACTTAATATAAATATCACTTTAGCAATCATAAGAAAGTTATAAAAACACTGTGAATACATTTAGCTGTACATAATCGTATAGAAAACTTGAAGACTTGAACTGTAATTATAAATCCTAAAGTATCATCAGATTCACGCAATAATCTACCTTAACGCAATCATGTGTGTTAATTTACATTTTTTTATACAAATTAAAACATGATACATAAAGAACAGAAACGATAATAATATCGATTACATTTATGGATTATAATAAAATGTTTCGACTTACCGTTTATTGTTCCATTTCGTAATTGTACACACAGCATCACTTATCAAACTACAACCAAACAAGTGAAAAGATATCAATTTGCAGCGTAAGCGTTGACGACAGTAATCAAAAGTATAGCAACGACTAATGCTGACTAATAACAAAGTATTCGTTTTTCCTAGAACGATTCTACTGTTTTGAAAATAATTCAATCTTATTTAATCGATCTTCAAACAATTCTAGTTATTCAAAAAATATTCGGTTTTAATAAATCAGTTTTTAGACGGTTGCTGATTATGGGATAAAAATTGCAAGTACTGAAACGGTTTAAAACTGATTGTGAAAAATCGGAACTCTTTCAATTTATTCACTGTCAGTTACATGTAAATGATATAAAAATGAAACTAACACGAAACAACGTAATGAAACAATTGTTTTAATTTTGTGACTGCAACAGTTTCAATCCGTGTTTACTGGGTATGACTGCAATTCAATAAAAGGAAATTAATGTTATCAATGCATTATATTAACATAGAACATAACTTTGATTTTAATAATCCTTGAATCCCAGATGTAAAAAAGATGTGGTGTTATATATCGTCATATTAAAGCAATGAGATAGACATCTATTTAGGATACTAAATTACAAATAAAACGAAAAAATGGTAGTCTGAAAACACTGTTCTGAATGCAATTAAATTTATTTTATGTTTGTTCTTAATTGCCTTCTTTTATAGGAGTTCACGTCATATTTTATTCACTAATCATTAAAATTTATAAATTTTGTTAGTTAGAAAGAGCAGCTATTTTCAATACTATTGAATTAGTGTGGGGTAGTTTATTACGCTAATTTCTTTTAAAAATAACGTTTATTTAAATTTTGTAATTATTGATAAACGTTATTTTAGAAGAAACAGATTAACAATAGACGCGCTTCATACTAAGACAACTCAAAGGAAAATCCATCGAATTTGACTAACCACTGTATGCCTGTTTCCTAGACTTAACAAAAGCATTTTGTTGTAGATTTTGTGAGTCACTAGTTTGACGCAATCTTAGTTAGTTTAATTATAGGTGAGCTATTGAAAAAACGTTTTTTTAAGGTTAACACCGGATTTGAGTAAGTCAGATTATGATTATCATTCGGTGTCGCTACGGTGATACTCACAAATTTTGTTGTCTTATAATTTCGGTAATTCTCACAACGATTTGTTTGTTATTGTTAGTAGCCTATTTTAAATTTTTATTGCCTATTTTAAATTTTATTGCATGTTTACATGTATACAATTAACTATCATTGCTAATTTAATTAATTTAAAAAGAATGGTTATGTCTTTGTCATGCATTTTTGTATTGTACAGCCATAGTCATTGGAAATATCCCTAAAATGAGCAATATCGCACGTTCGGTCACATTCTAATAGTATTAATCGTATTTATACCTGCAAATATATCCTAAAGTTATGGTTTTTTCTTGGTCGTATAAATACAAAAAGGTGATTACCATTACTTAATTTTGTATGTATTTCTCAAATCATACGAAAAGGCTTTTAAATATTACTCTCAAATAAACGTTTTATAAAACCAAAATTTTCTTTATATTTTTTGTGCGAATTAAAAAATAAACACTTTTTTCTAATTTTGAATAACAATTTATTAACATATTTTTAATAAACATAGGACATACTATATCGTCAAATTTTTAGGTAATAAATTTTTTGAATAAAAATGCCGAAATCATATTTGCAAAATTATTTAAAAAGTATTTGTTACGTATACATTTTAATTATTAATGTAATTTATTAAAATGTTCGTTCTGATAGTCACATTATTTTTGTATGTAGAATGTATAAACCTAGCTTATCAGACCCGGAGTATTGTTTGGTTATATGAATATGCGGCGTTTGTTACTATAATTTATAAACAATTTTTCTTATATAATAATTAATAAGTAACAACAACACTTGTTTTTTGTTATAAAATAACTGTTTATTTTTTCAATTTCTTAATTTGAATGTTGGTCCGGTTTATGTAAAAGTAGGTATTGTACCGGATATGCATCCTAGAGTTAAGCAGATTTGTTGTTGTCAATGAAAGTGCGGTAATGCTCATTTTAATGGCATTTAATAGTATTGATTGTATTGACATCTATAAATATACCTTGAGGTTATGGCTTTTTGTTTATCGTACTAATACAAAAAAGTGATTACCATTATTAAATTGTATATGTGTTTCTTAAAGCCATACGAGGAGACTTAAATATTTCTCTGAAACAAGCGGTTTATGAAACCACAACTGCTTTTATGTTTTTGTGCAAATTAATAAAGAATTCTACCGGGTATGCATCTTAGAATTAAGCAAATTAATAAATACCTCACTTACTAATGAGTTTCATAATTACCTTTTGTAAATATATCATCAGGTTATGGCCTTTTGTCGTATAAATATAAATTTTTTATTTACAAAATTGTAATATAAATTGGGAGTTCCTAGTGGTAACATCATTGTTTATGTGATTATAATATTTTGTGAAAATGCTTCGAAGATTAGGACAAATGAATTCTATCTCAGAATTAAGAAGAAGTATTGTTGGGATGGCACAAGCAGGAACGTCACTTCGAACAATATCACAACATGTTGACTTATCGGTAAGCATTTTTCTAAAGTATATTTTTTACACTGCATTGCAACACAGTTAACATGTATTAAATATGATCACTAACAATACTATTTTATAAGATATTGGAATCTATTAAATTGACATCAAATTTTAAAATACATATATAATGTATGTAATGTGCTTTTAATATAGTACTAATGATAATTGTAATCTAATACTAAGAACTTAACACTTTGTAGATTAAACAAATCCGGCTATGGATTACAAAAGGTCAGAAAGTTGGTAATAGGCCACTTCTAAGCAACAGACCACCTCAGCCTAGAATTACTTCTCGGCAAGTAGATGTGGACATACTCGGCTATACATTACAAAATCCTTTTACAACTTGCCAAAAAATAAAGGAAACGCTGAATATTAATTGCTCTGTTTCCACCATTCAGAGACGTTTACACGAATCAAATTTACATTGTAGAAAACCGGCAAGTAAACCTATCATTACAGAGCGTCATGCTGCAGCTCGGTTGCGCTTTTTTCGCCAATATTTAAATTAGGATTAAAGTACTGTTATCTTTACAGATGAAAAAGTATTTTCTAGCACTGATCAATGTCTAAGTACAGTGTGGAGACCACAAAACACTCGTTACAATATAGAACATGTGTAAACGGCGTTGAAATTTGGTCGTGAATCTTTTGTAAAAGACCCCGTATTCAAATTTATTTTGCTTAATTTTAAGCGATTGAGTAAAAAAACGTTCACTGGTTTAATTTTATTATGTTAATTGAAGTTGATTGTCAAATTTTGTATTTAATAATTATTTCACAATTATGATTAGTTTATTTTTTTAAACGCATAAAAGTCCGTGGTCCATTTTAAGTGTATCCTTTAGGAGCGGGATTGTGGTTGGCAAGGGCCAGATGTCTATTAAGCTTTACTCCTTCCTGGCGCCCTTTGATTAAGACTTTATTACTTTTCGATTTTGTGTTTTTGTCAAGTGTATCCAAATCAATCACGAAATTTTGAATATAACCCACCCCGTCTTCACTGAGCAGCGGCATAACATCGTTTTTGTTACCTTATTTCAGGCAGTGACATTGTTTCAACTTTTGCATGTAGCACATGTTTTGCCCAATAAGCAAAGTGGTAGAGTGACAGTTAGAGTGTGGGGATGGATATCTCCAGCGGGTCCAGGAAAGTTAGTGCAAGTGACACAACCTCGATTTACTTCAGAGCAATAACTGAATATTTTAGATAATATCTTAATACCTTCTGTGAGAAGAATATATCCACAAGATGAGCTGAAAATTTTTCAAATAGTCCAGAATAATTCTCCTATTCATACAGCACGAATTGTTAGGAACTGGATTGAAGATCAAAACGAAGTTGAAATAATTGAATGGCCAGCGAGATCACTAGATTTGAACCCAATTGAAAATATGTGGGGTGCAATGATCAGAAACTGGGATAGTGATATTCAATTTACACACCTGAAAATATTATCGAACATTCACAATTAGTTTGGGAACCTTTTCGGGAATCACAGTTGTGTGAAAATTTAGTAAACTCTATGCAGTCTAGATTAGAAGCATGCATACAAAATAATGATGATTACACAAAGTATTAATTATTTCTATACAACTTTTGTATTCTTATTGTTTTTTATATGATAATATGTTTTTTTATTTAATTATATTATTATTATATAAAAAACCAACGCGTAAATAACCTTTTCGGGTAGGTAAAAAAAACAAAGCGTAAATTAACTCTCTTGCGGGAGTACGCTAAAAAAACAGCCAAAAGAAGAACTTCCGTTTGCAACTTTCTTCGTCTTTGCACCGACTCAGGGTTTTTAAAACCTTCGCTTAAAATTCTCCTCCTTTTTTATACGCGATTTTGACTTTCTAAAACGTTTTTTTCTGATTGGTTAAGTTCACGAACCCTCTCAGTACCAAATCTGCTAATTGGCTTTTCCTTTTTTTACTCAATCTGTTGAAAGCGACGTTATGCTTCTTTCTACTTTTAAGATGTTACGACGTTTTGTTACTGGGCGGTTCTCAGTGATTTAAAAGCGAAATAAAAATTTACCGATTCTACAATTTGTTCTCTTGTTAATATTAAACAAATGCACTACTGACTATAAAAAAGCATTAAAGAGATAAACTTTACTTTAACATGAATCTTTTTTCTAGTCTTAACAGATTTTTAACACTAATAATCTTTACAATTGCTCACATTACATTAAAATTTTGTAACTCCTATTAGATATAATTACACACTTCCGCAAATTATTTGTAGTAAATTTTGTGCTTAATAAATTGTTTAGGTGCAATTTTCATCTATATTGTACAGTTTTTGCAGCGTACAAAGCGGAAACTCGCGCGGATCTAATTCTACAATTACTATAATTATTTTTTAACACTGCTGAGTGAAATTAAGGCTTATATTTTTACTACATTAAACGAATCATAAGAAATATCTTGTTGATAGTTATAAACACCACATCCGAAAAAGACAAAAAATGAAGTGAAATTGGGCACCAATTCAAGTTTCAGCTTTGTTTCATTTGTGCATTTCAACGTTTCGTTACATGAACCTTCGAATCAAGCACCCAATAAGTGATTTTAACACTAAAAAATGAAACTTTGTTTTGTTATACAAATAACGGTTATAATAATTAATTAAATTTAAGTTCAAGTGTTACCGTATAATTATGTTGTGAAAATTTAGTTTCTCTTAAAACATAATTAAACATCGGTTTTAAAACAGGTTCTTGAGCCGTAGTACCAGTTTGTTTTTTACTCACATTGCTTGCTCTCAGAAAGATCATTTGCATAAATTTTTAAACCAAAAGCCACATGGTTCTAGTGTACTTTCTGATAACACCAAGTACTTAAAAACTTCTGTTTATCGCAATGCACTGTATGTCTTCGAGTAAGTTATTGCTTATTATGGTAACAATCCATTTAGTTTTGCATTTTATCAAATAAAGACAATGAAAAACCGTAGGCGTAGCAAATTTTCTTTTTGTTTGAAAATTAATCGGAAGTACCAAATATAATGTATCTAATGAGTAAGTGTTTGACTTTTCTTTATTACTCAGTCAAAAGCCTTTGGTCAATTGTATGTATTGCGCTATTTTAGTTATTTTTAAAAACGTTGTAGATTACTTACTTATTTCCGAATTCTGTTTTGTTGCACTAATTTAGATTTTAATTTTAAAACACAATTTAATTCATTAGTAATTATTATTTTATTTTTTATTTATGTGATAAATGTTAGATTGTAACAAGGCTTTTGATTAATTTACCTGTTCCCGAGTCGATTTAGTCTTGATTACAGAAATTAGTGATTACACACTGAAAATAACCTAATAGTGCATACAGCGTACAACTGGCTTTTAGCATCCCTGAGCAGTGAGCAAAGTTTTGTACTGCTATTACAAACTTGAAAACTCTGTGCCGTAGTTTATTAAATTAAAAAATAATTTTAAAAAAAGCAGTTTTAACTAAATGAACATATTTATTCTAATATTAATATTAAAACTTTTTAAATTAAATTAATTCCAAACATTTAAACAATTTTATACTAATTTGTAATTTAGTTGCATTCAAACTACATCATTGAATAAACTATTAAATTTTAATATACTATACATTAATTGTTATGTAATGTTTTAACGTTATTTTATAAATTCAAGATATATAATTTTAATGTAAATTGTATTTTGTTACAGTTTATTGAAAAAGTAATTAATCGGCATTACGTTTTATTAACTAAAGTTGAAAACTGCAGTAATCATTATTAGGTTCTGTAAAATAGCGTATTTACGTATTATAGCAGCACAAACTTTTATAACTAGTTGTGATTATAAAGCATTACTGACCTAAGTGGAATATGAATAAACAATAATATGAATTTTTTATTTATATATACATAAATATTTACATTTACGCCATACAATAGATTAATTGAAACAAGCTTATGTACATATAGTTGTTTGATTGTATGTACAACCAAAGCTTTGCAAATAAAATAATTTAAAGTACTCCAAAATGAAATTGTTGTAATTAAACTTCTATATATAAATAAAGTTTCTACAATTCATCGTTACGGATAAGAAAGATTAACTTAAAAATATCGACCAGATGGCATGTAGTTAAATTTTCAAATTAAAACACACCAGGTGTTTAGAAAACGACGAATTAAATGAGGATTAGAAAATCCTTACTAATAGGAAATCCGTTGATGAGATTTCTTGGTTAGTCTTTTATTGCTTTAAAATTGCAGAAGAATAGGATAAAACGAGTTTCAGATAACGCACTTTACAAGTTTTTAAGTTCTGGTGGATTTACAATGGCTTTTTATAAATTCGCTAAATTGTGTATACAAATGTTATTAGAATCAACAATTAATTAATTAATACACATTATTTGAATTTAGTTCAAATTAAAATTAAATTAGAAACATAAAAAATCGTTGGAAGTGCTAAAAATAAGAAAAGCTATCAGCGGAAGACAAGTAAAATTGTTTAAACACAGTTTATTATTTTTTATGTGTAAAAATGTGTATGTACATAACTGTAATTATATGAATAAATAATAATTACCATTTATTTAAAATAAAAAATTTAAAATGACATACTGTAAAGGCGTTTCCTTTGTAATTTTTAAGTACTTTCGTTTTCATTGCGTATTCTTTCACTTGGCAATAATGAAAAAAAAAGTTGTTGAAGCTTATGAATAGTAATTACGAAGAATTTAATTTAAAGTCGGCGTCATTCAAAAGTTACTGCTTCAATGTTCGTTTTGCCTCTATCTGACCACGACAGTCTTTGATGATGACAAACAGCCACTTTAATACTGCAAGTGATCAAAGCTCTGTAGACTTTGTTAAAACATCTGTTGTCTGAACAAATTTTAATCTGATGGTATAAGAACAATTTCTTCTCAAATAAGAAAATTCTTATTACTTCGAAAAGTTATTAACTTCTACTGATAAATGTAAATTACATTTTATTCGTTATATAGTTTATATTCTACAATGATAAATAGCAATTAAAATAAGACGCGTGCTTGCATTGTTCGAACGATAAACGTTCCTTAATTCTTGGAAGCCACGATAACCCAAAGGGAATAATTGTGATTATTTCGGAGGTAATCCTGTTACTTAATCGTAACACAATGCACGTCATTTATCACATATACTGTACAATACTGCTCATTTAAAGGAAATTCTCTTGTTTTACACTAAAACATTGTTACACGGTATGGTTCATTTGTATTAATTGTCTCTACCGCCTAAGCACATTACACGTTTTTATACAAATTCCTAATCCTTTATGTTTAAAAAATGGAATTAGTGAAGTTAGCGCAGTCAATTACCACTACAAGTACGTTGTATTTTCACATTTAAGTGTAGTAGTTTTAATCCCCTGAGATTTCTTTATAGACCATTATTTTCTAATTTTAAGCGGCATTACATGGTCTGTTTAAATCGTTATTCTTAATTGAGGATAACTGTAATTTACGATTATTCCACAATACAGTTTTTTTTTCTATGCTTGACTTTAGAATAATTTTGTACTGCAGTTTATCTTGAACTTTATAAATATTATCTTAATGATTTAAATAATTAAATAAATCGTTTCTAACATAATTATAAATATTTTAATCATTTTGCTTTCTATTGTAAAATATTCGTCTTTTACTCAAAACGGTTAACGCTGTTGCTGGTTCTCGTCGTTTTCTTCTTTTGCAACTACTCTTGAGTCGACTACTTGTGTTCACTGTCGTTCTAAAGCTGAGAAACTTTTACGATCATTTCGTTTTTTAGTTTCTCTTCCTACAAATTTTTTTTCGGTTGCTAGGATTATTCGACCTACTATAGATCCTTGGTATTTAGGTATGATATCTAAAGTTTCTGCCTTTCGCGTCGTTTCTCTCCTTGGTGTATTGTGAAAGGTCTATTAGGTAAACATGTACGTATCTCTTTGTCTGATTCTTGCGTGTGGAAATTAGTTGTTCCATCGGACAACTGATCTATAATCACCACCTTTCATCTATGTGTGAACACCGCAGTGTTTAAAGGACATTGGAAGCTTTCCGCTATCACTACTACTAGCCGCATATGAGATCCAAGGTTGCTAAGTATATACGCTTTTGCTGTTGCATCTCGCGACGAAGCAATACTATTAAATCCCATTCTCGCTCGTTGCCAGATACTATGAAGCATTCCAACACTGATGTCGCTGCTAGATCTACACATCTACGTAAAAATACTACACTTGCTCCGGATGTAAAAGCTGCTTTTTTTTATCGAGTTCTTTGGTTCCTTCTACTTATGCATCGACGTCTCGTTCTTTTAATTGTTCGCTTCTCTTTCATAAGCGTCGCAAGCGTCGTAAATACTAACTGCGCTTTTTGACTTCGAGCTGTTGATTTTTGGCTATCATCTTGGTTCATATGTTTTCGAATTCTGATATCATTTTTTCAAATATGTCGTTGATATTTTGGTTGTAGTAACTCGAGTGCTATCTTTTTGCTTTTTTTCCAATTTGCTGTCACTGTTTTAGTGATCTTTTGATTAAGTTGGTTGACAATCTTGTTTTGTTTTTTTTTCTTCACCATTTTATTTTGATATAGACTACCCTTCCGTCTATATATAGTTATACTTGCTTAGTCGACATTTTTTTAGATTAGTACGATTCTTATAGAATTCTCTATTTCGCCTTTAAATTTAAATTTTTTTTGGATTTTCCTATTCTGCTTGTCGGCTTAAAATCTTGGAGTACACTTTTCACTTTGAGTTGATCACTCACTTTCTTTTTTTCTACGGAGAGAAGAACGAATTAGACATTTTGTCTTATTTTTCTCCTTCTGTCTCTTTTTTTCCTTTCTTGTCTTTCTTACTTTTCATTTTATTTCTTCTTCTTGGTTGATCATCTGCATGCCACATCTCTTTTCTTCTTCTTGTTTTTTTTAAAGGTTTACCTTTAGAGCGGTTGGTTGGGCACTGTAGGGTGGCCACTTTTTCCCCATCTTTCTCTATATCTCTCAATTCTATTTTTATTTCTTCTTTAATCTAGTAACTTTCTCTGTACCAGCAATTCTTCTTTCTTTTGTTCCTCTTAAGGCTCGTTTTTTTTAGGTTGGGCAGTAGAGGAAGGTCACTTTGGGTCGACTATTTACGGAGAGGATTTGCGACTGTTCGATTGGCAATTAGAAGTTCTGACGTTTTCTTATTTCTATTTCTTTTTTTTCTTATTTTAGATTACAAATACTAAGATTTTTTTCTCTTGGAGTTCGCTTATGTTGGTTGGGTTTTTTTTCTTTTAAGAATTACCTCATTTGAGTTTTTCTTTTGGGGTTTACTAATAGAGTTGTGGTTCTATTAGAATTTTGGGGTTTTTGGGTTTTTGACGCTTGTCTAAATTTCCTTTCTTTCTTTTTTCTTCAATTTTTTCTTAGTTTCTCTTTGGTTTTTTTTCCTCAATTGGCAAAACGTTTCGTTAATAATTCATACCCGGAATTACATTTTGGTGGCTTTATTGAGTACGTTCAGTTCGTGATATTAGCTTTCTAATTGTTGTCGAATTTTGGTTTCTCGGGCAGTATGATTTTGCTTTATGCGTCTCTAGTTCAAGTCAGGTTTGTTTAATTTCAGAGAACTTCAAAATTCTTTTTTCTTCGACTTGGGTTTTTATTGGTTTTCGGTTCCTGAAATTAAGTTTAAGTTTTTATTGTGTTGTTTAGTTGTGGACGAACTCTATTAAAAGTTCCGTTCTGTCATCCTAAAAAGATGTTTTACGGTGTCATATCAGATTATAAGGTGTTTATGTGCTTATTGGTAAATTCAATTGTAGATACACCAAGAAAACGGGTGGATATACCTTTAAACGACGGCGTATTATAGTGTATCACGTATCGGAGTTTGCCTTCAACGATTTAAAGTACTGCGGTGAATACTCGCTCTTGGTGCGCGATTACTAATTCCATTGTTTAGATTGAAGAATTTATTATGACGTAAAAAACAGTCCATTCCGCATGTTGTGAATTTTAAATAGAATAATCGACAAGGATCGTTAATCAAATCGTTATTCGTTTGTCAGTTTTGCTTACCCATTATCATTACGTCTATTATTATCATTGTTAGCGTGATTAATGAAGTGGACTGTATATTTTTAATTTTTCTTTATTGATAAGAACACCCAACACCCATTCGTAAATACAACAATATTCTTTCGACTTAAAACTTATTCTGTCCGGTTTTTGATACTCAAAACCTTGAGTATGCGCGGCGCACTCTTTTAGTTTAAATTTACAATAACAATCATACTGTAAAAAATTTTTTGTAAGAGAATTGGAAGCGGCGCGACGCTTTTGAGTACTCACAGGGTAATTCAAACCCCGTTACAATATCTCACTCTTACGCTTGACGTCAAGTACTATGGGTATATTTTAATTTTGAATAATAGTGTATCGCAAAAACGTTTAGCTTTAGCACTACCGTTTCAATATAGAAATAAACAAAACTTTATGTCTGTAATAACTTGATTGTCTTATTGATTTACGTACGGTTGAGAATCTGTTTATTTCACTTTTCCAATTTGTACGTTACAAACTAACCGGAAGATGGACTGTCAATCGGCTCAAGCGTGATTTTTAGTTATGAAATCGTGCGTGCCGCGAGTCGACTAATATTCATAGTCATGCTTGACCAAAAAAAAATTTAAAATAAAAAAAATGGAAAAAGTGCCAAATTCTAAAATCGTAATAGGAAAGAAAAAAATTGCCGAATCCCACAACTATGTAGAGTTTTTGGTTGCTTGGATGTATCACTAGAGGTATGGATTCGTTTATAAATAAAAGAAAACGTTGTTTAGAATGTCTCTTTACTGGATTACTTAAATATGTACAGGGGGATTTAAAAACGTATAAAGTTTATAAATGACAAGTTATCGGGTGTATTTAACGCGACTGAATTGGTGACATTCAGTACAAGAACTTAACAACATTATTAAAAGCGGTTGACAAGAGGTGACACTCATCAGCTTATGTTCTTGATTTGATGGTTCTAATAATGATTTGAAGTCTAAGGCAAGGTTAACGGCTTGTACAGGAGTTAAGCGTAATCAAGCAAACGAGGAAGTTTTAGTTAAATCAGAAAAAAATGGTTGAGTTATTGCTATAAAATCGGCTAATATCGTGTAAATAGGCAGAACCATAACCAAAAAAATGTAAGAAAATTTAGATTTAATGATGACTGGCATTTGTGATCGCTGATATTGTTGGAAGTATTATAAAATAACGAATGTAAAATAATTAAATTGCTACTAACTCAAGATGTCTATGAAGGAGGTCAGAAAAGCGTTGCATAGAAAGATAAAAACTGCACGAAAATGTAATTTTAATGTAACGAAATTGTTGTTTATATGAGCAACTCATGCATTACACAAAAGCGTTATCAGTTGATGGGCGCTTGTCGACGCCTCTAAATTTATGATTTAACAGTTGGAAAACATAAAATTATGCTTCCATCATTTAGAAACCCATATCGAAGTAATTGGCTTTACATTACAGCCGTTACATTAACACAGTTACATAGCGTTACCGTACAACCGGATTATAACCGTAACATTGCCGTTAGATTACAACTGTTAAATTGTACAACTGTTACGTTGCCGTTATACTAACATTCTTACATTGCCGTTAAATTACAACCGTTGTACTGCTTTTACATTACAAAATTTGCATGCTTGTTACATAACAACTGTCACATTGACGTCATATTGGAACGGTTACATTGCCGCTATATTACAAAAGTTACATTGCCGTTACGTTACAACAGTAATTGTGTAATTACATTACAACCGTAACGTTGCAATTACGTTACAATCCTTACATTACCAATAAATTATTACTGTTACATTGACTATACATTACATCCGTTATATTGCAGTTATATTACAACATTAAAACTGCACAACAGTTATGTTGCGGTTAAACTAGCACTTTTACATTGCCGTTACATGACGACCGGTACATTATTATCTATTACTACTTTATACTTTGTTAACTTTTGTTTAAAATGAATTTTCCACAGAACGAATTAGTGGACATGTTGTTTATTTTGGGTGATTGTGAAAAAAATGTCTTTTAGCTTCTTGTGTTTATAAACAAAAATTTGCTGATCATCGTGCTGCAAGTATCCGTGCATTACAAAAATTGTTGGTTCAATTCAAAGAAAAGCTGTCAGAACAGAAGAGGCAAAATTTATGGTATTGCAGGCTGTAATTGAAAATCTAAATGCTAGCATCAAAGACCAACAAATTAGTGAAGAACTTGGTACAATTAGTGCTACTTTAGTAAGAAGAGTACTAAAGTGCTATAAATATCTTCTCTATCAGATTAAACTGCATTAAAAGTTGACTATAGGAGATTTTAACTGGAGAAGAACTTTAAATAAACTTAATGAGATGCTAGGCTTCATATCTACTGTTTTATTTACCGCCAAATAAATAGTCCTAATTTTTGTTACTTTGATTATGTAAATCCTCATATTTTAAGTGTTTTGGATCATCAATATAGTTTGACAGTCAATGTATGGAGAGAAATTGTGGATGATTTTATCATTGTCCTTACATCTTTGATGGTCATTTAAACGCCGGCCGATAGATATTTGGAGTTTTTAAATAATTCTTTGACACAATTGCTAAAAGATCGATGTAGAATTAGTATGATGGTGCGCCCTGTCATTTTGCTAGAAATGTGCGCAACTATTTAAACGAACAATATCGTGATCAATTGATTGCCATGGCCGGCAAGATTTCCGGATCTTACTGTCATGGATTTCTTTTTATAGAAGTTCGTAAAAGATTACGTATTTCAAAAGATCCTACCGTACAAGAAACAATATAAAATAGAATAAAAACCGCATTTTCTAACGTCACACACAAAATTTTACAAAATGTGCATGAATCTTTACGCAAAGATTTGAGACGTGCCTACAACAAAATAGGCAAAATTTTGAACACTTGTTAAATTAATATTTGTTATGTTAAAAAGTTGGTAGGTTATTTTTCGAGTATAAAATTTGTCCTTCTATACGCCCCACCGTTCGTAGCCGGCTGTCAAAACAAATTTATTTCTTGTTAGCGTTTTCTATAATACGGACACCGTTCAAATCTTTTTTTGTGTGTCACATACTTATTGGGTGCGCTTTGATTCTCTTTACTTTTGATTTTCGTATACTTGTAATTTAACTTAATAAATTAAAGTCATTCCTTTGTTAAATGTAAAAGTTAGATCGATTAGGGCACTTTGATGTGCAACGTGTTGCCCAGTCAAAAGGCGTAACTTATACTTGGCTTGTGATGATCAACCCATGTAATATTGTTTGCAGCGATTATATAACGATACTTAAGTACTGTCTTTGTCCTCTTCAACTACTTCTGTTATATAATAAATATATATTCTGTGTTATCACTTCTGTTGTGTTATTTGTTCTTTTACAGCTGCGGGTAGAGTTAAACGATATCTTCCTAATTTAGTTTTTTTCATCGTTTTGACGCCTTTTTATATTTAATTTATAATTTAACATCACAAAGCCTGCGACTCCTTTTCCGGAAAAACTGTGTTAGCCGTTGCTTATTTTTTTGTTACAAGAAAACCAGTGTAACATCTTTTTTTAATTTTTGTTGGTTTTTTAATGGTTTCTCTTTTTATGTTTTTTATTTTATACAAACAAAGCATTTTTGATTGAAATTATGCTCGGTGAGATTTAATTGAAAATTTATAAATAGTTCCATAGCTGTAGATGTTAGAAAAAACAGTACTAGTGCAAACCAAATGTGAATTAAAAACTAGATTAGAAACAGTTGAAAAAAATTAAGGTTGTTATTTAAAAAAAAATATTTCAGCGCTCTTATGCAAAATAAGTATAACGAACTGAAAAACTGTTTTAAACTATTTAAGTGTTTCTGACTTTTACCTACGAATTTACGAAAACAAATTCCAAAATTTCAAAAAACACCAGTTTTGTGACATTTCTTTCTGATGCTGTATTTTTAAAGGAATTGCTAAAAAATGGCAACGCCGCAATCAATTAAAAAAATTTAAAAAGTATTTTTCATCTAAATTAAGTCTTCATCAAACAACATAAAAAAATGTTGGGTTGCTATTTAACAAAGTGTAACTTTATGCTGCCCAGCATACTCTTAACACCCTGTATAAGCAAAAATATTTTTAAAGCATGCAGCTTTTTAATAGAAATAAGTACTAAACACCTTCTTTAAACAAAAATAATTTTAAAACATGTAGCTTTTTATTATATATTTATTTATTAGAAGCTAAGCAAAATACATTGAGTAGTAGATTAGAAATGTATTAATTTTACATTTGGCTTTCGAATAAAAATATTTAGACATTTCACGTTTGGTTCTTATAAATGTGTCAATTCTAAAAAAAGAGATGCATACACAAACTAATATTTTATTCAAGTCAAGAACACACTTCATTCAGGATCTGTCTCTGTAAATAATATATTCTCAAGATTTACTCTTTGCACTATTCTCTTTTATAAGTACAGAAATTGTAAACGTAGCGAAGTTATTGAGAAACATGTCAATGTTCATTCAATATTTGCAACAGTTTGTGCAAGTTTTGTTTAGTTTTTGTAAAAAGTGTAATGAGAGTACGTTGTACGTTTTGTTCGTTGAAAATCTCTGTTAGATAATACGTTACTGAATTACTAATGAGCTCCCTCATTAACGAAACTTCTAGTTAGTAGCTTTTATTTTACTACGTTTGCTTATTTGTATGATAAAGCCATCTATATGACTAACACCGAGATTTTTACATTTTTTCTTTTGCGAGTTAGTGTGCTGCATATAACAGCTTTTGATATTCGAGCGCGTGTATCTAGAGCGGTCATTCGTCATCCGTTATCGCCTCCATTTCTAGCGCATATAAAATATGCTGGACCTACCATTTGACAGTTCACTTGGTTCACCTACGTATAAAAAAACCTAATGTGAATTTTTTGATAAAATTGATTTTCAGATTGAATTTCAGTCGTTTTATTTACGATCGCTGTTTTCCTAAATCTTTAAGACTACTGTGTACGACGAGTAAATGTAAATTAATATTCAGGATTATAAACAGCAACGTGCGAGGGAACAACCAAATGTTCTACCGTGACACGTTTCGTTCACGGCATGTTACGCGTGTTATTATGAATACCAATCTAGCAGTTGCTTTAACCAACAAAGCAAAATTATACTGAAAAATAATTAGGTTTGTACTTGAGTCTGTAAAGATAATATTGTACGAACTATATGTGTTTTTGTAATTCGTATTTAAACAAGAGACTCCTAATGCTCGACAAAATCCAAATAATTATTTTTGCGAACTAAAAACTATTTCAAACCCAAGTAAACAAAAAGAAAATCCGTTTTGAGTATTTATAAAAGCGTCTATAATCAGCTTAAAATTGCCTCTATGATAAAGTTTTTGCTAGACTTTACGTATCAGCTTTTCATATTAAATCTTATTTAATACTTTATAAGATCTTAAAAAACATACACAAAGTTACAGCTAATATTCTTATACACATATTCCGAACACAAAACTTTTTAATAAAAACTTTTTTTTAAAGTTGAGAATTAAACAGAATTGGTTTTGTTTTAAAAAGTTGTTATGTATTAAATTTTTATTTTTTTATTTGTTACTTAAACCTTTGCTCGAAATATTGTTATATTAAAGATCAATAAATGTAATACAAAAATAATTTATTAATTATTAAAATATAAATTTTACGTATAAATCGTTAGTGTGAAAACACTGCAGCAGACACTAATCAATTACTTAAAAAACAAAATTTTTATTTAATGTATTGAAGTTGCTCTTTAACAAAAAACTATAAGTTATAAAAAATATTAAAAAATGTTATCATTATTTTATGATTCAAATAATAAAACTATTGCTTTATTAAATATTTTAAATTGTTTTTAGTTTTACAAAAAATGCGTTATAGGTAAAGATATAACTTTGTAGCAACGTTTAAATTCTAAGTATTCCGTAAAAACTATAATTTAAAAAGTACAAAGAATAAAATTATAACAAAAATTTAAAAAATGTAAAAAGATTTTAGAAAAAACTTTTATGAAAATATTGAATTTATTAGTTTCTTAAAAATAGGTATTTCAAGTTTGTAATTTGTTGCAACAATAAATTTTTTGACGTGATTACACATATTCGAAACATTTATGAAAGTCTAATCAAATAACTAAGAGCTTTTTTTTACCTAATTTTTATTATTTATTATTATTTCACATGGTTGTTTGTTTTAAAGAAAATCGCAAAAACGTTGACGTTAAACTGTAATTTGCTTATTTAGATAATATGACTTTGTTTTTTTGTGGCTTTTAGTATGTTATTTATAAACTCGCATAAGTAATAACAATTAAAATTGTCTGTCAGTATAGTTGTGGAAACACATCGGTGTATCCTAACACTGACGAGTTCTTAAATAACGAAACAGCTGTCCGCTAGTTCTGATGTTATTTTTTTACAATTATACTGACATTATTCCTAACCTATTTTATAGTTGGGATTTTGACAGCGTCACTTGTCAATAGATCATTGACTTTCGCTGTCATTAAATCCAATGACAACATTTCTACCTTCCGTACTAATTTATAGTTTTCTATATTATCATACGTGGTATTTTTACCACAGGATGGCGTTCCAAAAACATTTTAAATATGTTGATAATGTCTACACGACATAAAAGAGTACGGTTGTCTGTCAGTATGGTTGTGAAAACACATCGGTGTATCCTAGCGCTGACAAGTTCTTAAAGAACGAAACAGCTGTCCGCTAGCTCTCATGTTGTTTTTTCACAATTATACTGACATTGTTCCTAACCTATTTTATAGTTGGGCTTTTGACAGCGTCACTTGTCAATAGATCATTGACTTTCGCTGTCATTAAATCCAATGACAACGTTTCTACCTTCCGTACTAATTTATAGTTTTCTATATTATCATACGTGGTATTTTTACCACAGGATGGCGTTCCAAAAACATTTTAAATGTGTTGGTAATGTCTACACAACATAAAAAAGTACGGTTGTTTGTCAATATAGTTGTGGAAACACATTGGTGTATCCTAGCACTGACGAGTTCCTAAATAACGAAACAGCTGTCCGCTAGTTCTGATGTTGTTTTTTCACAATTATACTGACATTGTTCCTAACCTTTTCTATAGTTGGGATTTTGACAGCGTCACTTGTCAATAGATCATTGACTTTCGCTGTCATTAAGTCTACCTTCCGTACTAATTTATAGTTTTCTATATTTTTATACGTGGTATTTTTACCACAGGATGGCGTTCTAAAAACATTTTAAATAAATTTAATCTAGTTTTTATTTTGTCTTCATTAATAGCCACCACATTTGTTAAAGATTTAAATCTCAAGTATTTTATTTCATTCAAATTTAATTTGCTGTTTTTTATTTATTTAAAATGTAACTATAGGTATCTTAAAATAAAACCCAGTTTTCGTTTCCTAAGTCTTAAGTTTTTATTTATAGAAGAAACTGTAACAAACGTAAAATTGCGGATCCACAAAAATATTTTTTTTTATAACAATGTATATTATATCGACGCATCCAAGGTAAAACGACGTAAGAACCAGAAAAGAACTAAATCTATTTTTTTAGCTGAATATTATTTATTAAGAAGTTTTAAACAATATGTTTCAATAGTATACTTTTAAGGGATGTTACAAGTTGTATATGCAGCACAGAATACTCTTACAAAGAATGTTATTAACAAAAATGGTGGTCACGGTTAAGAGCAGTCAGTGGCGTTTATACCAAACTGAGATGTCGGTTAAGCCACGGTACATTTTATCAAAAGTGTTCAATAATGGCGTCTATAACCACTTACGCCATTTTAGAATTGCCTGTTTTGACTTAAGTTTGTTGGTTATGTCTTAATTGGAAAAATATGCAAAACAAAAAATAACTCGTTTAATAATTAAAAAAGCTCGTTAAAATATATAAATGTAAATGTAACATAAAAATTAAAGGTTTTTAATTTGTTAATAAAAACATTGTTTTAAATGGTCTTTGGGTGTCTATGGTAACTAATTAACCCTAGGTTCAAAGACGGTTATGCATCATACTTACTTAGGTATATGATAAGATTTATATTACATTATAAGATTTATATGCTATAGCCAATTCTTCCTCCTTAACTAAAATACTGCATTCTTTATATTGGTGTATTTATATAAATATTTTTTTTATAAAATCCACTATTTTTTAATCTTAAATTTTAACTTTTTTGTACTATTTTGGAAATTAAAGAAATCATTATGAATCAAGGGTTTCACAATATAAGGATTTGGTTTAGTCCTGGCATTAGTTAAAATTGTTGGTTATTTGGATGGAGTCATTTTTGATTTTCCTTTTATGGATTTCTCAATAGTGACACGAATTGAATCTACTAGATATTTTTAAAAGTTTTCAAATAGTGAAAAACTATATAAGAAACAGATTTATTCTTGTTTTGTCCTCCACAGTTGTCACAAAAAAATTCAACACGTTTTTGGTACATATAGCCTCATCAACATATTTTAAATAAATTACTGCAGATTTCGTTAGAGCCTCGCTATCCATCTTTGTCTTACCAGATGCAACAAATACCATTTCTCGTAAATGTTTTATAAATTGTAAAGTTATAAATGCCGCCGCATGTTCTATGAAAAAACCTGTTACCACGCTGTTTGAATAAGGATTTGCTAAAACTTTCTGCAAATGAAAGCTATTAATGTGTTAGAATCTGTTTCAGCTGCTTTTTGTTTTGTTAGAAATATGGACTTTATTTTTTCTTTTTCAGAAATATGTTCTTCGTATTATACAGTTCCATATTCAGTTTTTCATCATTTCTTAAGTTCTTATATTTTCCTGGACTTTTAATAAATACAGTCCGTGGAATTTGTTTAAAGATTTAATTTCTGCTGGAAGATATTTCTTTAAAGTTGAACTTTAAATAATTGAATAATTTTGTTTTTTTAAATTAATTATTTGTTAGTTTAATAGTCGTCATTGCTGGTTGAGAATTGAAAATAATTTTTATAATAATTATTGATATTTATAACACTTCTTTTCTTTCTATTACAGTCAGAACTTCGTGCGTGTTCTTGATATTCAACAGCAGTGTTTTTGCAGGTCAGCTGTTTTTCACAAGATTTTTCATGAGATATCTTGCCTAAAATATTATTCGCATTGATGATTTTCATATTTTTACTATTTTCGTCTACCACTGAGCTTGAGCGCTAAGCCCCGTGTCACTTGATTCATTCCACGTTGGCTCCTGCACTTGCCAAAAGGCTCACTGAGCTACGCCTGAAGCAATGCTCAGTATATAACGAAGAATTGTTCAGTCCGAAAAGTTAGCAACCACAGCCTGCCGCAAATTTTGTAAATTTTGACAAGTTGAACGGTACATTGTTTTTTAGTGTAATTGATAAAAAACCTTTCGTGCGGTGACTTGATATTAAAATCCGGACAAGCTAAAATGGGAGAAGATGTTAGTAAAGTTTTTATTTGTTTGAACGCTTTGTGTTGAGCATTTTCCCAATTAAATTTCTTGTCTTTCTTTAACAGGTTGTTACGTGTATAAATTTAAATAATGCACTACCCTGTATATTGGTTTAATTAAAATTATTTTTCTATTTCTCGACGCCATCTATTATCGGGCTCGTTGGTCTCTTCGTATGGAAAAAACGATAGACTGCCATTTTTACTTTAACATCGTTCATGATATAACATGTCTGCGTGAATTAAAAATCGTTTTCTTAAAACATCCACGTGTTGTGACACGATGGGTAATAAAAGTATTCTTAATTAACTAATTTCATCCACGCAGGGTAAGTGGTTTTTATTCTTGTTTTTGATTAAAAGTAATTTTTATGTCTTTTCGTTAGTGCCATGTGCTACCTCCAAGTATGGGTGTTCTTGTCTTAGTTTAAAATTTACAAGGGAAAATTATAATCGGAAGCTGGTTGACCTAAGAACGCGGCGATACAAGGGCAGAATTTCTATGCGGAGGCAATTAATACCGTTAAATAATATCATCCTGTACGGAAGAGCCTAAGTACCGGACACGATTGAATTTCTCTTTGGAGGCAATAAATTAATACCATCGTAGACGAAAAGACATTGTAACAGCATACGATAAGTTTCGGTTCTATTACTTTCTTTTAAATATTTCTTTACCTGTTGTAGTTTGTGAGTCGCCAGGTAGACACGATTATTTTCAGAAAGTTTGATTACAGGAAGCCAGTAGGAAAACGTTTTCTGAAGGTACACCTGAATCTTGGTAAGTCAATTTTTGATTTTAGTTATTTGCTGTCGCTACGGTGCTACTCATAATCATATTTACTAATCGTGTGGAAACGTCCGACTTGATTTGCTTCTTATTATTGTTACTCAATTAGTTTATGTAAATTACTATCGCATGCTGATTACGTCAACTGTCAATTATTACTATTATTAATATAATTTACTGACAAAGATTTTTTATATGTTCTGATGGTTACACTTTTGCTTTAAGTGTAGTGTAAGTTGCCGATACTTCTGTTATTTTACTATCTACATATATTTGTACTCGGAATAAAATTATTCACTGTGATGCTATCCACTTATCTTGTAATTGTTATTGATTCAAATTTTAATCTATTTATCCTTCTAGAGTAATTAAAGTGCAATTGTTTTTAACGATTTGGTTTCTTTCTGCGTTCCCTCCACCTTTACGAACCTAAAACTTCGTTACAAGCTTAAACCGTCTGTCTTGATCGAGGCAGAAATGTTAATTATAAAAGATCAGGCGTCCTTAATTATTATTCACTTGAACCACCCCTATCTCCGACTGTGTGAGTTGGCCGTGCAAGGTTCGTAAGACCTATAAGCTTGTAGCAAGGTTTGTAAGAAATTGGACCACCTGGGAGAATTGAGGAATGAACTTACGGTACCACAAGGCCATTTTAAGAAATCTTCTCACCATGCGAACGGTCGAGGGAATCGGCATTTTTGTGATAGCTTCTACTTTTTCAGGGTCGGGTTTGATTCCACCTTTAGTGATCAAGTGCCAAAAGTACTTAATTTCGGTTTTGCCAAAGCAACATTTATCGGGTTGTAATTGTATGCCACTCTGGCGTAATCGTTGGAAAACTTCTTTTAGATTGACCAGGTGTTGTTTAAACGTTTTTCCAATGATGACAGTGTCTAAGTAGGCAAAAGCCTTGGTATGGAGTTTGAGACCGATAACGTAGTCTAATAGTCGTTGAAAAGTAGCCGGCGCAGAATGTAGTTCAAAAGGCATCACCTTAAACTGAAATAGACCTCGGCCGGGAACGGTGTGCGCGGTGATTGGGCGACTGATTGGTTTAAGCGGTATTTGCCAGTAACCCTGTTTTAACTCAAGCGTACTTACATAGCGGGCTTCCCTCAGCTTGTTTAAATAAATTGTAATATCGTTGTTTCACCTCTTCTATTCTAGGCTTCAGTTTTATTTGGTGTCTAACCAGTTCAATCCGTTCTGGAACTTCTTGGAACTTCTTCAGTTCTTCTTCTAGAAGTTTGTTAAGTTATCTTAGTTGATTTTTAGAGATTTCTTGCAAACTACTTATTCCAGAGGTTGGCAGGGGCTGTAGTAAAATAACGTTTTTTAGATGGTAAGGGTTTAATTCTTAGCATCAAGGAGCGCTGCATTTTGAACCAGAAAGTCCAGACCAATTAAGATTTCGCTGGTGAGTCTTTCTATCTGGCTACAAAACATTATTATAGGGATTTCATTCATAGTCATGGATATCAGGTAGGCCGACAGCTGTTGTAAGAGTGGATTTTATTCGATGTTTGACGAAGAGTTGTCGTATCCTAAGGCTAATGTACGACTTTGCGGCTCTAGTATCTATCAACGCTCATATTTCTTGATGACAAACTGTTATTTGTGCGAAAAGGCGGGAGTCAATTAAGAACTTATGATTTATTGTCAGCGGTTCCGGTTTAAGACAATTTTTGGTCACGCCCAACAATTCTGACCATTACTTAGGGCTGGTTTTACCAGGTTGCTTCTGTGGATTTTGGTGGTCCTGTGGTAGTCTTAACGTGGCTATAGAAAATGGTTTTCGGGTGTCGATAGTACATGAGCAGTCACGGGACAAAACATCAAGTTTTTCGCATCTAGAGAAAAATCTTTTAAAAGGGTTTCTGCAGGTACTTCGACGATATCTAGGTTGGCCACATTTCCAGCACACTTCTTGGCGTAGAGCCGGTGATGGTTTCAAAGGGCTGGATGAACGACGTTCTGTAAACTTACCGTGACGGACGGTAAGGAACGGTTGTTTCTCTTTTGTTAATGCTTTGTGTGGTTAGCCAGCTCTAGAAGTTCTTCCAAGTTAGGAAAGTCTTTTTTTCAAATGTAAAACTTGTATTTGCTTCTAAGATTGTAGTAGATGCGTTTTAGTTTACTCTGTGCTGATATCTGTTTGTAGCTGCGCATCAGCGTCAATAAACCGGTAACAAACTCGGAGACGTTTTTTCTGGCTGTTTAAATCTTGTTTTGGATTGCGCCTTCAAGCTGGTGTTGGTACCGATAAGGAAGGAATGGGCGTCTAAAACTACTTATGAAATTGACCTAGGATGTCTATTGACTTCGGTTGTTACGATACCATAACAGTACTCCATCTCTTAATCACACCGGTAAAGCTAGGAATTCTTGGTCACCAATTTGTTAGCTGTTCTGTAATTCTTCTGTTTGTTCTAAAAAAGATACAGGATCGCTTCGGTCATTAAAACGTATGCCTCATTACCGCAATTGGTCCCAAATTTGGGCTCCTATGGGAAGCAGTACGGACGGCAAGTTTTTGTTCAATGAACCGGCTCGGGCTTAAGTCGAATCAGTTGCCTGAACACTGGTAGTACTTTTGGTAAAAAACTCGTTTTCACCCGTATGTAATAAGTGCACTAAGCAAGATCGTAGGTTCTCGACGGTGCCCACTGATTTCATTTGGAACATTACAAGTTGATTGGTAAGCTCCGCTTTGTTTAGGCGGTAAGCCCAACCAATCATTGCGTCGGTTTTGACAGTTTCGATATTCTTTGCTTCTTTGTCCATTATATGGGACGGTTGGTACGCTCGGGTGTCAGTCAAATTAATTGACACGGTATCGCTACATATCCTTGTAAACAAAATATAATTCTAAAAAGATAAAAAAGAACACATTTGGAACGGATCAGTTTCGACCTGTGAAATAAAAGAAATAAATTACTGCAGATCCCGAAAATTTGCGGCAAGCTGAAAATAAATGTATTACAGTCTCTGCTCTATGGGCACCATGTAATACCCTTTTCTTTTTTCACTCAATTAGGGTTACATTAGGTCGTCGGATGTCTCAGCGGTGCCCAAGGTTCAATAATTTGCTATAGACCGCTTAATACATTTATTTAAATAAAAAAAGCAAATAACAAAACTAAATAACAATGCAAAAAAATTAAAATGATACAAAACAAATATATAAAAAAAACCAAAGTTAAATTTATTATTACTTCGGGTGCCTAGACAAGACGCCTCTAGTCGAAAACAGTACGGCCGGGTACTGTATTGCGCCTGTAATAAAGTAAGGTTAGATACTTATAGTTACCTTTAATTATGTTACGGCCGGTGGTACTGTAAGTATATGGATTTGTGCCGTTTTATTGCAATTTGGGGATGCAAAACAGCTACAATTAGTTAATGAGTAAGTAACGTAGAATAATATTAAATTTGGTTGTTTTAACACCAAGTTTGGTTACAGATAGAATGTAGTCTATTATTGCTTGTTATTAACACCTGGCCTAAAATTTCTACTTCCAGTCGATAGCTTAAGCGTTTGGTACGGTTCCCAGTAAGAATCGTTGTTGGTTAAACCAATTTCGGTTAACTACTAGCCTCTGAAAGAATAATTGCACAAAGAGTTAATCGGTAAGTAATTTGTGTAGTTAAACAGGTCCTACGACAAACGAATTGTAATAATAGGTGATTGTCTGGTATTGACGGATTGGACAGCTGTCGGTATTCCATACAACTAAAAGGCGAGGGTATCTGACATATCGATATTCCATACATCTACTAAGCAAAAAGTAACAAGGTAGCTAAGATGTCGGTATTCCATACATCTAATAGATGTAGAATAGTCGTCGGTATTCCCTACGACAGGACGATTTAGGAGGTCAGAAAGAGTTCTGGAGGGTAAACTCAAGAACCAGGTTCTGTCTGTTTCGTCGTCGTGCTGCTGGTTTTATAGGGGACCCTTATTAAAACTGGATGACAACTAGGAAGGAGTTTTAGGGTATGGAAAAGCGGGGATTAAGAAGTTATACTTACAGCGCTACTCGCGCCTATTATATAAATTATAAATTAAAATATTTTTACTATTTACATATTTGCAATTTAAAGGAAAACAAATTTATTTTTTTTTATTCTTACAGTTTATTAACTGAACTATCTAAATTGAATGTAATTTCATCAAAAATAGTATTTTGCTAAAAACGTTTTGATTATTATTCGTT
Source organism: Aquatica leii (assembly GCA_035610365.1). Classification (NCBI taxonomy): domain Eukaryota; kingdom Metazoa; phylum Arthropoda; class Insecta; order Coleoptera; family Lampyridae; genus Aquatica; species Aquatica leii. The sequence goes on from CM069435.1 coordinate 82,655,672, forward strand.
TCTATTCAAAATTTACAAAGTTTGATTTTTGACGAATAATCTTGTGGTAATAATTGTTACATGCAAAAAAAGTTGATAAAAGCAACGCCTAGATAACAACAACATAAATAAAGTAATTGCCGGTGCCAAATTAAATAGCCCGCTATCTTGTTGAACATACTTTAACCGGAATTTACTTTATTAGAGTGCATACACTTAAATCTGCAATCTTTAATTGACACAGAACTTTATTACAGTTTAACTATTTAACATTTATTAAAATTAACAAACAAAATTTAAAGTGAAAATAAATTAAACAATAGTCGAATAAGTATACATAAATAAACTGGTTTGGCCTCCATACGACTTTCCTATAAAGGATGATAAAAAAATGTATTTTTATAAGGTTTATCACTTTAAATTATAAATTAAATATCTAATACACTGTTAATGTTAGAAAAAAATTTATTTGAATAAATTGTTATGAAGAATTATCTTTATAAGAAACTGTAAAAATATTTCGAATAATTTACATTCGTACAAAATTATATAAAAAAAACTGTTTAAATAGGCAAATACACCTACTTCCGGTATCCTTATCAGATCAGATTTGACAGGCTTAACATTGTTGTTAATACAAATCATAATTAGATACATAAAATCTTTAAAGTCAAACAAACCATAAAGTAGAAAGTAATTATAAATACCTTAATTTTTTTACGTAGTTCCATGTAATTAACTTTTCGATGGTTGAAAGACTTTCAAAAAGATATTAGATGATTTAGGTGGTTCATAGGACTGCACTGAGATCGTCGGAAGATGATTAAACCGCCAAAAGGCAAAATTGAATTCTATCGCACGCACACACACTAACGATCACACAATTCCTTAATACGAAGCTTAAACACGGGATTAAGTAAAACGTCGAGACTGTAAAATATACAATATTAAAAGTCGAAAACCCACTGAGATCTACATTATTGAGTGGAAAGGTATTAGAAAAGTTTGTCAGCCGTCTTAAAAACCAAAAACACATATCTTTTATAATCTTGGTTTACCCTTTTCTTATGTAAAAACTGTGACATGCAATCGTTAAGAAAGACACACAAGATAACCAATAAACTAAACAAGGATACTAAAGAAATCTTGTAATTAAACAAAAACAACCAAAAACATGTTCTCAAAAGAAACGCATAATTATCAAATGATAACAAAATATAAATTATTAAATCAAACGAGCGTACTTGAATAAAGAATTACAATCTAAATTTTTGAAACCCAATAATAATGACTGTCGGAAATAATAAATTATATAATGTACTCAGAACGTATGACAATAAACTTGACCTAAATGACTTAAATGCATATGCACTAAATACGTACAAATGAAAGTTAAAATGAAGAAGAATTTAACTTTAATAAATTAATGCAAAAATACTTAAATGATCTTAAAGAAAGCAAAATTAATAAAACAAACCCAAATACCAAGTGTTTCACAAAAGAATACGTCTGAAAATCAAACGACGATTATATAATTTGTGCACGTTTTAAATTTTGTGTAATATATACTTTGCTATTTTGAACGTTCTGAAGTAATTACTTTCCAACAGATTAAATTGATTCGCAAGGAAGTGCAGATTTTATCATCTATTGCGAAATATGAATTAACATTATTTCTTTTTAAAAACAAAAAATGTTTCACATGTTTATGAAACTCAGAATTAACACATTCAAGCAGTGGCGTACATCTTAAGAACTGAAGTTTTACTGGGAATAGAGCAACTGGTATATGCGGAAATAAACGTCAAGAAAAGTAGAAAAACGCATAAGTAACATCTGAAATATGGACAAGAAGTATCAAAAGTAGTAAAAAAGAAATTTTTCGGTGGTAAAATAGACATGAGTTTAATCGTGATAATGTTGAATATTATTATTAGTTAATCAGCATCTTCATGACTTCGGTAAAAATTTCACATTGTTGAGCTCAATTATTAAAAAAAATGTAAAATGCTTAACGCATTGTTAAATATCAGCTTTGTAAGTATTACTAAGCAATTAAAACACGTACTTCAATTCAATCAATTCAGTTAACTTGCAAGTTATAGAATAAGAACTCTTTTTAACATATCATACAGAAATAATCTTTATCAAAAAAACGTATTTTGACAAGTATTAAAAGATTAAACATTTGAAAAACAAAATTATGTTTTAGGTAAAGGTTTCTTAAAGTTATAAACCTCAAGTTGTAGTTAACCGTAATTTCAACAGCTGCAGCGCATTAATAACACGTTTGCTAAATCAAGTTAAGGAAAAATTTACCCTTATTCGTAAAGAAAACACGGCTTTGATAAAATATTGCAAGGAATTATTATTTTTAATAGTACAACTGAAACATCACATAAATATTAATTTTTAATTAGTAAAGTTTTTAAAAAGATTTAACAAATTAATTTTGTAAAGATTACTTTTCTTTTAAGTTATGCTATTCACAATTTATTTAATAATTTAACAACTGAATAAAAAAATTTGTAAGTAAAATCTTGTTTTGTAATAAGTGATTAAATGTAGTACTCAAACGTAAGATATTACATTACATATTAATAACTTAAAGCTCCAGTAATATATTCTGTAACATGATTGGAATGAAAATTTAATACGAGTGAAAAATTTCGAGTGCGAGTGTATGAAGCGTGAGGAATCACGAGTATCGAATTTTCATTCCAACAGAGCATACTTTCTACACGATTAGAATCTATGAACTGAATACAATAAAATAATTTTTAAAGTTGAATTATTTATGTTAACACTTGAACAAAAAGATTAGTTTTATTACATTGCATTAAGATTTATATTATTGAAACGTTTGAAAAATTATTCTCAAGTTCGAGAACTTTCACGAAGTTGTTATCCATTTTCCAGAACGTTCATCGAAAGATATAGAACATTCGCGAAGGAATGCCAAAATGTATAAATGTGGTACAAACAAATCATAGGTGAGTTATTTTAGTAATTCAAAGTCGTCAGTGCTAAGAAGATTATTCAAGTTTAAATAAATAAGTGATTAACGCGTGTTGAGATAAATATACGGAGTATAACCTTGTACGTGACTTTAATGTAAATAAGTGTTAAACTGAAGTTATCCGCGGACCTTTTGTGTAAGTGATAGTGCTAGAAAAATTTTTTTTATTAAATATTCTTAAATTTAATTAGTTTGGTTTGTTACAAACGTGTACATATTTGTAGTATAAATAAATTTAATTGAGCTAGTTTGATTTTGTTTGAATTACGATTGTGTGTTTATTCAAATTTTGGATACGTTAGAAATGGCATCTATGGCGTAGGGCAAATTTCAAAAATATTTAATACGTTACACTTCTCAACTCGACAACATCATAGAACAAATCAACTCCCAAATTATGCACAATCTAAGAAGCTATCCCGTAATCAAACTAAACATGGAACGAGATGAAAATTATTTTTACGTTTTTAGATATTTTTTAGTTATCAATATCTTTGACTACGATGTGATCTAGGCTACACTTACTCCAGAGAAAATAAAAAATGAAACATATTCAGCTCTAAACATCTCTAAAGAGCTATTAGCAATAGATTATAACTTAAGACTGCTACATGCAGACAAAGCAGAATATATTATCTACTCATCAAAAAGGTAGTATACCAGTGATGATAAGTTATTCAAAAGCTATATACATTTCCATCAACAACACTTTGAAACATAATTTACAATCCTACATGAGTAGGGAGTCGGTACTTAAGGTGTCACATGACACCAACAATCTTCGACAAGCAACCTCACCACGATCATCTAGTTCAGTAGAATCGCCATCATTTTTGGCATTTACCGATACTGCACTAGAACGCACTCCAAGCCACTATCACCACCGTAATCACAATTAGAAGTAGATCTACTTTTAGCTGCACGAGAACATACAGCAGAGATAATTAAGCTATAACTTCTTTTCTGTCCCAATTCTTCAAAATCGATCGGACATAATGTTTAAAGTTATAAAAAATTAAAATATTGCGTTGTTAATTATGTAGGGCGCTCGAGGTAATATTTCATAACAACGTTAACGCAGCAATAGACAATTGGTTAATGTAATACATAATAATTGGAATATGTTCAATAAGCACTGTAAACTGTATAAATAATCGACCTTTTATAGTCGTAATTGCATGAGGTGTGTTATAAAGCTTAATATTTTTGAAACATAATAAGTGATACCTGTATTAACAATAAAATAAAATATTAAGATGTTGAAAACAGCTGTCAACTTATGTAGCCAGAATAGTTCAGTAAACTAAAAACAAAGTTATAAAATAAAGTCAAATATGTTTTAAAGAGACGTGGTACGTTGTTACTTAATAGTCATAATGATTTGTTTTCTTCTTTTAGGTAATTGCACATGTGAAGTCAAAACTTAACAAACGCCTATGACCAGAAAAGAAATTTGAGTTATATTTAGTATTAATGAACATATTTTAAAATATAAATATTTGTTTTAAAACAATAATTGAGGATGTAATAGCGAAGGCTTCGACGGCCGGAATCTATACTAACATTAGAATGTCTTCCGGGTTTGGACCGTGTCATAGTTGCAACCGAAGCTGCAAACGTTTCGTTTCGTTTCGGTTGCAACTATGACACGGTCCAAACCCGGAAGACATTCTAATATTAGTATAGATTCCGGCCGTGGAAGCCTTCGCTATCACATGAACAATCTCTACGGGGAGAATATTTTTTCCAAAACCTCCGTATTTTTCAAACTTCGCCACAAACTCGTCAAACTTTTGTGCAATTTAACCTTTCTTAGTCGCTGTCGTGACCACAACATCATTCCTGCATTCCTCAAAATTAAGTTCCACATTCAGACACGTTCTTCTAAAAACATCCTACACCGTGCTAGTCTAGCGTTGATACGCGAATGGATTAAGCAAACTAGGCGAGAGTTAGACACCATTTCGAAACAACTCTTTTATCTTCATCTTGAGTTGGCCAACACTCTATCCCCGGATGATTGAAAATTCTTTGACAACATTACTTACCAGCAGTCTGATACCACTCTACGACTAACCACTGAAGGTCATCTCAAAAAGTTTCAATTATTGGAATCCAAGAATCGTAAAGTTTCTTCTACTACTAACTCAGTAAAGACGGTTGTCAATTTATCTAGTTTGGTTCTCACTTCAGAACAGGAATCGGTGCTCTCTAAGGGTTTGAATTTTGCGGTTGCTCCTAAACGTATTCCTAAAGAAGATATTCTATGTGCTGTTGAGTCTTCTATAAGACATCTTCCTCGCCACATCTCAGATCCCATTCGTATTAACACTGGCAAAATCCTTGAATCATCTAAAATTCCTAAATCCAACATTTCTAAGTCGGAAGAGTCAGCTCTAAAAAGTCTTCGTAAGAACCTTGATATTATTGTTCTTCCAGCCGACAAGAGCAACGCCACTGTAGTTTTGAACCAAATTGATTATGTTACGAAAATCAATTCTATTTTGTCTGAGGAAACTTACGCTCTTCTAACCCATAACCCCACTTTGAAGATTGAACGCGAGGTTAGCCAAATCATCAAATCTACCTCCTGAAACTAAACGTCGACTTACCCCATCAGATTCTAAACCACCTCGTCTATACGGACTTCCCAAAATTCACAAACAAGGTATTCCTTTTCGACCTATCGTGAGTACTATCCAATCTCCTACTTACAAACTAGCCAAGTTCTTGTCCAACATTCTTTGCGAGTTTACAGGTAAAACCTCTTCTCACATCCTCAACTCTCAGCATTTTATTCAACGTCTAGAAACTATAAAACTTGAATCCCAAGATATTCTCGTGAGCTTTGATGTTACTTCACTTTTTACTAAAGTTCCTATTAAGGATTCGCTTATTATCATCAAACAGATTCTGTCTCAACATGGCAAGGACTTGAGTTTGGTTCCTCTTATTGAAAAGTGTCTATCCTCTACTTACTTCCAATTTGATAATAAGTTTTACGAACAAGTTTCTGGTGCTGCTATGGGTTCTCCTCTATCACCTGTTGTAGCTAACATTTTTATGGAATCCTTTGAAACGGTTGCTTTGGAATCATCAATATTAAAACCTAAAGTGTGGTTTAGATATGTTGACGACACGTTTATTGTTTGGTCTCATGGTCATCTTGAATTGTCTAAGTTTCTTGATCATCTTAACAATCAACACTTAGATATCAAATTTACTATGGAAATCGAAAGTAATGGTTCTCTTCCATTTCTTGACGTTCTTGTGACTCGTAAGCCCGACGGACTTCTAGGCCATTCTGTTTATCGCAAACCCACCCATACGGACAGATACCTTCATGCTTCGTCTCATCATCATCCTGCACAGACACGTTCTGTCATTGAATCTTTGGTCCATCGTGCCTTTTCTATTTGTCAACCTGAGAATATAGACTCAGAACTCCGTCATCTTACTAGAACCTTAGTGAACAATGGTTATGTCAAGCGAGATATTCATAGAGTTATTAATCGTCCTTTACATCCACGTACTCGATTACCTAAGGACATTTCTACTCCCGAATCCAACCCGAAATTGGCCTTTTTACCCTACATTCACAAGGTTACAGATCAAATAGGGAAACTCCTTCGTAAGAATGGTATTAAACCCATATTCAACTCGACAGGCAAAATCTCTCAGATTCTTCCTTCTCCCAAAGACCAATTTCCTACACTTACATCTCAAGGTGTATACCAAATTCCCTGTTCTTGTGGTTTAGTGTACATTGGTGAAACCGGTCGTTCCGTCATTACTCGCATTTCAGAACATGATCGTTGTATAAGGAAAAGGTATACTTCCAAGTCTGCGGTCGCTGAACATCATTTTACTACAGGTCACAAGATAGATTTTGATAATGTTTCGTTAATTGCCAAATCTCCATTCTTTTTCAACAGGAAATTCCGAGAAAGCATAGAAATCATCAAACACCCCAATAACTTCAATCGCGATCATGGTTTCGAACTATCCCCTCTTTGGTTCCCGGTTATTAGTCATTTAACAAAAACACGCCCCCTAGCAACCGTAACCCAATCAGGGTCGAGCTTAATCATCCGTGACGATCCTGTTCCTTTAAATACGGAGACTATTTATTCTTAAGTCACTTCTACCTAGTTTAGAATCTGGCTTGGTTCACAAGTTGATTACCTAACTCGGTAGTGGTTCTTTGTTATATTTTCGTTTGCGTTTTCAGGTTATCGTTTTCTTTCTTACCTTTTCATAGTTTAGGTTATGGCTTGTTTTACAAGTGGATAACCTAACTTTTGAGAAGTTCTTAGTTAGATTTCGATTGCTTGTTTGAGTTTTGCGATTTATCTCACGCCCTGATGAAGCCCCTTACAAAAGTGGGCGAAACGTTGGCAGCTTCGGTTGCAACTATGACACGGTCCAAACCCGGAAGACATTCTAATGTTAGTAATAATTGAGGAGTCCAAGAGAAAAAAGCGGAATGTCACATTTTGTTTGATTTAAAGATAATGGTGCTATGTTGTAGTTTCTACTCGTTAGTTTTAACGTACAAACATACACGGCATAAAGACGAATAGTCCCTGAGTTATATCGGTTCCAAATTTCCTGTACTGTGCAAGAAGACGGAAGGTCCAACATAAACCGCGTAAAATCGAGAAATGTCCACTACAGCAATAATTCGCCTTTCCATATTGGTGCACGTGTGTTTTTGTGTATGATTTTGTTGATAATTCCTTTTGACAATAATGGCAAATAATTCTGACAAGGAAGACTATGCTGAACTACAACAAAAGACGAAGAGAAGAAGAAAGTTCGGGCGAATGAATGATGTAGCAAAGAAATTGAGGTTAGCTTCGCATAAAACAGGTGAAAATTGTAGATGCAAACGCTTGCAGCGCCTTGAGTCAATTTCTGCCGAGGCAAGAAAGGTAATACTACAAACTTTAAATAGCTTACTCAGTCATAATGAGCAAAATTCGTATCTTTGCGGTTTAATTTCAACACATCCCATACCACGTAGGCGCCCCCGGAAAAATGCAGAAGAATCTAACTTCCATGACAAGGGTTACAGATATCGTGTAAGAATGTTACGAAAAGCACTTTGTAAAATCTCGGTTTGCTATAAAGCTTTTATGGTTATACACGGAATAACAAAAAGGAAATAAGAAATTTTGCAGAAAAGTTTAAAATTTACCGGTGGATCTCCTCGGGATGCCAGAGGCAGACCCTTTAATAATTCTAACAAACTTTCTGATACTGTAATTGCAAACGTCTGTAAACACACTGGTTTTTTTAAATCTCGAAAAAGTCACTACAGCTTGCATAAAACTCAAAAATTGTATTTAAGCGAAGATTTAAATATATTAAAAGCGCATAATCTTTACAAAGAAAAATATCCCGAATTTCCATTGTTGTATGAAAGCTACAGAAACATATTTAACAGAAAGTTTAATATATCATTTGGATATCCCCGTGTTGAGACATGCAGTACTTGTGACGAATTTGCTGCTAAAATTAAGAATTTAAAAAACAGTACACAGGAAAATAGAGAAGATATAATGACGACAATAAATACTCTTACAGTTAAATAAAATGCACAAAGTCAAAACCGAAGTGTTTTACGAAAGAAAGCGCAAAGCACGTCTGACATCTCAAAAAAATATGGAGCTGAAGCTATTACTATAGATTTTCAGAAAAATCTTCTAGTGCCAAATTTGTCAACGAACGATGTGTAATACAAACGTCAGCTTTTTATTTATTCATTTAATATTTATGTTTTGTTAAGCAGTAAATCAGTTTTCTATGTATACTCGCAATCGATTGCAAATAAAGGAGCGGATAAAGTAACTTCACTGTTGGATCACTTTGTAAGAAATTACTTAAATTGGGCGGTCAAGCATTTAAACATATTTCTTAGATACGTACATTATATTATGCACGAAAAAGATGTTCTGGATTCCGTAAAGATTACATTTCCAGTTCGTGTATTTAGAATGTCACAGAAACATGTCTCTTGTTAATCAAAAGTTGCCTGCTAAAATGCCACACAACTAGACAAAAGAATTCAGAAAGGCTCGTCAAAAACCGTCTTCGGTTTAGGAAGTTGATCAAAGTATGATAAAGACCATGGACAGCAGCATTCAACAGCACGTATAGAAAAATGAATCCATTCAGAATCCAGAAAATCAGAAATAGAAAGTATGTCTGCACATTCACAGTTTTTGTACTACCGAAATAGCTATAATAGATATTGGAAAAGCAGCAGTATCATACAATCAAAGAAGAAACGGCTAGCTGCTAACACCAAACAACATTTAAAAGAAAAATATCTAGGTAACAAAGCAACAAATTGAATGTGTGACGCAATGGTCAATTAATTTCAAAGAGGAAATGGGACAATTTGCAGTATCTGAAAAAAATTCTACGAAACACTTACAAGGAATTATTACACATTCTTGCTATATAGTGACTACAAGACAAAAGCAAATGATGATTACCGGACAATCAACGGTGGTTTCCGGGGACATTACCCCTTTTTGTTTACAACTTTCTGTAGTTTTTGTTTTCTATTATAACGATTAATTCTAAACATTATGTTTCCCGTATTTATATCATAAGCTGCTTAAATGTGTCTTTTTAATAATAATACAAAAATATTTCTTGCGAAATCTTATATTGCTTGGGTAGTGAGTGTGAAACTATAATAACTGTTTCTCTCAAATTGAGGTTGTTGTAACATTCCCCTTTTTTCTCCCGGACTCCTCAATTGTTTTAATTAAAATATCGCGACTTTCATGTATTTTGTAGGATACAAGTATGTGATTTGACCCAACCATGTCTATTGCATAGATGATCTGAAATTAATGCGAACCTATCCTGTGTACTTTTTAAGTATAAAGCTAGTATTAAAATGTAGATAATTATACTACTATTTATATTATTGTCACCTTAACAAGTAATTGGAGATGACAAAGTGATTCAACCTATTTTAAACAAAATTAAGTTTTAAAATACCACCAACTCGTTTACAATAGTATTCGTTTGTGATTAATCTTATAATTTCACTTAAGAAAATTACATTCGTTGGAAATAATTCATAAAAAATGTTTTATTTTTTAATTAACAATAGACATGGTGATTGGCATACCATCATACAGTGATTGACTCAGGTACCTGCAGTGATTGTCACCCAACCATTGACTAATTATTTTCTTTATTTACGGAAAAGTTCTGTATCTTGTAATCAAATACTGAAAATAAAATCTTACGTAATACAAAAAATACTAAACTGATTTTATTATAGAATCGAACATTACAATTTATTAACACATAAAACAGTTAATATAAGTAAATTAAAATGCAAAAAAGTCCACTATTTATTTCTTTGATACGTAACTGTTAAACATCCTGCACATACAAATTTGGTCACAATTGGAGACATATTGTTGGGTTTTCTTATGCATTTTGGATGAAAAGTTCTAGCACAATGTAGACAGTTTATTCCAATATTATTTGCATGTATATTGCTAAAGCAAATGTAACATAGGCCAGTGAAAACTTTTTTATTGTCTTTAAAATCATATACTGAGTTAGGTTTGTTTTCCGGCATTTCGTCCATAAATAAAAATCTTACATCACTTTCTTTAGGAGAGATTCTTACATCAGAGAGTAGGTTAATTTTTGGATTATTTATGCAAATCAATGGTTCTTCTTTTCAGTGTTTTTTGTCTGTTTTTTGTGATTTAAGTCAGTAAAAACTATTTTATTGTCGTTAAAATTATTTTCCTTATTTTCAGCATGATAATTGTGTTTGGAAATTTTTTGAACATGACTTTGTTTATGAGCCTTTGACTGCTTAGGGTCTTGTATTTGTTTCTTTGTTTTCAACTTCTTTTGCGTGGTAACATTTTTTCTTTCAAGAATTTTCAATTTCCTTTCCTGCTTTTTCCGCCCGATTTCTTTTTTTGTTCCCAATTTCACCTCCTTCATTCGTTTCCAGCCTGAAGACGAGATGATAAATTTTTCTGTATTTTTTTTTTCTTTTTCTCTGTGGAGTGTCAGGCCATGATAAATAATTTCTTAAATTTTTGCTGTTTTTAGGAGATGATTTTGTAACTTTCTTTCTCATTTTCTACAAATTGCATATGGAAGTCACTCTCATTTATTTTCACTACCTTTTCAGAGTTGAGGATTTTATTTCCTCCAACTTTATATTCTTTAAGAAAAAAAACTATTTGGGAAAACATTTTTTTGCATGCTTTCACCAACACTAGATCTATGTTCCTGAACTTCCAGCGTATTTGTAGAGTCGTCTTTGAAAATAACACTAGCTTGACTTAAATTAAAATCATCTTGGTTAAGCCCTACAAAATCAAATTCTGTTTCCTGCTGTAAATTTACGTTTTCGTTTGGCAACAAAAGAGATTCAGTAGCCCACTGGTCGATTTGATTTTTATTATACTCGCAGATTACGTTTGCTGTACAATTAATTTGATTATTAACGTCATAATGCTTAACTGGTTTGAAATTTTGATACATGTTTCTTAATATTTCCATATTGTCTGTTAATTCATTTTGTTCATTTTCTAAAATACTAACTACTTCTGTTCCTACAATATTTGTAAACGTTATGTAGTCAATTCTGTCATCAGGTTCAGGTCGTTTTAATGTATGTACATCATTCTTTTTGCAATCAGTTTTAATTTGATTACTAGTGCCTAAACATTTTGTATAATTTATCGCACGGAAAACCATTTTGAAGAGTTTCTGGCCTTACTTCATCTATTACAGTTTTAAGTACACCAGCAAACTTCTTTCTGGTTACGGTTTGTTTAGGGTTAGTTCTGTTCCACTTCAGATAACCTTTTTTCCAACCTGATTTAATCGGCTTGAACGCCGACACGTCAGCAGGCTGTAAAATTCTGGTAGAGTTCGGATAAAACGCCACCAAAATAATGTTCAATTGTGTGCAAAGTTGACTCAGATAATAAGTCAACTGTGTACTATGACCATCAACGAAAAGTAGAACAGGAAAAGTAATTTTGTTGTGTATAAGGTATGGATAGAAAACATTTCCAATGTATTCGTAAAATAATTGGGCGGTAATCCAACTATTATCGCTTTTTCCAAGTTTCCATCCTTTTGGCATTGAAGAAATTACCTCTTCTGGAACTCGTTTATAAGAGTATACAACCATTGGTGAAACCATTCCGTCCACTGCCGAAAAGGTAAACATCACAGTCAGAGTCGATTTGGCTGGATCTCGTTCAATTTCGTAGACATTCTTTGTGCCACGTGGGGCTAACAATTTCTTATTTTTTGGTTAAAGTTAGTTTCGTCACCATTGTACACTCTTTCGAGATTGAGTAGAATATATATATAAGATTCGATTTGAAAAAACCACTTTCTTATATTGTTAAATTAGCTGCAGTGATACCTTCTGCCGTTCTGTGTGTTAATCCAGGATTTCTTCTTAAAAACTAATGGTACCAGCCGTCTTGAAGCATGTTATCCTTGAAAAGATTTGGTTTCGGTTCTTTATCTAAAAACTCTTTCACGGATTCCGGCAGGTCTTCTTTTCTTCTTGGAATTCCTTTTTTACTACACTCCTTCACCCACTCTACCAAAGCTCGTTCTTCATCGTGAGTTAAAATTGGTAGAGGTCCATAGGAAACTTGTGTAAATTTTTCGCTCATTTGAAATTGAAGAGTTGATCGAGGTACGTTGAAAACTTGAGACGATTTCTTTTGAAACATCCCATTTTTCATGCTATTAAGCGCTTTTTGTATTATGTCTTCTTCATAATGTTTTGCATACTTCTTACCACTTGCTGTCTCTCCCCCTACAAAAACTATCTCGTTCAGGGAATACTTACAACAAATCAATCAATTTATTAAATTCTATAAAACTGGTGCTTGATTACTTCTTTTTCAGTAAAAGACCATTTAAAAAAATATTTTGACCTTATAAATGGGTTGAAATTGTTTCGTTTCCTAATCATTTATGAGCACAATCTTTTAATTTGTTGATTTGAAATGCCAATAACTGTTTGTTAAATATTTCTGGCAAGATAGTTATTGGCACCCCATGCCAATAACTGTTTGGTACTGCGTTTCAATGTACAGTTATTGGCATGTTGGAAATATGATAGAAAGCATAATTTTAAACAAAATTGTTTGTTGAAATGAAAAAACAATCTGTATTATTAACGTAAAACATACCGTGTGCAATGTAGCTGCATAAAAAACAAGAAATAGTGCACTTAGTTTGAGTCCACTCCTTACAGAAAAACACTAACTTTTTAGAAGTTCTTGACACGGAAACAATTAGTAACCCTTCACACATCAGACTGACTTGTTGGTATAGAGATAGGTTGAACACGTGACAAAAAAATGTGTTATATTAATCGTCACAAAAACATTTTTACCACTATACTAACCAAACTCAAAAAAACGAATTATTCTCTCAAGTGGCAATTATTGTATGGGTGGTAACAACTGTGTGGTTTACCCTAATATTACTATTCTTTGATTTAAAAACAGTTTATGTTAGTTAACAGTTAATTTAATTCAAGGTAAATTAAACTGACAGAACGTTGTTTAAGTTATCAGCATACGCTGGCGTTATAGACATTAAAATTACAGACCTTCTAAAGATTACCTATCTTTCTTTAACTGCAAAGAATAAGTGAAATAAGTATACTATAATATTTTAATTTTCTATTTGGTTCTATTCGTAATTACGACTATATTAATAAAATAATTCAATTAAAATCTAATATTGTTCAAATATTGATTATCGGGATAAGTGTCAGATTTGTTAAGTATGGGCAGCCAGCGTGCTTTCAAAGTACTTGTACTAAAATAAAAACGTATGAATATTTAACTTTTCTTTTAACAAGTATAGTATTAAAAAGTACAAGATAAAAATATAAAAAATCATAATATAATTTACTACAAATGGTCGTAGTATAAGATTCTTGTTCGTCGGGTCTATGTATATTAATCTACTATATCTATGTTTGATACTAAAAATTTTCTTCTTATGTGTAATTGTTTTTGTAGACTTTAAAAACTGTTAGTGATATTAGTTATGTTAAATAAAATACGTATATATAAAATAAAAAGTTGCAATACATTTTACCGGTAATGCCATAGTTTCTGAAAGCGAGTCTGATAGAAACAAACAAAAAAAATCAATTTGCGTTTGTTATTATAAGATAAAGATGCAATATTTAAGCAACAATTAGGATTTGAATTAAAGTTGGTTATCTAACATTAAAACCGTTTAACGATGCTGTCGCTATAACTAAAACGCGTTTTTTGTGAATTATTGGTAGAGTAAAAGCTCAATAAAATTTTATCAAGAAAAAAATTGAATTTTAAAATGTAATTTTCAAACGATTCTGTACGAATACGAAATTTGAATTATTTTACAAATTTTTAAATTTAGTTTTACTAAAAAATTAATTAAATATCAAATCAAAATGTAGGAATACACAATAAATAATTAAAGCAGATATTAAAAAGAACTTAAGTTTGAATTAGTTGTAACACGTTCTCGGCGTCGTATAAGAATTTTTTTATTAAAGGTAGACGATATAAACATAATACAAAGCCATTTCTAGATTTTTTATTTAACTATAAAAAACTATAGTCAACATATACTATCATGCTTTCATCTCGTTTACTGCATCAGCAACAATCATAACTTAAAAAATGTATGCTTTTATTAGTAATAATTTGATTAGTGCACATAATTTTTCAGAAAGCTACTTTTCTAGATTACTATTTCCCCTAATAATTTTTAATAATTAACGACGAGCTTTGCCAAAAATATCTTACTTTACTGTTATGTTGCTTAGGGAATAAAAGAGGTAATTACTTACACGGTTACTAATCCTACCCTAAAATTTACGTAACACTTAGATTGTGACATTAATTGAATGTTTTATAGTAGATATATGATTTGTAGCATTAGTTATCTTTAAATTAATTTATTCAAAACAATAAATTTAAAATTTAGTAAAATAAAAACGTCAAACCAAACATTTTTTGTTAACAAATAAAAAATTGCTTATTGTCACGAAAACAAAAAAAAAACCGCAATTTAAAAAGAAAATCTAAAAATAGTTTAACATGTAATTCTCTATTTCTCCATAACGATATTGATAAACAAGCGACCTATGAGACTCACACGTTTCTCTATAATCCCTTTGGGACCAGGATCAGCATGTCACTCAATAGGGTTTTACTGCTGGCACATAAAGGGGACACGAGAATACGTATTTTGGTACTACAAGACCTCGATGCAATACGTTTTACGAATAATCTTGTTGTAAATCATGATCAAGGTAAGGCTTATAAGTCAACGTTTTATTAATTGAGATAAGGCACATTCCTTATTTTATGAACAGATGCTACCAATACTTTATCTACAGCTGTAATCAAATTTGTTATTAATCATACAATTTGCGTAATGGCTACACAAGCACTAATAATGAGATTTCAATTATTATTATTTTTTTAATTTTGCGTGTACGATAATTTATAATAAAGCACAGCCGTGAATACAAGTACCGCAATTAGGTTAAGCAAAGAGAGTAAGAATACTAATTTGCTTATAATTAATATAATTATTTCTTAATTTGTTTGCATACTTAGGTAATTTTACATTTATTATTAAACACTACTGCAAAAAACGTGTATAATTACAGTTATAATCGTGCATTTTTTTACTATTACAGACATGTCATCGTAATGTAAGAATAGACTGGTTTTTTTTCAGTGTAAGTAGAGAATATTAAGATATTGTTTATAAAACAAATTTTATAGTGCTGCAATAAATAGTCGCATGTCATCAAAACTATCGCGTATTTCTGTATTATTAATAATAAATACGAAAATAAACACATACCTACGCACTTTTTAACTGTTTGTTTAAGAAAATTCTTTAATAGTATCTTGTATTAAATAATTTAAGTTTGCCATGATAGAATTTACATTATAATAATTTAAAAAATTGTCCGGGTTTGCAGTTTGAAAATCCAGTGTTTAAAACCTACTTGTCCTGGTTCCGTGATTTGTTTAAAAAATAATTGATAAATAATCTGCTTATTTGCAAAACCTAAACCTACTAAAACTCAATGTGATATTATATTTAAAAATATTTATTGTACAATAAAATTTGAAACGTGCATTCGAAATATTATACTTTTAATTGTTTCATTTTAAAACCAAAAGTAATGTATCATATTATTGAAAAAATTGTTTCAGTTCATTATTGAAACAAAAAAATTGTATATTGTTACAAGCTTATAGGTCTTACGAACCTTGCACGGCCAACTCACATAGTCGGAGATAGGGGAGGTTCAACTAAATAAAAGTTAAAGGGCGCCAGATCTTTTATAAGTGAAGCTTCTATCTCGATCAGGACAGAAGGTTCAAGCCTGTAACGAATTCCAGGTTAGTAATCCTTGTTGCACTGGTGTTCGTGTAACTAACCACAATGAAAGATGGGTTACCATAAAGAAAAGATAAAACAGGTATAATAACTTTAATTTAATGAGGTGGAGTATTTACAACTATAATTCAGCAACGTAGAATATTAATAGGGATGATTCAGCAATGTAGAGTATCAACAAGTATAAATTGGTAACGTAGAATATTTATAAATATCATTCAATAATATAAAGTATTAACAAGTATAATTCATTAACGTCGAGCCTTAATAACTATAATTCATTAACTTAGAGGATTAGTAATCATAATTCAGAAACTTTTATAATACATTATAAGTACATAAATGAAGGAAAGGTCAGCAACCCACAATACATAAATACACCTCGGGTGTCGATAAGCGAAGAAAATTTCCCATTAATTAACGAAGGTTTACAGCATGCAATATCAGAGAATTAGATATTGACAATACCTAAATGGTATTAAAACTATTGCAATTGCGGATATCAAATAAATTAAATTTCGTGAGTGACCTTCTTTGACAGCGACATAATAATTAAAAAAAGATAACTTGCCCACGATCCAGCGCTTCTCCGAAGAAAACGTTTTCCTCGTTGAGTAGCCTGAAATAGTATGAAGGTAAGTCGTGTCAACGCAATGACTCACAAAAGTCGAAGTCTAGAAAATTATTAATATAAGAAATTAGATATAAGAACCCGATATATCGAATGCTGTTTCTCCTAATTATTAAGAGGTGAGTATCGCAATCGACTGATGTCGAAGAAGTAACATTCCTTTTCGGGTGGCCTTCAATTATTTATCGATGTTTATTTCTCTTTATACTTAATTAATTAAATAAGGAACATGTGGCCAAAGCGTGGCGGAACGGCCTGTGAGGAATAAATTATGTTAAACACGTAATTAATTTATCATTTTATGTCTGTCACAGTGGATGTACTATTAAATGTTTGGATTAGACCAATTCAAACGACACAATCCATCTTAGGTAGTTGACAGCTTGAAAATGAATTCCACAACATGTCAGTAACCAAAAATATCGGAAGAGGGCGTCAAAACCGGAATCTAATTTTAATTCAATATACAGGGTATTACGTTATGAAAATTTTGCACGTAACAGTATTTATCGATCATTTAGTATCGATTTAAAAACGAAGTTTTTAAAATGCGTAAACCGAATGCAACATTTGTTTTGTAACAAATTTGAATTTAAAATGCCAAAATTATTCCAATAAGTGCAACAGCGATGGACTTATAGATATTTTATTGCAATTAGGTTTCTTTTATGTTTGAAACAAAAGTAAAACATAATTTTTTTGTTTTTAAACTGTTACCAAACATTATCAATTTTATGTTTACTGTTTCAATCCAAAAGTATGGAATTTTTTTTTGTGTGAAGTGAGATTGACATTAAAAAAGCAACGATTTTTTGGACACTCATTGCTGATTAATAAAGAGCGGACAGTCAAGCAAATGCCTGGAGCCTGCCTATTTTGCCTTTTTGTGTAACTTTTTGTCTTTTTTGCCTTTTTAAAGAGTATTATTTTATATTGCCTTTTTACATGTAAATTTTAAAAAGTTTGTGTAAACAGTGTTTTAATAGGTAGATGACAATAACGCATTACAGAATTTTACTTAAATTACGTGCAATTATTTAATTAAGATTTTTTGCTCAAAACCACGAACCTATAAATAACAACAAAGATTTTTTATGTTTTGTTAAACAATGGTTTCCAGAAAACTACAAAAGCCGCTTATAGAGAAGACTTATTGTAAGAATTTATACTAGGATTATGTACAATGACAGGCTTAACAGAACACTATTTACAAAACCGGAAGGATTTCGGAAAGAATTATATTTTATAGGTCTATTCAGTACCTAAGTATAGCAAACAAATATAGATAATTTTAATTCTGTCCGGTGGGATTCCATTAATGACTGAAACACTAAAATATTCTTTGTTTGTTATAAATACCTGTGATATTGTCACACTGTGATAGTCTATTGCTGTTGTGATGTGAGTAAGTTTTAAACCACCTAATAAACAATCAAAATTTGAAAATTATTACAAGTGGAGTAAATTGGACAGTAATTTAACAACCGACGGGGAAATCCTTTTTTGTCAAGTTTGTTCAAAATCAGTAAGTTTGTATTATCTTAATTTGAATGCTTTTAATTACTAGTATATGTATTATTTTAGATCGGTGCTACTAAAAAGTACCATGTAAAACAACACTTGGGTAGCGGTTTACATTTAAAAAATATTAAAAAAACTATGAAACAACTATTGTTAAAAAACGTTATAGAAGATCAACAGAATAAACCTGGCCCATCAAAAACAACTTTTGCTCTAGATTTGTGCGAAGCATTGGTGTCGGCTCAAATTCCTCTTAAAAAACTTGATAACATCAATTTTCGCAATTTCCTCGAAAAATACACCAAACAAGTTGTTCCAGATGAATCAACTTTTTTGTTTGTAGGGCTTCTGCATCCCAAAGAGGTAAAAAAAGAAAAGGTTTTCTTATTCGTAACCGATGCAGCACCTTATATGATCAAATCCGCTAAGGCATTATAAATATTTTACCCGAATTTAAAACTTTTAACTTGTCTAACACATGGAATACATAGGGTGTGTGAATTCATTAGAGACGAGTTTGCAATAGTAAACAAGTTAATTTCTGCCACGAAAAAGTTAAAAATCTATAACATATTAGATTCTTTTTTTGATTATTGGATCTTGTTTCAGGTTTTGTAAAAGCACCTATAAAGAAAAACTTCCATATGTTAAACTTCCACCAGAACCTATCATAACAAGATGTAGAACTTGGTTATCTGTTTGCATTTTTTATGCGACACATTTTGAAAAAAATAAAGAAGTACAGTTTATCTGACATTGTCTTATACATTAACTGAATTGTCTTACTTCAGGTGGTTGAATTATTTAACGAGACGGCCTCTGCAGCAATTGCTAAATCTCAAAAGGCTTTTAATGACAAAATTGTTAAGAGAGAACTAGTTTTTATAAAAACACACTTTTCCGGCATTCCTGACGAATTAAAGAAGCTAGAAAAAAGCGAAACCGGAATAACCGAATCTTTCATTACATTCTAAAGAAATTAAATAAATATATTGGAAACAAATATTATTTCCAATTCCGTAAATGAACATATCAATTACTTTGACACTGTTCTAACAAAAATCGATAATGGAAAGATGACTATAACACTTGAAATATCAAATAATATGCCACATTCACTGAAATTTTTGGGACCCAAATACCAAACCCTATACATGATTTACCATCACCTAAGGATAGCAAGCAACTATAAAGATTCTTAAAAATGTACAATTTTTTTAGACGTTATGTTATCAAATTCTCAGAATTTATTTCACTTTTACTAAAGTTATTAAAGAAGAATCATTGTTGTTGGAGTGATGAATTCTAAGCAACTTTTGAGAATGTGAAACGTAAATTCTTTGATACTATATTTTTACTTCACCCAGTTTTAAACATCCCATTTATTTTACCGACTTATTGTAATGAGATCGTCCTAACAAGAATATTATATCAAATAATGAAACATGAACCTCATCCTATTACAACATACAGTCAAATATTAGCTCAATGTAAACGCAAATATACAACAACCTAGCTTGATTTGCTAGCAGTTCTTGCAGGCGTACAAAAATTTAAATGTTTTCTACACGGTGCCAAGTTTAAAATACTCACAGATTAAAAAGCCTTACCATTTTTGCAAAATATCAAACTTTTCAATAATAGACTGGTTCAATGGGCTCTATTGGTAGAACATTTGATTTTGATATACATCACATCTTCGGTAAGAAAAATGTGGTGGCCGATTTGTTAAGTTGTGTGCACACAAATAAGTGAAGTTACGATTATTGATATCATAGCTACTTATGTTACAAGAACTGGAGAAAAACATACAAAACCTGAATGAATTCCAGGCAAAAGATGATAAATTACGTCAAGTTATGGAACAACTAAGAAAGTAGAGAGTTATTGCAAAACGGCTTCTAAGGTTAAGCGTTAATTAATACTACCTTACTTTAATAAGGCAAGACCTTATTTTTGACGGCAAAAATGAACTTATTGCACGCCGCCGCCGTTAGTTATTTACCTTATTTCTAACCTCAAATTTATGTTTCTTAAATTTCTTTAGTTTTTTCGTTTTTTGTGTCTGATATTTGTTGGTGGTTTCAATGGACGAAATTTTAGAAGCTGTTATTGTTGATGGCGCGAGAGATGATGACATTGAGCTTGCTATATTGCATAATGTTATCATTGATCGCGAAGAAATATGGAACGAAAGAGTCCCTTTCGACAGTAATACTACTTTGACCGTTAAATTTTCGATTTAGAAGAGAAGATCTTCCGTGGTTACTTTACGTTTTACATATGCCCAATGTACCCAAGCAACACATTGGTATAAAGAACGTCTAAATGTCCGGCTAATAGACGTTTATTAGACATTAAAACGTTTTTAAACGCGTTATTAACGTTTATTAGACGGACATTTAGACGTTTTTTGTACCAATGTGTTGTTTGGGTAATTGTGACAGATACTAGGAATAGGATTGATAGTAAGTGCTAAGATGGCAAATTATAGAGATATTCGGGATGGGATATCATTAGCAAATTAGTGTAGCTTCATATTTATTTCATGTTGGTAATTAATAAAGTTAACATGTTAGACAAATTGTTTTTATGTATCTGTTTTGTTTTAGGATTTACAGCACTTCTGATCGTTCTGAAAAGGATGGCATATCTCAAAGCGTTTTTTAACTTATCCTCGCAATCAGTCTCACAAATTATAAAGACCACAATCAGCATAATGTTAAAAGAGAAAGGGAATCTCTTAGATGGCCTTAACAATCTTACATGGTTAAATCGAGAGAAAATGAGAGTTTATGCTGAAGTATGTAATACTTTTCTTATATTCATTATTGGTAAAGGTGTAGGAGTGTGTTTAATGTTAATACTTGTAGGTATTAACGGGAATGGTTGATAAACTGATGAACTCATTCAAAGATGTTACAAACATGGCGATAACGACAAACTTGTGATATATGGAGACCAAAGATACGGACTTTTGGAATATTAATTACTCCATTTGCAGGAGCATCCGACACCATGCCAGTTCACCATTTACAATTTAATCAATCGATGAAAGTGTTACGAGTTGCCGTAGAATGGGGATTTTCAAAAGTTATTTCACAATAGGCATTTGTTGACTTCAAAAAAAATCATAAACTGTTGCTACAAGATTTACAATTGTTTTGTAAAGCGGCTGTTTTGTTAACAAATGCCCACACGTGTCTTTATGACCATCAGGCATCTACATATTTTAATGTTGATCCTCTACTTTTAGAACAGTATTTTGTAGAATAAATAAGTCCATTTGATTTATAAATAAAACGAAGTGTTTTTCTAAACTAACTTAACATTGTATTGTTACAAGCTTTAGGTGTTTCACGAACCTGCACGGCCAACTCTCAATGGTCGGAGAGAGGGGGGGTTCATAGATACATATAGATAATTAAGGGCGCCAGAGCTTCTCTCAAAAGCGACGTCTGTCCGCTCACAACAGAATGGTAGCACTTGTAACACGATCTTAGGTTCGTAATTCCTCTACTCAACTATTCAAGTAGTCAAGTAATTAGTTGGTAACGATAGACACAGGAGACAGGTGTGTTGTCATAAAAGAATAACTAACCACAATAACAATTTTAATGTAGAACCGCTGATGATGATCACAGAATATATAAGACTTCTTAATACAGAAATGCTAGTAGCATAGGCAACACACTATACATAAATAAACTACAGTAAAAGTATATATCGAAAAATAGTGTGTAAGAAATATCGTTTACATAATTAGTAATATGGCTGTCACACTAAATTATCACAATTATTAAGGAGAGTATACAGCACACGTAGTATACGCGAATTTCTAATTAAATGATATCACAATTGCGGTAATCAGTTCGGAAATACTATTAGTGACAGTTCCGTGAGTAACCACGTTGACACGAAAGAGAAACATATAAAAACACTTACCAAACAATACAGGAATCTTCGCAGGTGCAAAGGAAGTACTTCCCCCGTCACGTAACCTGTAATTTATTTGAATACCAATTCGTGTCAATCTAATATCTCACGAAATCCAAATCTACAAAGTCATTACTTAAATTTAAAAGTATACATATAACACAACCCGAAAATCGGATGCTGATATACCCCTTTACGTTGATTTAATTAGTTATAACCATAAACTGTATGAAGAAGAAATTAGTATCGTCCATCCAAATCTTTGTCAAGGTTCATTCACTCGTACATCGATATTGAATACTGTCGCAATCTTTGACCGAGAAACTCCACCAGACACTCAATTTCGCAGCGAGAAATCGCCTTACGCTGAAGGTCGTAGACGGCAACGTGTCCACGTATTTAGTGGTCGTTGGCGATAGCCATTTTTCGATAACGTACCAGATGTTAAATGAATAAATGTAAAATAAAATGGCTGTTAGAAGGAAAACAGAATTACGATCGAAATTGTTACTAAAACGACAATCGCTTACCCTGTAACGCGTTGAAGCAATCAGATCCTTTATTAATTAGAATTCGTTTTCTAGATGATAAGATAAAACATAGCTATGCGTACAGACCATTTTATAACATGCCTGTGTGACGACTTTCCATCAAAAAAAACCCGCCGAGAAACGAACCTTAGAGGGCGTAAACCTGAATCTACTTTTACGTTGAAAATACATAGGCGTGCGCCAAGGAAATTTCGTTCGTAACAACATAGGCGTGTATAAAGAAATTCGACCGTAACAGTATATTACACTAAATAAAGTAAATGTATATACATATATATGTACAGATTATCTACTTTTTTAATAGCGAATCAATCAGTTGTTGTTGCGCCTGAATAATGTTGTTAGTGACTTCTTTGTCTTTAACAATAATTTGTAGTTGTTGTTTCTGAAGCTCAAGTTTTTCTCTTTTTTCTTCAATTTCTAATGCCAACTTTTTTTTATCCATTTGCAATTGCATTTGCTTCTCCAAATTCATTTGGCGTTCTTGCAGTGCATTTTTCGCTCCTCTAAGTCCAATTCTTTTAATTTGATTTGCGGTTCTCTTTGTGCCTTTTCGGTTAAATGCGATAAAGCATTCTTTCTTAATAGTTCCCTTCTTCTTTTGGCGCGATGGAACTAATTCTTTTTCAATAAAATATTACAAACTAAGCTACAGTGGTGTGAAAATCTTGCATCACCAAATGAATATCATTTTCATATAGTTGATTTATTAAAATTTACCAATATCACCACCTTTTTCACAATAGTCAATACAAGACTTTCATAGCACTGTATACGTATCTCACAATAATTGTAAAACATGACCAAAATCAAATGATATAATTACCTAATACCCCTTTTGCCGTTTTCACATTTGGTCTAATTATTCTTTCCTGTGCAATTGGTTCTTCAATGACGTTCTCTGGACCTGCCACATTAGAAGACTGATCTGCGGTAATACTAAATTTCATCGTTTCAATACAGTGCCTACAATTCATCATAGCCTAAGGCACATGCTAGTATGAAGACCTTTACCTTTAGCTACATAGCATAATTAGAGCTGGGCAAAGACCGTGAAAAAAATTAATACATAAACAAAAACCTAATACCTGGTACTGTAACAGACGGACATGGTTCCGATCCTTCACATGGTGAAGTCGATATAATAATGGGACGTTCCATAGTTTCTGGAGAACATCTAAAAACTGTGTCGGGATTATATTGCAATATTATAAATTACAACATAAGCATCAGAAACAGTTTAAACAAAGTCTTGTAGTCGATATACATTATAAGATATCAACATTCACTTAACGTAATTATGGTCATTGATAATATCTCCAACCTCCTCTTCATTTTGTACGTCCACACACATTAGCTCTTCAGTAACGATTTCATTTTTTTTATAATAATCAGATCATGTAATAGCGTACTTTGTGCGTGCTTACTTCCCCAATTCTAATAGTTGAGTTTCTTTTGATGGTTTTTTTGGTGTCCCAACAAATTTAAACTCCCGACACAGTGAACTTACTTCGTGTAAGAGATTATCCTCCTCGGAGCACATGCCCTCAATTTCAGACCTAAAAACACATTTAAACTATTTTGTTCGGCGAATGTAGGACTATGGACGTTTGTATAAAAACTTTATTCTTACCTTACATTATCAATCTTATCCTTCTTTACCCATAAATCGATAAGCAGGATTAAGTGTTGCTTAGGGGTTCGCAGGGTGAACCCTTTTCCGGTTAGAACTTCTACATTCCGCCTTAATAACTCCCATCCCTCATCTCCAGAATAGAGTAATGGATTTTCCCTCACAAATTCCTTAAAACAGCTAGATCATCAGTATATGAAAATCGTAGTATCGCTTTTTTTTCACTTGAACTCATTTCTTTTTTTTATGTTTCCGTCTAAAACTACCAACGTACACAAACTTTGGAGGTTAAGATTTTTGTCAGATGACGCTATAAGGAAAATAACGTCACCTTAAATTCTTACCGTATTCGTTCGTAAATAAGGAAAGGCAGTATTTTATTAAGGTTTTCTTATTTAATAAAAACTTCTGCGCACGCGTAAATGTCAAAATAAGGTTTGCGTTAATAAGGAAAATCGATCAGAACGCGTGCAATAACTCCCTAGTATGTTTATATCACATGCGTAAAATAACTGCCAAAGCCTGTAGGGCTAGATAGATAGAAAAGACAATGCAACAATTTTCATTCGTACAATCTGAAACTTAAAAATAAAACGTTGAAAGATATGATCATGAAAACGCTTAGACGATGTTTTTCTTTGTTACTTAGTCACAAACATACAGCATGGGTGTCTGTGTTGGAAAAAATTAATTTTTGGATAAATAGTATGGAACATTCATCTATTGGTTTTACTCCAATAGAATTACATTTTGGTATAAAGTCAGACTGCTAGCTGATTTAGTTGAATTTCCAGAAGGTTCCATTAGTATTACTTATGATTATGAAATCGCAGTTGCTAAAGACAATATGTTGAAATCCTCGGAGCAAAAAAAAAGTTTAAACATCAAAAACCATTTAAATTTAATGTTATAGATAAGGTATTGCACCCTATTTTTCTAATGCAATTAACAAACAGATTTATAAATTTTTTTATGTATATGAAAATTCATACATAATTTCAAAGATTATAGAACCAAATGTATATTTGCTAAATGATTTAGATACAAATGTGCCTTATGGAAAGTACAGTCAATATATTAAAAATCGAGACACTACCTGCGTCCGAATACAAAAATTTAGTTGTTTAAATGGGGTTTAACCCTATCAATTACAGACCCCAAATAGTTTCAGGTAAACTATTTATTGTCCATACTTTGCAATCTGCTGGTTGTTTTTACTAAAGAATGTTTTTATCGTTTACGTTTGCAACGCACTGCTTTTGGCGGTTACATTTTTAAAGAAATTTAAATTTGGAAATGCATAATCAAATTGGTTAGTAGTTTAAGCTTGATTATCAAGATAAACAACTAAAAAACTACAGTAGATTTAAGAAAAGCACAGCATTATTATTAACAGATATAATAATTAATAGATAACCCACATTTTTTTTTAAAAGCAATTACTTCATTACATCAGCATATCATTGCTTAAATACCTACTAATGCTAAATCGTTGAAGACGAAACGGGTTATTGAATTGTTACGATCATTTTATTTGTTCTGATTGACTTTTTGTCATTCAATTTAGATCGAATAAATCAAATAGCAGAAAACAATTAGTTTCCCTATAAATTAGACAATCCGTTAAAATGTAAAGTAATCGTATTCAACAAAAAATCGTCTACCAATGTTTGGTTTCTTAAATGTAGCAAATTATTATATTCAATACGGTAATTTTTTACAGACATTTTTAACTACAAGTGATCATGAATTAATATTTTTATTTAAAAGTGCAAGGACACGCTTTGTCTGCAACAATATAGCACCAGTAGGTATTTAGGAAATGATATTCGCTAATTAGCTTTTGTGTAAGAATTTCTTAAACACAAGAATCATATATATCATTAAATTTCTTTTTTAGTTATTTAAGTTAATTGTCAAATTTACTTTATAAACCAACAAAATTCCAAGATTAAAATAAATCCAACTATTTAGAAAACGTAACAAAAAGTATACAAAGGTCATTAAAAGTAAAAGAATCGTGAAAATACCGGAAATGTATTTATTGTGATGATAATTATATATTGTATAAAAATTTCTTAACTCATGGTATTTGGGAATATTGATTTAAATCAACTAAAATTTAGTCTACTAGTTATGCACGTTTTCACACTCAATTATAATGTATAATAAATTCCAGATTTCTTAAAATCGCAATCAAAACAATTTGTCTTTAAAAAAAATAGCATTACAAATTTACAATTAAGTAAGAAATCTTTTTTGATTATTATTTTGTCACAAGGTAATCTTAAATTCTGACTGTGTTATAATACCTAGATGTTATGCAATCAACTGATACTCATATTCGTTAATGAAGCGTTTATCATACTAAAATATTGTATAACCATATGGAGCATAAAACTAATAACGATATAAACTTCTTTGTTTTGAATACATTCCTTTAACCGCCTGGGTATGGATGCCATCAAGTGATTTAACTATTCCACACCAATTGTCTCCCAAGCAATTTCAATCGCTCCAACTAATTCATTGCGATTTTTAAGTATGAAGATGGCACCTTGTTGTTCTTAAAGATATGCACCATGCACTTTGCTTGTTAGGGCAACACATTTAGGTTATTTTTTGTAACCAACGACGAACCATCGTGGATGCGTCTATAGGCACAATGCCCTTGTAACAAAAAAAGTGTCAAAACCATTGTGTCAAATCAAGAAAAATTAAGTTTCTGATATATAACAGAAAACTTATTTGTTGAAATACATAATTTCTGTCTGGATATACAATTTCGACAGACGGCTCTATAACATCCCGCAATATATTCAAATAACCGTGAGAATTTAGTCGACCATCGATGATCGAACAAATACCTGGACCTCTCGAGCTAATCCAACCCCACACATTGACAGAAAAGTAGCCACTACGTTTAGTTTCTCTAACATGATTGGCCTAACGATTTCCTCGAGATCGATACACTTTAACAAGGCCATCGTTAAAACTATTAAAGGTTTTTTCATCGCTAAAAATGACATTATTCCAGAATTCCAATGGCTGGTTGACATATTGTCTGGCGAACTCTAAGCGGTTTCTTCGATTTTGCTCACTAAGTTTCTCTTTAGAGACAGCTGTATATTTTTTAATTCCACTGTCTTTCAATCTTGCACAAGCTGTTACTGCACATCCAGGAAATGCTGTTTGACGTATAGCATTTTTACAAGTGGAAAATGGATTTTCAATCACATATGCTCTTAATGCTTCATCTTGAGCTACAGTGGAAACTCTTTTTCTGCCACTACCTACCACTCTATCAATTGTATGTTCACGATGCCATTTAACACGCACACGTCCTACAGTAGCACGCGAAACATTTAACATACGCGCTATTTCGCGAACACTAACACCATTAGCCAGCTCTGCCACAATTCGAACCCTTACCTCAGTATTTATATGTGCAGGCATTTCAAATAACGATCGAAACATTAAAATATATTAGGGTTATCAGCGGTATTTATGGAAACTTGGCTCCCCACTTCTACAATTATTTGCCAATATCTTATAATTAAACTTGTCAACTTTTTCCAATTTTTTTGTTATCCTTGCATACTTACTAAAATGAATGAGGTTATTTAAATCTTAGAATTTTTTTTGTTACACTAATGAGTTCACCAGACAATATGTCAACCAGCCATTAGAGCTTTGGAATCACGTTATTTTTAGCGATGAAAAAACATTTAAAAGTTTTAACAATGGTCCTGTTATAGAGTATTGATCCCGAGAAAATCGTTATGGGGCAAATCGTGTTAGGAAAACAAAACGTAGTGGCTACTTTACTGTGAACGTGTGGGGTTGATTTAGTTGATCCACGATGGTTCGTCGTTGGTTACAAAAAATAACCTAAATGTGTTGCCCTAACAAGCAAAGTGCATGGTGCATATCTTTAAGAACAACAAGGTGCCATCTTCATACTTAAAAATCGCAATGAATTAGTTGGAGCGATTGAAATTGCTTGGGAGACAATTGGTGTGGAATAGTTAAATCACTTGATGGCATCCATACCCAGGCGGTTAAAGGAATGTATTCAAAACAAAGAAGTTTATATCGTTATTAGTTTTATGCTCCATATGGTTATAAAACATTTTAGTATAATAAACGCTTCATTAACGAATATGAGTAACAGTTTATTGCATAACATTTAGGTATTATATCGCAGTCAGAATTTAAGATTACCTTGTGACAAAATAATAATCAAAAAAGATTTCTTATTCAATTGTAAATTTGTAATGCTATTTTTTTTAAAGACAAATTGTTTTGATTGCGATTTTAAGAAATCTGGAATTTATTATACATTATAATTGAGTGTGAAAACGTGCATAACTAGTAGACTAAATTTTAGTTGATTTAAATCAATATTCCCAAATACCATGAGTTAAGAAATTTTTATACAATATATAATTATCATCACAATAAATACATTTTCGGTATTTTCACGATTCTTTTGTTACTTTTAATGACCTTTGTATACTTTTTGTTACGTTTTCTAAATAGTTGGATTTATTTTAATCTTGGAATTTTGTTGGTTTATAAAGTAAATTTGACAATTAACTTAAATAACTAAAAAAGAAATTTAATGATATATATGATTCTTGTGTTTAAGAAATTCTTACACAAAAGCTAATTAGCGAATATCATTTCGTAAATACCTACTGGTGCTATATTGTTGCAGACAAAGCGTGTCCTTGCACTTTTAAATAAAAATATTAATTCATGATCACTTGTAGTTAAAAATGTCTGTAAAAAATTACCGTATTGAATATAATAATTTGCTACATTTAAGAAATCAAACATTGGTAGACGATTTTTTGTTGAATACGATTACTTTACATTTTAACGGTTTGTCTAATTTATAGGGAAACTAATTGTTTTCTGCTATTTGATTTATTCGATCTAAATTGAATGACAAAAAGTCAATCAGAACAAATAAAATGATCGTAACAATTCAATAACCCGTTTCGTCTTCAACGATTTAGCATTAGTAGGTATTTAAGCAATGATATGCTGATGTAATGAAGTAATTGCTTTTAAAAAAATTGTGGATTATCTATTAATTATTATATCTGTTAATAATAATGTTGTGCTTTTCTTAAATCTACTTTAGTCTTTTAGTTGTTTATCTTAATAATCAAGCTTAAACTACTAACCAATTTGATTATGCATTTCCAAATTTAAATTTCTTTAAAAATGTAACCGCCAAAAGCAGTGCATTGCAAACGTAAACGATAAAATCATTCTTTAGTAAAAACAACTAGCAGATTGCAAAGTATGGACAATAAATAGTTTACCTGAAATTATTTGGGGTCTGTAATTGATAGGGTTAAACCCCATTTAAACAACTAAATTCTTGTATTCGGACGCAGGTAGTGTCTCGATTTTTAATTTATTGACTGTACAATAGTTATTGCCTAAAACCATATCGCAAACCCTCGATGTAAGGTTTACTCACTCAAGGCATGTAATGAGTTTACTTTTATTATTATCAATTAAATATTATTTAATAAATTTATTTTTATTTTTATTGTATTTTCGAAGCAGATTTAATCTTTTAATGTGCTTTAAAAGAAGGGCAATGTGATATAGTTCTCTATTTAGAGTATATATAATTTCGATTATAAAAGACGCCTATGGCAAACTAGGTTAGGTAAAAAAAAGGAAAAGAGAGCACGTCGTTGAATGGCGGCAAGGGCAATTATGATCCCTTATATATTTTGATTTTTATATGTATTTTTGCAACTTTATTTTGTTATTCACATAAATAAACCATTAAAACTTATAAACGCTTATAACGTAACAAATATCATATTATATACTTCAATTTAGTGCACACAATAGGTTTATTGTTATTATTTAACACGTTTTTAAAAACGTTGAAGATACAGTAAAGCTGGGAAATCTTATAAAACCCATCCGTACACGTTTACATGCAGGTACAAATAATTTAATATATACAAAATATTAAATAAAACATGTCAATTTTTATATATAAAATTTCAAAAAACGTCTATCTAAATCTAATATAAACTGAGCAAAAGTTGGCATATTGTTGAAACGATCGTACATTGAAGTGTCAGTAATCTATATGAAATTGTTTATTCGGCGAAATGAAAACGTATTTTTATTTATTTGTTTTTGTTTTTAATTTTTTACAATACAATTCACTTTGCAATGCATCGATTTGCAATAGTCTTAATCAAGAAGATAACAGCAACATAAATAAAACTATGTACAAACTTAAAAAGGAAATCTTACTTCTTCCATCAACAAACAACGCTTATGTATTTTACGCCTTTAAAAACTTGTTTGTTTAAATATTCTATACGTGTTTCCAATTTGTTCAAACGTCGGAGTTCCATGATTTGACAAACAGAATTTAAATTCTAGCTTGCAACGAACTGAAATGTAAATACTTCATGGAGAAAACTCTGCAGTAGCGTAGGTAGCGCAAATTATTTATAATAATGTATGAGTATTCAGGCTGAAAGGTGTATGAAATAGTAGTTGCGAACGAATACCGGATAAATAATATTTAAATAACGAAATAAAGGTACATGTAGTGAAATCTGTTTAATAATATAAAAATATTAGTCATGCAAACGACATGCTGCTTAAATATTTATTTACGTGTAACCGGTTGTTAGAATGTGATTATATATAGTAATTTGCATAAAACATCTAAAGCAAAATTAAATGCCACCGTTAACTATTAAATTTTAAAATACTGTTCAATCTAAATATTTGACAAAAGAATAATAAAAATTATAAAATAAGACAGCTGCAACTCAAGTTGTATAAAAATGAATTTATTTTTTTAATGTTTTAGCTAAAATAAAACTCATTTTAAAAGTTTTTCAAATAAAGTAATTTTGTTTCAAGCTTGAATTAAAATTGGTTTGGCGGTAATTTGTATAACTAAATCAAATCTTGTTTTAGTTACATAAATTAATTTAAAACGAACGATTCTTTTACAAAATAAATGTTTGTAGCAAACGTTAGATTTACAATTTGTAAAAGTTATTTTTATTGCGTGTTTCTGTAATATTGCTCAAACTTCCTTGTTATAATTATTTACTGAGCGTTTAGTTTTCCAACGTCGTTGATGCTTCTAAGAATGGGTTCTGTTTCGGCAGAAAGCTTACATTTTTTAATGTTAAATTGTTCTCAAATTAATTCTCCCAGGTGTGGTTGTTGTTAACCGACTGTAGTAACATCGATGTTCTTTTCAGTGAAACTTGTGGTCAATGCTGCAAGAGGGTCATTTCAATATTAATTACTTTAGAAACGCATTCTTATTTAATACAAATTTATTTTTGAAGACAATTTATCTATGTTTAGAATAATCAAAATGAAACGTTACACATTCCCAATTGTAAATTAATAATAAAACTAATTTTTAGTATTTTCTTAGAGGGCTATTGACTAAATGACGTAACGGAGAAGACGCCACTGATTTTTTATAATAATAATAATCACAACAAACATTTCTACGCATATGCAAAATATGTGGTCAGATACTTCAAATCTCACAGTGAGGGCAGAAATATTGTCAGAAACAATCACATTATTATGATTCGTATTTATTTTATTCTGTCGTATTTTTATTTTCATAACTCTGCAGTTTAATTTTAAATTTAAAATCAAAAATGTTACTTTTTATTGCCACCTATCAAATAATAGCTGCACTTAATTTATTATTTTTTAAATAATTATTTGTTTGCATTCATTAGATGCATATACAACTTTATTGATATTACTCAAAACTAAGCCAATAATTGCTATTACATGAACTGAACAAACAACACGATTAGACTCTGTAACGATCCCCGGTAGCTCAGGTTTCGGCGTTCGATTTAAAACGTTATTAATTCGAACACAATTAACATAAATTTATTCTATAAACTAAAATGTATTTGTTACAATAAATTGTAGAGTTCGGGTAGTTTTATACTACTTGGCATATAACTATAGCTTATTATTTACAATTAATGCATTGAAACCTTCGAGAAATTATTCTCAAGTTTGAGAACTTTCGCGAGGTTTTTGTACATTTCCAGAACGTTCACCGAAAAATATAGAAAACTCTCGAACGTTTGGCCAAAATGTATAAATGCGGCACAAACAAATCATAGGTCAGTTATTCCAGCAATTTGAAGACGGCAGTGTAAAGAAGATTATTCAAGTTTAAATAAATAAGTGATTAACGCGTGCGTTCGAGATAAATATAGGTACGAAGTATAACGTTGTACGTGACTTTAAAGTAAACAATTAGTGTTAAACTAAAGTTATCCGCGGACTTTTTTCTTCGTGTAAGTGATACTGCTATATATAAATTAATGTAAGTGTTTTTATTAAATATCCTTAGATTTAATTAGTTCGGTTAGTTATAAACGTGTACATATTTTTAGTATAAATAAATTAATTAGTAATAATAAACGTTACAGCATTTATTCCGGAATTCGATTGAATGCGTCCCACGCATCAAGTGGCATTGCAGTTAAATAAATGCGCCCTAAGCTTTATCTGTAAAAAAACCAAAAAAAATTTTCTAAATTAATAGTCAGGTGTAAACGGCGCAGCGTGGCGGAGATTAAGTTAATTAACCTATACACTGGATAAATACAAAATTACAGGTTAGAAGCGCTGGAAAATTATTCAGGTATGTTTGTACAGCGTTAATAAAAATCGGTCACTGTGGTGATTAATTAAAACTTTTAAGTAATCCATGTGTGCTGATATTAGGTTAACTGGGTTTTAATTACAAATTTACGGCGAGTTGACCGCTAGTATCTATTAACAACGATGCTTTTTACAAATGAAATACGGTGAATTTAATTACGTGATTAATACTATACGGGGTGTTGCGGATTGATTGTAATGGGAAACTAAAGCTTCCGCTAAGTTAAATTCAGGTAAATGTTATGGAAATGAATTATTGACAAGAATTATTGATTTTAGAGATCTAAGTCCGAAACCAAAGCGTAGCAATGCTGAACGCATTAGAAGATCTTAAACTATTCTGGCTTGCCTGATTAACCAATGCGCCAAACTCAACTACGTTAAGAACGTGTCTTTGAAAATAACGGGTAGACAGAGGAAAGTTGTGCACTATGGAGCGGTAGAGGTATTCTGCAGTCGAGAGTAAATTACGATCACTTTTGTCGTTTTGTTACACCAACTTAACACTAAGTTATTGTTTCTGACGGTTATTTGTTTTAATTTTATACACCACATTTTTTTAAGTTTCAGACATACACAGACCTCAAAACTTTATAAAAACTGTTTTTGCATTATTTATTAAAATTAATAATTTACAAGCTTTTATTCATATACTATGTCATCATCAAGAATAAATAATGACATATATACAACTAAAATAACTGGAAAAAGTAGATAATAAAAAAAATTAATAAATATTGCACCTTTTTCAACTAAGGTTTTTATTTGAAGATCTAAAAGAAAACTACCAAAAAAAGCTAAAGTATTTAATAATTTTTTGCTTGCTATTTTTTAGTATTGTGAAGTGTTTTAGTTTTTCCAAAACATGTTATAGAAAGCGTCTAGTGTATTTTCGGCAATAATAAATTTAGTTAGGCAAACAGGTAATTATCAATTCAAAATTCAATTTTGTGAAATTTATCGTTACTAAAATAGCAATTAATTATGCATCATTGAAACCTAAATTTTTATTATTGGTAATTATATTTTCTATAGATCTTACCGTTAATGTGTTGATCATTTATGAGCTTACCTTTATTTATTTAAACGTATAAGTTTGTTTAAACTAATTAAGATTTTCATAAACTTTTAGTAGTTACCGTTTTTTGTCGAGACCTAAAAACTAAAATTTTTATTACCGTTGAAGTGTTTAACTATGAAAACAATGCAAATATTGAATTATTCAAATTAATGAATAAATATAGTCTTGTTATTTATAAAATGTAGAATTAAATATTATAATAAAAATATAAAAAATTATTTAGGATACTCATCTAAAGAAATACATTACTAAATGCAACCAATAAGTATTATTAATTGTGATAAGGTGTTAACCTCAATAATATCTCCAATTAGTTTTTCATTTTTATTTCCTTGTATTTTTGGATATACATGTTTTGCACTTTGTTATGTTAAAAGTCTTGGTGTGATTTTCGTACCGTATAAATTTCGTTCCGGAACGTCCACTTTTTGTTACATATAAGGCGGGTTGCACAAAACAAATCAAAAATGTAGCAAGTGATTATTTCTGAAATCAATTGTTACATCACGAATAAACGTGGTTTCATTGGCTATGTAGCAATTGTTTTGAGAAATATTCAGTTGTTACATTTTTGATTTGCTTTGTGCAACCCGCCTTAAGAGTTGTGGATGTCAATTGAAAAGAAACCATTTTTTCGGTGCTTGTGGTAATCATCTCACGTAAACGCCTGGCAAAGCTTTCGTTTCTAAATATTTACTCGCATCCACGTTATAAATGGGTGTAGTACTTTTACTGCTTATATGAAAGCCTTTCTCGGCAATTTTGGATACTCACACATATTCTTTTAATACGGAGATGTTAACATCTGTTAATTTATAATAGGAAAACTTCTATGATCACGTCACAACTTTTGATATATTGTAAAGGGTGTAGCACCAACGTTGATTAAGAATATCAATATATTTCATTAGTTACTACATTTGTAACCGTATTGAAAGGTCTGCTTACTAAGACATCCATATTAATCTGGGGGAAACTAGGCGCATCTAACCGCCAACATATTAGTTTCTTGTCACAATGAATTAACATTTTTTCTCTTAATTATTAAGATATTGCATACTTGTATTATATTTACCATTGTAAATTTGTTTGTTTGAAATGTAAAAGTTAGATCAAAAAGTTTAATTTTATATACGACAAGTTGCCCAACGGAAGGGGGCATGTATCAAGAATTATTGTCGGTGATTTACAGGGTGTATATAAAATAAAATTATTAACTCAAAGAGTTTTAGTTTAGTTTTTGGTGACTGTGTGTGTGTGTGTGTAAAGATGTACCCACGATACTCTTGAACTAAAAGTCCTAGTAACTTGAAATTTGGTACGGAGCTGGCTTTTCATATTTTCTCGGTTTTATCAAAGATTGGGATGAAAAAAAAAACGAAAATAGGTGTAACCGCCATTTTTAACAGTTTTGTTTATTTAATTTTGTACATATGTAAATTATTTGAATTATTTTTACAGTTTCTTATATAAATAATTTTTTCCATCAATTTATTTTTTTTAAAAATTCTTACATTAACAGTTTATTAGATATTTGATTTATAATTTAAAATGAAATTGAAATATTATCTAGGTTTGAATACTGCCTGCGATGATTTTTCTTAGAAAAAAAGTTGATTTACTAGAGGTGAAAAGAATATTAAAGCGCACAAATATAGAGGTTAGTCGATATGACAACATAACCTCAATTTACAATATGTCGGTCATATCTTAATAAAATGAAAGAAAAAAATTTAAAAAAAATTGTAGTAGGCTAGGAAATTGATACAAACGTGTATATATTTATACTAATGTGTAATACTTATCTGCACATACACTGAAGAAAAACAAATATGCAAGTTTTGATTTTATTGAAAAAATTTATTCTTCCTCCGTTGCTAATACATAAGATGGTATTTTTTACCACGGTTTTCGTAGATAGCAAAAACACCTCCAACTTCTCTAAGTCCTTGCACACACGCCAAAATAAAATTTATTAAAAGCAATAATTGTCTATTAGGATATTGCTTATCTCACAAACTACGTGTGGTGTGGAGGTTATAGCTGCACTCACCGTAAATTAAAACAGTATCACTGTTGTACATAAAAATTTAAATTAAATATTATAAAGTATGAGTACGTTTACCGAATCACTTAACATCAATTAAAAAAATCCGTTTAAAAATCAAAACATAAATCAATCAGATTGTCAAACTCAGTTCTAAGCTGAATTTTGCATTTAATTACACTGGTCTGCATGAAAATCGGCCCTGATACCATTCTTGACGAGTCCTATGTAAAATGACCTCCTGAATCCAAAAACGAGCTCCGTTTTTACCCATCACCCACCTATTTTGGGGGACCCCATTTTTATTTTATTTTTTTCATTTTTTTTAGAATTTTAACTTATAGCCATTAAACATCCCAAAGCAAGAAATAAAATTTATACCAAAGTATATGGCAAAAGTTTTGCTATAAAATGTATATTACTGTTTAATTATGCCACGCGAGTGTAAAAATCATCCCGATAGCTTCTGCTATGTCTGCGGAGAATTAACTTTAAAAGCGCAACGAAACCCCCTTTCTCCGCTTGTTAAAACAACTTATAAATTGTACTTTGATTGTCAAGTTGGCGACCAGGACAAGACTTGGGCTCCATCAGTTTGCTGTACGACTTGTTACAGTAGTTTGACCAAATGGCTCAAAGGTACCCATAAATCAATGCCATTTGCTGTGCCCATGGTTTGGCGTGAACTTCGCTGTCATCTTACAGATTGTTACTTTTGTATGACTTCCACCGTCGGGTTTTTGAGCAAAAGCAAGCATACAATTCAGTATTCCAATATTCCGTCAGCTCTAAGACCTGTTCCTCATAACGATACTTTGCCAATCCCAGAGCCCCCAAACACTTATACTCTAGAGCCGGAAATTGATTTAAAAGACTCTGAGCCACAACCTGGGGCTTCGAATGATACGTTCAATGACGATGAAGAGTATTCCGCAGATTTAGTTTTTTAGCAACCTCACCTCCTCACTTAATCGGAATTAAATGATCTTGTCAGGGATTTGCAGTTACCCAAGATTAAATTTCAGCTCCTAGGATCACAACTTCAACAGTGGTATGTCTTAGAAAAGGAAGTAAAAATATCTTCTTACAGGACCAGACAAGCAACCCTGAAATGTCTTTTCTCAGAAGATAAAGGTTTAGTGTTCTGCCCTAATGCAAATTTTATGATGACAGAGCTACAGATGCCATGTGACCCAGACAAATGGAGACTGTTTATAAACTCATCAAAAATAAGCTTAAAAGTTGTCCTGTTGGCAAATAGGAATAACTTTCCATCAGTTCCAATTGCATACTCTGTTGATATTGAAACGGACCGACAGTGTGAGAACGTCATAAAATAAAGCCGAAGTAACCACATATGTCCAGAAAAAAAAACTATTTGTTATCAGTGAATCGAGACGAAGGTGACAAGTTAATCCGCTAACATACAACCACCACATTCTGCAGGCTAATATGTTGATTCGTTCCACCATCGGTGGGAATAAGTCTTAAGAAATGAAGCAAATCATTTCAATATGGAAAATCGGGCGGTTTCGATTTAGGCATGGTTTACAAGAACAACAATTTCAGATACCTGGTATAATATTACAAAAGCGACAAAGCGACTCTTAACCGAAAAAGGCCGGAATGATAATCAAAAGAACTCGACCGAAACCCACATGTTCGACAAAACCCCTAATTTATGTTCAGAGTATGAAATACGTTTAAGCAAGATAATAATTTATTAGGTCTAATGTTTCAATTTTTATAAGTAAAACTATCAGTAATCACTAGTTTAAGTCATAAACGCTTTCAATGTAAAGAACGAAACTATGTAAAACAAAATTTAAAAGATTGAAATTGTATAAACAGGCAACCAATTGTAAAAAATTATTAGCGTTATAGATGAGTTAAGATTAAACCTATGATCTATGTTAAAGTAAAGTTTAACTATTTAATGCATGTTTATAGTCAGTAGCGACTTAGTTCATTATTAATTACAAAGCAAGTTGCGAAATCGGTAAAATTTAGTCCAGTTGAAACACCCAGCGTCATCTAGTACCGACGTGGTAATAGCTTAAGGGTAGAAAAGGGGATAACGCCGCCTTCGAGAGAATGAGTAAAGGAGAGAAACCAATTGGCAAATTTGGTACTGAGAGAGTTTGAAAACTTAACCAATCAAAAAAGGGCGATTTTAGAAATAAGTCAAAATTGCGCACAAGGAAGGAGGAGAAAGTTTTAAACGAAAGTTTTAAAAACCCTAACGCGAAGCAAAAACGGGATTGATTGATTCGATTGTGGACCGCATACGGGGGTTTCTTTTGATCACGTCTCGCGAAAAGAGTTACTTACTTAACTTAACTTAACTGAATTAAGCACGGGCTTTAATTTAAACCTTTTCGGTGTGTAAACGTGTTATAATTTAGTGTTCAGAGATGTTTGTATAAAAAATTGTTTAACTTCAATTTTATTTTTATGTCATATAGATTTTAACTTAAATTTTACGCTTTGGATCGTTTGTTAGCTGTTCAGTGACACATTATATAAGTGAGTGTTAACGTGCGTCCCGTCAAGACCTAAAAAGTCGCGGTACTTGGTCTACAATTAAGGAATAGGCGCCACATAAAAAGGTCAGAAATTAAGATACTGTCTAACGCGATAAAATTGAGAATAATTATCTAACATCAATCTTAACATTTAAACATTTGTTTTCTGTTAGAAACGGCGAGAGCGAGTTTAATATAATTTTGTTTTGTTTGTTTTGTCTTTGACAATTGACGTGTTGCTTTTAAAATTTGTTTTATTTCTTTTGCGCCGAAAGTTTACGCTGAGAACACCTAAAGAATTGAGTTCAAACATTAATTATTATTGCGCGTAGCGATATGTTTTATTGCGAGTCCAGTCTGCTGTAAGTCTTCTTTAGATATGACAGGAACAGGGTATCGCGAACGCGACAAACTGTTGAAAAAGTCCAGTTTGTCAACTGTGGAGGCAAATTTCCAAAGGTGAAATCTCCACTTTGAAACTTTTACATCTGAAAGAGTGTAGCAACATAGCTCGAATCGTGTCATAATCTCAGAAGCAGAGGCTCTGTGAACCGCTATAAAACTCGGGTAAAATCTATTTTGTAATTGTTTGTTTTTGTTGCGTTCGAAATGCGCGCCAACGAATTAGAATAGTGAGAAGCAATTGCCAGGGATCACGCGGTATAAATTGTTCCATTTTTGCTCTAACACTTATTGTAATTAGAAAATTGTTTCCGTTATAAGAAAGCTCTCAACCACGACAAAATCAGCAAAAGAATGACAGTCAACGGACGTGAATCTCAATTGTTCGACCTTTCCTCGCCTAATATACTTGTGAAAGCAATTTTATTTATTTGTACATTAAGAATGTGACATTCGGTCTTGAAAAGATTTCAATGTGTCAAATAAAGTTAAATTTTTTTGAGATTTTGTTGCTTGCTTTCTGTTTCTTACCGTACATCGCTTGGAAAAAAGAACCTAAGTGTTACTAGCACAACCCCAAATATTCCCTAATAGCAGGTTTAAAATACCAAAAGCTTTAATTTAAGAAAGTAAATTAAACTAGACGCTCACACGCCACTGGAATAATTTATCCAGGTAAGAGAATTTTAGTCATTGCTTGAACTCGAAAAAATTTTAACATAATTACATATTTTCGCTTCATTGCATTTTAAATTTATTATCTTGTCCGCAAGATGTCTTCAAAAATAAAACGGTGCGTTACAATATAAAGGAAACGTACGAAAACATCTTCAGAATACTTGATAAAATTAGTTATCATGATTATAAGTGGAAACTTTGCGCTGACTTAAAAGTTGTTGCTCTACTCACGGGCCTGCAATCAGGATTCACAAAATATTGCTGCTTCCTTTGTGAATAGGATAGCCAAGCCGAGATAAACATTACATTGTACGGGACTGGCTTCTGCGAGAAAATCTTATTCCTGGTCAGAAAAATGTCGCCCACAATCCTTTAGTTCTGAAGGAAAATATTTACTTACCACCTTTACACATCAAACTTGGATTGATCAAGCAGTTTGTGAAAGCAGTGGACAAGACAGGTGGCGCATTTCAATTTTTGAAAACTAAATTTCCTCGTCTTAGCGAAGCTAAAATCAAAGAAAGCGTTTTTGTTGGTCTCCAGATTAGACAACTCTTTCAAGATTCGACGTTTATTGAACACCTAAATCGAAAAAAAACGAGCTTGGCTTGCATTTCCAAACGTTTGTAAGAACTCTCTGGGTAACCACAAAAGTGAAGATTATGTCGCTCACGTCGAGGAACTGCTTTTAGCGTACAAGGACATAGGATGTAACATGTCTCTTAAAGTTCACTTCCTTCACTCGCATCTGGACTTTTACCCTGAAAATTTAGGAGCTGTCTCGGATGAACACGGGGAACGGTTCCATCAAGACATCGCTAAGCTGGAGAAGAGATTTTCAGGGAAGTGGAATGCAAGCATGTTGGCGGAGTACTGCTGGTTTTTGAAACGAGAGAGCTGTACCTCAGGGTATAAAAGGAAAGCAAGCACCAAGTAACGATGAATATATTTTTATTTATTACTGTTTATAGCTAAAATAGTTCTTTTTCCCGTTTAAATTAAATTCATGTCCATATATTTATTATTATAATTATTATTATCGTTCGATAAATAAATTATAATTAATTTATTGAAAAGTGGTAAAATTAGAGATTTGGGGCTCCCTCGAAAATGGAAGAAAACGGAAAACATATTTGGATTCAGGACGTCATTTTACATAAGAATCACCCGGAATAGTGTCAGGGCTTGATAAAAAATATTTTTTTGCAGACCAGTGTTATCTAAAGTCTTGTTTCGGTTACAATAAAAAGTAAACGTGATCATGTACACAAAGTACATTTTATTAACCTAGTTGAATAATAATGCTCAGAAATAAATATTACTATCTGCTTTAATTATTTTGTAGATGGTGGAAAATTAAAGAAATACAATAATAACATAATACATCAATACGTTTCACGAATTTTGCAACATTTACACCCATCATTTACCGAATAGTTACAATCAACAAACGATTTCCATTTGTTTAAATAGTCAGGCCCACCTTAAAATTTTAATTGTAAATATCTTAAAACTGGGCCACTTCAGAGCAAATGTTGAATGGAAAAATTTTCAATTAACGCTACAAAAAACTCCTTCTTGAGTTTGTAGTCGTACTTTAAGTACACCCTGTATTTAATCAATTTTTAATTAAAAATAATAGTTTTTTTGTAGTTTATTTTTACTTGATGTTTATATTTTTTAAACTTTGAGTTACTACTGGTGTTGAAGATGCTATAATGTTAGTCATGTGTTTGAATTAGTGCTTGTGTTTATATGCAAAAAGGTATAATGTTTTTCAAAACGCTTCTTGGAAATAAACGACCGACGATTAATAATTACATGATTTAATTTTAAACAAGTGTACATAAGCATTGAGTAATAATTTAAGAAGAGGCGCAACTAGTGTGTTAAAAATCGTACTGTAGTTTTATCTCTCTTGTTTCTCTTTTTTTTACCCGTCTGTACCCCCTCTTTTTATAAACTAATAAACTAATACCTGCTGCCATCTGCAAAATCGTGGTTTCTATTTTGCGAACTTACTTATTTCTTATGAAGTACCAGT
This sequence comes from Aquatica leii, assembly GCA_035610365.1. Taxonomy (NCBI): domain Eukaryota; kingdom Metazoa; phylum Arthropoda; class Insecta; order Coleoptera; family Lampyridae; genus Aquatica; species Aquatica leii. The sequence continues at coordinate 82,697,910 of CM069435.1, forward strand.
TAGAACCTTTTGTTATATTTGTGTTTACTTTACCGTTTACCTGTTCAAAACAGGTTAATATCATAAACAATAGCTTGTATTGTTACGACACAAGTCAATGTCAAATAAACTTAAACAATATCATGCTTTATATTTAAGAAAACAAAAAATATGTATATTCAAATATTTATTTATTTTTGTAAAATATAAATCGAAAACAGAAATAACTAAAACAATGGAAATTAAATTAAAAGAAAATTGTTATGGGGATTTATTGTTATTATTCGTCAATTTTTAAAATTATTCAAATTACCAATCCACTAATAATAAATTATAAAACTTATAAAAAGTTAAGATTACAAAAAGTTTTTTAACTTACATTTTTTCGAACAATCTCAAATCTAAAAATTTGTAACTAGATAATTAAAAAAATTAAAAAAAGTTTTACAAAATGTTAAATGTTAATTATTTTAAAAAAGGAAGATGGTGCAATTTAGAAACAAATATAAAAAAATTTAAGTTTAAAATCGTAATTGAAATTGGTTTGCTAGTTCAACAAAAAATTATTTGATATTTTAATATAAATGAACTGTAGTAATTGAAGAATTTCTTAGTGGGCAAATTGCAGCTAAAACCGGCTTTTTTATAACTACTTTAGCTTTTAAAGTTACTCTTTAGAACACTTTTAAGTGGTTTGTGAAAAAACTAAAACCTCCATGAAGCGTTTAAGTAGCTAAAAATTTCTCAGTTATGTTGCTGTTAGGTAGCTCCTTTAATGCATTAAAATCGGGCTTATACAGCTCTTTGTGGTACTAGCAAAGTTTTAAAGAAGCTCTAAAGGAACTGTAAACCACCTTTCAGAAACAACTATACAGCTTAAATAGCTTTATTTTTACTACCTTTAAGTAGCTTCAAAATTAAATAAACATTTCATTAGAAAAAGAAATCTTGAAATCGTTACCTTTACTTAATTTCTTAAAAAAATTGAGAAAAGTGATAAAGGAGAACCCATTGAAAGACCTAGATTTTGTTTAAAAAATTGATTATCAAATTTATCACTTATTTTTACTGAAATCTTCTTAAACAATTTAGAAAGTAAATATATTTCTGAACACCAAATTTTCTTACAAAAAATAATATTTTGGAAAAGATATGACATTTTTGTATTTAAAAAGTTGTAAACATTTTTTGTAGATTTTCTGAAGATGAGCATCATTATTTTAAAGCTCGAAACATATGTAAACGAATTTGTTATTAGTGGACTGGTAATTTAAATAATTTTAAATTAAAATTAATGTTAAATTTCTGAAAGAATAATTGACCAATTAATCCTTTAAAAGGATTTTTGACGGAGAATCCATTTGTATCACTATGTTGCGTAGTTTAGTCAAAACTTAACTAACGGCTTGACGAATTTGAGAACACACTGTGGTCGTTCCGATATCTTCAAAATATTATAGGACGTATCTTCAACTATAAAACATATATTAAAAAAATTACGTATTATTGCTTGTCTACTTATACCTTCGTTTACTGAACTGGAGCTGTAGAAAGAATAAATTTATTCGTCTTCACGATCGTCATCAATAAATAACAATCGCCGTTTTCTTCCATATGTTTGAGAAACTACTACATTTGAGTATCTTAGGTTGATGTTCATATCAACAATTACAGCTTCTGTAAAAAATTATACTAAATAAGCCCAAAAGTAAAAAAATTAAGTTGTTAGTATTTTAAAAATAAAGTTTTGAAAATGCAATTAGTATTAGTATTTTCAAAATTTTTGCGATTTTTTAAACAATTGTAAAAATATTTTATGTATTGTTGGATTTGTATTGAAGTGCTTTTAGCGTGCTAAAATAAACATAAAAAGAATTTTGTTTATAATTTTTTTATTTTTTAAAAATTAAGTATTTATTAGACAAGGTGCTACAGAAATGCGGCCCTAACATTTACAAAAACGATATTTTTATTCGACATGCCAACATCAACAAAAACATTTAAAGCAATGGCCAGAGCGATTATGCAATTACGATGAATCGATCATTATGCAAAATAATGATCGCGATATCGAGCGTCTGTACAATAACGATCGCAATCATTGATCGCTTATAAAATAACAATTGCGGTTGTGGAAAAGAAATTAATACTTTTAATTGTCGCATAAACAAATAAGACTAATATAACACTATAATATTTACTTTAATAAATGTATAATAAACTTTAAGTATGCAGGTAGTTCACGGAAAATCGTAAAATTTTGTAGGTAAATAACCCCTTTGCTCTTTTACTCGTAAGAATTTTAAACCACATACAGATTTTTAATAAAAAGTAACACGAATTTAAACATTGAATTATATTTTTTGTTTACAGAAATTTAACAATGCATTCTTTTCAAAGAGAATTAGAAAACTCTTCTAGGAAAGAACGTTTGTAAAATTTGTGTCACACATTCAGCATTTAGGGAAAAACCTAGCTTTATATAAACAACAAGGTAAATCATAAAAACACAGGAAGTTAAAAACAATAAGCATTAACTACAAATGACAATACGTATTTGAAAAGAATTGCAAATTTATTTTTAATACATAAATCTTGTTTGAGACAAATATCAACACGAGTTATTACTAATTACTCAACAATCTTTTCAGGGTCAATTTCAAATAGAAACATTTAATTTACGAAAGAACGAACTTATTTTTTAATATGTTGTTTATTAATGCTTTAAACTATTTGTTCGTAAGTTTGCATCAGAATTCAAATAGCACGTCATGTCGAAAAAAAAAACATCACAGTAGTATCTATTTTCTGTGAATTTTTGTAAATATTTTTTTTAAATCTAAATATGAACAAATTTTAATTAACTTATTGTTTAGAAACAATATTAAAAAATACTTAGATATGTTGATTTTCAATACTCCAAACGTTATTGTATCCCGGAAAACGAAAATCGAATGTTTATGGCTAGATTTATGACTAACTTTACACGAGCGACTTTTTAGCAACAGTCGATTACTAATTAATTCTAAATACCATGATTGCGATCATTGATCGTAGAAAATAATAGCGATCTCAGCTACTGATTTACAGTAATTATTTTAAGTTATTGTACAATTAAGTGCAACAAGAAGAATAAGAATCCGGACAAGGAGATTCTCCGATGCTAATTTAAACCATTTTTAAACGTTTGGTAGAAAAAGAAATTTAAAAATATTTACCTGATTGAAGGTGTAGAACAAGAACTGCAGTGTGTTTAAAATTTCCTTTTGTTGTTATACATTATCTCCGAAGATGCTTCTCACAAATCTTCTTTTGTTTTAAATCTTCCAAGTCCATTGTGGCAATGTTTATATTTCCACAGTTTTTCTAACATTCTTTAGCACGCACTTTATCACTAATAAAAAACTTAAGAAAACTAATACTAAAACTAATAATAATTCGGTATTATTATTTTCACAATTAATATAAACACAACCGTGATCTGTAACTTTTCCCATTTTAAAAATAAATCAATAATATATTTACACTTAAACTAAACAAAAGTTCAAACAAACATTACTACTACCAGAATTTCAAAAATCGTATCGCAATGTTAACCCAAGAAAAACTTTCAATTCAATTCCGAAGTTTACAAGTCGACAGACACGCAAGAACTGAAAAATCTCGATCCAATACGAACGTGGCGACCTCTATATCTCGATCCAAGCAGTCGATACGATATCGCCCCTTAAGTTGCATTTCTTCTTACATTTATTATTCAATGACATAAGTAAACATTTTTAACTCTTCCAATCGGTCTAATTGAAAAACCAGAAGTAATTTTGTGCAACAACAACTAGTTAGTCATATCCGATAACAAAACAAAATTATAAAATTTAAAAACTAATAATAAAAAAAAAATTTTTTGAACTAATTGTTATAGAGCAAGTAAAACGTTTCAACAAAGTTTTGATTTTTGTCATATAAGCCGCTTAAAGAGGAATAAATATTTCTAAAAGTTTGATAAACGTAGAACCAAAAAAGCTGAAAACTAACAATGACCGACAAGTTGTTTGTTTAATTTTAGTATAAATTTGTATAAAATTAAGATAAAAATAAAAATGTACATAAATATTTTCAATGTTTAAATACACTTTGCTAGATTTTAAAAGTTTCTAAAGTTTTAATGTTTTTTTTGGCACGGTTTGTTTGTTTTATAAAACAAAATGCTGTACTGTAAGCTTAAATATTTAATATTTACTAAAGTAAGTATATAAACAGAATTACTTAACAGACTCTAAAAATTTTATATTCAAAACTATTATAAACTTTATAACGTAATTATAAATGCGTTAAAAACTTACCGAACCTAAATTATTTTAAAATAAATGAAAATTTTAACTTATGGTTTAACATAAATTCAAAACTAATTATTGAAAAAAATTAATGTGGCACAAATGATCATTTTTCCAAAACTAATACAACAGTATAAAACCAATAAAAATCAATACATTGTTAACTACAACTTCATGTAGCACAATAGAAATGCAGTTTGGTCAGTCGTGATTTTAGATGTTGTAACTTACATGTAAAGTTTGGTAATTGCAGCATTTAATAGTTTGAAACTAGCTTTGCTTACATATATATATGTATATTATATACCTACATACATACACTGTACTAAATGTGTATTGAAGATGCTAGTAGTCTATGCTAATTCTAGAATAGTCACTTATTATTAGATTATTAACAATTATTTTATTTTTATAAGCTAGAAATTTTGCATACATAAAATATTTTAAACTAAAGAATTACATTGCATACCTATTTGTGTATTACACAACAACAACAAAAACAAAAACAATAAAATTTTTGTTTTGTAAATGCAGTTGTTGTGTTTATTCTTTGTGTAAAATAAAAATAAGAAATATTCAACATACACTGATTGTACAAAACTAGTTAAATAATTAATTTTTAAAAGTTCAGAACCAACGTGTAAATAGATAATTATACAATATTATTGTTTGATTTAATATCTAATAAATATTCTACACACTAATGTTGTCAATATTAGTGCAGAGCAAGGTTATTAAATGAAAGATGCTAAAAATTTAAACATAAATTATAATGAAGGTTTAAATTGGTAATAGTATACTATACTGCATATATACTTGCACTTTATAATGTTAAAAAATTCTAAAGATCTTTTACCATTTACTCTTCTTAACCTTAATATATTAGTTTGAATTGTAAAACGGTATCGGTATGTAACATTATAATTATTAATAAAATTAATAACTTTGGGTTCGGTAAGAAGCCGATACAAGTTTCTTTCTATTTTTAATGAATAACAAGAAAAATTATAGTTACCAAAAGATAATTATAAAAAAAGTACTATTGCATTTTAACATAAATGAAATAGGTCTTGCATTAATTATTTGATAGTTATAAATTTATTGTTTGGAAAAAAAGTATATTGTTTTCATGAATGTTTATATCACGTTACTTACAAGTAATCATATTAATCCAACTTGATTTCTATTAGGTGTCAATGTCAACATAAATAATTATTAAGTTTATTATACACACTATAGCTTTGTTGTTTTTAAAATAGAAGTGATAACAGACAAAGAAACAATAAAGTAAACAAACAAACAAACAAATATAGTACGCTCTAAGTAAATCGAACTAGAAGATCTGAGTCTGACTACAAACAACCAAGACCGGTGACCTTCTTTGATAAGCAAAATAACCATGTAATAGCGAAGGCTTCCACGGCCGGAATGTCTTCCGGGTTTGGACCGTGTCATAGTTGCAACCGAAGCTGCCAAGTTTCGCCCACTTTCGTAAGGGGCTTCATCAGGGCGTGAGGTTAATCGCAAAACTCAAAAAAGCAATCGAAATTTAACTAAGAACTTCTCAAAAGTTAGGTTATCAAATTGTAAAACAAGCCATAACCTAAACTATGAAAAGGTAAGAAAGAAAACGATAACCTGAAAAAGCAAACGAAAATCTAACAAAGAACCACTACCAAGTTAGGTAATCAACTTGTGAGCCAAGGCAGATTCTAAACTCCGTAGAAGTGACTTAAGAAGAAATAGTCTCCGTATTTAAAAGAAAAGGATCGTCACGGATGATTAAGCTCGACCCTGATTGGGTTACGGTTGCTAGGGGGCGTGTTTTTGATAAATGACTAATAACCGGGAACCAAAGAGGGGATAGTTCGAAACCATGATCGCGATTGAAGTTATTGGGGTGTTTGATGATTTCTATGCTTTCTCGGAATTTCCTGTTGAAAAAGAATGGAGATTTGGCAATCAACGAAACATTATCAAAATCTATCTAAACTGGAGAAAAACTAGGATTAAAGGTAAACATTGAGAAAACTAAGTTCATGCTATTTAGTCCCCAAAATTGTAATAACACTGCACTATATCTCGTCAGACAACATGTTAACGTGTCATGAAGTTTAAGTACCTTGAAAGCATTATAAAAGTAGATCTAAACCATGACAATATAAAACGCTAAATTTAAATGACTCGCACTACATTAATTAAAATGAAATCGTTTTTATGTAACAACTTAAATTTAAAATTGCGCTAACGAATGAGTCTATACTACATATGATATGTGCTACTGTATAGAACGGAGACATATAACCAACAAAAATGTCATATGAAAGGCAGAAACTGATAGAGAAATACTAACTATCAAGTGCAGAAAATTTTCCGATGGCACAAGATCAGTGTGCGCTATTTGAAATGATCGCCAATGTCAAGGAGCCCCGACACGTCGCTTGAAAGAAGAAGGTTTCAAATAAGTTTTGGATAAACCGTGGACTAAAATCACAACGTATAACATTGTAAAGTAACAACGTCAATGTAGATGAAAAAAAGTCACCAAAGTAAACCATTGGACAGTCGTTTGTCCCTTTTCAGGCTCTTCAAAAGTATGAGAACATTCTAATGTACTTCCACAAATGGATTGACTGGCCTATAACTTTATAAGATAAGTTGACGATTATGTAAATTGAGGTTTATTTATTTATTCCACAAAAAGTTCAGTGAAATGAGTTTATAGTTTAAGCGATTGCAATGCTGAGTTTTTATGGTGCGTCATTTCTACATTTAATATTAAAATTAAGAATGTATCATAAGAAATCATTTGCTATTTTGTTTGTTGTTGCTTATTTCTATGGTATCAATTTTTTTTCAAAGTCAATTTCGTTTTCCTTTGCTTAAAAGCTACAGGAGCACTTTGAATCATAATATAAAAAATCATATTATTAATGTGTTTTATTATAATAACTAAATTTAAGTGATTTTTATTTACATGTGAACTTATATTTGTGATACTGCGTATAATAACTTAAATTAAGTCTCTAAAATATAATTTTCGAGCTATGGTGTTTTCGACAAGCCTAATATTATTTTACACAATTTTGATTACGTTATTATTCTTATGTTTGTTTTATCAAAACTAATTTTTATGATATGTCATTTCAATTATGTCGCAGTTCATTATGATTCATTTTTATTATGTTTATTTTATTTCTGTTTATCACTATTATGTATTTGATAATAAAAAAATGTGGCAACAACGGCAAGCTTTCATGTATTTTCAGTAGTGCATATAATACGGTAGGTCGTGTAAGGAAAAACACGATTGGCTGTGGTTTTCATTAACACTGTTGTCAAATTATTTCAAATTATGTAAATACATAATGAAAATTACCTTAACAGAAATTACGTATAATGAAAATTAGACATAATCATAATGAAACACCATTAAATTGATCATCTTAAAAACAGGTGACAACAAAATTAAACATAATTAAAAATAAATATAATATCTGTAAACTTCATAAAAAATACTTTCAATGGTAAATAATTATAATCGTTTCAAACCAGAAAAATATGAACAATACTTACGTATTTTAAAAATGAGGAACTGGAAGCTAACTGTCATTAAAATCAGAGCGTTTCTATAAAACATTTTAAAATTAAGTTATTTATTATTTTTCCTTTTTTTTTAAATTGTTTAAAGATTTAAATGTTTCAGTTTATAATAAAAATTGCTCTACATAAAAATTAGTTGCAACAAAATTAAGTAGAATTAAAAGGTATTGGCTAGAATAGTTTCTAGAAAAATATCATAGTCATAAAAATTCACAATCACTATAATAGATTTTATGATTCATTATTGTAGAATATGTGCACAGTGGTACGAAATTATTTTATTTGTTATAAAAGTACAAAAACACAAATAAACTGGTACTCAATTCTTATAACGTAACAACTTTTACAGAAACTAAACTACTAACTTTTATCAGTGTTGCCACATGTAACATTGTCCTTCAACACACCCTCTCAATGGTATATGTGGAAACTTTATATTAATCTTATACCAGTAGCCATATTTTTAAACGTTGTACAATTTTGAGGCTTAGTAAACATATCGGCTAATTACTTTATGAAAATTTTCGTTCCAATTTTTTAGTGAACATTTCAGACCATATAATGATTTTCTTAGTTTACACACAGTGCCCTGTTTTTCGTGAAAACCTTTAGGCACTAAAATATAAACGCTTTCTTTTATTTCACCGTTTAAGAAAGCACTATTTACATCCTATTGGTGAATTTGAATTTTTAATTTATTGCATATGGCCAAAAAGATTCGCAAAGATGGTAACTTTGCAACTAGACTATAAATGTCTAAAAAGGATTTATCTTGTTGCTGAAAACCTCTTGCTATTAATCGTGCCTTATAATTTACTACAACATCAGCTTTGTCCTTCTTTTTTTTAAATACCCACTTACACTCGATAAGTTTTACATCATTCGGAAAGTTTTCCACTACCACTCATGTGATATTTATATCTAGCGCACTCACCTTCTTCTCAATAGCTATCTTCCATTTGTCAGACTCGCTGCTTGACATCGCCTCTTCATACGTATCGGGTTCTCCATCTTGGTGATCCAAGACCAACAATCTGATATCTAAATCGTGCTCGTAACCATCAAATTTCTTTGGCCTTCTTATAATCTGTCGTAGATTATACTTGGACCGTCGATTCTCACCAACAGTAGGTTGTTGCTGTTCTTCATTTCGATCGACGTAGGCATCACTTGGTTCATGTACAACCTCTTTATTATCTATTTGTTCGGCTGCATTATCCTGACTGAGAAGTTTTATTTTCATCTTTGGTTCAAGCTCAAAACGAGTTTCTATTTGCTCCTCTTCCTCATGTTTATTTGCAGGTAGAAATATAACATCTCTATGACATTCCAATTTATTCTTTTTGGGAGAAATAGACACGGTACTCTTAAACTTCTTCACCATATCCGACAAAAATGCCTTGCTTCTTTTTAGGATCCCATTTTAATCTGATTTCTTTGGGAACATGTACAGACACCCTCGATCCAAAAAAGATTTTGTAGGTTTGTTTCCTTGTTGTACCACAATTGGAATAGATTTTTATTTTTTTACCCGTTTCTGTTGATTACAAAAGCTGCCGTATTTACAGCTTTAGTCCAGAAGATTTTATTGATCCCGCTGATCATCGTTCGTGCAACTTCTACCAACCCAGTAAACACGGATTGAAACTGTTACAGTCACAAAATTAAAACAATTGTTTCAATACGTTGTTTCATGTTAGTTCCATTTTTATATCATTTACATGTAACTGACAGTGAATAAATTGAAAGAATTCCGATTTTTCACAATCAGTTTTGAACCGTTTCAGTACTTGCAATTTTTTTCCCATAATCAGCAACCGGTTAAAAACTGATTCGTTAAATCCGAATATTTTTTGAATAACTAGAATTGCTTGAAGATCGATTAAATAAGATTGAATTATTTTCAAAACAGTAAAATCGTTCTAGGAAAAACGAATACTTTGTAATTAGTCAGCATTAGTCGTTGCTATACTTTTGATTACTGTCGTCAACGCTTGCGCTGCAAATTGATATCTTTTCACTTGTTCGGTTGCAGTTTGATAAGTGATGCTGTGTGTACAATTACGAAATGGAACAATAAACGGTAAGTCGAAGCATTTTATTATAATCCATAAATGTAATCAATATTATTATCATTTCTGTTCTTTATGTATCATGTTTTAATTTGTATGAAAAAAATATAAATTAACACACATGGTTGCGTTAAGGTAGATTATTGCGTAAATCTGATGATACTTTAGGATTTATAATTACAGTTCAATTCTTCAAGTTTTCTATACGATTATGTACAGCTAAAGGTATTCACAGTGTTTTTATAACTCTCTTATAATTGCTAAAGTGATATTTATATTAAGTTTGTGTTGTTTTTTATTTAAAAAATGTAATTAATTTTGTGTAACTCTATGATTATGTATGTATATAAATGAAATATTTATTTCTATGTTACAGATGCGATTAAAAGTTGCTACCCAACAGTAACTGATGCAGTTTTCGAGGCTTCCGTGAAAAGACCACATCAAAGAAGTTTGCAATATGTAAAAAACTCAATGTGATAATGTATTTAAAAATATTTATTGTGCAATAAATTTTGAAACGTGCATTCGAAAATGTATTATTATATTATTGAAAGAATTGTTTTAGTTGATTATTGAAACAAAAAAATCATACATGTATCGATTATTTAGTATCAGTTCAAGAACGAAGCTTTTAAAACGTAAACCGAATGCAACATTTAGTTTGCAACAGATTTGAATTTAAAATACCGATACTATACTGATTCAAATAAGTGAAACAGCGATGGACTTATAGCTATTTTATTGCAGTTAGGTTTCTTTTATGTTTGAAACAAGAGTGAATCATAAATTTTTTGTTTTGAAACTGTTACTAAACATTATCAATTTTGTGTTTACTGGGAAGGTACGTATTTCTCGTTCAGATCGACCGTTTTGCTGAGGGGTATGCACAACTGATCGTTGATGACAAATACTTAGTTTCTCCAATAATGCCTTTACTTCATGATTTACAATTGTTTGTTTCACGTTCAGCTCGTACAATAAAATGTTCAATATGGGTTTTTCGGATTTATACTTCATATAATATACATACCGATAAGCTGAAAAATCGTCTTTTATGACCAAAAAATATCGCGCACCACCTATTGTAGGCGTCTCCATTGGTCTGCATACATGGGCGTGAACCAATTCTAATGTTTTTAGTGCACGTGAGCCACTCACGGAATGTGGCATCCGATGCTGTTTACCCAATGAACACTTTTCGCACAAAAAATCCTTTTGATCATCGTTAAAGCTTATATTGTTTTGCCTAAGAAACTGTTTAATGTACTGAATATTTTGAAAAGCTAACACATTATGCCATGTACTTAAATTTTTCCCAATCTTCACAACTTGACACTCTGAATTTTTTAGGTTAGTACTATTTACATTGCAATCAGCTGTAGTTTGGTAAACTAACATTGACCTACTTTCACTCTCACTACTAAAATAGGTTGCGTTTAAACTTGAGCAGAAATCTTCCTTTCCTTTCACAAACTCTATTTTGTATAATTTATTCTGTCTGTTTGCAATCGCCCTTACACTACCTTCGTTGTCAACAATCTTACACATATTTTTGTCAGAAACCATTTGAAAACCTTTGTCCAGTGCGGATTCAACTAAAAACAAATTGAATTTCAATTCCGGCACATACAGCACATCGCTCAACGTAGTTCTTAACAGTTTAATTCCATTGAATGCCCATGAACTCACGCTTCCGACTCCATTTACTTCTCGGAACTTTCCATCTTCTACTTTTACTTTCCTTACACTCGTAACTCTTTATATATTCTCGAACAACACATGTGCTCACTTGCGCCTGTGTCCATGCACCAATCATTTGTATTTAACTTGCTCGATGATCCTATAAATGCGTTCGCTTATGGAGATTTATTTTCACTGCTTGAACCACTCCTTTTTTCTTTGTTTTTTCGGAACCAACAATTTTTCTTGTCATGACCTTCCTTTTTGCAATAATGACACTTTCAGTTGCGTGAGCCCTTTTTCTTAAAACAATTTTTCTCATAATGCCCTTTCTTATGACAAAAGTTACACTCCACCGTATTTTCACTATCCGTTTTGTATATGTCTTTTTTGTTGCTTGTACTTGCCAGTGTAGTTGCTCCTTCATTAGACTTTGCTCGTTCCTCTTCCACTAGTAATCATGAGGTTAATTTGTCAAAGGTTTGTTTATCTTTGGGTACAGACTCCCACGCAGACGTAAAATACTTGTACTGTTCCGGTAAGCACATTAAAATTTTTGTCATGATCATTTTGTCAGATAAAATTTTCCTTGTTTGTTTAATCATATCATAACAGACTTTAGCTTTGTCCACATTTCTTTTGCAGTTTTATAGGATAATAAATGGGTCAACTGCCCTTGCTCGATTCTGGTGACGATCATTTCCTGAGCTTTTGCGTCAGTTTTCAACCACTTCGATATTTCATCTTCCCTGGTAGAAGGCTTTGGTAAATCCCCTGTGACTACATCGAACAGTCCTTGTCTTTTTAGCATAACCGTAGTTTCAAATTTTCAGCTTATACCCAGTTTTCATTATTTAGCTTTAAAACTTGTATATATTTTTGATCCATCGTACTTTATATTTGAAACAACACAGAGAAACAAGAATGCGCGTCAAAACAAAAAACGACGACACGCTCGAAGATTGGGGTTATGTTCTGGTTTTTTTCTTTCACTCTTATAACAATAACTTTTAAGCTTACTGGCATGAGCCCATAACCTGTAGAATATGTGCACAGTGGTACGAAGTTATTTTATTTGTTATAAAACACAAATAAACTTGTACTTAATTCTTATACTAAACAACATTTACAGAAACTAAACTACTAACTTTTTTCAGTGTTGCCACATGTAACATTGTCCTTCAACATTTATATTAGAAGTAATTCGTTTAAGTTTCAAATCATTTTGTGCATTTAATATGATACTGTTATTATATTAAACCACAATTTTATGATGTTTTTTTTAAATATAAGTAGAGTAATATTTTTCTTTAAAACATATTAATAGAGTACAATATTAAGGTATATCATTAAAATATCTACATTTTCATTGTATCTAATTTGTTTGTAAAATATTTTACTGGTAGTGGGTTCTCAAATTTATTTTGTGGCTTAAGTTAATATTCCTCATGTATATTTCTATGAAACATCTATTTTCATGAAATATCCAGTTGTTATGCATAATGATTTCCATTTTGTAAATTTTTTTCAATTGTCCTTTTACATTATGTTCTTTTTTATTGTGTATGTTTTTTATTAAGTTTTTTTTTATTATGTAATTGATAATAATAAATGACTTGGCAACAGTGCAAGAAACAGTTACACGCTTTCGAGCTAACCTAATTGTTTTCGAGTTTCAACTGTTTAGTGTTTAGTCCGTTTAGTCGAAGTATTTATTCTTTGATTAATTGTTATAAAAACAAAGAAAAACAAACAAAGAAAATCTAAAACAAAGAAAAGGCGCAACCGTTATGGACATCGACCTGGCAACAACGGAAAGCTATGCTTCCCTTTGGACAAGTAATCACAGACTGAAACGTGTACACAACATTGTAAAAGATAGAAATAGTATTTGTCAACAAACAGTACGCACTACTTGTCAAACGACAATTTTGTTTGTTTACTTTTACATATTTCTACTTCATGCTAAAGATATATCGTATTTATATTCTATGTTTAACGTTTGATTCAATTCATTTTAATATCTACGCACTTGAAATAATGCTGCTAGAACCGATTCTTAAATTTGAGGTTATAAGTATGTCAACATAAATTTACAAGTAGTGCGTACCATAACAATAAACAAATGTACTTCCTTTTCTACATGTTTGAGACAAACAAACACATTGCAAAAGTATACAGATTACTCGTCCAGAAGGAAGCGTAGCTTTCCGAAGTTGCCAGGTCGATGGTTATGGATATTGCGCAGGTCGCAAGCTACAGACGAAAACGTACGTCAGCTGTTTCTTGCGCTGTTACCAAGATAATTTTTATTATCAAATACATAATAGAAAAAAACATAATGAAAATTCATCATAATAAAAATTAAACATAACAAAAAAGAACTTAATAAAAATTATTGTACATAACCATTGAATGTTATCGAAAATAACCATAAAATAAATTTTACGTAATGCGAAAGAAACACAAATATAATATTCATAAAAATATTATAACAAGAAAGATACTGTGTAATCTTAAATTATAAATGAAATATGAGTACAACAGCATCAGTAAAATAAGTTCTCATATAAACAAGAATCACAAAAATGTTGTTATTGTAATAAAACACATTAATATTATGATTTTTTATATTATGATTTAAAGAAATTTAACGTGCTCGTGTAGCTTTTAAACAAAGGAAAATAAAATTGACATGGAAAAAAATGATACCATAGAAATAAGTAACAACTAACAAGAACTTAATAGCAAATGATTCCTTATGATGCATTCTTAATTTTAATATTAAATGTAGAAATGGCGCACCATAAGTTTTTCATAGATAATTTTACATATTTTAAAACAGTTTTTTTTCTTTGTATTATATGCGTGCATATTATTATTGTAGAAGGTATAGATTTCCACTAGTTAACCTGTTGCTGTTTTAAAAATGTTTTTTATCTGTTGCTATTTAAGATTCTTGCTTTTATTCAATGTTTACATGTACATTATATTATATTTATAAACAAGTGTGAACCAACAATAAGTTTTTCATTGTTAGATTAGTTCATTCATGTGCTAAATTTAATTTTGATATAAAATGTAGTAATTTTTTATGTTGTTATATATATATATATATATATAGACATATAAACCGGTTGCTGTTGAGCCCGTAGAATATATAAACGTTACGCTCTGTAGCCCGAAGAAACGCTATTAAGCCCGGTTTCGGGCTCATCTACGTATCCATGTGTATATAATCAAAATACGATTATATAAGCATCAAAACGTGTAAATCCAAAAATTTGGCCGGGCTTCATATTGTACCGTTTATATCTTCATTATATATAGAATAGTTCAGAGTTAGTCGCTGCAGAGGTCGCTTTTATATACAAACTGTCTACAGACACGGACGGTACGTTGTGTAGCCCAACATGCGACAACGTTGGACGGGCTTAATAACAAGCAGTAAACGTATAGTCTAAGTGTATTTTACTTTAGTATGAATTTTATGCACTTTTTGAGTATCATCACGTTTTAATAATTTTTCACAATAACAATACAAACGGTTTTAGTCAAAAATCGGAAGTTGATTTTTAAAAACGTTTGCAATTTCTACGTGATGCTTGTACGTACTTATATAGAATGTGGTACTTTTATAACTATTAAATTAAATTTAAAAAAAGTATTGACAAAAATATTTAAAAACCTCTAAAGAGATTTGGATCAAAAGTACAATATAGGTAGCTAAGAAACTTTAAAGTTATAAGAATGATTTGTTGGTTCATTCATGATGTGATACCTATAAAATAATTTGAAACATAAATACATACATTTAATAAAAACCATATAACGAAAAAGGTATGTCTTAGGATATGATATTAGCATTTCTCATATATTTTTTTTCTTTTACTAAAAATCTTTAAAAACAATGTAGGAATCTTGTTTTGTAGTGTAAAAGTTCTTAGAAGCATGGAAATTTTTTAGTAGTCTGAAAGCGTTTTGTAAAATCAGTTGGAAAATATTACTTCTCGTGAAATAATTATGGAAAGTTATGATAATTTTGCAGATAACACTGTACAATTCAAAAAAATTAAATTTGGTTTTACCATCACAAAGCTTTTACAAACAAAATTGAAAAAAAAGAATTGTCCTAGCAGAAAGAGAAACAAAACTTACAGTCATAAATTTTAAAATCGACACAGAGTTTTTAAGTAATTATGATGACAATTTACTTAAAAGTTAGAAAAATAATAATTAAGACAAACAGTTAATCCACTTCTTACAAGAAATAAGATATTTTTTTAAAGTTTGAGTTATTTCATATGAAATCGTCTAAAAGTAAAAGATGACTTATTTTAGAGTCCTAAAAAAGAAATCTACGCACATTTAGTTTTTATGAACACCCGTTTTCACCTGACCGAATTAAAAAACATAATTTTTATGCTTTTTTTGAGTGCACAACGAAAATTTATTCAATACCGATCAACAATGACGCGCTGCTAAAAATACGTTTTTTAACTTATTTTCAGTGATTTTTAACTGACTCTAGTGTCTATGTCGTTTAATGTAAGCACCTAATGTTATTCAGAAATTAAGTTTAATTATCCTAAAAAGAATAAACCCAACAACTGATCAAAAACCCACTTTTAGTACAAAAAATGCTTGAAATTCGATGAAATCGCGTTTTTCAGGCTACAGTGGTCGGCTTGTTGTTGTCACATTCTTAGTGTCGATACACTTTTTTTAAGGCAAATATCTAAGTATTTTATTAGGTTAAAAATATTATTTGCAATTGGTTACTTTGTTGTGTAGTTTTACCTATTTTGTTTGTGTCTTATAGTATAACAAGTAGGTTGAATGTTTTTTTAAACGTGATATTATGTTTTTATTTTCATTGAAATTGTGTGTATTGTAAGTGAGATTTATTACGTAAATATAACATATGATGGAATATTGAATTTTTTGAAACAAAACATTATATTTTCTTAGAAGGTTTAGCTTATTGGCTTAACGATATTGACAGCATCACAATTATAGAAAACTGAATACGGTATCAACTAGCTGTGACCGTGAGAAACCTAAACTATATTAAATTATTGTACCTTTTTATGTTATTATCTTATTAATACATGTGTTACAGCAGCTTGAACATTCACACTCGATACAAAAAACTAATTTTTATGCCAAGAATTTCGTTAGAGCAGAAATCCAACATTGTTTCTGGAGTTACTATATGATGATCTGCAGTTCGTTCTAAGCTTTTTTTAATAGTTTGTGACGGTCCGATTAATGATAAATCTGTTACTTTAATCGGCATTTAACGTCCACATTAAGGAACAAATAAATTGAGTGAAAATGTTTCAGACTACTTATTAGAATTCCTCAATTTCGTTATTTGAAACAGAGTATTCTATTTACTATAACATACATATTTTAATTTCAACTAAAATTTCATGATAATGTTGTATGACATACTGTATGCCCAAAACTAACCTTTAAATTTATTTCCGATTTATTAAAAAAACTTTGTGTGCGTAAATAAGAATATGTAGGTACAAACATGTAAACAGGTTGTTGTTGAGCCCGTAAAACATATAAACGCTACGTTCTCAAGCCCGAAGAACCGTTATATATCCCAGTTTTAGGCGCATCTCTGTATATATGCGTATGTCATCAAAATACGATTGTAGAATCATTATTTTTTTTATTATGCGGTATATTGTAAGTTTGATTTAAAAATTAATTTGTGCTTGTCAAATGACGACAAATAACACACTCTAGGTTAGTCGTGGTACTTGCGGCAACGGTTAAATTTAACATTTCTTTAAAAAAGTTGCCAAAAACAGAGTTACATGCGGAATTTTAAAGAAAATTATTTAATTTGCTGCCGTTTTGAGTAGGTTTTTTTTTCAGATAAGAATTTGCTAATACACAGAAGTTATAGCTTACAATTTTGAATTATATTTACTAATAAAACAAACTTTGCACCAATCATAAAAAGAGTTTAATGCTTGAATACAGTTCTTATTTTAAATCTGCAGAAAGTTTATTTGTTACGTCAATATTAATCAAGTTAAATTTTAAAAAAAATTTTAGATCAGAAGATGTTTAAGAGAGTTATCTGCAAAGACTAAACGCAAATGTTAAAATTTCAAATCATTCGAATTTCGCTTAATAACTACGTTTAGAGCGTGTATAATATTGGCAACACAGTCGGGGTTAACAGCGCGCTAATAACGTCGTGTAGAAAGGCGTTACTGCCCGGGCTCATCGGGCACCTGTTTACATATCGGGCTCAATTGCGTGCAGTTTATACCTATATATATATATATATACGTAAGTGTTGAATTATGTGGCACCCACCATACCTATTGCATAAAAGACACCCGGGTGTATAAATTCTTTGATAATATATGTCATTGTGGCATATCGACGTGTATGATGCAAATGGCACCCATTTGTATAAAAATACATGTTTAAAATAGTAAATGACACCCAACATTGTTGTCATATAAATTAAATAGTAAAGGTGCCAGTTAGTAAATATTTCGTTTTTAATTAAACTGTATGTATATGATTATATTTCACTTCTATCATGCTGCTTATATAGAGTGGGTGTTTGAAAAAAAACATCCCTGCTTTAGGACACTTTTGGGACACAACTTTAAGTGTCAAACTTGACATTGACACATCAACCCTCTGAACCCAGCAACCCCTAACTTAAGAATTTAAATAAGGGAAGGGGGTTGATCGAACCTTCATTTAAAACCACCTGCAATTCTCTATGAAGACAGCATGGCAGAAAGTGGTTTTATTGAATTTTTTTGTGTTCCTATGAAAAACAACCCTCTAGATTAAGTAAAGTGGGGGAGATTAGTTTTTTAACAAACGCTTTGACAGGTCGATTCTTGATTTTTAGTAAATAACTTGAGATATTAAACTTGACATTGACACATCAACCCCGTAGCTCCAACAACCCCTAACTCAAAAATTTAAATAAGGAAAGGAACTCGAATAACTCTTTATTTAAAGCGTCTTTAAATTCTCTATGCGACAGCATGGCCAAAAATAGATTTATTCAATTCTTTTTCGTCTTCTTTAAAAACAACCCTTTAGATTAACTAAGGTGGGGAGACTAGGTTCTTAAAAAAACGCTCGGGCAGATCGATTCTTAATTTTTAAAAGACAACTTTAAATTTCAAACTTGACATTGACACATCAACCCTTTAGGCCCAGCAACCCTTAACTCAAGAATTTGAATAGGGGAAGAAGGTCGAATGACCCCTCATTTAAAGCGTCTTTTAATTCTCTATAAATCAGCATAGCTGAAAATAGTTTTTTCCAATGTTTTTTCGTCTCTATTAAAAACAACCCTCTAAATTAACTAAGGTGGGAAGACTAAGTTATTAAAAAAACACTCAGACAGGTCGATTCTTGATTTTTAGGAGACAACTTTAAATATCAAACTTGACATTGACGCATCAACCCTCTCGATCTAGCAACCCCTAACTCAAGAGAAGAGCGTCAAACGACCTGTCATTTAAAAAGTCTCTATACGACAGCAAGGCCAAAAATAGTTTTATTAATTTTTTTTTGTCCCTATAAAAAACAACCATCTAGATTACGTAAGGTCGGGGTGTTGTTCAGAAAAAATCCTAAAACACGCCACTTTTGACTTTTTGAACGACACATTTTGGCGTCAAATTTGATTTTGTCAGGTCAACCTTCTAGCCCCAATAACCCCCAACAAAAACAAAAATTATAGTAAGGTGGTCGAGTAACCCTGATTTTAATGGTCTCTTGATTCTCTACGTGTGTGCATGATTGTTTTTAAATTTATAAAAATTTTCAAAGTGTAGAAAAACTTAAAACATCAAAATTCAACGTCAGAAGAAATTTTTATTAGTTCAACAAATGCTCAAATTGTGCGCCACCAACTTCCATACAATATTACAAATTCTGCTCTAAACGTTTCCTTACATTTTGGAAGATCTATGGCGTAATTTAGCGGCATTCTTCAATATTGCGTCGACGAAATTTTTCCAGAGACCCTGGTTCCGTTGCATAAATTTTAGATTCTTTTTACTGTCGCATAGAAACTTGAAAGACGCTTCAAATTAGGGGTGGCTCGACCTATTTTCCATATTTAAATTCTTGAGTTAGGGCACTAGTTTCTGAGTTAGGGTTTGCTGGAGCTAGGGGGTTTATCCGTTAATGTCAAGTTTCACGTCAAATCTTAAAAAAAAATTAAAAATACAAAAGCATGAATATAATTAATTACGAAATTTAGTAGTAAAGTTTTTGATCTGTTAATAAATAATCCTGTGTTTTGAGTTTCTTAAAACTGTAATTTTCGGTTAATACTTTTTAGAAGGTGCCGATTATGGTGTATTGATTTTTATACTCATCAATGGGTATCATGCTAAGTACTTTATTAAAATAATTATAATTTTAAAATTGTAGGTTTAATATAAATCTTCATCAATTCCTTGTCATAAGAAACGTTAGATGTAGTGTTCGTTTTGTTTTCTAATGTTTTGTACGTACAAAATTACTAGAAACGATCAAGGTAAATACTGAAAAAAGTAAAGGTAAAAGCCAGAAAGTTTAAAAATACAAAACTAAAAATACATTTTTTTAATATTAATATATTACATTTATCAATAATGTAGCAAATTTTCTTTGTGGACAATGTTTACGTCTAGCAACTTTAAAGAAGTAACTACTTTTTAGGATGCGGCTGTCAATTTCTAAATTTCTACAACTTGTCTCTGATGTTTTCTATTTTAGTATTTAATAAAAAATCTTTGTTGATTTACATTAAAAATCTATAGAATGCCCAAGAAAAGTCAAATATAACTGTAAATAATATACATTTGGTTAGGTTTTCCAATAAGGTAGTATCATTTTATAATAAAAATATAATTTTGATTGTTAAATTTAAAGTTATTTTTTACATTGAAAAAAAATGTTAAATTTCAAAAATCTTCAAAAAATAACATTTTTTGTTTACAACGCTTATATACCAATTTAATAACAAAAAACAACAAAAAAGATAAATCACAATCATGATAAAGCAAAGGAAAACCCTGTAACAAAAACCAAATAAGAAAATGGGTCAAAAATCAATACAATTTATCGAATTTAGCAAACAAGATTAAAAAGTGGATGTTTCAAGAAAGAACTGGAATTCTAAAACCTGGAATTACTTAAGCTAGTGTCTAGTTCTAGGGACATTGTTATAAATTTGGCTAGCTACCTGTGTTTAAGATAAAAAGAACAGAGAAAAAAACTAAACAATTTTGACTATAAACTAAGTGAAAATAACTATTAAACCTCAAAATAAATTTAATGAGATGACACATTTCAAAAGACAATTTTTTATAGTACTAAATATTACGATCTTTTATTTATTTTTTAATTTATTTAATCATATGCAACAGCACCACAGTTACCGTAACAACAGTTTAAGTTATAGAAAGTAAGTAGTAAACGACGCGCGTTTATGTATGCTGCAGAAACAGAAAAAAACTCAATTAGAATCAATCTTGCAGAAAATACAAATTAGAAGCAAAAAAACAGTTGTTTGAACGGATGAATCACAATTTAAAATTTTTGAAAGCAAACGTCGTACATTTCAGTTTATCAACAACTAATAAAAAAATATTGGAAAAAAAATAAAAACTATAAAATATGGAAATGATAGTATTATGATTTAGGGTTGTTTTTAAGTGCAGTAAAAATTTCATAAAATAGCTAACAAAATGGTAACACTAGTAAAACAATTACTTACTACTTTAAACTTACTTAAAAAATACTCTTCTTAACGCTTTATAATACTTTAAACAACAAAAAATTGTTTATTTTTTGTTTAATAAGTTTTTGTTCTAATATATTTTATTTACAAAAATAAATTTTCAAATACAAGAAACTTAAAATAGAAAATAATATACAAGTTAAAGTTCCTACGCTAAAATAAGCATAAATGATAGCTTATGAAAAACTAATTAAAACAAATATTGAACATTTAATATTAATTAATCTTTGTAAAATTATATTTTTTAAATTTAGAAATAATTTTGATACATACAATATAAAAACTATCTAAAATATTTTAATTGATTATTTTGTTAATAAATATCAAATAGTATAGTGTTTTAAGTTAAATAATTAAACAAAAACATAACTGATATCAAAAAGCATTATCAAGTTTTTATTAAATCAAAATGAGTTACGCAAGTTATATTTTAGTACATTTATTTTGTTACGATATCGCACTGTTCAACAATGTTGCCGCTAAAAATGGTGCCACAATCTACAACAATTATCGGGGTGCCATATAGTCAATACGTCAAAATTATATACACCTGTATATCGCACAACGCCCTCTGTCTTATTATGAATGAACCAAACTGTATAAATCTGACCACCAATTGACAAAATGGCTCCCAAGCAATTTTTTGCGTACGAGCTTAAAAAGTGTTGATAAGCTCTAGAAAAATTTTTAATGTAAAAGTACTGTGGCTCCCAAACTTGGGTGCCTCTTTGTATTTTTGGGTGCCACAATAACAATGAATACCCAATTATGGTGCCACGATGACAATTTTTATGTATATATATATATATATATATGTTCTGCTTCAAGTTTCCGCGAGCGTTATATATGTAGCTGCTGGGCTTCCGGGATTGGCTCCGCGTTGTCGTTGTAAGACGATTTGTAAACAAATCGTTTGTATTTTGACGACGTTTCGGCAAAGTCTCATTTGCCATTTTCAAGTCTTCCTCGTTTGAGCTGCTGCTTTACTGCGTGTCAGACGTGGACTGATTTTCGTTTCGATCGTTAGTTGCTTATATCTGGATCTTGTGGTACGCTTTGGTGCGCATGAGTGACTTTGCCGAAACGTCGTCAAAATACAAACGATTTGTTTACAAATCGTCTTACAACGACAACGCGGAGCCAATCCCGGAAGCCCAGCAGCTACATATATATATATATATATATATATATATATATATATATATACACATGTTTTCAACAAAAATTATTTTTGTTTTATTTTTATTTATTTCTTTTAGTGTATTGACACTATGCGTATACAAGTAGGTATATATTTTAGTAGTGTTTTGCACATATGTAAACACAACTTTTTTAAGGAATGATTATTATTTATTTAAACTTAAGTTTTCTTAAATTTTAATTAAACAGGTGTAGACTACTTACAAGTTTCAAAGGATGTTCAAATTACACTTACAATTAGTTGCCGCTACCTTGTAGTGTTTTAGGAATTGAGTAATAATTGTAGTACATGTTGTAAGATTTAACGTCGTCGGTTTAAGAGCTTACACGTATAAAGGAGCCATGTATACGTAATCATGAATATAACGCCTATAATTCCTAAAGGTGAATCTCGATGGAATTTAATAATTACCTTTAAAGCAATGGGGCAGTATTTAAAGTAATTTTAGTGCAGTATGCGGTTATTGAAACGAGAAATTATCTAACGAGAAATAAGCACCAACATCAGTTGGAATTTTAAGTTAGGGTTACTTGTAATAGGGTTTACTATTAACAAGCCATTGTACTATCACGTTTATAATAAATGAGGTGTATTGTGTTACAATAAAGGGATACTACTACCTCAAACAATCACTATTATCCCTAAAGGATAACATGGCTTTCAGTAAACTAACACTTGATCACTTTAGCTTAAATTTGCTTAGACTAATTTTATCTAGAATTTGATTTGGCTTTGCACAAAGTTGAATTTAATTACGTAAGTTACTCCGTGTTTGCTGGATAAGAAAGTTGTAGCTTTGTTTGTATAAATCATTTTTACACGAGTAACTAAGAAATAACACACGAAATACAAACAACAAACGTTAGAATAAAATATTTCTTAGTAGGTGAACAATCGATTCGTTTATTCAAAAATTGATCTTGTGAAAAAAAGATTGCGTGCTTGTCATGTATCAACATCAGAAATGTATAGAAAAGAAAATAAATGACAGATATACTTTTCAGTGCAAGATTTACTGTGACAATAAGTAACAGCTTTTTTTAATATATATTTCAATACATTTTTGTTATTCAAAAAATCAATGTATTTATTTAAATTTTTTTAAAGATTAAATCAAATTAACTTACATATTTAAGCATTTTTCAATATTAATGTGCATATATAAAATGGCGCTTAATAAAGAGATTGTAATGAATTTATTTATAAAATACAAACGATTAAAATATTATTATTATAATTAATAATTTTAAAATAATCCAAATTTAAAGTAGAGATTCTATATAAATATAAATTTGAAAAAAAATATGTCTATTCCGCAATTATTAGTTTTATTTGTATCATTAACATCTAAAAAGCTTAAATAGCAATTAAACTAAATAAATTATATTTTACTATTAAATATTATAAATTGTCTATAACAAAAATCATCTGGAAACTCTTAAAGTTCATTATCTCTCTAAAGAAAATTCTTCTGTTTGTCTTGACAATCTTCTTGATTTAAATTGAATTTCACTTTATTAATTCAATTTCGAATTGATTTTATTTTTTATTTACTTTGATTTAAATTTTTTTAACTCAATACAAATTAAATTACAATTACAATTGCAAACTTTTAAAACCAATTATTTCAAAAACCTATTTTTAAAAAATATGATTCATTCAAGCTTGAATTTACTCAAGATTAACTTTTTTGTTACACTAACGCGATCTTCATGTTTTAGTATTTCAAATTAGAGACAATAGATTTACAATAATCTATGTAAGAAATGATTGGTTTGCGCAATTTACAGTTACTTCTTTTTTTTAATTTAGAAATACGAAGATAACCTCTGCGTTTCTTCTTCTTAGTCTTAGGCTTTTCTACCTTTAGGTGTAAGGTTGGTGGAGTTGAATCTTACACTATCTCTATTACTTTCTATCATGTATTAGTTTTTGTATTTCCTTCCATGACATTCCTTTTCTCTGTACTTTTTTTCTAATATTATTAATCCATTTTGTCCTTGGGCGTCTTTTTTTGTTATTCCTTGCCACTCGCGCTTCGAGCACTCTTTTAGTTAGTTTTTCGTCCGACATTCTACACACATGCTCAAACTATCTAAGCTGTTTTTTTATTTTTATGGGGAATCTCATTTCCATTTCTTTATGTGAGTGTCCACGTCTTGCTGCTATATGTGATTGATAGCTTGATCACTTTGCACTTTTTTTTTCAAGTAAGGTTGTCTTTATCAAATTGAATATTTTTCCTACTTTTCTTATTTTATCGCCTAACTGTTTGTCCAACTTTCCAATTTTCTTCTTGCCTATACATTTAAAATATTTTACTTGTTCTATTTCGTTTCCGTCCAGACTAATTTGATGTGTTTTTTTTGTGTTTGAAATTATCATTGCTTTTGTCTTTCGAATTTTTATTTTCTTTAGTTTATCCTTGATTACCTCGAAATTGTGTTGCAAGTTTTTCTTCGTATCAGCTATCAAAGCCATGTCATCTGAAAACATAAGTGTTAGTTTTTTTTATTTTCTTCTTGACTTTCTTTATTGTTTTGTTCAGTACAGTTGAGAAGAGCAATTGACTTAGAACACATCCTAGCTTGACTCTATGTCTAGTATTAAATTATTTGGATTCTTTATTGTTCGTTCTTACTATGTTCTTACTATATTTAATAATTCTTATGATACTTTTATTCACTCCTCTGTTCTGTAGCACTTCCCATAAGTATTTTCTTCGTATACTGTCAAATTCTTTTTGTAGATCAATAAAGCATATGTGCATTGCCTTGTTCTGATTTATTAGTTTTTTACTTGCTTGTCTAATTATGAATAAGGTCTTGTGAGCTTTTGTTTTTCCTAAAACTACATTGAGTCTCCTCCAATGCTTTCGGTTACTGTTATTATACTGTTTTTGAAGTGTTTTTGTACATTTTCTTTCAGTTTTCTGTCTAATAGCTCTTGGTATTTATTTCGGTATTTTTTTCTCTTAGTTTAAAACATTTTATTTTTCCATTTACTTTTCTCTTTATTTGTCTTTTCCTTCTTCAATTCTTTATATTTCTATTACTACTAAATAGTGATCACTTTCTACTTCTGCTTCTCTTTTGATTTTTATGTTTTTTACTTATTGCCAGTTTTTTTTGCTCACTAGAAAATAGTTGATATCTCATTTCTGCTCTCCAATACTCTTATGGATTTCTGTATGTCCTTACATTTAAATTTTGTGTTTGTTATGATTGGGTTGTTTTTGATACATATTTCTATAACTCTTTTGCCGTAGTTGTTTAAAGTTTATTTTTTTTCTTTGCTCATGTGTTCTTCTTTTTCTATATTCTAATTTCCGATACCTGCCGTTTAGATCTTCCAAAATTATTAAATTTTTTTTCTACTATCTATTTCTCTCCCCAAAAAACTTTTTTTTCTTACGTCATTACTTACTCCATATGCTCTAATTATGGTCTTATTTTTTCGTCTAAAAGTTTTATTTTTACCGTTAATATTCTTTCATTTCTATATTCTTTTTTGATTACGTCTTTTTGTCTATTTGGGGCGATTATCAGACCCACTTTTTTGCCTTTTATCTTTCTCTTCTACTCTCGACCAATACAACCAGTATCCTTTATATGTTTTTTTATATCTTTTGTTTTTCTTTTTCCTTGTACTACTGAAATTCCAGGTTTTTATATTTATAACCTCTTTCGCTGTATTGTTTTCTTTTCAGTTTTTTTATTCTTTTTTCTTTGTTTTTATTTATGACCTTACATACATCTCTTTCTTTTTTAGCTATATCATTATCATTGCGTTTCCTTTTTCTTTTGCGTTTGTTGGCATCTTTTGTACTATCCCTTTTTCTTCTATTTATCCGTTTTTTTAATCACTATTATACTCTTTACTCTTCTTCAGTTTCTGGCTATTTCTTCATTTCAATTTCTCGGCGAGTTCTGGCATACCGTTCTACCATATTTCTTTCTTTTCTTTATTTGTTTGATAGTGCAACTTTTATCATCTATTATAAACTTATTGTATCTTGAATTGCTTAGTGTTTTTTAGCCCTCGCTTCTTTCATGTATGTGACCAATTGTTTTCTTTGTTCTAGTACTTGTTTACTATAGTCTTCTATTATCCATATGTCACTTCCTTTAAGTTTTTTTAGCGACCTTTAGCACTTCAAGAATTTTATTTCCTGATACAAACTCTACTAAAATTGGTTTTAGTGTTTTCTCGTTTCATTTTCTATATTTATTTCGATATTTATTTAATTTAATGTTTTCCTTCTATTCTCTTTAGTACTTAGGTCTGATTCATTTTCTAATTCTTTATACAGTTATTTTGTTCTTCCGTATTTCCTTTTTTATGATCTCTATTATTTTCTCAAATTCCGTATTCTGCTTTTTGATAGTTTCACTCTCCTTTTTTGGGTTAGCGTTTTCTAACTTTAACTCTTGTATTTGGACGCGTAATTTATCTATTTTATTTTCTACGCGTTCATTTGCGGGTTTCAATTTTTTTAAGTTTGTTTTTAATTTTTTCTAATAGTATTTCCATAATTTTGTGTTTTCGTTCATTTCTTTAATAACACTGCTTAAATCATATATTTATTTATATGATTTTTTGGTAACGCTTGGTTATCGCGCAGCTGTTTACTTTCACTTTGTTTAAATTCCAATACTTTCTTCTTAAACTATTCCTTTACTTACTCTGCATTCACAAATTACTCACTAATTTTACTTAATATTTTAAAATATTTACACTTTTGTTTTGCTGATATTTAAATTACCGCGGCGTGCTTTGCATGATAATACTTTACGCGTCTGTTCAATTCACAATTCAAACATCTGCGTTTCTAATTTGTTTTCGTACAAAAATTGCGAATTTCTAAAATATTTTGGATTTCTCTGTGTTAATTGTAATGTATTTGTAAATAGTTAAATAAAATAGTAGTTGCTAATAAAAAAAACTTTGAATAGCTCGCTATAATGGTGACCTGCGACGATTTCTAATTAAAAAAAACCTAAGAATTTAGTACAACTTTGTGCGCACCTAAAGTACTTTTTTGTAAACATTTAAAATGCCGTTGAAAACATAATGAACGTTGAACTCAAGACTTTATCATAAATTGGCAAAATTCGACACGTCGCACTACCATCGTTTTAGCAAAAACGTCTTTCGCTTTTGCTTGCTTAAACCAACGCTTAGTTTTATCAAAGTAGTGTACGAACCGATAGTACAAAATATTACATAGTCATTGACGCATTGGAGCCAGCAATACTACAACAGGTAGCCGACATTGCAGAAGCACCTCCAGACACCGAGAAGTACAAGATTGTAAAGAAACATCTCATTGCAAGGTTTACAGATTTACACAAAAAAAACAATAAGGAACGTTGTTGACGGATTTAGAGTTAGGTGATAGGCAACCGTCGCAGTTATTACAAGAAATAAAAACGCTAGCGGTTTCAAAAATAGACAAATCTGTCTTTCCTACGTTTTGGCTACAGAGAATTTCGTCTCAAGTACAAATTACGATTACAATTACGATTTACTGTTTTTAGTTACCATAGTTTTACAATTGTCAAATTAATTTAATTTATACTGCCTGACGAAGAACTTAACTCAAGTTCGAAAGCTTGCATTTAAATAGTACTTAAATAAATACACCATTTACTATAAAAAAAAACATTAATTGGTTTTTATGGCAAAACTTTTATGTCTAAAACTAACTTATTGTTTTTCATTTAGTAAAAAACAAATATTTTAAGTACAATCATATTTTTTGATTTTGTAATTGTTTATAAGAAGTATGCAATGCTTACGTGGTTTACGTCATTTCTCATTATCTTCGCAGCAGGTGTGTGAAAAACACAGATGCTAGAACGCACATTTCTTATCACATATGACAAACTTTACAGTCGATTTTAATAGTTGATCGATAATATCTATTTCTAAGGGACAAAATATTGTTTTTGTTTCATAATAACGGTGGTATAAAACATTAAAAAATTAATAGTTGATAATTGTTTACACATTTCGAAATTAAATTTCATGCTCGCCCTCAGCCATAAATTTGATAGACCAGTAAACATAAAAATAAAAAAGTCAACAGTAATTTCAAAGAATCTGTGTATGATTCGTTAGATTAGATTTGTGGATTTGAAATAAATAATAGATTTTAGTGTTTTATAGTTTATTGTTTTCACATGATTCACTAATCATTATGGTGTAAGAATAACGGTTTTACAGCATTTAAAAGAAATTGTAAAAAGCACTCGTTATCGGCGAATCATGAACAATTGTATGAATTGTGCTGCTCTTGGTAGTGTTAATATTCGCTTACAATTCACTAGCGCTTGCCGACAGTTAATTAAACATCACAATAAAAATGTTTGTAAAAATAGATACATGCATTAAATAAAACAATTGACTATCTTTAAAAATAATTTATTCAACGGCTTTGCTGAGCCTAAATTCGTAAAATTAAACAAACCGTATGTGAATAGGGACAAAAAATTGCTGACAATTTTTTTACGAGTTTGTAGTTGGCAAACAGCTGGTAAAAGAAAATACTACGTTAGTGGGAAAAAACAAAGAGCGGAACTATATTAACAGCAGTAGATAAATGTAGTATTACTAATTACCAAGCTAGACCAAACAAAAATGTATTACTTTTAAGTGACTACTACAACGTAGTAATAGAAAACAGAACAAAGAAAAAGTCAGAAACGAAGCTATATTATAATGAAAGTGTGGAGTGAACGTGATAGACTAAATGGCAAGAAAATACTACTGTAAAGCAGATTCACGTAAATGACCCGTCTATGTTTTTATAACATTCCTGACCTTGCTGTAATCAACAGTTGGATCATTTATAAAGTTGTAACTAGTAAAAATATACATCGAGAAAAGCAAAATTCTGAGAGCCTGCGACAATGCAAACGGTCAATCGAGACAAGTGCCAAATTTTCAAATGTAAAGAAAACAAAGCAAAAGAAATGTGTACAATATGTAATAAATACGTTTGTGAAAAGTGTGTCGGAACTGTTAAAAAATCTCTGGATTCCACAGAATAGTTAATATGTAAAAATGTTTGAAATAATGCATTTTTTTTAGAGAATTTATAATTTCTATAAACTTAAGTTTGCATTACTTTTTAGTATTGAATTATACAATAAATGAATTTTTCAAAATAATGTTTATTTTCGACTTTAAACTGTTAAACTATAGAAAATGTCCCAAGTGGTTCTTTTAGGTATTAACATTAAGTGGGTGTTCTAGCGTTAACTATTGCAAAAATCTTTCAACGTAAATAGTTGCGTAGCAATCCAATAATATGTTTATCTAAAGATTTGGGCTACATTTAAATTAATCGACAATCAACACTTGCAGTAAGTATTTATTGCTAAATCGTTTCCGGCGAACACCATGACTATTGACTTGTTATTGTTGAACCGCTGATCTCCATAATTTTGCGTTATTTATATTTGAGATAACAGCCTCTGTTACCAGAGCAAGCAAAACACAGATTTGTCGATTTTTCACAGTATAACCTAAATGCATTTACATATAGTAGATCAAATAGATTAGGTTTCAAAATATATGTTGAACAGCTATTATCTTTAAAATGTATCTAACGCGTGTCCTTTAAAATACATTCATGTAATGTACGTTATTAAAAATAATTATAAAATAATTACAGTAATTTTGATTACAGTGTGAAAATTTTAAAATTACGTATTAATTTGCATAATGTAATTGCGTTGAACGATTAAATTAAAAATGTTTGTATGGTTAACAAAATACGTATAGAACATGACAAAAATTAAGCTAAACGTGCTAAATACGATAAACCATAATAGTTGTTACGCAGCATTCATAATCAAACACAATTTTGCTTGAATCAGCGCGAAAAGGTAAACAATTTGAAATTAAAAAATTACTATGCATTGCAAAAAAACCTTAACAAACCACGATGCATTGTTCGTTGATAGCCTGGTATACATCAAAGCTTATCGTAACGATGTGTTTGAGCAGCACATTTGTCCCTAACGATATGTAAAAAGGAAATTAAAGATGTAACGATAAGTGTGGTTTCAACGTTCAAACTCTACAATAATAATGTAAACACACCTATTTTTTAGCTTTAACATTTTGCGGATGTAGCACACTTTCTTTTATAATGGTCAGTAAAAGGTTAGAGACGTTATGTGGATGTAAAGCATACAAAGGTTAAGATAAATATCGTTCACGCAAAAAAAAGTCACAATGGAAACTAAAAAAATATATTCGCACATAAAAAACTTTATGAGGTGACAGACTAAATTTATTAGTTTGATAAAACACCTTTAACAAATTAAACGATTTCTACACGTTTTGAATTGGTTCATTCGCTTTGATTTAGAAAGGAATATTAAAAAAACTTTATTTGCAATAAAAGTTGAAATAATTAAAATAATTTAATAATCAATGATAATATACAAGTCTACCCAATAGAATAGTAAAATAAAGTAAAACACAAAGTAAAAAGTAAGCATTAATGTTGACTGTAAAATTAAGCATTGGCAAAATAATTTGTTTATATTTGTTTAGAAGTAAAACTAAACGTAATTAAATTAAATAAAATATCAAGACCTAAGTGAGTTTCTCAAGAAAAATGAAATTCCTGAACAAATTATAAAACTATCCGCAAGCATCTTAATTGAATTGTTTAATAAATTAATTTTAATATTAAGCAATTTATTAACAAAACATTTATACTAGCTTATGTTTCATTTTTAGGTTGACTATTCTGTAATAGCAAACATGAGTAAAAACCAATTTAAAGAATATTTCCCTAAAATCGGTGACAAGATGGCACTAGTAGTAGTAGCTTCTGTCTAAAGGAAATAAATTAAACAGAACGAAATTTTGAAAAATTAGGATTTGTTCAAAAATTAATTAAAAAAGTAAAAAAACAACAAAAGAAAACTATCGGGATTTAGTGAAGAAGAAGAAGAAGAATCAAATCAAATTCATCAGAACTAAATGAGCGACCAAAAATTAATTTAAAATACAAATAGGATAGCTTTGTAGTGGAAATTGCAACCGTCATTCCCAAGTGAGAACAAAAAATTAAGGTGGAACTAAAAACATAACTGTGCCAAAAAATACAGACAAAGAATACATTCTAAAAGTCAAAAAGAAAATTTTGTTTTATGGACGGAAATTCTTCAAAAGGGCGTAAAAAACATTCTAATTTTTAAGTTTTTGGGATTATGGGCAAATGCCTATCACTAAAAATATTACCGTAGAGCAGATGTTTCAAAGAACTGGCTTCACCAGATTAAGGTTTTATATCGCGTCAACAAAAAAAAACATCCACAGTTACATCTTCAGAAGAAGAGAATTTTTAAATTTTAGATCATACTCATCATTTTAATAATACTGAACTTTAAGAACCTCTAATATCTTATGCAAATCTTATAGAAAATACAGTAATTAATGTCGAACTAATATATATGATAATCTGAATTATATTGAAACGTCCGAGAAATTACTTGCAAATGCAAGAGCCTTCTAGAAACTGTTATCTAGCTTCTAGAAGATATAGCGAAAAGGAAGGAACGCTCGAGAAGGTTTCGCCGATGTCTATAAATACGTAAGAAAGAAATCGTAGGTCAGTTATTGCTGGAATGCGAATGTGTTAAGAAGATTATCAAGTGAAGATAAATAAGTGATTAGCACGTGCGGACGTTTTAAATAAATAACAGTGTACACCGAATCGAGTGAACGTGACTTATAGTGTAAACAAATCCGAGGACGTTATCTTATCTTATCTTAAGTGTTATACAACGGTTATACATAAATTAGTGTAAGTGTTTTTATTATTAGATTTAATTAGTTCGGTTCATTTAAAAGTATACATATTTCTATAATAAGTAAACGTAGTTTTAATCGTTTAAATAAATTAGTTAATAATAAATAAGAACGTAACAATATTTTTTCTCCTACTCTGCCGATTAAATTTTCTATAAAAACAGACTACTTTGAGGATCTTTCAAAAAACGATCATTAACTGTAGAATTGTATAGAGGTCAAGTTATGCAAGAGTTAAGACATTTTTGTTTCTAACATACCTGAAGCATGCGGACAAATGGCAATAGAAATAATACTTCCAGGTGGTTAAAAACAGTCAGGATTTGAATTATTGAACAGGATTTTATAAAAAATGTACTATTAGTACAGACGCCAAAACACCTTGCGTTAGACATAATTTTGACTGTACAAAATGGACAGCAATTGTACTCGTACTGTAAAAGGGGTAGAAGAATGAGAAATATTTTTTGTTAAAATTAGCTGCTTCTTTCTTAGCGTATTGTATCCACATAAAAGTCAATTCCAATATAAAAGAATCTCTTTTATCATATGTAAGTAAGAACAAAAAAGACACGCTTTAGATGCCGTTAACAAACTTTGTTTCAGTGGATACAGATGAATTATATGATGTAATGAATAATTTAGAATGTAAAACAATTATTTATTAATTTCTTTATTACACCCTTGTACGTACATGAATGGATCACATCTGATTTGGTATGGTAGACGATGCGTTGTCCCTTCACTTCAGTTCGAGGTAACCTATGCTAGCAGTTTGCTAATTGTTTATATAGTGAGAGTAAGCGGTAACACATACGGAGTACGTGTTCCAAGGCGATAAAATACTTTTGCAGAAAGAGCAACAAAAAGTTTGGGAAAGCTTCGAAAAGCTTGAAAACCAAGCCAAACTTGTATCTACAAACGTCAAGCCAAATCAAGTTTTTATTTTAAAAAATCTTCAATATCAAGCCCAAGCCAAGCTTTTACATTTAAGCCAAGCTAGTTGGCTTGGTGAATCTCTAACGGCTACCTTTGTAATTAAGTTGTTTTCTTACTTTTAGAGGTCTTTATCTTTAGATTTTGGATCGATATCTAGTAAAATCGATTCCTAACTTACACTAATAAATTATTAAAAATGTTACCTAAAAAATTTAAAAAAAATTAAATAAAGTAATTAACTAACACACGCTTGCATAGAGTTTGTAGAATTTAGGAAATTGTATTAACTGAAAATATTAAATCATAAAATCATCATGCATAGAAAATTAATTTTTTTAAATTTCTAGCAAGTGTCATGGCTAAATTCTTTGCAACTTATCAAAACTTATATAATAATTAAATAGAAATAGATAACCATTGAGAGGCGTAGACATATATTTTTGGATCCATAGCAACGCATAAGTTTCCCATACGGCCCTGGAAAAGTAAGCTTATAAAACGAACCCGAATACTTAGCAACCAGAATACATAATTCATTCAATTCGATTTAATTATATGTCTAATGCACAATGTGAAATTGTAGCATTAACAATTGCCAAAAACTTACGATTATGGTTGTACTTATAATAAAATCGCCTGAACTGCGTCAATGACTCATTTCGGTCACTTGAGAATTTAATTGTGCATTATATGCAACGATTTTAGAACCCTCTGCATCGTACAAAAAAGTCAGAAAAATTCTTACTCTCCATGGTTTTTAAGTTATTCTAGAAATAGAAGGTGCTTGTTTTCAATGTAATTTTTAGTACTAAATGCCAGCCTTAAGTGTGCATAAACTAATAGCGTCATTGTGGCGTAGTTCTAAAAATGCGAGAACTTCTTCATAGCGAAACCCTTCCAAGAAATATCATTAAATTAGATTAGATTACTTCGTTATCCATGATTATAATTCCTGAAATTTATTGAAAGTTTTGATTACATTATTTGCACTTCTCTTATCATTATTATCTTAGTCGTATTGCGTTGTGAAGGCATAAATAACATTCATTTGACAACCATAACGTAGTCAATCATAGCCTACACACGCCCAAGGCGGTTAACACAATCACGTTACCTGCCAACAGCGTGTTACATGCAAAAGTTGAAACAATGTCACTGCCTGAAATAAGGTAACATAAACGATGTTGTGCCGCTGCTCAGTGGAGGCGGGATGGGTTATATGTAAAATTTCGTGATTGATTTGGATAAATTTGACAAAAACACAAAATCGAAAAGTAATAAAATCAAAATCAAAGGACGCCAGGAAGGAGTAAAGCTTAATGGACTTCTGGCCCTTGCCAACCACAAGCCCGCTCCTGAAGGATACACTCTAAATGGACTTACCTTAAAAGAGTGTATCTCACTAAAATCTGAAATAATCTAATAAAGTTACACACGCGGAGGCCGACGGAATTAAAAGCTCTTTACATTTAACCATTTAACATTTATAAACTTATTTGAACACACACAAAAAAAAATGAAATATATGAAAAATGTAATAAAATAATAGTATTGAAATCAACAAAAATTAACCAAAACAAAACAAAAAAAAAGGTACGTAAAATGGACGTTTGATAACAACAAAATAAAAAAAATACAAAATTTAAAGAAATAAAACAAAAGCAAAATTTGTAAATCTTAATTACCTAAAATCACGGCCGTGTGCGCGTCGAAATTAATTAATTATAAAATGAAATAAACTTATTTAACATAAAACTAATATAAAACCTGAATCGAGAAATGATTCGGTCCCGCCTAACAAATTTTTAGCTCGGGATTATGTCACAGTTCCGACAAATACGGACAATAATTAGTTACATTATCGTTACATCAATTTGAGACACTTGTAATTTTACTTAAAGCTCAAAGCTTTTAACACTCAAACGCGTAAACAAAAATTTCACATTTCAATAAATGGTGCAAAATAAATACCTTGAATGTCGTCGTAACTCACGGTACCCGGTATTCTTAATTCCCACCAAAAAAATCTCCCTCAAAATCAAAATTTTACTCCTTATAACACCTCGTAATCTTACTTAATTCAATAAACTTGCGCCGTAAAAAAAATATTGTTACCACATGCGTCACGTCACGTACGCACAACGAAAAGACAGAGCATTCCCATGAAAATCGCTTACTTAGTTAAATTATTAAATCCGCTCGAAAATGACTTTAAAATAAACAAAAGTAGATACTAAGAAATATTGATCAAATTACATTCCAGAAAGGAAATCATAAATTAGATCAAGTTGTTATTCCAATGAAATAACCAGAAATAAAACACTAAATCATAATCAAGACCACTGAACTTTATGCGTTTTAAAAAAAAATAAACCAACAATAATTGTGAAATAACTATTAAATACAAATCAACTTAATTAAACGTAATAAAATTAAACGAGTGAAACGTTTTCGACGCTTTCACGGAACTAATCAATCGCTTAAAAAAAAATTAAGCCAAATAAATCTGAATACGGGGTCTTTCACAAAAGATTCACTACCAAATTTCAACGCCGGTTACAAGCGGATTCAGAAAAATATGAAAGAGATACAAAACTATATTTTTTTTATGTGCTTATGCACAATGTAATGGCGTTGGAGCGGAACTTATTGATAGGTTGATATGAGGCTAACGATAAAATTTACAAACTTTTTGAAATGATTGGAATTTTGGTTTAAAAACTGTATACATAAAAATGTTACTTTATTATTTAGAAACTATTTTCTAAGTGTTTCCTTATAAGTGCGATGCATAAAAAGCATAAAAGAAACTGCACTTTGACTGTAACAACAGCTGACTGACACAATTATGACGTATACAATTTTTAAATCTTTGTTAAATTTTTTAAAAAAATTTTAACTTTGTGATTTATGTATACGACAAAAATTGTTCAGCGTATCACGGACTGTTAAGGACTATAACAACCGACGGCGTTGTTTATTTGTTTTAATGACTTGAACTCTTAATACGTACATACATAACTATAATAACAATAATGCAGATTTATTTATAGGCACTTACCATTTAACAATTAAATGGTATAGTATCTTACAATTGCGACTTATTTTCAAGAAATTGCAAGTTAATATCAAACATTGAAATTTAGTAATTTAACAATTGCAAGCTAGTATCTTTCAATTGTACGTATCCCGTAATAAAGGATGCTTTTAAAACATTCTGTAACACTTCAGAGCTTTTGTAGATACTAGAAAATGAGTTAAAAAAATTATTATATAGTTCTGCTGAGGAAAACCATAGACTAGGAAAGAGAAGGCACTGGTAATACCCGACCTACGCGTGCATACCGAATTTGTCACTTTTAGTTCAGTAACCATTAAAAAGGTGGCAAATTTGGCCAATGACCCTCCAAACAAAGATACTAATAATTATGCTACGCTACATTAAAAGGATTATAAACAATAATAATCATTTTGTCTATTACAAAGATAAGATAACTTGACCTTAAACATAAATCTGTTATTAAGCAAGAATGCGTTTTTAAGGTTTTTATGTTGAAATTACATTTCTGCAGCATTGGCCATCAGCCTCCACTGAGTTAAATTATGAATGTAACGTCATCCTTTAGTGATGTTGGAAAAATTGTTAACTGAAGTGCTTTTCTGTGCAGCAATCACAGCGATAAGACAGAACAAGAAATTACGTTACATGAACAAAATTGACACAAAAAAAAATTCGTAAAGATTAAAATTAAATAACAAAATTTAATAAGAAATTACAAAGAAACTTACATAAGCCTTGCTTATAAAGAAATGGTTTAATTGCTGCACTCGTACAACCTGTTTTAAGTAGACCGAAGGCAAGGTGTTTAACGTATAGAAGAAACTAAATTTCTACAACATAATAACACGGAAACACTTGACGTGAATTTGAGAAACAAATTATTTATAACAAAACAAAGCTTATAACATTTTGACGTATAGTTGCACAAATTGCACATAAAAACACCACTTAACTTAGCTTCAAAAAACTACTATCTCAGTTCCTCTACTAAATTTTTAAAGCAATAACGTAAATCTTCCAAGTAGGATACCCATAAAACAAAATGAATTATACAAAGACGCAATTAGAAAACATGACGCAAAATAAGTTTTACAAAAAAAAACGTTTTCAACGGTATTACCAAAAAAAAACAATTTGATAATCTAAATGATTTTAAAATGAATTGAGCTTCCTTAGAATAAAAGCAATATTGAATTACAATCAAAATGTTTGCGACTGAAACGAAATATTTATGACTGATGAAACCAATAAATTTGAATGCAATTTTAGTTTATGACAACGATAACCTTTAGTGTGGAAGATGTAGATAGGAAAGTCACTTATAAACAAATTTATTTTATACTCAGAAATGAACATGAAGTGAACTTAAAATGTAAAATGTTACACTAGACCAACTCAGTAAAAACCTCTTGTGGTAGATCGACTACTGCGTTTGTGCTTGCAGACGAGTGATTCTGAATTTTCGATGAACACAGGTTTGAGGCGATTAGCGCTGTGTGCGATTGCAACAAGGACTTAGGATCATTCTTGATTGGTAGCTATTTGTTGGTTGATGACTTCGTAAGTGTCTGTAACTGAAAATCTTGACAGCATATCGACGATAAAGTTTTAAGAGCCAGAAACATATTGGATATCTGTCTAAAATAAACTGATAAAATTCAGCTGGCGACTGCGTCTTAGATTTCCTTTTCTATCTGCTATTGGCGTTTTTATTGGGTTGAAAGGTAAACACTAAAAATTTTTGATCGGTGTATATGGTGAAGTTTCGACTTTTTAGCATATAGCGGAATTGCTTGGTAAATTGCGATTAATTCGCGATCAGAAGCGGAATATTTACATTCGGCTACGGTGAAAGCTTTACTGTAAAGAACCAAGTGGTTTTAATTGGCCGTTGATATGTTGGTAAAGTACGGCGCCTGAACAATAGTCAGAAGCATAAGTATCAAGTGATAAATGAGCGTCTTAGACCGGAAAGACTGGCACACCTGGCAATATCATTTTATACGATGGGTGTTTTGTAATTCTTCTTGTTGTTATGGATCAGGCATGTTAGTTTGCTTTGGAGATGCATATTGTGTGGTAAAAAACGTTTATAAAAGTTCAGCGATGCAAAAAAACTTTTTAATTCTTTGCCTGTTTTTGTCAAACCAACACGAGTGTCCCAAAAAAATGATTTCAGGGGTACTAAATTTACATTTTTCAATTTTTAAGACTAGATTATTGTCACATAACAGTTTGAAGACCACGCGAAGATGTTTACTGTGCACATCTAGTTACGAGGAAGCAACAAGTATGTATATTACATTCCATTGTTTGGGCAGCATTACATAGTTCGAAAAGCATAGTAACGTACTCGACGAGTCCAAATGGTGTAATTACTGCGTTTTTTTTTTGTATGTTATCAGGTTGGATTGGAACTTGATGGAATGCACGCGTGAGGTTCATATATAAAAAGATAGTTTTTTTCGTCCAGAAAATTTGCATCTGAGATGCTTATAGTTTAGGAATTCGCTGTACTTTTATTAATAAAACAAAATGATTGATTACAGTACTATTGGCCGCAACTTGAGTACTTCCGTCGATAAGTTTTTTACCTTTGACTTCGACGAGTAGGTTGTGGAAATTAAGAAAATCTGCTCTTGTAATTGCATCGGAAACAATGAAGGTCCAGATAAATTTACACCGTAGATTAAGTGAAAGACTTAGACGTTGTTTGCCATATGTATGGATTATTGAGCCGTTAGCAGCATATAATTTTTGCTGCGTGACTGTTGAACGGTTGCTGTTTAGGATCACGCTGAATTGTGTGAATGTTAGCCGGTGATTCGGAGCTACTTAAGTTTTTTGTGTTCGTTTTGCGTGCTTTCGTCCACTCGTACAGGTTGCAATTATTAAAGAAACGCTTATTCTTATGTCGCCTTTTTCCGTACTTTATGTGTTGGCAACATTCTTGATAGAATGGCGTAATATCCCGTTTGTAGCTTGCTGT
This sequence comes from Aquatica leii, assembly GCA_035610365.1. NCBI lineage: Eukaryota > Metazoa > Arthropoda > Insecta > Coleoptera > Lampyridae > Aquatica > Aquatica leii. Next base: position 82,737,407 of record CM069435.1, read on the forward strand.
CTGACCATATGACTCCGGACGACTTTGGTGGTAGTTATTGTGGTTTTAATTTGGTGAGCAATGGTGGCACTGGGTGTTTAGTTTAGTTTTTCCAGATGCTTTGTCAAGCCATCAAGTTTTGACATTACAGAAATGTTATTAGATATTGCATTGATTATGGTATCAGTTGACTCTAGATTTCTGCAAATTTTGTCTGCTTGTTCGGCGAGTTGTTCGACTCTCATTGTTGGAACAGCAAGGTTGTGTGATGCGCATGAGTCTATCAAGAAAAATATTGCGAACTATATCGTTTTCGGTTGGTCCTCGGTATAGATTTCTTACTTCAGCAGGCATTACTGATGGTTTACAGTTATTTAATTGCACCTTGAAGATAAATTTACGCATACGGATTGTTTCTGATTCCAGTGGATGATGGCAGCTTTCAAGTTTTTATACTTGTTGGCTACTACAGGATTTTCAATAGCAGAACTGATCAATGCGCTTGTATCAACATCTACACTGTTTCCAATTAAGTCGAAACCATATGGAAAACTTTTTTGTTCTTAGTTTTATGAATAAGATCGTTAATTATACAAAGTTTTGCATGATCTAAAACTCGAAATATAATCAAATATCAAATTTTTTGAGCCCTATACAAGCTTTGTCAAAAAATATGAATTTTACTCAAGAGTAAAGTATCTTTATTTTTGAGAATATTGACAATTGTTAATAAAAAAAGTTGGTCATAATAGAAAACTATTGTCAGATATCCAATATTATCCATTTACCATAAAGTATAAATAAAATATTTCGGTTCCTTATTAAGTTATGTAACAATGTGCACTGCAATTGAATAGCTAATGCATACATATCATAATATTTTATTTTACAAATAAAAAGATAAACAAGTTCGCTAATACATAATAAGTCACATTCATAACATATATAAAATAATTTGTTTTTTGTTTCAATTGATTAAAGCCTAAATATATCTACGTGTACCATCTACTTCAAACATCTAATTTCCTGAAATGCTTTTGTAATTGTCTTTTCCAAATGATTAGTATTTTCTGGTAAATCCTATATCTTAAGTAACCCCATAAGAAATAATCCAGAGGGGTTAAGTCTGAAGATCTAGCTGGCAAAAATGTACGAATATCTATGTATTACTTTTTCATTGAAAATAGTTTCAAAGTATTTTCTCACAGCTACTGTGGTATGGCATGTAGCTCCGTCTTGTTAAAACCATATGCGTCAGTCTATTAAGAATAATTCGCTAGTAAAATTTTTGTATAATTCGATTTGTAAAAATTTAGATAAAGTTGAGCATTCATGGATGTCGAAAAAAATATAATCCTATTACTTTATTTTTATAAATACCACACCATACGTTGGTCATGAATGAATATTGGTCGCGAGTTTTTATTGTAAAGCGAGGACTACTGTCACACCACCAGCGACAATTTCGTAAACTGATAGTTCCATTTGATGTGAATGTTGTCTAGTCGGTAAAAATTATATTTTTTAATAAAAAGGAATACTCTTCTAATTCTCCTTGTTGTTTGTGATAATCTCTTTCTTTCAATGTATTAACTAACTGGGGTTTCTATGGATGAAACTTGTTACTTTTTAAAATATTTGCCATTGTACCTCTACTTACTTCATTTCAAATTAAAGACATTCTGTTTCTCAATGACATTTTAGGATGTTCTACTACAGAAAGCATCACTTATAATTTCGTGTTTTCACTGGCAACCTGTTTCTGGCGTTTTTTATTGAAATTATTTTGAACACTTTCAGACGTCTTGTATTTATTTACAATTTATGTAATTGTTGAATGCTGAATATTTCTATTCGGATGTCTGTTGTTATAAATAGCTGCTGTTTGTCGATGAGTCTTATAATTATCTCCTACAATCAAAATTATTTTAATTTTATCTTCGCAACTTAACAGAGACGCCATTTATCGTATCTTATAAAATCTAACTAGCTATTTGATGTTTGCCGTCAATACATCACCCTATACGCAAATTGCTAATATACAGAATTTGTCAGGGTACGATCTTTATCTGTAAATTACCAATGTTAATACTAATATTAAAAAATTCAAGTTTTAGACCGTACAAAAATTTTTATAAAGAATGATTTTTTTTAATGAAATTAAGAATAAAAAAGTTTCCCATATGGTTCCGACTTAATTGGACACATGGTATAACCATGATTTAAATGAAAATTTGTTTTGTCATCAAATAATTGATTTGCATACAACCAAGCCTGAAATTGGCGAAAAGAATGTATGTAATTTTTTGATAATTGGAACATTGATTCTTGACAATGAATTAAAAGTTAATGTTGTTGGAGTTTGAATAGTAACTGGTTGTTGAGTTTGTGTAACAACTGTCGGTGTTGACGTCACTGTTGTAGTTTGTTGGATAGTAACAATGGGATAATGTCTGTTATCTAAGTAATTTGAATGATGTTGTTATTCTGCACTAATTGCATTTGGTGCAGGCAGTGTGTTACAAATATTATTGATCGTAACAATTGCTTTGAGCATGAGGTCTGCAGTTGCAGTGCCTGATGCGGATGTAGCTGTAACAGTTGATGATTTGATTTCTCATTCTTGTGTATCCATTGGCATTAATGATGATACAAAATATTGTATATTTAGCATTTGGTTTGTATACACTGCACTAGTTATATTAGCACGTGGACATAGTGCCCAATCAGTGTTCATTTTTTTAAATATTAGGGCTCACCATTTTAGTGTAGAAGATGTAGGTAGGGAAATCACTCAGAAACTAATTCATTTTATTCACAGAAATCAATATGAAATGCACTTAAAATGTAGAATGTTACACTAGACTAACTAATATTATTTCATAAAGTAAATGTTAACCGTATGCAAAACTCATGGTACTCTACCGACGCTGCTTCTTTTTAATCGCGCTTTTTCTAACTCCATTTCTGGTTGTATCACACACACACGCCGGAGTTACCGCCACAAACCTATAAAAACCCAAATGCATTTGTACTTTACAAATACATAAAAATGTAAACAATTGAAATGAATTTAAAAAGTCAAATAACTTGAAAATGACAACTCTTGTAAAAATGCCGGTAACGAATGCGAACGAAGTGCTAAAAATATAACAAACCAAAATACCGCGTTTTTGTCGAAAAAAAGTACGAAAATTAAACGCAGACTACATTATTTCAAATTTTAGGTAAAAATTTTTGGTAAAATCAAAGTCACTTTACAAAATCAATTTTATCCTATTTCACGGTACCCTGTTTTTTGAATTTGAATTAGAAAACTGTTAAAAACGTTAATGTTGCTTAAACGGCTTCAAAATAAATTAGTCAAATAATTACTAACAAAAATTAATAATTTCATGTTTAGCAGTTTTATTTATAGACAATTTTAAATAAATGTTGCTTTTGTGTTTAATAGTTTGCTAATGTATATAATTTTTGTTACATTTTTTATTTGTTGCCACCTGCATTAAAATTTCTTATCAACGTCAAAAACAAGCACAACAAACAGACAAAAACTATAATTCATTTTCGTGGTACACGAATTAAATATAAATTTATGTTAACATACATTTGGTTTGTGTTATTGCTGTAGTATTGAATTTTCCTTAATTTATTTGCACATTACGAAATGAATGCTGGAACAATTTGTAAATACGTTTAATAAATGCTGTTACATATTTATCATAAAACCTGTTGTAAGAATCAAACGTGATATTGTTTTAGTTTTCTACTCATATTTACATTTATATTGGTTGTTTTGCCCAAGGCGTTCTAACATTTTAGTTTTGTTCTCGGTTTTTGCTTAAATTTTGTAGCCATCTTGTTTACATCCGTTGACATTTATGAGATCCGTGGGGCAACGAAACAATACCAAAGCAGACATATATTGTAAGCTTTGACACTGAATACAACTAGTTATTGTAACAAACTTAAATCCCTCGTTATATCTTGTTTCCTAACAAAAAGTGAAGCATTTTGTGTTTGTGTGTGTTTGTGAGCGATGAATTATAAATAAAATTTATATAAATGTTATCACAAAAGGAAATATTAATTAAAATCAGTATTTGTATACAATGTAGGCTTAGAGCTATTTATTGAATAATTTTTATTATTAATAACGTTTGTTTTAATGTTAGGTAATAAACAATTTAAAACGAATTAAAACAATTTACACTATTATATATATTTTTAATATTAAAACATTACTTTGTGTTAAATATATACAAAATATTTTTATTTATACACAAAACTAATTACATTTATATAATTTTTATTTAAAAAAAATATCCTAGCGAATAAAATTGTAAAGAGAAAGAAATAAAACAAATGAATTTGCTAAATCATAAAAAAATATTCGTTTATTGTTATACAGGCGGATTAAAACCTACTTAGATTCTATAAACGTGTTTGTTAGTGCGAGAGATACAAACTCGCCTTAAATAGCAAGTGTTATTTCATGTACTACTCTAAGTTAGTAAACATCGTTATTTCATAAAATTGCTTAAAATTTATATATTTATTTGTATGACTACACGTATACGTATATTATATGAGAAAAAAAGTTTCTAAATATCTATGAAACTTGTGACTACTACTACTAAATCTACAGCTAAACCTGTCGGTAACGTAATCCCTTATTTTGTTGGCGTTTTTTATATACTTACATGTGAAGATTTATATTAACTTTACTTATTTACATAAGTGTTTTTGTATCTACTGTACACAACGTGTTAACATAATATAACACAGATCACGTACTGCATTCTCCGAAAGTGTACCGTAGATCAAGACCAATATTAGATAATGTTACCGATGGAATGAAAAGTACCCTAAGACGTATTGTACATTCGTTCTTTTATGTAAACAACTAACAGTAAAAAAAGAAAGACGTTATCAACATTATTGAAAGAAATTGGGTTTCGATTAGTTAAACGAAAGTGTATTGTGTTTGTAATATACGTTATTTTATAAGCACAGAAAAAGAAATCGCAACAAAAAATTATATCATAGCATGGAGAAGAAGCTTCCATAAGAAAAAATAAGAAAAAAGGCAAGAAAATATATTATTTGAGCGAAACTTGGGTTCATGGTGGTCATGCTACTGCAAAAATTTAGACAGATACGACAATTGAAACAGCGCGGCAAGTTTTCATTTCTGGATTATCTACTGGACTTAAGAATCTTTCTGGTAATGGCAAACGATTAATTGTGTTACGTATCGGATCAGATACAGAATTTGTTGAAAATAGTTTCGTTATTTTCGAATCGAAAAAAACTATCGGCTACCACGCAAAAAAGAATTCTGGAGTATTCGAAAAATAATTTGAGTCGGTGTTAAGTAACTTAGAAAAAGGTGCTTCATATCATAGCAGAAAAGTAGAAAAAATTCAGCTTCCGCATCTAAAAAAGCTGATATAGAAGATTGGTTGACAAGTAAATCGATTGAATTTGAGGAAGACATGGTTAAAGTAAAATTTTTTGTACTTGTGAAGTAAATCATTTCAGCAACAAAGTCTGTGGTGGATAAAATGGCAAAAGCGAGTAAACGAGTTGGGCTTCAATTGCCACCGTATCACAGTGGGTTGAATCCCATTGAGTTAATATGGTCACAAATGAAAGGGAAAATTGGTAGAAAAAATACAAGATGTTAAAAATCTATTTCTTGAAACAGTCGCCAATGTTTCTACAAATAATTGAAAAAAATCTATACAGCATGTGATTAAACTAGAACAAGAAATCTGACACACAGACCTCACATTAACATTATAGTTGAACATATTATTAGTCAATTGGACAATGAAATTTTATTTCGTTGTTGAATTGGTTTACTTGTTTTATGTAAATATTTAAGAAGCGCGTTTTTTATCCTTACTCCATGTTTGTTAATTACACGATATTTATATATTCAACTATAAAAAAAATAGTAAGTTTTTATATTATATGCACGATGTTTTAATTTAAAAAATAAATTTAATTTTAGAAGCATTAGAATGACCTATAAAGCAATTCTTGAAACGGATCCAAATACATCATTATTGGATTAGATATAATAAATAAATAAAATAAACAATGTCGTAACCCACTATAAAATGTCTTAGATTATATGTAACATATTTAGTAACATGTTTCGGTTTCTTAAATACATACGATCATCTTCAGACTAAAAACGTTATTACAAATTATATAAAAAATTGTCAACTAATATTAAGAACGCTCACCTAGTAAAAACAAATATGCAACTTTGACTATATAAAACTAACTAACACAATTGAATTGACATTAACTATTAAAACTGATAAAGTCGGAAATATCAAATTTATATATAAATAAAAGTTGAAGGTGAAATATTTAGGTGTATTTTTATAATTATACACAGATGGCGGAGGTAGCATCTTCCTGTATTAAATTATGAATAATTCAACCTTAAATTTACGAAATTAAACTGATCGTTTAATAGTGGCGATGCAGGAGCACTTTTTATATAAATCATCTCAAGTAAATCTAACAATTGGATACAATTGTTATTAAAAATAGGATGAATAAGCGTAGTAGACATAACTGAGTGGTTGAAATTAAGAACATGCTCAGCAAAGGTTGATTTTATGGAAGAAGGATTGTTTAAATATTTAGATGGTTTTTTGATGCTCTTTTAGTCTAATATCAAAAATCCTCTTAGTTTTCCCTATATAAATTTTTTTGCAGGAGCTGAAAAAAATACAAACAGTTCTCGAACTAAGGAAAAAAAATGATGCTCCAAGTATTCGATTTTGCAGCATCATTGACGACTATATTTAGGGTATGATTGCAACAAGGAACATAGAAAGCTCGCGGATTGAAATCCAAACTTTTTCTTTGTAGACCATCATGCCTACCACGCATATTTGCTTCATTGTCGTAACCCTGACCCCGCGAATCGTTAATATTTAAACCTTCTTGCTTTAACGCCTACAAAAGAAATTTTGTCAAGTCTTAATCCGACACAAAAAATGTTCTTCTATACTATTTCCCGTGCTCTTTAAATTAACAAATCTTATACAAACTGAAATTTGTTTTTGGTGACTAGAGTCAAGAGTGCGGTCTGATAATATACAATAATATTTTGCCTTTTTAGTTAGTTCTAAAACTTTGGATTTGATACTTTCACCGATCAAGTTAATTACGTCACATTTGTATTTTATCTCTGAGATAGTTTTTGTGATCTTATATTTGAGAGCGTTTTGTATGTTCTGACATAATCGGATTAAATTTGGAAATCATTTCTATGCATTTTTCTATGAATTTAGCATTGTTTTTCTCAAAGAACTTATCACTATTTCCACGAAAAGCTAAATTTTGCTGACCTAAAAATTGAATCACGTAGAAAATTCTTTCTATAACAGCTTGCCAGTATTTAGTTTCTCTGTTTATTACATTTAGAATTTTAGAATTAATTATTTCATTTTTATTAAAACGGTTAGAAAGATCTAGCAATTTTACCACATTTTTGATATGTAACTTGCTCTTTTTATGAATGTTTAAATGTTCACTTAAATGCTGCCAGTCAATGTAATCAGATTCATCATTAAGGCAAACAGATTTCAAATCGCTGTCATTAAAAATTTTGCAACAGAAACAGTAAAGTGAATTCTTTGTTTCGGAATACAACAACCAAAAACAATCAATTTTGTCTTTGTTCGGTAAAATTCTAAAGAAGTAACTATTGGAAAACTTACGCCACGACTCCGAATTATCTCCGATAAATATACTTTTTGTTTTGATAATGAGCAGGGCCACGTTCTACTAATTCTTGAATATTATTAGAACGTAATTCCTTTGGCCATAGTGCAACATCTTTTGAAAGTTGACTCATATTTTCCATTCTAGTACTTTTTAATGGTGTTGATTTCTTATTATTAGCAGAACTTGAAGATGTTGCTTTCTAGAAAATCAGTTTCTTGTCTGCTGCTGATACTTGTTTCAAGTACAGGTTCAGAATATTGAGATTCAGTTGTACTATTGTTGTTATTAATATTCGGCAAAGTAGACTCGGGTTTTGAAAAAAACTGCGTAATTTTGACATGGTTTTCCAGTTCTTCCTCTCTTTTTCTTTTATTCAACAAATTTTGGTATCCAGACAATTTTTGCTTTTTTCTGACATCCTGTATACTGCCAAGAAATTAATAAGTAAGTAAACGAATTGATAAATTATTCATGAAAAATAGAAATGTTTCAACGTCTCAAACTCAAACTCAAAAGTATTTTCTCAACATTACTTATTTCAAGTTATTTCTAAATGTATAAATTTTCATAAACAGTAATATTAGTGCTTATCAATTATATTGTTTTGATTTACTTCAATTAACAATGATGTTTGTATAATCATATATAAAAGAATTTTTGAGATGCAATTTTTGGGCTATTAATGTTTTAATAAATCTAAAATAAAAAACAAATTTTAGATGAACTCACCTTAATTTACAACACAAAACACATCACTATAAAATCTGTAAAACTACAAAAAACATTTAAAAAGTTTCAAAAGCAGATATCTTTTACCCCACGCACCTTTTCACTTCGCTAAGTTAATTATCGATTGGGCATCAGGCAACAAATGAAATCGCGACCGATGCAGCGCTTAAATATATGAAGTTTTGTACATTGCAAGCTCAGACAGGAAAAAAACGCTTGTTTACAAGTTGGATCGTTGCAAGCCAAATTTCAAGCTCAAACATGAATAAAATCAGATTTGTTTGAGTTTACACAATTTATGTGATCATGTTACGTATTACTATTCGATCGAATAAATGCTATTATTGCGTACTTTCGTTTGGAAAATATATTATTTTCGAGAAGTAATTCGGTTCCCTCGTCTCAAAAAGTAAAAATAAACAAATAAAAAACAATTGCTTACTGGTTTTTTTATCATTATAAATTTTGTTTTTACAATGTTGTTTGTTGCTATATCTTTTTTTTACTTTTGGGTTGTGGCTTTTCGATGTCTCGGTGCTTTCGGCGCCGTCGTGCAGCACACGACTTTGCCCTTATGTACGGCGCGGGACAGCGTGAATGCAGTAATACAGTGCCATAGACTCGCAGTTTATCTTGTACATTAAAGATTATTCTTACCGTATTCATTCATAAAAATATATTTCTTTCTTTCTTGTGTTGTCAATATATTTGTGTTTTATTTAGAAAAAAAAACCTACAAAATATTTAAAGTTATGAAAACAATATTATTGTAATTTTGTTCTCAGCTACTAATTGTAACATATTCTTAATTTATAGCAAGGTGTGCTTGTTTAAATTTTGTTTAATTTCTTATCGGTAATCATAAAGCATTTGAAATTTAGTTTTTTTATTGTTTTTTTAAATTTATTTTCTCTTTAATCGATACAGTAACAAAAAAAATGTAAAGATTATTTTAAAAATATGAAAGTGTGATGATTATTGTTTGCTTGTAATATGTTAAAACACCAAATGACCGCCACTTAACTCCGCTATTTATCAAATGATGTTTTTATATTCGCCTAAGATGGTTTAATCTGGTTGATTTAACACATCATTTATAATCATATCTAGTAATTTTATCTTTTCAATTGCTTACTATATAGTTAGAGTAAAAACAAATAAATTTGAACGCAATAATTTTCTTTAGAAACGATAGATTTAAATTAGTTGTTTTTATACTCATATATTTAACAGTTTTTCTACAATTATCTCTATTTTCTATTGATTTAAAACTGTTTTATGTATTACTGTAATAGTTCTGTTTTATTTTTTATTTTAAACCATTAAATGTGTGTTACTAGTATTTTGCAAAATAAAATAAAGAACATTTTCTTGTTTATTTATTGTTATATAAACTAAAATATCACAGCATTTATGCAAACACGTAAGCTTGCAAGACAAATACATATACTTTTTTTTTATTGTCAGTAAGCTATTTAGTTGCCACATACATACATAAAATTATATTTCTCTACGACTCACAGTAAATACGATACATTGTATGTTTATTTGCAATTAGGCAACGTTATGCATTATGTTTGACTTGTACAAATGTTTCGTGCACAGTTATAAAAATTAAAAACGAAATTATTTATGACTGTGTGGATGTTATTGCATTAGTTTTAACCATACACATAGAGTGAAAAAAGTTTGGTTTGTAAATTAAATATATTAAGTTATGTTTGCAAAGGTTGGTATTTAGTGTTGATTTTCTTGTAATTCAATGTAAACATATATTGGAAAAACTTAGTACCAACTATGTAATTCGAATAAATTAAAACACCTAATTTGCAAACTCATTACTTTATTTGCTGTTTTATTTTTATAAGAAAAAACGTCAACAGTAATTTAAGTTTTGCTTTTGCAGTGTTATAAAGCAGTTTGGAATTTATCGATAGTTGTAAGATACCTAGATGTTTATTCCGAAATTATTCATTTGTAATGTTCCGGTGTAGCTCAGCTCAGTGCAGAGTGTTGGCATCAAATTCAGTTAACAGCAAACACGTTAAATACAAGTTTATTAAATGATGAGTAATAGTATTTACTAATCAATATTTTTGATCTTGTAACAGAGTTCATGTCTGTCGAGAACTTTTAGACTATGGTTCACAAGGTAATTTTATTTCTGAATCAATTGTCAACAAACTCAATTTTCATACCAAACCTGTTAATATATGTTAGTAACGTTAACAATTTAATCATGCCCATACAAGGCAAATGTTACACTTAATTTCAACCTGCATTAGGTTTGTTTAATAAAAGAATCGATTGTTTAGTTGTTCCATATATTAGTGGTTTATTATTTCAATTAACGATTGACAAATCAAATTAGAAAATACCCTATAACATTTTTTAGCGTGTCCTAGTTTTAATCACATTGTTCAGATTAATGTTCTTTTGGGTGCTGGTATTTTTTAGAAATTGATCCGGGTTGGTCGAATTAATTTGCATTCATAAGGAACGGTTATTCAAATAAATAACCGAACTAAAAAGAAGAAAATAATTTATAATTACAAACAAAATTATTAAATTCAGAGCAATAATATATAATTATAAACAAAATCACTAAATTCAGAGTTAAAAGCGTGGGGTGCATCCGGATACACGGTAGTCTTTCGCGCCAAGTATCTGTTATTTCTTTTTTTTGTAATTAATTATATTAATCATTGTTTTAACATGTATTCAGTTCGATTATTGCTGTCAATTTGTCATTTGACTGATATACATAATACTGTCACTAAACACGACGTTTGAATACATACGTGACGAGATATTCTACAGCTGCACTGTTTTTGTTAAATCTAATAATTTTTTTGTAAAGATCAGAGGTTTTTTTTATATTTTGTGTTCACAGAAATAAATTTATCATTGTTTGTAACAATAGTTTAACGTGTACTTGGCGAGACATTATACAGTGAAACTGTTATTTGTAGGATTTTTCTATATTTTCATAACTCTCCCCTTATTGATAACTGCCTTTAGAATAATTGTAACAATGATTATAGATGCACCCCACGCTTTTAACTCTGAATTTAGTGATTTTGTTTATAATTACATATTATTGCTATGAATTCAATAATTTTGTTTATAATTATAAATTATTTTCTTCTTTTTAGTTCGGTCATTTTAAAAGCGTGTTTTTTTAGTTTTTTTAAACTATTATTTATTTTCTATTTTTTAGTTCGGGTACCTATTAAAGCGTGTTTTTTAAATTTTCTAAGCTACCAGTTATTTTCCGTATTTTAATTCGATTTATCAATAATCAATTTTTGCGGACATGTGATTATGAAATATCTTACGAACTAAAAACGTATTGGAAACAGTAGTTATCGACAGTAAGACCTTATTTCTCGGAGAGGGAACCTGAGAAACAGCTATCACATCCAAGGCAGGCAGCGGGCGCGCAAATTGGTAATAGTGAACATAGTGAAATACACTGGAACGATTTAAACGCGATAGGCTTTGTCGAGATGCACACCTGCGCAGTTCACGCACTCTGTCTTTGTCACTCTCATGCAGAGGATCCCTAAAGAAATCAATTAATCCTGACGATCCTAATTAGGATAATAAAAACTTTTTAATGAATTATTGCATTGTCATCGGTCCGTGAAACGCATGCAAAGTTTCAATTTAATCAAACACCTGGAAACCGTTGAAAATTAAGCTCAAAGATTCCGTTACATACATACATACATACATATATACATACATACATACATACATACATACATACATACCAAACTAATAAAAGCGTGTTAAAAACTGCTTTAGGTTGGATATTTTCTGGACCTGTAAACGTTGCCTCCTTTAACAATATTTAATGCAATTTGAATAAATATATTGACATTCAACAACAGCCATCTCAATTTTGGGAACTTAAACAGTGTCATACAATAAAACCATAATCGGACGATAAGCAAAAATTTGAAAAGCATTTTTTCAAAACGTTTTAAGTCGATAAAGGTTTTAGACTTTACTACTGACAAACTAAGCGATTCTAAGACAAGAGCTTCAAAACAATTTTATGTTTTAGAGAGAAAACTTTAAACAAATCTCTTATTGAAAATTATGTCCACTCAGTTTATGTCAGAATATGAGAGTATGGTACACATGTCTAAAATCAATGAATTAAATTCTCAATCATATCAATATTTTCTTCCACATCATGGTGTCTTAAATAAACGTAGTACTACTACTAAATTTCGAGTTGATTCCAATCGAGTTCTAGGTATTCAATAAATGATTTACAGTTATATGGTCCAATTATTCAAACAGACTTACTCTCAATTCTTCTACGTTTTTGACAATTTCCTATTGCAATTTCAGGCGACATAACCAAAAAGTATCGGCAAGTTCTACTAACACCAGAGGAACGATCATTTGGAGACCTGATCTTTCAGATTCAATTACAGTTTATCAATTAAACACAGTCACTTAGAATATTCCGATCAGTTTCTGGTAGCTTGTAAAATAAGTAAAAATGATTTTTATGTAGATGATTTACTATCAGGCTTAAATTCTATCGACTATGATAATCTTTCTCCAGTTTTTTTGACAAAATTTTCTACAGGCGCGTAGGCGTTTTGATGTTATCAAATATGTTTTTTCCAAGAGAATGGCGGAATTTTTTTAAAATCCTCAAACTTTTGTGTTTCTTTAATCGTTTTTTTTGTACATGCTTGATTTCATGTTCTATGTGCTTGTTCTAATGGTTCTGCTTTGATTTGTGTTGTTATTCTTTTTATTTCGCTGTTTGTTTGAGTTCCTACGGCCTACCGTTGTCGTTTTTTTTATGTGAACAATCTCAATGTTTTATTCCCAATTACGTTTTGAAGTTTGTTCGTTATTATTTGGAACATTATGCTTCTGATGTTCATATTTGCATCTTTTATCTCTCTTGTGATTTTAGAATTTTCTGTGACAAATTAATCTAGTTTTTTGTTTTTGAATTTAATGTCTCTATTAGTTGGTTTAATTTTAACAACTAACTTAGTTGTTTTTATATTATTTTTCTATTTGCTACCGGTATCGCAAATACTTTTTTTAATGGATTTATTGCTTTTATAATTCCAAGTTTAGTCTACGTATCCCATATTATTGTTTGATAGGGTTGTTTGCGATCTATACCATATATCAGAATATCAGAAGGAGATAAGTTAGCGCTTACATTTTTTAAACGGTTGTCTGGTGTTAAGAGGCTGAAGCGCTTGTAGCCAACCAATTCTTTATATTCATTTGATGGGATTTCAACATCTTCGCGCTCTCTTACGTTTTTGCAAATACCACTTTCTTTGTTTTTTCGAGTAGCATTTGAGGCATAGAGTTTACCTAGGGCTTCTTTACAGTTGCTGTAAGACGACAGCAAGGAGGCTTGTTTACACACTCCCGTATCTGGGAAATTTGCGCCCTGATTAGTAAACGTTACATAACTAGTTTTGTCAATCTTATTTGATATACTTTTTAAGTTAGTTGGTGGCGGAATCGCGATAGTTATCTTAGTATTAGAAAGTATTTTGTTTAATATATTTTTTGGATAGTTATTCTTCCTTAATATGTTAATTAAACTATCCAAAAAATATATTAAACAAAATACTTTCTAATACTAACATAACTATCTTGATTCCGCCCCAACTAACCTACCTACAACTTATCTTAATACTATAAAATCTTAAGCTTTCGCGGTTGTTATGTTTAAAATCATAAGCGACTTTCGGCTTAGACCGCGTCGTAGTAAAACACCCAGACTTAGGCTTGGTCATAGTCTCTTCTCTCTTCAGAGTGACATTTACCACTCTGAAGATGCAAGCTGCAATGTCTTGCAAAACGTCAGTTTGTTTGGGTTCACGAACGACAATACGGCAAAGGCCAAGTTCTACTTCTTGTTTTGGCTCTCAAGAAGAAACTATGACCAAGCCTAAGTCTGGGTGTTCTACTACGACGCGGTCTAAGCCAAAAGTCGCTTATGATTTTATCTTAATACTACCCCTAACACCAATCCTACCACCAACCTTAATACTAACATCACTTATATGAAAATAATTAATGTCCCAAATCTAACAAATAGAATTATTCCGATTTTAAAAACAGATAACATCAAAATAGCAATATACAATAATAACACCATCTATAATACACTGTACAGCAAAACTAAAGATAAAACAAACACAATAGAAAAGCACGATGTAATATACAAACTAGACTGTACCAATTGTAATGTATGTTATATCGGCCAAACCAAACAAAAAGTAAAAAATCGGATTAATAACCATCGTTATGATTGCAAAACAAAAAAAACAGGCACAGCATTAGCAGTCCATCACATTAACACTGGACATACCTTCGATTTCAACAATCCTACAATTTTAAATGTTGAAAATAATTTCAAAAAAAGGTTAGTTTTGGAAATGATATACATCAACATATATAAAAACAACATTAATTTTAATAACGACATCAACAATTTAAGCAATATTTACAATAATTTAATTTCAAAAATTGCAAGATAAGCTTTGTAGGTGAATGCGATTTCATGGTCATTTTTATCTATTAGCCTTATCATACTTACAATTATTTTTGAATTTACATTCA
Organism: Aquatica leii; assembly: GCA_035610365.1. Classification (NCBI taxonomy): domain Eukaryota; kingdom Metazoa; phylum Arthropoda; class Insecta; order Coleoptera; family Lampyridae; genus Aquatica; species Aquatica leii. The sequence goes on from CM069435.1 coordinate 82,752,500, forward strand.
GTGTATATTGTTTGTTTAACTTTAATGTCTGTCGTTTTTCTTTGTATATACATTTAAATTCTAATTTTATTCATTGACTTAATAATTGTATGTTAACTAGAATAAGTAACAGTATTAGACGGTATGCTTGTTGGACCAGTGGACTGTCTCCACTAATAACGTTTTCTTGTAAGTTTTTTTGTCTTTATGCTGTACTTGTTAACAAATTCAGTTAGTTGTTATATACGTGTGTAATGTTGTTCACTTACCGTAAATAAGTTTTCAGTGGCCTGAAGAAGTGCACACTAGAGGCACGAAACGTAGCCATAAAAACAGTTTAGAGTGGTTTTTATTGCCCCTCCTAAGAAAGATAAAATCTAGTACTAACTACAAATAAACAATTTACTAACGCCGTTAGTGTTCTTGAGCGTTTTAGCAATTTTAATTAAAAGTTCATACTTTGTAGAAGCAAAAAGTATGAACCAAAAATTTCATCGTATGCTGAATTGTGAGTTTGCATCTAGTGTAGAATTTTTACGTGATATTCAATGTATAGAAGACTCTTAATAGTATAAAGTGCACTTCAAGTTCACGGCTAATCTAATTTTTATTTTATTGTTATCTATGCAATTATTTACTTTAAGTTTGTTTATGTAAAGTCTGTGCTAAGTATTAACAAAAATACTGCATATAATACCATTTTTTTAATAGTATAGACTAAAAATTCTTACTTTCAATTTGTGATATAATATTGTATATAACAAAACAAACTATAAGTTATAAGCGGTGATTTTTTATTACCCTAAAAGTGAACGGTGGATATCGCAAACTAAATCCAATCGCATCATGCTATAACAAATTGGATTGAATTTGACAGAAGCAAGCAGTAACGTTATTGGTACGTACCAAGCTATATCTAAATCAACTTTTTATGCCAATCTCAAGAGAGACCGACAATGTCTACGTCGTGTTACTTTTTATATGTTTATATAAAAAGTAAAAGCGTCTGGCAAATACACTTTATAGTTTTTGCTACAAACACGAGTAATTTTTGCTACAGAAAATGCTATAGTTAATCATCAAGATTCAAGCAAGATTAAACAGGACATATCAAATTAAAGATAAATAAATATTAAATCTTTTATATAATAAAATATAACAGTAGTCTAATAAAAAATCATAAATTGTAGAAAACGCAAAAACTAAAAAAAGCTCGTGTTTCTAAAGATAATAACTATTTATATTTAAATTTAACACAAATAAATTAAAAATTTGATACCTAATATACTCAATGTTTTGTAAATACACAATAATTTTTTTAACAATTCAAATACTACATTATTTTAATTAGTACGTTTGTTTATATACAAAGCAAAATTGTTGTTGACATGCCCCCATTAAACCAGCTTTTGTTAAGCAATGCATAAACTCAAAATAGGATAAATTAATTATCTAAAATATGTTTCAAACTGCATATGGAAAATTAATTACACGTCAACAACTGACTGCTAGATTGTTGTGGAAGAACTTTAATTATGAGATTGAGATAATAAATTAATTAAAATTGAGAAATTGCAAAGGTTTACATTTTAGTTATCGTTAGTATTGTAATTAACTCCGTTTTCCGCATCGCGATCTTAAAGCAATTTCATTTATCCTTTACTCGTTTTAAGATTAATGGTAACATAATTTTGTTTAAAATAATTTAAGAAACGACGTAATATTTTATGTTTTGTTGTTGTAAGCTACTAGTTGTTAAGTGTAATTAAAAAACCTTAAATTAGGTTAAAATTTAAGTAACTCTTAAATTTAAATTTACCAATTAACCTATATTTCTTAGTTTATACATCTTTTATACGGATTGAATAAATGTTCAATTATTAAGAATTTATTGTTTCCTTATTTGAAGCACGCGCGTTTTAGTACCTTGCTTTTAGAAAGAAAAACTTAGGTGAATATTTAATACATTTTTTCTGCAGTATTACGCCTGTTTTTAAACTTAAATATGCTGTTTTTGTAAAAGGAAGTAGAGGTTGTTGAGAAACAACGGAAACGTAACTAGGAAGTTGTAGAGAAACCATAAGGATACTCGCTGTGTTTATTTGGTAAATAGTAGGACATTGCACTTTTCGGATAAATAAAGAAATTCAGGTATTTAACATTACTCGTTTTTAAATATTTAAAAATAAAATACTTTATATTATAACAGTAAATGAAAAACATATATTTTATGTAAATTTAAAATTTGCTGACAAATTAAGGAAATTGGTATTTTAAAACAAACTATAAAAAAATATTTATTAATTGTGTATTAGTATCTGCAAAAATTTAAAAATAGAAAAATATCTAACGATAAAAAAAGAATAAACAAAATAACTTTTTTTGTTTTTTGAGATATCAGTTATTGCTATCATTTTTATATCAGCATTAGAAAGAAAAATTTAGTTTAGTGAACAGAAACTTTTTTTACTGGTCAAGTGCAACGTATATCAGAAGAAACATACAAAGACTGATACTTACCTCAGCAATGTCTCAGCAAAAAAGATGTCTAATCGCTACATTATTTAGAAAAACAAATATATTCAGCACATAGAAAACATCTTTAAAAAACGGTTATAATATCGATATTATAAGAAATACACAAACAAAGAATATAGATTGTAAATCGAATATTTATGTAACTCAATACACCAGGCTACCTCACATAATTTATTATAATGAAACGTCCGAGAAATTACTTGCAAATGCAAGAGCCTTCTAGAACTGTTATCTAGTTTCTAGAAAATATAGCGAAAAGTGAGGAACGATCGAGAAGAATTCGCTGATGTCTATAAAAGCCGAAGATGGAAATCGTAGGTCAGTTATTGCTGGAATGTGAATGCATGCAGTATTAAATAAATAAGCAAGTGAAGATAAATAAGTGATTAGCACGTGCGGAGTTTTAAATAAATCGAGTGAACGTGACTATCAGCTGTGAAATCCGAGGACGTTATCTTATCTCGTGTTAGTTATCTTAAGTGTTATACAACGGTTATCAGTGATATAAATTATAGTGTAAGTGTTTTTATTATTAGATTTAATTAGTTCCGTTGATTTAAAAGTATACATATTTCTATAATAAGTAAACGTAGTTTTAGTCGTTTATAAATAAATTAATTTTTTAATAAATAGATACGTAACAGTGGTGTCAGGTGTTGAGGTATCAAATCGTTCGCGATTATTAGTGTAAATATCTAATCTATCTATCTAATATCGCTTCCGTAGTTGATTGCGTAAATTACTGTTCGCGATACGCGTGTTTATTTATAAAGTATAAAATAGGTTTATTAAATTTTTTTTCTTTTAACAAGTGCGTGATCACGTTATTAATTAAATTCCTTGTTTATTATTAACAAGTGGATCGTTATTAAAATTTTGTGTTATACAAAAACTGTATTTTAAAAAAGTAGTGTATTTAAACTTCATATTGGTGTTATATTTAAATTTATGCCGGTGACGCGTTTGCAAGCAGTTAAAATGGATGCAAAACTATTTGAATTTCTTGAATCGATAAAAAATGGTCAAGAATCAATGAATAAAAATATGGAAGTTAATAATAAATAAAAACGTAACAGTGGCGTCCGGAAAACTAGAACGGGTCGACCGAATGGGGCGAAAGTCGACCTCAACGAGCCATGCCCCGGAGATTACCATCCAAATGGCATCGCCTAGGGAGCAATTGCATAGCATTTATCTCGATGGCAAGATCAATGGGAGAAGCGTCCAGTTACTGGTTGACACGGGAGCGACGAAGACCATCATTCGTCCTGACATGTTATTGGAAAACGAGAAGACATCACCAGTAACAGTACGACTTCGAACGGCGACGGGCGACGAAATACCTACTCACGGACAAGTCAAAGTAACCATTGGTTTGGGAAATGGAGTACTCGACCATCAAGTACTGGTAGCCGACATCACGGAAGAAGTTATCCTGGGAATGGACGTGATAAAGAAGTATGGGTTCCATTTGGATATGAAGAACGATGTCCTGAAGATCGACAATGAAGAAATTCCTTTTCATTCGTCAGAGAAGGCAGCCGTGCGAGTCTTATTGAGTGAAGACGTGACTCTGCCTGCAAGGACTGAAAGTGTGGTGATGGCATGCCTGGATGGAAGTCTCCGGGAAGGCTACATACGCGCGATTGAACCAATGGAAGGCGGTTTAGTTGAAAAGGGACTACTCGTTGCCAGAACCTTAGTACGAGTAAAGAAGACGATGCCAGTAAGGATCTTAAACATCAACTCAGATCCTGTAACGTTGAAAAAGAAGACCGTGGTAGGCCAATGCACGCCAGTATCACAAATTGTGAGATGCGTGAAGACGAACGAAGATACGCCGCCGAAGAAGTGTCCACAACATCTATTGGACATTCTTACCACCAAATGCCAAAACTTCAGCCAAGACCAGCTGGCTAAAGTTAAAGTGTTGATCCAAGAGTACCAAGATGTGTTCGCGCTGGAGAGTGATTCCAAAGGAAGAACTAACGTGGTGAAACATAAAATTAATACCGGAGACGCTCGACCGATACGACAACATCCACGCAGACTTCCTTTGGCGAAAAGAGAAGAAGCCGAACAAATAATTACGGATATGGAGAGAGAAGGCGTGATTGAACCTTCAAGTAGTCCATGGGCATCCCCAGTGGTACTCGTGAAGAAGAAGGATGGATCAACGAGGTTTTGCGTAGACTACAGGCAGCTAAACGACGTGACCAAAAAGGACAGCTACCCTTTACCCAGAATTGACGATACGCTAGACACCCTGTCAGGATCCCAGTGGTTTTCTACGTTAGATTTAAAGAGTGGATACTGGCAGGTAGAATTAGAACCCAAGGATCGTGAAAAACAGCTTTTACGATCGGAACTGGTTTGTGGCAGTTCACTGTAATGCCCTTCGGCCTGTGTAACGCTCCTGCAACGTTCGAGCGTTTGATGGAGACCATCTTGCGCGGATTGTCTTGGAAGACGTGCTTGGTTTACCTGGACGACGTGATCGTGGTTGGAAGGTCGTTTGAAGAACACTTGAGCAACTTGAAGGAAGTGTTCCAGCGATTACGTGGGGCTAACCTCAAACTGAGCCCAAAGAAGTGCCACGTATTTAAGAAGGAAGTCCAATACCTTGGCCACGTCGTATCTAGAGATGGAGTAAGGGCTGACCCAGACAAAATCCGAGCAGTGCAAGCATGGCCAAGACCGATCGACAAACATCAGGTCCGAAGTTTCCTTGGGTTGTGTACTTATTATAGAAGATTTGTCCCCGGATTTGCCAATATTGCCAAACCATTGACAAAACTAACCGAAGAAAAAGCAGAATTTAGATGGAATGAAGACTGCGAAAATTCTTTTAATAAACTAAAACAGGCCCTAGTCACTTCGCCGATTTTGAGTTATCCAAGAGAAGATGGAAAGTTTGTTTTGGATACGGACGCAAGCAATCTGGCCATAGGCGCGGTCCTTTCGCAGATTCAAGATGGACAAGAAAAGGTTATCGCGTATTTTAGCAAGGTTTTGTCCAGGCCAGAAAGGAATTATTGCGTGACTAGGAGGGAGCTGTTAGCAGTCGTTAAGTCCATCGAACATTTCTACAAGTATTTGTATGGACGAAAATTTTTACTGAGAACAGACCACGCCGCTTTAAAATGGCTACTGCAGTTCCGTAACCCAGAAGGACAAGTGGCAAGATGGATCGAGAGACTGCAAGAGTATGACTACGACACAGAACACCGTGCCGGAAGCAGTCATCGGAACGCTGATGCCTTGTCCAGAAGACCATGTCCGGCGGACTGCAGCCATTGTTCGCGACTGGAAGAAAAAGTCAAATGCGTCCGTAGAACTGCTATGGTTGATGACGAGTGGGAACCTGAGCAGTTACGTCGCGAACAAGAAGACGATCCTGAAATAAGACAACTCCTCGACTGGAAAGAAAGCGGCCGACGACCAACCTGGGAAGAAGTGAGTGCTTTGGGCAGAAATATCAAAGCGTACTGGGCGCAGTGGGACTCCTTGATAGTAGAAGACGGTCTTCTTAAGCGATCCCTAGAAAGTGCCGAGGGCACGGGAAACAGACTACAGCTGGTAGTGCCAAAGAGCAGGGTGACCGAAGTGTTGAAGCATCTCCACGATGGGACATCGGGAGGACACTTTGGCATTAAGAAGACGTTGGGTAAAGTGCGAGAACGATTCTACTGGATGAACTGCAAAGAGGACGTCATGAAATGGTGCCGTAAATGCACAGTCTGCCAATCAGGAAATGGTCCAGCGAGAAAGCGCAAAGCACCCATGAAACAATATAACGTAGGAAGCCCTTTGGAGAGAGTTGCGATTGACATCGCAGGGCCGTTCCCAGAATCCGATTCGGGAAATAAATACATCTTGGTGGCGATGGATTATTTCACGAAATGGACGGAGGCTTACGCCATACCCAATCAGGAAGCAGCTACAGTCGCAGACGTATTAGTAAAGGAGTTTTTCTGCCGGTTTGGAGTTCCGTTGGTATTACACTCCGATCAAGGCCGCAATTTTGAGTCTGGGCTGTTTCAAGAAGTTTGCCGACTGTTAGGAATTAAAAAGACTAGGACAACGCCTCTTCATCCTCAGTCTGATGGCATGGTTGAACGGATGAATCGAACAATGGGCAAGTACTTAGCCAAGGTAGTGTCCGAACACCAAAGGGACTGGGATCAGTACTTGCACCTTTTCTTAATGGCATACCGATCATCCGTTCACGAAAGCACAGGCCAAACACCATCCTGTGTCATGCTCGGTCGTGAGATAAGATTACCATGCGATCTTCAATTTGGGCGAAGACCGGAAGAAGAAGTTGCTGGAGAAGATTACGTCAGCAAGCTGGCCAAGAGGTTGGACGAAGTACATGAAGAGGTCCGTAAAAACACACAAATTGCCAGCGACAGGATGAAAACAAGATATGACGTCAAGGCGCAAAATGGTGGGTTTCAACCTGGCGATATGGTCTGGTTGTATAACCCTCAAAGGAGACGTGGTGTGTCGCCGAAGCTGCAAAGGCAATGGGAGGGCCCCTATGAAGTCGTGCAGCGTATTAACGACGTTATATACCGAATCCGAAAACCGCCCAGAGGCAAGCCAAAAGTGGTCCACGTCGATCGTCTAGCCCCGTTTGCTGGCGATAACCACAATCCGCAAGTTCAGGTCCGAACCAGAGTAATAAGTAGCAGAACCAGGAATCCAATCGAAGAAATGGAGTTCGAAAAGTTTATGAACTTATACGGAGGTTCTGGAAAAGCTAGGTTCGGAGTTACCACCGAGGAACAACAAGACCTGTTCCAGACACAAAAAGAATACGCCATCGCACATTGCGTGAGCGAGGAGCTTGACATGTCCAAAGGGGTTGCAGTCGTGTTTAAAAAGAAGTTTGGACAGCTAGATGAATTACGAAGACAGCAACCGGCAGTCGGAAAGGTTTTAGGACTACGTGGTGACGGACGCTTCGTTTTCTATCTGGTCACCAAGAAATACTCACGTGTCAAGCCGTTATACAAAGATCTGTGGCGAACATTATGGAGTCTCAAGAGACAAATGGAGTTCCATCATGTTAAGAAATTGGCAGTACCCAAGCTTGGTTGTGGCTTAGACCAATTGAATTGAATACAATATCGATATTATAAGAAACACACAAACAAAGAATATAGATTGTAAATCGAATATTTATGTAACTCAATACACCAGGCTACCTCACATAATTTATTATAATGAAACGTCCGAGAAATTACTTGCAAATGCAAGAGCCTTCTAGAACTGTTATCTAGTTTCTAGAAAATATAGCGAAAAGTGAGGAACGATCGAGAAGAATTCGCTGATGTCTATAAAAGCCGAAGATGGAAATCGTAGGTCAGTTATTGCTGGAATGTGAATGCATGCAGTATTAAATAAATAAGCAAGTGAAGATAAATAAGTGATTAGCACGTGCGGAGTTTTAAATAAATCGAGTGAACGTGACTATCAGCTGTGAAATCCGAGGACGTTATCTTATCTCGTGTTAGTTATCTTAAGTGTTATACAACGGTTATCAGTGATATAAATTATAGTGTAAGTGTTTTTATTATTAGATTTAATTAGTTCCGTTGATTTAAAAGTATACATATTTCTATAATAAGTAAACGTAGTTTTAGTCGTTTATAAATAAATTAATTTTTTAATAAATAGATACGTAACAATAATATAAAAACACAAAACATAGAACTTTGAAACAACTTATTTACAAATTTAGAATTAGAGTCGTAGGAACTCTATCCTACTTGAACATTTTATTTTAATTTAAAAACGAACACCTAAACAAACTTATGCACGCCACAATATTCAAGGTTAAGTAGGTAAAGGTTTGAAGTTTACCTTTATACTTTGCGCTGCGCACTTGTATTTTGTGTACAGTCTAAGGGTGATAAATCGATTCAGTTAAATGTCTAACCAAATCATTTTCTTATTGATTAACCGTTTAGTCCTTTCTTCTTCCCGGCCTTAGCACCCTAGTCGGGTGTCGGGTTATGTTCAGTTGTTTCTTTGTTTCTACAGTTTATTTCTTCTATTTTTTCAGTCTCTGGCATTTTCTCTCATTTCCTTTACTGTTTATCCTCTAGATTGTCGATTATTGATAATTCGATTTAGCATTGTTGTTGGTGGTCTTCCCGCTTCTTCTTTTTACTTTGTTTAGTCTCTATTACTTTTCTCGGGCAATCTGTCTGGTAGCATTCGTATAAGATGGTATCTGTTTATTCTCTATTTTCCTGCATACTGGTCCCTGATTTAACTGGAATCTGATATCTTCGTTTTTTATCCAATTTATTCTAATTTTGTTGACTATTTTTGTTAACAACCTCATTTCCTTGCCTGTTAACTTGGATTTGTGCTTATAATAGATAATCCAGGTCTCACTGGAGTATGGCATTATAGGGTTTATTCTATGTTTTCGAAAATAATTCTGTTAAGCGCCTAATATGTATTAGTTGCCTTTTTTTGTCTTATTTGAAATTGTAATTGCTTTACTCTTATCCATGTTAGCTTTCATATGCCTGTGCATTATATCTTCCATCCAAGCATTAAAGAGTTTTTGCGTTTTTTTTTATACCGTCTTCGATTAGGACTATGTCATCACATTTTTTAAGATTCTATCCATTACTATTATAAATAGTAACGGATTAAAACTGTCACATTTACCTGTATTAAATTGTAATTGTAATAATACAAATACTATGATTAGTTTCCCTCCTGTTTCCAATTTCTTTTCTATTATATTTCTTAGGGCATATATATTGTCATTCGTTTGTCTGCTTGTTCTAAAAGCTGCTTGCTCATCTTTTATTTTGTTTTATGTGTACTTTTATATTTTCTGTTCTATAATTCCTGTGTATGTTTGTATACTACTGATGATAGACATATATCTGAATAGTTTTAACAGTTTGTTTTGATTTTTATTTGTAGATGGGGATTATTAGATTATTGTTCTATTCATGAGGTATTTCGTTAGTTCTCGCTGCTTCGCTGTATATTTTTTATAACGAATGTATTTCTGTTTCCCTAGACATTTAATCACCTTCGGTTCCACATTGTTTTTTCCGCATGCTTTTCCTATTTGATTTTTTCTATTGCTTGTTTTTGTCTGTTTATATTATACATTTATTCCTCATGTATTTTTTGTTCTTTTTCTTGTCTTAAAGCATCTTGTTCTTCATTGTCAAATTTTTCAACAAGAAGCTCCTTCCATCTATCTGTCATGTCTTTTGCTTTTATTGCTAGCGTGTTGTCTTTGTTTGGTGTTTCACTTAGCTCGTTCTTTCCTTTATCCCTCATAACATTAATTTTGTTCCAGAACTTTCTGTTATTGTTTTTGAAGTTCTCGTTTAGTTCTTCTCCAAACCCTTTCCAAGTTTTTCGCTTAGTTTGTTTTACTTTTTCTTTCGAAAGTTTATTTAGTTTGACATATTCTTTTCTGTCTTCTTTTGTTTTCGTTTTTTGATATCTTTTCCATGCAAGTTTTTCTATACAGTGTGTCCCAACAATCTGGGGGTGGAAGATTACGCCTATACTGTTGATTTAAAAAAATATATTATAACAGATTCTTTTAGCCGACAACGAGGAGCATCTCGTAAAAATATTTTGGTATATACAGGATGGTCCATTTTCGAGTACCACACCAAACTTGTGTTTTTTTAAATGGATTGCCCTATATATTTTTATATATTTGAATTCTTTGTTAAATACTGAGCAAAATGATATAAAGTACTATGGATCTACGACCAACGGTTCCTGAGTTATTGACATTGTTATGTAAAAAAATGAGTCAATTGAGTAGGCTCCTGTTCCGCCATCTTTAAATATATCAAAGTGAAATTTTGGTATTTGTATTTCTAATATGTCTAGTATTGACCTCTATACTCAAATTGCAGACTCTTTTCTCTACATATACAGGGTGGTCCATTTTGCGCAATGTTATTTTTCTCAATTTTTTTAAATGGCACACCCTATATTTTATTACAGATTTGAATAGCATTTTTTACGAACTTTCAATAGATACTCACTTTATACTACCTATTCCTAAGTGTTTTTGAATTATTCTGTCTTAAAGTTGAAAATTGCAAAATTTTGTTACTTTTCTTGAATTTGTTACAATAAGGGCCTATAAAATCAATTAGGACAATGAAACAATGAACTACAGAAGGGGAACTATTATTTACTCGTAGAACGGAACAGTATAACTATAATCTTTAAAATGGAATTAAAGGACACAATGAATTATAAATTTTATATTAAATGTTCAAAAATGTTTCCATTTTCAGCAATACACAATGCCAATCGCCTAGTGAAAGTTGTTTTGACATTTTGGAGGGTAGTTCTTTGAATTCTTCGAAAGGCCTCCCCAATTCGAACTTTCATATTCGCCGGTGTAGTAGGCAAATCCTTATACACCTCCTGTTTCACATATCCCCAAAGAAAAAAGTCTAGGGGAGTGAGATCGGGTGATCTCGCTGGCCAAGCAATGGGACCACCGCGACCTATCCACCGATCTTCGCGCCAATGTTCTAAATACCGACGTACTTGATTATGGTAGTGCGGCGGGGCTCCATCATGTTGGTAATACATAGTTTGTCGAGTATGTAGATTTACATTTTCAAGCAACTGTGGTAAATCTTCGTGAAGGAATTGCAGATATTTTTCGCCTGTCAGGGAACCATCGAAAAAGAAAGGTCCTATTACATTCGTATTGATAATACCACCCCACACATTCACAGTCCACTGATTCTGGTAGTCTATCTGTCGTACCCAGTGTGGATTTTCAACGGAGTAATAGTGCATATTATGTTTATTAACGACTCCTACGTTATTAAAACTTGCTTCGTCGCTGAATAGCACAAAGTCAATAAAATTTGGTTGTTGGATAATTTTTTCTATAATAGTATTGCAAAATGCGACGCGATCTGCAAAATCTTGCGGTCGTAGGCTTTGATGCAAGCACAAATGGTATGGGTGAAATTTATGTTTGCTTATAATTCTTTGTATTGGAGTTTTGATAAGATTTACTTGCACCGCGATCTGACGAACACTTACGTGAGGATTTCCTTCTACACTTAATAAAACTGTCAACTCGTTTTCGTCGTTTGTAACTGTACGTTGCTCTACATCTCTTTTTTTATATTTGACATTTCCTGTGTCTTCAAATCGTTCTCGAAGATGTTCAAACGCTTCAGATCTTGGATGTCTAGCAAAAGGGTACTTTTGTTCATAAATTCGTGACGCCAACAAGCAGTTCCTTTCAGCCTCTCCTAAAGCATAAGTCATATTAATCAGCTCTTCTTTTGAGAAATTCATCGCACAATAAGTAGATAACCAGTTATTAACAAGGTAACTATGCAGATTACTATCAACAATGATTTCACGAACTATTGACAATAAGAAACTTTCATTTGTTAAGTTGCTAAGGAACAGAAAGGGACAAGCGGAAATCGGGCTACTATGATGTGAAGAAAATTCAAAAAAAGTAACAAAATTTTGCAATTTTCAACTTTAAGACAGAATAATTCAAAAACACTTAGGAATAGGTAGTATAAAGTGAGTATCTATTGAAAGTTCGTAAAAAATGCTATTCAAATCTGTAATAAAATATAGGGTGTGCCATTTAAAAAAATTGAGAAAAATAACATTGCGCAAAATGGACCACCCTGTATATGTAGAGAAAAGAGTCTGCAATTTGAGTATAGAGGTCAATACTAGACATATTAAAAATACAAATACCAAAATTTCACTTCGATATATTCAAAGATGGCGGAACAGGAGCCTACTCAATTGACTCATTTTTTTACATAACAATGTCAATAACTCAGGAACCGTTGGTCGTAGATCCATAGTACTTAATATCATTTTGCTCAGTATTTAACAGGGAAATATAAATATATAAAAATATATAGGGCATTCCATTTAAAAAAATACAAGTTTGGTGTGGTACTCGAAAATGAGCCACTCTGTATATACCAAAATATTTTTACGAGATGCTCCTCGTTGTCGGCTAAAAGAATCTGTTATAATATATTTTTTTAAATCAACAGTATAGGCGTAATCTTCCACCCCCAGATCGTTGGGACACACTGTATAACTATATTCTTAACTTCTTTAGTCCACTATCTAGTTCGTTTATTACCTTTTCTAATTTTTTTAATTCCGCATATCTTTGTTGCCGTACTAAGTATAGTTTCTTAAAAAAATGTTTATCTTCTTTTTAAGTTTAAGTTGGTATTATTCTTCCGTTGAGTTTGCAAGGTTTTCTCTGCGTATTGGTTCAACAACTTTTCATTTTGTATTCGGCATATATTAATATTCATACATGTACTGCATTCTTCTTTCACTATTACAAGTTGGAATATTTTTGCCATAACCAGTTTGTGATTTATATTAAGTTTTGCTTCCTTTCGTACTTTGATTTGTAAATTAAAGTGTAAACGTACAAAATTCAAAGATTTAAAGAATCAAAGCACATCGTATAATATGTAACACAACAAAACGATTTTAACATTAATTGTGATTACAACTTAACATAGACTTACAGTCGACAGACTACCAAGCTATTAATAATTAAAGTAACATGGACTACTTACAGTTAGTTACTTTCAGGTATGGACTAGCTAGCATATATCCTGTCAGCGTTACTTAAAACTAAATTGAAATCTAACACAAAAGCGTACATACGGCATTATCACAAGTAAATCCTTTTTTAATACATACGCGCATTAAAAGTAAGCGAATGCGCAAAATTTCCCTCCAATTTGGTAACTTTTTCCCAGTATGTTGATAACCCCTCGAAAATGTAGTGTAGTGACGCCATCATATAAATTTTCCATTCACCACATGTGCGTATCAACTCCCCCAGATAACGAACACGAGTGGAGATATGGTAACCCGCTACAGACAAATATTTAAGAATGAAAGTAAACCACGATATAAAAGAAACAAGTGCTTACCCTAAAGACCTTCACTAAATTGCAAAAATGTTATAAATTATATGCACATAGGTGTGCGAAATACTTAACAATGAAAGCCTTGTCGAGCGTGTACAGCGTTAGACGATGTCCCCGTCTTTCGAACTTTACTGGAAAAATAGATTCTTGTTTTAACAGTTTTGATAGTTTGGTCCCTTACTTCATCAACGGAAAATAGACATGTCGAGAATAAATTTGATACTAGAAAATTTTTACTACGCCAATTTTTTAACATATTCTATCGAGTGTATTTTGTAAGGATTCATAGAATTCATTTAATTTTTTTATAATTTTTTGTATGATGGTTAATTTTCCATAAATTCCCAGTTGCATTAAAATTATTTCTGATGACACTGCTTCCTATTTTACTATGCTTTAATCTAATTTTTTAAAATTAATATGCTTACTTCTTTTGCTCTGTTGCCTATTTTTACTCCTGAATAATATATTTTATAGTAGTTTCCAAGATTTTGTTTTCCTTTCCTGTTATTTTGGTTTCACTTAAACCTAAAATTATTAACCCAAAATATTTCATTTTATCTAAAACTTCTATATCTTCCCTTGTTAATGATGTTACATACTATGTTCCTAAATGGCAATTTTTTATTAAGTGTGTTTCATATATATTTTTACTACTTACATTGTGCCTTAAACATTTTTATTTTCATTATCTTTTTTTAGCTTGCGTCGTTTTCATTTTCCGCGCTGCGTTGAGCTGTGTTAGTTTTTTGGAGTATTATGTGTTTTATTAGTCTTCAGTAATTTGTTTCTCAAATTTCCATCTTCTTTATTATTTTATTGGGATCTTTGACTTAGTGTTCTGCTTTTTCTATATGTTCGTGTATCTCACGTTTAATCTTGTTCTCTTCCTCTTCTTTCTCTTCATTTTCCTTTCTTTCACTTTTTTTTTCTTTAGCTGCTCTAGTGGTAGAAGGTATTTTCGTCTATTATCAGTTTGTTGAATCTTATAAATGTATAGTAACTTTTTTCTTGTCTGGTTTAAGTTTCTGAATCTCTCTTGTAAAGTCTTCTTCTATGGAAATGTTTGTTCCCATTACTTTCTTTGCCGCTCTAAGAATTTCTAATGCTTTACTCCAATTTTTCAATTCCACGATTATCATTCTTTTCTTATTTTCAGGTCTCTTTCTAATTTTTCTGATATCTATTACCACTTTTTCTATCTCTATTGTTACTTCCATATCTTTTAGTATTGTTCTCTTTTTATCTTTCAGCCTTAAGTCGCTTGTTTTTTTTGGAGTTCTCAACTCTATGCACTATTATTTTCTTTTTCCTTATCTCCCTTTCGATTTCTTTCACTCTTCTATTTTGATTTATTATTCTCTGTTTGATTAATTGGTTCTCCTTTTTCAATTGTTTATTTTCAATTTTAATTTTAAATAACTCAGAGTAATTTATCAGATTTTTGCAGTGTTATAAAGAAATTGTAAGGATTAGGTGTTTAGAAACTTGTTACTGAAATTTGCTCAAATTAAATTAAATAAGTCAGTATTTGTTAACATCTATCAGTTTTATAAACTACATGAAAATTAAGAAAAGTTTAATCATCTTTTGAGATTTATCGATAGTTGATGCCAAAAAGTTTCTTCCGCACATGCCGGATATCTGTACGTTATAATTTATTCTTATTTTAATTGTGTTTTCATAAGTGTTTATATACTTTTACTTTGTATTAATTATATTATAAAACACAGTGTTGCTACTTTGTTACAAATGTATTTGTAAACACTGTACTTACGTTATAATAAATAACAAAAAATAAAGTTTACAAGAACAATCAATTATTACAATACTAGTGCAAACTACTGCAGGTTTATAAATTGAAAAAATTACATTTTTAAAATTATTATAAGCAAACACACTTAATCACTATTATCGTCACTTTTGCAGTTGACTTCTTGTTACTTACGTATAAGGAAATTATAGCAATCGCAATTTTTTTCAAGGTCTCCTGAACAAGAAAAATGTATTTTTAACTAAAAAATCTTAGGTGTCTGTGTCTGTAACGAAGTACTCACGATAACTCTCGAACCAAAAGTGCTAGTAATTTGATATTTAGTATAGAGCTGTTTTTTTCTATTCTCTCAGTTCTAACAAAAGATGAGTCTGATAAAAAACCGAAAGTGAGTGTATCTTCTATTTTGACAGTTTTTGTTATATAATTTGTTACAATTTAAATGTTCCTGTGTATTGTTTGTTGCCTATTACTAAGAAAAATGTGTGACCTTGTTGATTTTCGAGTTTTAAAATTGTATTTTCCTGTTATCTCTTATCAATCCCAGTTTTTCTCTTCCTGTTGTTAGCCATTTTGGGGATTCGACAATCAAAATTGGTGCTAAACGCATGGTTGTGCCATTTCATTAAAGTATATTTTGTATCCCTTGAAATTTCAAGAATCTGAATGAAATTGTGCATTAGTTTATAAAAATCACTCACCATTTTATGGAAAGTTCTGTTTTGGGTGAAGATTTTATCGCTTCGGCGGATTTATCAACCAGTGTTAATACCACATGTAGCTCGCCCAAGATCGTAGAGGTTTGTACCATTCTTATATTCCTATAATATCCCTAAGACTTAATATTATTTCAGCTTCTATTTTCTTCTCTTCTTTTCTTTTTTTTGTGGTTTTATCCATCGTTTGATCTTCGTGTTACCTTC
Source organism: Aquatica leii (assembly GCA_035610365.1). Taxonomy (NCBI): domain Eukaryota; kingdom Metazoa; phylum Arthropoda; class Insecta; order Coleoptera; family Lampyridae; genus Aquatica; species Aquatica leii. Next base: position 82,768,696 of record CM069435.1, read on the forward strand.
TGCCACCAGTATTGTAGCGTACCGTCATTCTACAAGTACTATTGTTATCGAAGCATCAGCATTATTCAATTATTTACTACGTGTACCTGTTCGTATTTTGAAGTCCCGCTAAGAAAAGTATATTGGGTGTTCGTCTCCGGAAGATTCCTGTTTTCCTGTATTCAGGGCTCCGTCTGCATGGTGTTTGTGTGAATTATCATCGCTATCATCTGCATCATCGAGAAAGTTAACCCGATCCTTATCGTTATCACCTACTTTGGCTGAAACCTTACGTTACCGCTCGATCATCGACCTTCGTCATCGAAGAGGTATTATCACCGAATAGCAGGTCAGAAGTCATTGTTGTCTCGTCCAATTACATTTTGTGTACCCTAATATCATATTGTGTCCCCTATAAAATAATATTGTATCGTGGAGATCTGAATTTGTTGGTTATGAGATGAAGTTTACTTTGTAATTAAATATTTACCCTTCAGGTTTTAAGTATTGTGTGTATTATCCCGTTTCAACTGTGAACTTTAGTACATTCATTTAAATATATATATATATATATATATATATACGTAAGTGTTGAATTACGTGGCACCCACCATAGCTATGGCATAAAAGACACCCGGGTGTATAAATTCTTTAATAATATACAGCCATGGTCATAATTATAGAGCACCCTCTAAAATTTTTTAAAATATTTAAAATAAAAAATATTTCTACACAATTGAATAAAGCAGGCTACCTTATGGTTTTGTTACAATACTTGGCAGATGTTTTCGTTATTTTCGAACAACACTGACAGATTAAAACACATTAATCCATAGGATTGTAATATGTTATAAGTAACGCTCGTATAATACTGATAATTTAAAGTACATTAGTCCGTATTTGTTTGATCTTTTGATTGCTTTAATCCCTGTTATTAATAAAGTAATTATTGAAAATTAATTTAATTATCATTTTGTATATGTTCATCGTTACTATGGCAGTGAGAAAATTATTAAGTGAAGTGCAGCGTGCAAACATTGTGTTTTTAAGTGAACAAGGATTGAGTCAGGTGGCGATTGCGAAAAAAATGAAATGTTCTCGTAAAGGTGTTCAAGTAACACTAAGGAGGTTTGCTGAAACCAAAACACATATGAACCGACCAAGATCAGGACGAAAACGAACAACTTCTGTTCGTGAAGACCGATCATTAGTGAGAGAGTCTCTAAAAAACCGCAAATTAACATCTTCTCAACTGGCACAAAAGTTTAATATTGCACATAATAAGTTAATTTCAACGAAAACAATTAGAAGACGACTTGTGGAAGCTGGTTTACGTGGATGCAAAGCCCGGAAAAAGCCATGGCTCTCGGAAAAAAATACGAAACGTAGATTTGAGTGGGCTAAAAAATATAGGGATTGGAAACCTGAGGATTGGGCCAATGTTATTTGGTCTGATGAATTAAATATTGAGGTAAAGTTGAAAATAACTATTATTAAATAAAATAACAGCATTATAACTTTTAAAAGCACAATTAGACAGATATATTCTTGCACTTAATAAAATTTTACAAATCTAAATTTTTTTTTAAGCTTTTTGGCACCCCTGGGGCGCAATACGTAAGACGTCGGCCGGGAGAAGAGTATCTGTCAGATTGCTTAGTTCCTACTGTCAAATTTGGAGGCGGCAGTGTAATGGTCTGGGGGTGCATGGCTGCATCAGGTGTTGGAGAAGTGTTTATATGCAAAGGAAGAATGAATTCCAGCACGTACATATCAATGTTAAGCGAGGTTTTGGAATCATCTTTTCTTCAATTATTCGAGAACAAAGATCAGAATAAAATTTGGTTCCAACAAGATAACGCTCCTTGCCATACATCTAAGCAATCCAGGGCATGGTTTGACGAAAGTGGGCTTAAGATTCTGGATTGGCCACCCCAATCACCAGACCTCAATCCTATTGAGCATTTGTGGCCGATTTTAAAGAAAAAGATAGCCACACATGAATGCAAATCAAAAACAGAACTTGTTGAAAAAATTAAAGAAGAATGGAAAAATATTTTACCCAAAACGTGTAAATACTTAATAGACAGTATGCCTCGTAGGATCGCTGCAGTAATTAGAGCAAGAGGGGGAGCAACAAAATACTGATAAACTTTTTATACATCGATTTAAATATAGATGATATTTAGTTAGAAGTCGCCGTATCAATATTCTTTCTATAAAAGTTTAAATCTAGAGGGTGCTCCATAATTATGACCAAAGCTGTATGTCATTGTGGCATATCGATGTGTATGATGCAAATGGCACCAATTTGTATATAAATACATGTTTAAAATAGTAAATGACACCCAACATTGTTGTCATATAAATTAAATAGTAAAGGTGCCAGTTAGTAAATATTTCGTTTTTAATTAAACTGTATGTATATGATATTTCACTACTATAATGCTGCTTATATAGAGTAGGCTTTTAAAAAGAAAACAGCCCTGCTTTAGGACACTTTTGAGAGACAACTTTAATTGTCAAATTTGACATTGACACATCAACCCCCTGAACCCAGCAACCGTTAACTTAAGAATTTAAATAAGTGAAAGGGGTTGAACGAGCCCTCATTTAAAGCCTCTTGCAATTCTCTATGAGGATAGCATGGCCGAAAGTGGTTTTCTTTAATTTTTTGTATCCCCATGGAAAACAACCCTCTAGATTAAGTAAAGTGGGGGAAACTAGTTTCTTAAAAACGCTTTTACAGGTCGATTGTTGATTTTTAGTAAACAACTTGAAATGTCAAACTTGACATTGACACATCAACCCCTACTTCCCACAACCCCTAACTCAAAAATTTAAATAAGAAAAGGAAGTTGAATGACCTCTCATTTTAAGCGTTTTTAAATTCTCTATGCGACAGCATGCCCGAAAATAGTTTTATCCATTTTTTTTGTTTTAATTAAAAACAACCCTTTAGATTAACTAAGGTAGAAGACTAGGTCCTTAAAAAAACGCTCGGGCAGATCGATTCTTGATTTTTAGGAAACAACTTTAAATTTCAAATTTGACATAGACACATCAACACCAACACCCTAGCTCCAGCAACCCCTAACTCAAGAATTTAAATAGGGGAAGCAGGTTGAATGACCCCTCATTTAAAGCGTTTTTTAATTCACTATGCAACAGCATGGCTGAAAGTAGTTTTCTCCAATTTTTTTCGTCTGCTTTAAAAACAACCCTCTAGATTAACTAAGGTGGGGAGACTAGGTTTTTAACAAAACTCTCGGACAGAACGATTCTTGATTTTTAGGAAACAACTTTAAATTTCAAATTTGACATTGACACATCAACACCCTAGCTCCATCAACCCCTAACTCAAAAATTTAAATAGGGGAAGCAGGTTGAATGACCCCTCATTTAAATCGTCTTTTAATTTACTATCTAACAGCATGGCTGAAAGTAGTTTTCTCCATTTTTTTTCGTCTCCATTAAAAACAACCCTCTAGATTAACTAAGGTGGGGAGACTAGGTTTTTAACAAAACGCTCAGGCAGGTCAATTCTTGATTTTTAGGAGAAAACTTTAAATTTCAAACTTGACATTCATACACCAACCCTCTAGCTTCAGCAACCCCTAACTCAAGAGTTTAAATGGCGAAAGTGCGTCAAACGACCCCTCATTTAAAGTGTCTTTTAATTCTCTATAGCGACAGCATAGCCGAAAGTACTTTTATTAAATTTTTTTGTTCCCATGAAAAACAACCCTCTAGATTAACTAAGGTGGGGATGTTGTTTAGAAAAAATTCTAAAACACGCCATTTTTGAATTTTTGAACGGCACGTTTGGGTGTCAAATTTGACTTTGTTAGGTCAACCCCCTAGCCCCAAGAACTCCCAACAAAAACAAAAATTATAGTGGTCAAGAAACCCTCATTTTAATAGTCTCTTGATTCTCTACGTGTGTGCATGATTGTTTTTAGATTTATAAAAATTTAAAACATCAAAATTCAACGCCAAAAGAAATTTTTATTAGTTCAAAAATGCTCAAATTGTGGGCCACCAACTTCCAGACAATACTACAAATTCTGCTGTAAACGTTTCCTTACATTTGAAGGATCTGTAGCGTAATTTGGCGGCATTCTTCAATATTGCGTCGACGCAATTCTTCTAGAGACCCTAGTTCCGTTGCGTAAATTTTACTTTCTTTTTACTGTCGTATAGAAACTTGAAGAACGCTTAAAATTAGGAGTTGCTCGACCCATTATCCATATCTAAATTCTTGAGTTAGGGGTTGCTGGAGCTAGGGGGTATATCTGTCAATGTCAAGTTTGACATCAAATAAAAAATTAAAAATACAAAAACATGAATATAATCAATTACGAAAGTTTTTGATCCGTTAATAAATAATCCTGTGTTTTGCGTTTCTTTTCGGTTAATACATTTTAGAAGGGCAGTTTATGGTGTATTGATTTTTATACTCATCAATGGGTATCTTGCTAAGTAGTTTATTAAAATAATTATAATTTTAAAATTGTAGGTTTAATATAAATCTTCATCAATTTTTTGTCGTAAGAAACGTTAGATGTAGTGTTCGTTTTGTTTTCTAATGTTTTGTACGTACAAAATTACCAGAAAAGATCAAGGTAAATTCTGAAAAAAAGTAAAGGTAAAAGTCAGAAAGTTTTAAAATACAAAACTAAAAATACATTTAATATTAAATTTGTGTTTACATTTATCAATAATGCAGCAAATTTTCTTTGTGGACAATGTTTACGTCTAGCAACTTTAAAGAAGTAACTACTTTTTAGGATGCGGCTGTTAATTTCTAAATTTCTACAACTTGTCTCTGATGTTTTCTATTTTGGTATTTAATAAAGAATCTTTGTTCATTTACATTAACAATTTATAAAATGCTCAAGAAAAGTCGAATATAACTGTAAATAATATACATTTGGTTAGGTTTTCCAATATGGTAGTATCATTGTATAATAAAAATATAATTTTGATTGTTATATTTAAAGTTATTTTTAACATTGAAACAAAAATGTTAAATTTCAAGAATTTTCAAAAAATAATATTTTTTGTTTACAACGCTTATATACCAATTTAATAACAAAAAACAACAAAAAAGATGAACCACAATCATGATACTAGGGTTAGAGCAAAGGAACCGTATAACAAAAACTAAAATAAAAAAATGAGTCAGAATTTAATACAATTTATAGAATCTCGCATCTTTAATCAGATATCCATGCAGCTAAAAAATATTATAACAGTGAAACAATTAGGAAACAAAATTAAAAATTGGCTGTTTCAAGAAAGAACTGGAATTATAAAATCTCGAAGTACTTAAGCTAGTGTCTAGTTCTAGGGACATTGTTATGAATTTGGCTAGCCACCTGTGCTCCTAACCAACAACTACTATAATACCAAAGTTGTATATTTAAGATGAAAAGAACAGGAAAAAAATTAAACAATTTCGACTATAAACTAAGTGAAAATAACTATTAAACCTCAAAATAAATTTAATGAAATGACACATTTCAAAAGACAATTTTTTACAGTTCTACATATTACGATCTTTTATTTATTTTTTTATTTATTTAATCATATGCAACAGCACCACAGTTAGCGTAACAACAGTTTAAGTTACAGAAAGTAAGTAGTAAAAGACGTTTATTATGCTACAGAAACAGAAAAAACTCAATTAGACTCAATCTTGCAGAAAATACACATTAGAAGCAAAAAAACAGTTGTTTGAACGGATGAATCAACAACTAATAAAAAATATTGGAAAAAAAAACTATAAAATATGGAAATGATAGTATTAAGATTTAGGGTTGTTTTTAATTGCAATAAAAACTGCATATTACTTATGAAAAACTAATTAAAACAAATATTTAACATTTAATATTAATTAATTTTCGTAAAATTATTTTTTTTAATATTGAAATTATTTTGATACATACAATATAAAAACTATCTAAAATATTTTAATTGATTATTTTGTTAATAAATATCAAATAGTAGAGTGCCTAAAGTTAAATAATTAAATAACAACATAACTGACAACAAAAAGCATTATCAAGTTGTTATTATATCAAAATGAGTTACGCAAGTTATATTTTAGTACATGTATTTCGTTGCGATATCGCACTGTTCAACAATGTTGCCGCTAAAAATGGTGCCACAATCTACAACAATTATTGAGGTGCCATATAGTTAATACGTCAAAATTATATACACTTGTATATCGCACAACGCCATCTGTGTTATTATGAATGAACCAAACTGTATAAATCTGACCACCAATTGACAAAATGACTCCCGAGCAATTTTTTGCGTACGAGCTTAAAAAGTGTTGATAAGCTTTAGAAAAATTTTACATGCAAAAGTACTGTGGCTCCCAAACTTGGGTGCCTCTTTGTATTTTTGGGTGCCACAATAACAATGAATACCCAATTATGGTGCCACAATGACAAATTTTATGTATATATATATATATATATATATATATATATATATATTCACTTACGTTAATATCCGATTTTGTATAGATTCGACAGCAATCGATTAATCACATGTAATTATCATTCATTAAAAATTAAGGTTATGTGGCATAGTACGTTTTAACTACTATATAAAATACCTACTGTGTAAGGGGAAAAAGAAACAAGAACTACCCAAAATTACTTTTTTTAATTTTTGTGTGACTAATATACAGAATACAACAAACATTGGGTAGACCTAAAAGAAACGTTTCGTTTAGCCATCGCCCTTGAATCAATAGTAGTTCCCTTTTGGCTTATGTCTGTAACAATTTATATATATATATATATCAGTTATTAAAGTAGCTTGTTTCAAACCCCCATTTAATTCATTTATTCATTATAACTTGTGTAATTCAGTTGTCTAAATACCCTCACCATTATCACATTGACTTAATCATTTTATTTTGTGTAATTAAAGTAAAGTATCATCCCCATTACCATCACCCTTGCCACCCATATTTACCTATTACATATCGTTATTTGTTTACTTGCATGTTGATTGTTTATAAATATAGAAGCGGACTTGTTGGGATTATTGTGTTTTTTTTGTTGTTATATTTGTATTTCAGCCAGTAGCGTACCGATTCTCAACTTTAGTGTTGCTTTTAGAGCGAGAGCGACTATAGCTCCTATTTAATTTGTTGATATTTATACAGTGAGTATCATCGTTCTTGGCGCCCTTTTAGTCACCTTTTGTCGACATTGTATGGTTTGTGGATTCTTTGACCCACGACCCAGAACTAGTCCGGGATCAACAAATTTAGTTACATACGATATTGAGACTGTATGCTTCGGGTTTAGTGGCGTGTATGAATGTGTGTATATATGTATGTAACAAATTTTGTAAATATGTAAATTATGCAAATTATTTTTACAGTTTCTTCTAGAGATAATTCTTTCTAACAATTTATTCAAATAAAAATTTTTGTAACATTAACAGTTTATTAGATATTTGATTTATAATTTAAAGTAAATTCGAATCCTGCCTACGACAATTTTTTTAGAAAAAAATTACATTTCTTGAAGCGAAACCGATTTGACCCTTTAATTTTGTTGTGACAATTCACGCGTTTATGAAGAGTCGTTTTGAAAGTTTTTAATTAATTTAATTAATGAGTGTTATTTCTTTAAAAAATAAGAGTGGTATAAACAAATTTTATATAGACTATAATACAACATTAATATAAAACAAAACAGTGTGCAGTTTATTTAAAATGAGAGTTTCAGAAACCTTTTACTTTTTGATCAATAAATAAAAATTGATTAGCAAAGAAGTTTAATTTCTTCCATCCGCTTGTGTAGATTACTATTTGATACATAAATAATAAACATTTAATCAAATGCAGAACTATATTTTTTTAAAAACCAAAAAAAACTATAATTTTCTTGGATTACTAAAAGCTACAATTAAACGCACAAAATCAATTTTGTAATCATCACTAATTTACAAGCACAAACTAAAACATTTATATAACGTGATTATAAGTGATTAATTTTGCTGTAACAACATGATAGCCAATCATGTTTGTTTTACGAAAGTTTGTCTAATTAATAAATAAATTGGCAAGACAATTAATTAAATTTATATGTAGCAATTGATTTGAACTCCACTTGAGGAACGTTATATGTCACAAGCATCTAATTATTATTTAACACGCTTTATCTATTACAAGCTTTATGTTTAGAACCTATAGCTAAAGAGTAATACTCTTTGGCATAACATCTTTTTGGATTTCGTATACAATAACATATGTATAAAAAGCATGCTTGAGAAATTAAAGTAGACTCAAATTTATTTTATAAGAATCATTTAAACACGTCCGCTTCTCAACTTTATTTTGCATACAGACGCAACAGTTGCTGTAATCGAAAGGGATGAACTTGATATATTTTCTTTCTCTGTCAACATATCGCTTTAGATACTTGATACGTGACAGCGAGCAAAGTGCTTTTTTATCGTCAATGGGTACGCGATGTTTGCTCGTATTAATACTTTCTGATAGAAAAAAAATTATTTGTGTACTTTTGTCGGAAAAAGTGTATTTAAAACAACAACAAAAAATTGAAAACGAACAAAGTTTTACTAATTCACAGAACATACGTTATTTTTATAGTAGAACGCGTAAACAGACAATTTTAAAAAGAATTTTTTTAAGTGGTATAACTGTAAAATAGCAAATTCAGGACATTTATTTGCTTTTAGAGAAGCCTAGTCACGTAAAGCTGCTCTCATCACTTTATAACACACGTCTTGGGCATAAATTTGAGATTTACACAAGCTTCCGCAACCTTTATATGTGTATATACAATTTGATCATAGGATTTCATATCTAAAACATCTTTCAACGAATGTTTACTTACAAACTGTTTGGGGACAGTCATGATGTTTTAAGCAACTTATTTAGTGCTTTCAAAAATACTCCGAAGCTTCAAGTTAAAGTCTGTATATTTCTTCTGAACTAGGATGTTATATGTTTAATTTAGTACACTAAAAATACTTAAAAATTTTGTTAATCAAATAATTCACGTTGAACTTAATTACGTTTGAAAAAAGATCTGCAGTTAGATGTTTTTATTATTTAACTTTACATTTGTAATATAGATGTGAATCAATAATGTTAATCTAGTGAAGTATTTTATATAGTGTATTATAATCAATTATAATTCTAATCGATGCTCTTAGTTTGTCCAAAACTGCTGTTATTTGCTGTTATATTCTTATATACTTATTACTATTACAATGAATTTGCAAAGTGCAACTTGTTCGTTCAAAATGTACCTGTCGTTTTTGTACTTAGAATTATACGGTACCAGAAAAGGCCTAAAACGGATGGCGACAAAATTAGGAAAGTTAAATTAACACTTTTGCTTTGTTTGGAAAAGATCCATTTAAATAATTTAAAATAAATTCATCATACTTCTTCAAATGCTTTTTGATACAGTATACAAATTATATTTATCGAACCTAGTTAAATGTTTATGAGGTGCGTAACATTGATAAACGTGACATGTAGTATATTCTAATACACTTATACTATTTATACAAATTTTGTCCTTTTGTTATATTTTGTAACTTACTTTACCATAATAATTTCAATATTGTAATAGTTAGCTTATGTAAATGTAGTATATTAAGTCAACATTGGCAACAATGTATTGGTTGTCGATGTTTTGCCATTTTTATAAAGATACACGTTTTCTTTAGTTGAATATGTTACATTGTGTTATTAGCCGAATAAAATCATTGTTAAGTTGTTTTCGTGAATGAGTACACCGCAAATTGGCGACGAGTATAAATAGTTATTTACATACTAAGTGCGGGAAAGTTATGTTCCCGAATGAACGCAAGCTCGTGCTGCCTTGAGTGAATTCGGGAACAATCTTCCCGCAAGAAGTTTGTACAATATTTTTTGTACGAATACTATTAAACTTGTCTAATTTGTATTTTTATTCATGTATTAATTCCAGAACATAAATATGTATAAACAAAATTTATATGAGTATTAAATCAAAACACCATAAAAATGAAATTTGAGAGTTGGCAAGTTTTTTGTTTTGTTGATTTACGTAATTATTCAATTAAAACTTTTGTCATAACGTGAACAGCGCGTGATTTCTGTCATATATTGTCATTAACTTAAGGGTATAACTTAAATAACTTAAAAATTAAATAAAATAACTTAAATTATGAGTAATACTCAAAATTTGTCAATTGGGCCCAAACAAAAAAAATTTCCAATTTTACTGAAAATGTTTTATTGGCATATTTTCAAACGTATCCTAATAAAAAGTCTTTGTGGGCTACGTATTCAATGTTAAAGGCATGCTTAATTTTACACGACAACGTCAATATTTCCAATTATTCAAAACTAATTGCCTTTTTGAAACAAGAAACGGAGCACTATCAGCCAAAAAATCTAAGGTTTTAGAAGAGGAGCAAATTGCTAAATTTATAAATGATGCACCCAACAATGATTTTCTTTTAATGAAGGTATAGATACAATACTCATATTATTTACATATTTTTAAATTTTAAAATGTTAGGTTGTTTTAATAATGGGTGTAGCTGGAGCTTGTCGTCGCGAAGAGCTATGTAAAATGGCATTGAAAGATATCGAATTTAAAATTGATATGATATCAGTAACGATACCAGATACCAAAACCTATACCACCAGACGATTCGTAATTGTAGATCCTAAACGGATTTCTTTGCTGAAAGAATATAAAAATATTAGAGCTAAGTGTAACCAAAACCAGGATAGGTTCTTTTTTACTTACCATAATGGTAAATGTATAAATTCCCCAGTTGGCATAAATACATTTGGGAAAATTCCATCACTAATCGCATCATACCTTAAGCTTGAGAATTCAAAAGAGTATACTGGCCACTGCTTTCGTAGAACCTCGGCCACTATGTTGGCAAATCACGGAGGTGATTTGGTGACTCTGAAGAGGTATGGACTTTGGAAATCTTCGACTGTAGCTGAAGGGTACATTGAAGAATCTGTCAGTAGTCGCATAGCTATAGCGCAAAAATTGACTGCGGGTACATCCAGTACAGGTTCAGGCAGTTCCTTTGAAATTCCTGTCATCAATGTAAACATGCCTCCTGCTTCTGCTACAGTAACGCAGTCCTTGAACATGAAGGAGATTGTTCCAGGAGTCCAAATATCCAATAGCGGAACTTTAAATATAAATAGTATAAATGTTACCATTTGTAATTCAAGCAATCATCGGTGAAATAATTGTTTCATTTTATGTAATTATAATTACTCTAGCTCTGTTATTTTGTTACAGATTATTAAATATTCCGTTTCTTTGTTCTTAACTTGTTCAAAACATATGAAAATAATAATCTTCTAATATTATTACATTTATTTAAATACTTACATTTTCTGATACGATAATTAAAGGTGATGTTAATCAACTTAACCATTCTACAAACACAATTATTTATCAATTACTTCACTTTGTTTAAATAAATATCTTCATTTATTACACAAAACATATGTTTATCACCCATAATTAATTGGTGTTGCCAACCACAAACAACCTTGCCAACTTCATTTATTAAATGCACTAACCTTATTATTTAGATATCAAATATTATTACAATTTCGCCACTTTATCTTAGTATTTTTGCGGGAAGTACACTCCAACAAATCATATTTTCTTATTTTGAATATGGTTTTTAAATTAATACTGTAGAAATGCCAGTGTTTTTTTTCCATTTTCCCGCACGCTGTTTGACGTTTGGGTGCGGGAAATAAATGTCATTCGGGATTCAGATGTTCCCAATTATGCGTAGAAGGCGGTAAATGGCATCGAACAGTATATGAGTACAAAAAAGTTTATTCCCATTGTCGGGAACAGTTTCGAAAATTTACAAGAAGAGGAAGCACGTTATTATATATATAATTATCATTCAGTCCCAATTATTCTAACATCAGTATATGAACAAGTTTATAACATTTTAAAGAACGTAATGTATCCACGGAAGCCCAGCGATGGTACTTACGAAAAACTAACAAAATTATTAGGAAAACCATTTCAACCAAAAAGGTCGCTGTATCGTAAGCGTATTGCTTTTGATTCCGAAAGATAAAGGGAAGAAAATACAAATGATTGGTATGCTAAAGTAAAAACGTTAGCAAGTGAATGCGAATTCGATACATCTTTCAACGAACGAGTACTTGACAAGTTTGTAACTATGTGAAGAAACTCATAAGAGTTCATTAGAAGACATGTTAGACCTAGCTTTGACAAAGGAAACAGCACTAAAAGAGAATGAACAAGCTACTATAAATAATTATAAGATTACAATTAGTAGGTTTTTAAAGAATGTGAATCATCCTTTACCTAGGATTGACGAAATTTTTATGGAATTGCAAGGTGGAAAGAGATACACTAAACTAGATTTCTTAGCGCATGCAACCAGTTAGAAGTAACTTTAGAAACTGGTTATCTGTTAGTTTGGAGCACAACTTTTGGTATTTACCGTGTTAAGAGGTTCCCTTATAGAACCAAACCAGCATGCTCTATTTTTCAAAATATTGTAGAGAGGGTGTTACAAGGTTGTTGGGGAACTGTTAATTATTTAGATGATGTGGTGGTAACAAGGAAAGATGAAAAGGAACATTGGTGTAATCTAGAGGAAGTTTTAAAAAAGTTAGACCGTGCAGGGTTTAGATTGAATTTTTCAAAATGTGAATTTTTTAAGGAATGTATATATTACTTAGGATATAAGATTACTAAAAGTGGTTTAAAAAGGGATGAAACGAAAATTGAGACGATTGTAGACGCCCCGCGTCCGCAGAATGTAACTCAACTGCCAGCATTTATAGGAATGCTTAATTATTATTCCAAATTTTTTCATAATTTTTCTCAAAAACTGGAGCCACTGTACAGATTATTACGCAAAGAGGTTAAATTTGCGTGGTCAATTAAATGTCAGAAATCTTTTAAATTATTAAAGTACGAAATGATATCCGATAAAATTCTGGTTCATTATGATGCACATAAACCATTATTATTAGCCTGATAGTAGTAATTATGGAATAAAGGCGGTGTTACTACATCGTATGGAAGATGGTACAGAAAAACCTATTATTTTCGTGTCGCGACTATTGACGAAATCAGGGAGAAACTATTCAATGATATGTAAGGAGGCTTTGAGTATATATTGAGAAGTAAAAAAATTATACCAGTATTTAGCAGAATGCAAATTTAGAATACTATCAGACCACAAACCATTAAAAGCGTTGTTTGGGGAACAAAGGAATCTACCTCAAATGGCTGCTGGATGTTCACAAAAATAGTCGATATTTTTGTCCGGTTTTGATTATGAATTTAAATATGTTAAAGGCGCAAAAAATGTAAAAACGGATATGTTATCCAGGTTGACATTGAACTCTGATCATTTCAAATCGAATTAAGCGACATTGGATTATTTAAATTTTGTTGAACAATTAGCGGCAATAGATATTCTCAAAATAAGGTCGGAGACTAGACGTGATAAAATGCCAAAGAAATTTCTAAATTTTATTAAGTACGGGTTTCTTAGACTGTTAGATGATGAAAGTTTAAAGCCGTATTTATTGAGCGAAGGGGAATTATCCGTAGATAATGAAGTAGTGTTGTGGGGACACCGAGTAGTAACACCAAGCAGTTTGCGCGAATAGTTATTAAATTAATTGCATAGTATGCATGAGGGGATAGATGTTAGATAACAAGATAGAAAGCAAAGTAAATAGATGTAGCATTTGTTTAAGTATTAGAGCAAAACCTAATAAAGCAAAAATAATTTCTTGTGTTGAAGGTAGCTATTGTTATAAACGCATACATGCTGATTTCTTAAGGCCATTCAAGGGTCGAATAATCTTGTTAATAATAGACAGTTCTTCTAAATGGTTAGATGCTTTTATAATGAGGAGTACTGACACTAATACTACGATTGAGAAGTTTAGAGAATGAATTGCAAGATTCGGATTGCCACAGGTTGTAGTAACTGACGATGGATCTCAGTTAGTTTCAGATTCATTTTCAAAATTTTTAACAAACAACGAGATTGGACATTTAACATCGCCACCTTTCCACTCAGCAACAAACGGCTTAGCCGAGAATGATGTGAAAATTTTCAAAAATAGTATAAGTGAAGCATTGTTGGATGATACCAATGCCGATGTGTCTTTTGAAACAATAGTAAACTGGTATTTATTCAGCTATAGAAATTCAGTACACATCGCAACGGGTGTCACACCATCCAGTTTAATGTTCAATTATAAAGTCAGAACAAGATTAGATATATTAGGTAGAAAAAATAATATAAGGTTAAAGCTAACGGAGAAAGTTGAAAAAGAAGTGAAATAGTGTGGGCGAGTTAGTGTATTGTAGAGACTATCTTAATACAAACCAAAAGAAATCGGTTGAGTGTGAAATTGATGAAATTTTGGTAGATAGAATATAACGTGTAAAGTGGTAGGGGAAGAATTAGTCTGGAAGAGGCATGTAAACCAGATTATAAAAGTAGGAGCAAATGTTCAACAAAGTAAAAATTGGTAATAGAAACAAGCGAGACTCAGCGAGGCAACGAAGAAAAATAACAAGAAACGCCTAAATGCATTATTAAACCACCGGTTAGACTCAACTTATGAGGGGGCATATTGTAGTATATTAAGTCAACATTGGCAACAATGTATTGATTGTCAATGTTTCGCCATTTTTAGGAGTATATACACGTTTTCTTAAGCTGAATATGTTGCATTGTTTTAGTAGCCGAAATAAATCATTTTTACGTTGTTGTCGTGTATGAGTACACCACAATAAATGTAAGAAAATAACTCGGTCTCGATAACTAATTATTTCTTTAATTCAATTTACGCTAAAGTAGCTTTCCGTCTTACCTGCATAGTTCTAGGATTTAGTTGAATATTGTACATATTGTTTCTGTTTGTGTCATTCTCTTTTGTTTGAAATGTCCTTTACTTTAAGTAAGAATAAGATTCTAGTTACCTAGCATCGTTAGGGGCTAACTACATGACCTCGGTGCCTGGTACAACTTTTGTTTTGTCACTGTTAATTAGTTTTTAAGTTTAAAAAAAATCGTATGAGAGTTCAGTTCAATTAATAGATAGCGCACTTGCTAATATCTACGTTTTAATTAACTAAAGATAAGGTGCAACAGCACACCCAATCGTTATTTTAATTTTTGCATAAACATAATGTTCTTTCGAGACTAAGATTAATAAGTAAAATTATACGCGTAGTTAAATTCATTTTTGTCTTTTGCGCGTTGTGTAATGCAATCATTTTAACCGTTCATCGTCTCGAGCTATTCACCGCCATTTGAGTGTGAAACCCAGGATTTGAACATTTCTCGAGACGATGTACATTCGATATTTCTACAAATCAACCAGTCGTCTTTAAATCAAGGATCGACGCCATTTAGTAAGTGCATTTTCCTTAATCTTTGTTGCATTGTTACCCCTTGCCTTATTGTGCGTGGCATCGTCATGGATGATTTGAAATTGTAGGGAAGCTTATTAAAATCGCGTTTATCTAGTTTCTATTATTAATTTAAATCAAGGGTAAACGATTTTACTGCAACAATATCCTGTTTAGTCTTTAATCGAATAATTGATTGCATTCCCACAAAATTCTTTAATGTAGCGCAGTTAAATATACCTGCGAACTTTCGTTTGGCTGATCCAAGACTTACATTACAAGCAACATTGACGTTCTTTTAGGTGCTGATATATTTTAGAACTTACTTTGTGTCGGACAACACAAATTAGGCAAACATTAACCTATCTTACAAAAAACAAAATTAGATTGGATAATCGATGGTCAAATTACTCAAGATGATAAAGTTGCATTATTGTTAGCATGCGTGCACACTTTACAAGATGATCAAACCCGAGAACAATTACAAAAGTTCTGGGAAATCAAAAAATGTAAAAATAATTATAGCCCATACTCAACAGACAAGCAATCTTGCGAAAGTCATTTCTTATATACTACTATTCGAGATCATTTCGGACGTTTTATAGTAAACATTCCCTATAAAAACAATATTACTTTTCTTGGTGAATCCCGCTTTTTAGCGTTAAAACGATTTTATTCGTTAGAACAAAAACTGTTGGTCAATTCATCATTAAAACAGGAATATACAAAATTTCTGGTAGAGTATGAAGCTTTTGGTCAGATGACTGCTATTGACAAATCCTATTTGCACAATAGTTTAAAATTTTATTTGCCACATCACGCCGTTATCAAGGCAACTAGCTCAACTACCAAACCTCATGTTGTTTTTTATGGTTCTGCAAAACCACATCAATGTTATTATTAAACGACACTCAAGACAACGGCTATGTAATACAGAGGGTAAATTTAATGCTATTATGTGCAGAGTTTAGATGTTGAAAGAACTGATTTAATTTATCTTTGCCATGAGGCCATACAACAAACGTATATTTTAGTTTCAAAATATTCTATGTAAATATTGGCTATAACTGGAGAGAGCGGTGAACCCATGGACGCTCTTTTTACTTGTTTAAACAAGTTGTCGTTATAACTGAAATAAGTGTTTTTAAGGGAGAGTTTGATGAGCAGAACTTCTTCTCTCTTTGAGCAAAAACAACACTTCGTCGACCGGGACTTTGGTAAAAATAGATACTACGTCAAAACTGACTAGGATATCTTTTTTTGTTATTCGCAAGTTCTTAATTTTCCCTACAAAATTTGTAGATTCTTTAATGTCAGTCAGTCAGGCGCTAATGGAAAGATATGGTCCGTTAATCGCGCTAAACGCTATTGATATAAATATCGTCACTTACACGTTTTCTTTCAGCGACTTTTATCACTCTGAAGATGCAAGTTGCAATGTCTAGCAAAACGTCAGTTTGTTTGTGTTCACGAACGACAATACGACATAGGCCAAGTTCTACTTCTTGTTTTAGCTTTGAAGAAGAGACTAGGACTAAGCCTAAGTCTGGGTGTTTAACTACGACGCGGTCTAAGCCGAAAGTCGCTTATAATCATAAACATAACAATTGCGTTATAACTAAAACTATAGTAATTTTAGAATAATAAACTATCTTTGCTGCAAAGAAATTTTAGACAAGGTATTGTAATTCTGCTGTAAAATTACTAGTAATGCTAGTAGGTATTTATAATTATAAAGGTCATCTTTTCCAAATTATTTTGTGGCATTCTAAACGGGTTTACAAAAAGCACCTTTTGGTAAATTTCGTAGAATCAAGTACGTGTTTATTAATTTTCTTATTTTTTCTTTTTGCATAATGCTTTCTAAGCATAGAAAAGCAAAAAATAAGTTTGTAAATAATTTTCTTTAACACTCCTAAATTCGATATTTGCTTAGTTGGCTGTTCAACGTTTACAGAAAATAATTCAAAGAAATTTCAACGGTCATCACTAATAAGAAACATAACTTAAAGAAATGATTTTATTTACGTAACTATGGTCAATAATTAATCAACAACACATTTTAAAAAATATATAAGTATATATGTATATATTTGCAAAAAACAGTTTCTAAAATTTATTTAAATATTATTAAATAGTAATCCAAAGAAAATGCTTTTGTGCACTTTGAAGAAGTTTTTTTTCATTAATTCATACTAGTCGGTAAAAAGAAAAACATTACAATATATAGTGGATGTTTTGTTGAAGTGATTAAATAAATAGAAATAAAAATGCTGTTGAAATTTCTGTAAGCCATATTTTAAAAAAAAATGTCTTCATAGAGTTTCTTTATTGAAAAATTCCAACTAAACCTATTTGTCGGTATATTTAATACCAATTTTTTAATACAACTTGGTAGAGTAAATCTTAATTGTGTGTTTTTTTTTTCAGATGCTATCAGAAAACGACATCCTAATGTAACGGATATATTTGGCAAAATTTAGAACATTTATGTAGTACCTATGTAATATGTGATGATAGTAATATAATAAGTAATTTTAAGATACAATTTGTTTATGTATTTATTCTTTAAAGATGTTTAAAATGTATACAGATTTTATATTTATATTTTATTCATCATTTATAATTTTATTTTGTTAGTGTCATTTTTATAAATAAACGTGTTTTTACAAAATATCTGCAGTGTTTCAATACGGTTTAGTAAAATTGTACAATGCGTAGCAATAAAAACCCAGATTAAATATCATTTGCAAACGTACACATATGTAGTAGGTATATATTTTACAAATATCTCACAAATAATAGTGAGATACATCTAGAACAGATTAAAAATATATATTTCCCATATATTGGTAACAAATAATGACACGATATTTACATTTAATGTCTGCCATATATTAAAAACATATATTTAGAAGACTTTTATAACTAATATTTGGAAAATATTTATTTTATACAAATTATTGATATAACATTACAATAAATAGCCAATATAAAATAGTGTGACAATTAAATATTTACTATAGTTTGTGCTACTAAGGAAGCGTTATTTTAATTTTTGCATAAACAAAGTGAACTAATCAAAACTAATAAACAAGTATGCACAAATTGTAGTCACACATATTGTAAACTAATAAATTTAAATTTTAATTCTAAAAGGTAATATTATTTATAAGTAAATAAATTATCAAGATAAATATGGTTAAAATTTATTATTAAACAACCAAAGGAATTCCAAAAATTTAAACAACGTGCCCCTAAATTGTGGAATGTTGTATGTCGCAGTGTCGTTATGACGTATGAGAATGCTCGAAGGCAGGAATGTTCGTTAAAGCACTACAAAGACTTTTTAGCTTGAAACGAAATCTCAGTTATGAGAAAAAATAGAAGCATTATTGCGCTGTAAAGCACGTTCCTTTTTTTAAATAACGTGTTGCTCATTACTGTAATGTTCAGCAGTTATATATGCATTCAACATGGAATTTCTAATTATAAAAATCGTATAAAAACGAGAGATTTTAATTAGCTTAAATTTTGACGGTGTTACATAAAAGATTAAAGCGAGCGATTAAGAGACTTATACAATATCAAAAATCTGGAAGTACGCATTAGCGATAAGGGTGTATAGCACCTTAAGCAAGTGACAAATTTCCCACACTTTATAAGAGGAATATTTGAAAAGCTTTTCAAGTTTGTAAGTGCTACATGAAAATATCTATAGTAACAGCTTTTCTGTTTGAGACAGTAATGTATAATGAAAATATTTTGCAATTGTTTTCTAACAACGTCTCTTAGGCGTTTCAATGTTATTTCTTTTATTCATTCAGATTTATCGTCGGTTAATTATATATTAAATTTCAATTCCAAAATTTTAAATTAAATTGGCGAATAATTTTATTGCAGGTTTAATAGAAGCCGTAAATGAGGCGAATGAAGATCCCTTAATTAGCGATCGGTCGCAGGTGACGCTGTAATACCACATTACACCAGTTTTGCCTATAAACACAACCCTCGTTGATCTATTGTAGTTTATAGCATACTATTAAGTGGGTTTGTTTTATTTATAGTGGTAAAAACAAGCACCCGAGCGTTACGTAACATCATGTTTCTTAATTTAAACATTTTCAATCATAATTGTACAGTTTGGACCTTTATATAAAAATATGTAAAAAAAGACACATCTATATTTTCAATAATGAAATATTTTTGCAAAGAAATTGTACAACTAAAACGAAAGTTTATAACTTTTAATGCTAACGGCTATATATTTTATACGTTAAAATTCTTGTCAACCATCTCATGAAATCAAAAACTTTACTTTCTAAAGAATTATTTGAAATTTTTATATTACATTTTTAATCAAATATTTTTATAAATTTCAAGTCTTAGGTAAGGGTTTTTAAAACCGTAATAACACGTTTTCAGTATTATTAACTTTCAATTACAAAGTTACTTTATACAAACCAAATTTTTAACAAGTTTTAATAATTAAAAAAACGTTAACTCTTTTTTTATTTGCAATTTTAATTACGCGTGCAAGTAAAAAAAGACGTTTTTTTGTGATTAAAAACTTTTGCTAAAATACAGTTTTTTTAAACATTACATTCAATAAAATGTCACAAAGGATACGCCTAAGAAGTTTTAATTAGCATTTTAATTATTTTTCTCTAAAATAATATTTAAACAAGCAGTTACATTATTAGAAGACTAAATTTTAAATCAAAAGTTGGATTTAAATGCAGAATCACAAAGAACGTAAGTCTTCAATTAGTTTCAACTTTGAATTGCAGATACTAAGAAATTGTATTTCACATAGAAATATTATTTAATTAGTACTTGGTTTGAATAAGAAATGTGTGTTTTGTTTGTAGTAAATTTATTACAATATACTTAACTGTAAATTTTATTAGTTTAAAAATACAACTTTTTAGTACAAAAATACATTAAATAAGATCATATTTTCATATTTAATAATGTCATTAGTAATTTGCATTATATACATAATTGTATTATTGAATCTATTAAAACTCAAACATTTAGAACAAAATAAAACAGTAATCTATTAATGCAATTCATAATTTATTGAGTTTTTAAAACAAATTACTAATAATAATTAAAATGACAATAATTAAATGTACATTTTTTATAAATTTTTTTTAAATTGTAGAACTAAAAAATAATGATAAGAAATTAAAACCAAACTTTAAAAAAAGTAAAACAAAAGCAATAACAATTAGAAATAGAATAAAACACAAGTTTACCAATGTTGTTTCTAAATAATATAACAAAATTAAACTAAAAGAAATGGCATTTTCTTACTTTCCTGAAGCGGCAGATCGAAGAGTTTGGTCGCAGTTACTGCCAGTTCCAAACCACGGTAAAAAAGGAGAGTTGGTGGATCAGGTTCGTAGCCCACGGTAAAAAAACAATAATACTTATAGTACTGATAGTATGGCTCGAAACGAGATGGTACTACAATCATAACGCACGCGAGAAACCGGAAAATTAGTTGGAAAAATATTATACGAAGAGCAACATAGAGCATAAAGTCACTCAATAACCAAGATCAAGAGTTGATAGAATAACTAAAAAAAAATAAATATATATACACTATACGTATATGTGCCCTCGAAAAAATAAAAAAGAAAAAAAAGGTTAAAAAGATTGGAGTGGAAAAAGCACAAAAAGCCACCGATGGAGTAAGTTTTCTTATAGATAATTGAAGAATAAGCCTACTATTTTGAAACAATTGTGAAAATAAAACTGAAAACAAAAAAATTATAAAATTAACATCATCTCTATCTATCGTCCGGTAGACTGTAAATCGAAAAAAATATAGAGAAAGTTTCTACGACAATTTACAGAATAATTATAGCAAATGTTAATGCACGTTTACCAAAGATTATACCGCGTATAAAACAAAGATTCTACAAAGAACAAACTTACAACAATGAAGAATTAATGGTAAACCTCTAATTAGTAACTTACTAACATGTGTTACTATGTTAGGTACTGGTGAGTACTGTCAACCTAATAACTTCTGAAGATAGCCTGGAAAGAACTGGGATCCTAATAAAGCAGTGGAAACTAGAGTATTCAAAACAAAACAAATCCCAAACAAGGCTTCTTGGTTTAGAGCACAAAGAGAAGAAGTTAGAAAATTAACAGAAACAAATAAAATGTACAAAAACATGCGAATTAATTATTTAACAGAACTGTATACGGTAGATGCCAAACCACGTAACTATTCCTAACAACGTAATAATAAATGAAAGTACCACAGTTACAGAAGAAAAAGTAACTTATACAAAAAAAATTAGAAATCTCTCGGTCAAGACAAAATTTCGAACAAATTGCTGAAATATAGAAGCAAAAACTTGACAACAGAAATAACAAAATTGATTCAGAAAATATTTTTAAAACTCAGAGATCTAAACAAGTGGAAAATAAACTTCCTGAGTACAATACAGAAACATGAAACCAATCTAACAACTATCAAAATTAATCACCACACGACACTATCCAAAGAGCAACAAGGTTTTAAAACAGAGAGATCTTGCACGAATTTCGTTTTTATTATGAGAGAAGTCTTTAAAGAACCAATCAAATACATTAATCGCTCATTTTTATGCTTCATTGATCTACAAAAAATATTTGACAAGGTTCAGCTAAAGGATGTCATACACAATTGCAAATTACAACAAATCTAGTAAAGACGATCACAATTATCTATTCTGAAAACATCATGCAAATACGACTACATGGAAAGCTTACTGGCAAACTATCAGAAACAATGGAATTCGACAAAAAGATTTGTTAAACTAGTTATTATTCAATATTGTTACTGACGAAATTATAAAGAAGGTTCGCTTTGATAGAGATTACAAAATGGACGGTCAAGAATATGTAATCGTATACTACGCTAATGATAATGAAAGCTAATAAAATTGTAATTTGCTTAAATAATACCATCTGGAGAAACAAACATTTAAGTATAAAAACAAAATCAGTAATATATATAAAAGCACAGACGACTCATCGTGATCAATGAAAACCAAGCCTGGCACCACTAAAACAAAAAAATCGAAATAAATAACAAAGATAATAATACTAAGAAAAATTACCGGCAGAAGAATATTAAATAGAGAAAAAACAAAAATATAAGAAGAATATGCGAAGTAAAAAACATAATAAATAGAATAGAATGGACACTCAAGCTGTGAGCGTAATTAAATGCGCGAATTAAAAGAATGGAACGGAATAGACTGGTTAGAATTGCAAGAGAAAAGTCACTTCTAAGAAATAAAAGCGTAGGATGACCAAGAAAACGATAAAGTGACAGTTTAGAACTAAGCTAAGAATAAAAATGTGAGTCAATATCAAAAAGAAACAGGCTTTCAGCCTAATTAGAAGACAAAATAAAAAAGTTATTTTGTTCATGCCGTATCCATTTAAGCAATTAAAAAAAAAAGTATAATATACAGACTTAAACTTTTGTGTTAACATTGTGTAAAATTGTACATATTTCTTCTTTAAAAAAATATGTGTATCGTAGAGACATAAGCTTCGAGCTTTACTTTAATGTCAAAAAAATGTTTTACGTTATTTTTGTTTGCGTATTTTATTTGCGTTATTTATGGTTTTAATTAGTTTGTCTCAAGAATTTCATGTACAAAATAATTTTGAATAAAACTGCAGAATAAAACCACAACGTAAAAGACATTTGGGGAAAAGTAATGTCTATGGAATTGTGTAATTTTTTGGAGCTTATTAGTAGTAGGAGACACACTATAATGAATTTGCATCGACAAACTTTATAGCTTTATATTCATGTACAACTGTTACAACTATTTACTCGTAACCTTCATAGTAACGACTAACTCAGTTGATTTGGTGATTGGATTGTTTGTTTCGATGTGCTAAATTATATAGTAATTTTAAAAAGACGCAAAAACATTTTTATCTTTAATTGTGACAACAACCGAATATGTGCGTACAGTCGTGTATACAACCGACTGACAACGTAAAAAGAATTAAAGTGGGAAATAAAATATGGACAGCTTAGTTTTCCTTCAAAGCCTGCTACTAGCTAGAAACATCTTCTCAGTATTTCCTAATATTTGCTGAAATATAACTAGGCGTACATATGGTGTTATCACAAATAAATCTCATACGACATCATACGATTACTGAAAAACAATCAAATGCGCCGAGTTTCTTCTAATTTATATAATATGTATTTTGGTAAGTGACCTTCCAATACGGTGACTTATTATCTTCACAGTCAAGAAACACCTGTGGAGGTATGGAAACCTGCTACAGTCATAATGGAAGAATTAAATTATACCACAAAAATAGGAAACAAATGCTTACCCCAATAAAAACTCAATTCGTAACAAAATTTCATTTTGTTCAATACTCGCATAGATGCCTGTGAATAATTAGCAATTAAAGCTTCGTTGAGCGCACATAACGTTAGATGATTTACGCGTTATTCATTAACGTAAAAATGATAGTTTTACGATTTGACATTTATGGCTATCAGTGCGGCAGTAAATGGTCGCTCCAAGAATAAATCTTATACAGGGTATTATTTATTTTATTATCAGGTGGCGAACCGTTCTATAAAAAAAAAGTATTTACTTGGATTTATTAAGCTAGAAAATTGTGGGCCGTACTACGTGTAACAACAGTTGTTCTAGTAACCTCGCAAAATATATTATAGCCACCTTGAAATTTGCCAGTAATTTGTTCCTTTATTTGTCTGCAACCGATGCTTTGTTCTGGGAAAGACATTCCAGTATTTTTCAATTTTTGTAACTGAACACCGACGTCAAGAAATGACTATTTTGGTACTATTGCGTTACATTAATAAAGAATTACTGGAGCCAAAAATCATTGTTGATGATGAGTTTGTTCCCAATCAATTGAGAAAACACCGATTTAAAATTTTACTGCAGCTGTGGCATTTTAGTGACAATAAAGGGCGTTTTACTTTTAACAACAACAATATATTTCTCAAAATGTCCATAAATGTGAAATTAAATTTTTTAAATTATTTTGGTACGACATATTTAGACACTGAGGTTATATTGCGGCAAAGAGAAAGACGCGAGAACTAATGTAGTTATATCAGTATCCGAAAAAATACTTGATGCTGTAAAAACTGCAAGATCAAATAGACCCTGAAAAAACTTATCCCCCTTGTTATTTACTTTTATTATTTGGATTAGACATTACTTATGTTTTGACCATATTTTGACTCAGTACTTCAAATTTTATACTTTAATTTTTAAATAATAATATACATTACCTACTCAATCGCAAAAACAAAACTTAGTAAACATTAACAGAACTGTGTCTACACTAACATCAACAGGTAATCTATTATAGTATATTATGATAATATTAATTTTCGCTATTTGATCTATCTAGGTCTTTATCTTTCATGTCTTTGGTCAACAGTATTTTATAGAATTCATAGACGTCTAGGTCAATTTGATCTAACAAGCTCAGTAAGTTTTCTTTTTTTAGAGTACTTATTGCTAGAGGACCTGTGTAAGCCTGAATTAGCTCAGAATATTCTTGTTGTTTCCTTCTGAAATTGATTATGTTAAACTTAGTGTTTTCATCTAAGGTTGTTTTGTATTCGATACTTCCAAATTAATTTCCAAACTTGGTTCACTTTAGTAGTCTGTAGTTAAATTTATTCCCATGGTCGTCATACTTTTTTTGCACAGAGGATGCTTCTTCCCCATCAAGGAAGTAAACACAAATCTTTTTCTATAACGACAATAGTAAATTTGTGTTTTGTACCGGACATTCGCACTATTTGGTACCAGTCTCTCGGATGTTGTATTTTCAAGTTAGACATTTTTGCTTTTTATTCAATAACAGTATGGTCAGTGTCGCACTGCATGTGTGTGTGGCCAGGTAGAAGAAATGTATGCATTATGGTTTTCAAACTCAACTCAAATTTTTGTTTTGGGCACCACATGCATCAGAATAAAATATAATGTGTGACACCTACGAGTGAACACTTTGAAGAAACTTGTATAAACAGGAAACTATTTTTATAAAACCACGTGTTCCAATTGCCTCGTGCCACATGAAATGAGTGGAACTAGTATAAGTGCAATTATGTATGGTTAAATTGTGTTTAGCTGTCGTTTATAAAATAGATTTCTATCTGATAGTTTAGGAGTGGGTAGTATTTGCTAAAGGTCAAAGGTAAATGCTTGCAAATTAGGTTAATTTTTGCTTATTGCTATAGGTATTATTTTGCTTGGAAGCATAAGCTGGATCTGCTGCGTATTGATGATTTTTTTTAACTGAGTTTCAAATTCACAATTTCCATCAGCTTTTGCATTCTTTATAGAAGAATATCGCATGTAGTACACGTATCTAAAGCAGGTCTTTTAAATTTCAATCTAATTTTATGAAATTCTCTTGCATATATTGGCTTAGAAATTGGATTTTGTTCTTGTTCGCAATACAATTTATACCTGATAATAAGAATTAGATCTGAACCCAAATATTTCTCAGTGGTGTGTTTTTTTGAATAATGTGACACATATGCAGGAAATATGCTCTGTGACCTTTGTAAGCCTGGAATTCCCTATTGTATTCGATGGAGCATGTATCTCTATTTCATCACTTCTTGTGGTTCCAGAAGTTGATTTAATTATGTTTTTCATGACACATTCTATAAACTTTGACGTTTCATTTAACGTCTTTAGAAAACACATTTTACAAACTGGTACTTCAACATCTCTTTCATTAAAATGATAAAAATACGTCAACATTCTGTTCTTAATATGTGTCTCATAGTTTTCTTTTTTCTAAAGCTTTTCTACTAATCTCAATTGTACTTGTTATGAAAGCCATTCTTCTATCATAGGTTCCTGATTTCCAGTATTCTGTAAACAGTTGTTTTCTTTCTCTGTCGCTTAGTTTGTCTTTGCATTTCATACGACACTGGGTTAATTCATGCACGTTTCACGATGGTTTTAGCTTATCACTTTTAGTTGCATAAGTACTACCGCTGTTTTTAGACATCTTTCTATCATTTTTTACTTGAAGCAAAATTGGTGTATGTTTCTTATTTAGTTTTCTTGTTTTAGTTTGGTTCAGGTTCCCTAACATTTCTTGAGAGTTGAGAGTGTCGTTATCCTCTTTCGGTAAAACGTACTCGTAGACTACTTTATCGCAGTTATTATCTTCTGTTGCAGGAAATAAAAATCTGGTACTAAACTTTCGATTACCAGATTTTCTTCTATGACATAATGAATAACATTAATATCACCTTCTGAGATATCAATCAACGAGACATCTTCAAATTAAATTTACCTTTAACAATTATAAATCTATAAAAAGTAAAATCAACAACAGTCTTGACTGTAGCTCAATTCGAATTGGATGATATCTATGATGGATTACACTAATGTTAATTTTGTTCTTTTTTGTATTCAGAAATAATTATGGGTTGATATTCGTATATTTAATATAAGTGTTAATAAGTTTCATATACAAAAGAAAACTGATAAAGTCAAAAAAACCATAACATTTTTTATATTAATCAAAATATAACTTGCGGTCATAAGGAAAATAAAAATTAATTTTTGAAAAAAATACCTGATCCATTCGTTATGACACCACTACCATTGTTATAAGTTTTGATTTTACTATCAACATTATTCTCATCCGTATTATTGTCCAACAATAACCCGCCTTTAAAATTTTTGGTTATGGTTACCACTGTTCTTAAAAATTTTTAATTTAAGAAATTAGCCACTGCCACTCAATCTCTTTTAAAACTGCAAACGTTACCAGTTCTTTACAGAATGACAATTTCAATTTAGTTTATGCACACTTATCTCAACATAATGTTACTGTGTTGTTGGTCTAGTGACCAGCAAAACGGGATAAATGCAGTTTAACCTTTTGCTATGAATAGTATATTAAAACACAAGTTACAGAATCAACGCGCTTCAAGCACGAGACCGGGTTTCATACACGAGCCGCGCAGCGGCGAGTTTATGAAGCGGTAGAGTGATTGAAACGTATTTTATGACGTGTGTTTTATACTACTTTCTCTATTTTGATACAATAATTAATATTTTTCGTATAATTTTAATTTTAAAACAACATTGGGAAACTTTATTATTTTATTGAATTGGCAACACTTACATTTTGACATATTGAAATTTATGTGTTAACCTAAAATCATACGAAATTATCTCTTTATACCTTTATAAGTAAATAAATTTAAATTAATAAAACGTGTTTATTTTATCTTGGCATCAAAATTTGAATTTCAATTGTTAAATTCCAATAATTTTGATTTCTTTTTTATGTAACGTCAACTTACGATGCAGAGATACCAACTTTGAAAAAACTAACATTACTAAAATTCGTGTAAGAATTTGCTTATTCTTACACGGATTTTAGTGTAAGAATGGCTAATTCTCATGTCGAAATAGAGAAATGATTTTATTCACACTCAGTTAGTAACGTACAGTTTCCCGAACCTCTTAAAGGTTGGTAAGTGAGCGGTTTCCATGGTTAAAAAAAACGAGTATGTAATGAAACCTCGCGGTCAGTAATGTACACTTTCCGAACCTGTAATTCGTGTGTGTTATGTTTTAACTAATTTGATAAAATGACAATCATAAATTAAATACGTATATGTCAATTGTGAAGTGTGCCTACTACGTTTTAATTTTTACCGAAATAAACGATAATATTTTGGAAGTAGGTTTTCATTCATTTTTTATTAGTTTTATGTTATTTATTTTATTTAATGGCTGATTGTGAATAAAATTGTATACAAACCTTGGCAAAAGTGTTCAATTTGTCTCGAGAACTAGTTCACCTCGAGGCCATGCCTCTCGGTAAACTATAGTTCTCTCAACAGAAATGGAATATTTTCCGCCTCGGTATGTAATCTACTATTAATTATACATATGTTACCATGGGAATATGTATACTTACACCGTTTAGTCAAAATCAAAGAAGATATTGATAATAAATGTGGTTTTCAGCAGGATAAGTTAATTTACCATTTTTTAAATATGGTTGCTAAAATGCTTATTTTTGTCAATACAGTTATCCCTTTTTGTCAGAATGTGTATTAAGCTCTTGTATTCATGGATTCATATAAAAATGGATTTCAGGATAAGTTTACTTGCCCCGTTTTGACTTTTACCCACAGGTTTTCAACTACACTTTTTAACAACCAATAGACACGTCAGTATACTTAAATATTTAATTATTATTCTCCAAATTGAATACAAATTATTATTTATACAAGAATCGTAACTGTATTAAATTCTAATATAAGTAATTTCTTATTGTAAGTTAAATGTAGAATAGTAAAAAAGACATTTTGGTAAAATAAATATCATATTAAACAATCCTAAAAGGACTAGTTTTGCATATTAGATAATTGTTTAAAAGCAGGTAAAAACAGCCGGTAAGTGTATAAAAGAGGATACACTTTTGAATAATTAATTTTCCGAATAAAAAAGAAAAATACTAC
Organism: Aquatica leii; assembly: GCA_035610365.1. Lineage (NCBI taxonomy): Eukaryota > Metazoa > Arthropoda > Insecta > Coleoptera > Lampyridae > Aquatica > Aquatica leii. The sequence continues at coordinate 82,797,691 of CM069435.1, forward strand.
TTAATTGCTAGGATTTAAAATCACTTGAAGTAATAAAGAGAAAGCTGCTTTTTCGTGACTATGCATTAGATCCCGAGTTCAAGTACATTTATCTCGACGTTTTTCTGTAACAGCTTACAAAATTCAACATTCATTTTCCTCATTTTTTTTTCTTTAAGTAAACTATATAATAAAGTACCTGAACAGTTTTTTTTTATTTATGTAATATGCAAAATTGGTATAATTAAGTTGATGTAGTGTTCTTCACTTAAAGTGTAAATTTACTCTTCCGTTATTTTTATGCACGAGGTACTTTAGCATTAACAAGGGTGAAATAACAAAAGATTCATTAGGAAACAGACATGGCCGTGTTCGCCAAATAATTGTTTATAAAGCATGAAATAGGTTCGCATGTTTAATTGAATGATGAAAAGTATTAACCCAAGCAAGATTGTATGAAAAAGCAAATGGCGTACTGACAGATGGCATTGTTTTATAATAATGAAATTTTAAACTAGCTGGCAGAGAAAATTCTCTTAAAGGAGTGTCTGAAAAATTGGCTTTCTATGTGAATAAAAGAGATGTAAATGTCAGAGCGTCCTTATGGTTAAGAAAAATGAATGAGGTTGTTTGATGTAGAGATTAAAAATTTAAATTTAAAATGTCGCGGCAGTTAAAAGTTCTATAAAAAGGAACGGTTTCTTCAATATGAATCCAAGTTAAATGAGTCTTATTAGTTTTAAACTTTTGTGTGTTACGTAAATATAAATATATTTAACACTGCTTTATTATTACATTAGCAATAATTTAAATGAATTTATAAAAAAATGTTAAGTTTAAATTTCTTAAAGAACACCTTAAAGTAAACTTCTAAACATAAGTAAAAATTTTGTCTAAAATGGTCTGCACATGTAGACTAAAAATTCTAAAATTGTATAACGAAAAGTAAATAATTGCTATATTAAGAATAGTGTAATTTATTTAAAAATTAAACAACTTACAAGCTTTCAAACGGAAACTATGTTCTTCGTCAGCTAGTATAAATTATAATAACAAATATAAAACTAAGGTAACTGGAAAAAACAAATCGTAAAAGAACTTGATAATTAACGTTTTTCTGGCTACAGCATTTGCTGGAAGATTTAAAGAAAACCATCATAAGATTTGTTATGTTAAAAAGTTAGTAGATTAATTTTCAAGTATAGAATTTGTCCCTGAACACACCCCACCTCTTCGTCGGCAATGCTAACTTTTATAAGAGCGTATTTTATTTATTTCCTGTTAACGTTTTGTAAAATACGAACGAACGGTCCGTAGCGGTCTCTCCGGCCCATCAAGAATTTCATTATTAAATTTTTTCACGCCATTTCACGTGAATATGTGCACGAATTCTGCGTATTGTTAGGTAAAACCTTATTTTGGAGTATGTGATTTTATAATGTTTTTTTTTGTATTAAGGGCTTAAATTAATTCTGTAGCGGGTCCGATCCCTTTAGTTGTAATCTTATCAGTGACGTTGGTAAAGCACCTGCTCGTCGAAAAGCTTCTATGACGTGAGGTCGCTAAAGGCTAAGGGGTTATACACCACTTTATGGGTAGAATTACTTATACAAGTTAATTAGAGGGAAGCTCGGTGCATTCTTTTACGTCAAATATTGTATGCATTAAATCAAATTACTTGTGCTAACACCGTATGTACGCTTTGTATCAAATTGCATATTACGTTTTAGGTCAGACTAGCACAGAATTAGCTAATCCCCTACTGGATAGTACAGAAATGTAAGTATTGCATTATCTATTTTATTTCGTTGTTCATATCGATTATTAGAATGGTCACACGTACATACTAGGTTGTAATCACAATTAATGTTTAACTTTTTTTTTGTGTCACATACTTATCAAGTGCGCTTTGATTCTCGATACTTTTGATTTACGTATACTTGTATTCTTTGCATGCTTCGAATGTAAAAGTTTAGACCGACAAGGTCAGTTTGCTGATGTGCTACATGTTGCCTAGTCAAAGTGCGTAACTTGTACCGGGTTTGTGATATCAACCCATGTAATATTGTTTGCAACGTTCACATAACGATACTTATATACTGTCTTTGTCTTCTTCAACTACTTCTGTGACACAATAAATATATATTCTGTGTTATCACTTCTGTTGTGTTATTTGTTTTTTTTACAGGTGCAGGCAGAGTTAAACGATATCCCCTAATTTAGTTTTTTTTGTGCTTTTTTATATTTAATTTATAATTAAGCATCACAAAGCATGCGACTCCCTCTCCGGAAGAACTGTGCTAGCCGTCGCTTATTCTTTGTTACCAGAAAACCAGTGTAACAAATTAAGAAATGATAGGTAACCAGGTGTCAGATAGTTCGTAACCACTTTCTCTGATTTTTCTTGAATTTCAGTTCTTTTATGTTATCGAGAGTGTCTAGTGCACGTTCGCCAATGGCAGACTTAGTAGGCGCTAGAGTAAACAAAGATGTTTTTTGTGTTATGTTGCGTGTCGTTAATCATTAGGTTTCACAATTCGTATTTTCATAAAATTCTTGCCGTATAATTTAATATTTGAGTGAAGATACATCATCGTATTCTAGTTTCCGGCTTATTTTTCTGTCGACTGTTGCTGCACGTGGTTGGAATTGTTCATAAATTTGAATCGTTTAATCGTAAGTACTTTCATTTTATTTAATTCAACGTCGCTTTACTATTACGTTTTTAGCAAATCGAGTTCCAAATGTAGATTCTTTTGTTTAAAGACTTTTAGATTGGTTTTACGCTACTATACTATACGCAAGTAACAAAATGGTGATTGACGCTATAGTTCGTTTTGCAAAAATTTTACGGAGTCGTTTTTCATAAACCTATTAAAAGAAAATACACATCCCACTTTACACCTGTTTAACTTGTGGTGAATTAATTTTAATCTCATATAAATAATTTGGGTGGATGACCTAAGTGGCTACTGCAAAAAAAAAGACTTTGACTTCGACCAGTTGTCGCTAACTAAAAAACTTTTTTTTAAATGAGGTGTTACTTATCTTATGCTTTCAGCGAAATTAATTGTGTCTAAGTTTATAACTGGTGGCGCGTACGTATTTGCATTTCTTTAAAACAAGATTTTAGCTGTATTTGATGATGTTAAGCTTTCAACGTTATTAGTTATTGGTAAAGTTTTTTTTTCTTCTTTTGTTGTAGTCTAATTGTTATTGGTTTTTATGTATCTTAGTTTAAGAGGGGCATAAAACCTACTCAAGTTTTTTTATGTGCCGACGTTTTGTGTACGAAGTCTACACTTCTTCAGGCCACTGCAATTTCATTCAAGTAAGTATTACATAATAATCAAAAACAGAATAATAAAGATTTAAATTATTTACAAATAAAAACAACGTAAGTACTTACACGAAATAATTTACATTAACGTAGAATAGATAAATAACAAATACATAATAAACTAACAGAATGACAGGTATAATCAATATTTGTCAAGGTGAAAGTTATCAGTGTATAGAATTAAACAGAAAATATTATTACTTTTTACTTATGTTGTTTTCTTTTTAATAAATTCAGTTGGCCTGAACAAATGGACACAACCGTTCCACAAAACGTCGCCCTAAGAACACATATAAAGTAGTTTTTATAGTCTCTCCTACAAAATAAAGTGTTTACCGATATAATTTTAATCAAGCATTAGGAGGTCTAAAACGCTTTTCTTAAGAAAATATTATCTGCTAGCAATATTATAATATTACTTTTGTGGATATTGATAAATATCAATTTGGAAACCAATCTTTTTCTATAATTATTTTCCACATCCAATATTGTAGGATTATTAAAATCATAACTGTGTCTAATGTTAATGTAATGTAAAGATAAAGCTGTTTTGCCTTTTTTGTTAGTGCAATGATATTTATGGTTACTTAACCTATTTTTTACTTTCTGTTTGGTTTGACCAATATAATACACTTAACAACCCATACAATCTAGTTTATACACTACATCGTGTTTTTCTGTTATGCAAATTTTGCCTTTATTTTTATTGCAAAGTATTTTATAAATGGTGTATAATGGAGTTATACATTGCTATTTTGATATTATCTGTTTATAAAATTGCGATGATTTTTTTTAGTTTGGAACATTTATGATTTTAGTGTAAATAATGTTAGAGTCAGTATTAAAGTTAGTAACAGTAAGGTTTATAGATGGTGTAGTGTTAGCAGTTATGTTAGCATGTGTGAGTATTTTATTTATACTGTTGTTGGGATAGTTGTTCTGTCTAAGTATGGTGTTTTGAATGCTTAAATTTTTAACAGAAAATTGTGGGCTACTTAAACCTAAAATTTTATTTGTTATATCCTTGATATTGATTTTTTAATGATGTCGACGATGTTTAGATATATAATTGACAATTCTATTTGAGGCTATAGGTTAAGTGTAAGTACTTACATTGTTTTTACCTGTAAATAATTTGAATTTTCATTATTATGTAACACTTACTTGAATACAATTGCAGTAGCCTGAAGAAGTTTACACTTCGTACACAAAACGTCGCTATATAAAAAAATCTTAAGCTTGCGCGGTTATTTTGTTTATGAGTGTCAGTGACGACAATACGGCAAAAACCAAGTTCTACTTCTTGTTTTGGCTCTCAAAAAGACACTAAGACCAACCCTAAAAGGTTTGGATGTTTAACTACAACGCGGTCTAAGTCAAAAGTCGCTTATAATCATAGTTTTTATGCCCCTCTTAAACGCAGATATATATATAAAACAACTAAGTTATTACTTATATTAATTCTTGAGCTACCTTTATTGTATCTAAAATCTTTAATTAATATTTTACTTTCAGTCGAGTATATTATACAGCCTTCATTTTATTTTGTTATTGAGTATTACAGATTACGTTGACTTGATCCGATCGGGTATCCTTAAATATTAATCGTATTCAAACACAGTTTAGCAAATTTTAGTAGTCGATTGCATTTTTGCACTATTTGTAAGTGTGGAGGGTATTATTACTAAAGTAACAATTATTACTTAGCTACCATGCTAAGAAACTTGAAGTTTAAGGATAAGTTTTACGTTTTGATTTTGTTATTGATTGTTTATGATTCAAATTTTCAATTTTTTTTTTGTTTAGAAAACAAAAGTAGTAGTATACAATTGTTAATGTTAAATTAATTTGCTTTGTATCTGTAGCTGTCTTAAATTCATTGTTTTGTTGGAAGATGGAAAGGAATTTCCTTTAATTTACGGCGACGATCTCACCATGATCACAAACGGGATGTTTGTGGCAACTGTATCAAACATAATGCAAAATGCACTAAACACCGCACCGTCGAAAAATCATGCAAAAAAGACGGACTATTAATAAACATAGCTAAGACGGCAATCGTTTCGTTTACCAAACGACGAAAAACGGATGACATAAAACTACCTACAATGTACAGAGTCACGCTCTCGATACTAGACTAACCTTTAACGTACAATCTACAAAAAGTCACAACGAAGACCATCAAGGTTCTTAATACAACCAAACTGATGGTTGGGCACACATGAGGATTAAAACCCACAATGACCAAATGGTTATATACTGTGGTGACAAGATCTATCATCACATACGGTGGTTGTATGAAGTGAAAGAACCAACTTGAAAAACACAGCTGCAATAAGAACCATGCCCACAGCTGCCATAGAAGTATTACTTTGGTTTCTACCATTACACCACGTTGTAATGATGAAAGCAAGACAAACAGTATACAGGCTGCAGATTAATGAACACGCGTCAATTACCGGAAAAAACAAACCGGGTATATACAATGTGCTGCGTGAAGAAACAATCTTAACTATAAGATCTGATTTCACAAAAAAGTATTATATCTTAATGAAATTTAAAGTCATAATACCATCACAAGAGTAGTGGACAAAAAACATTTACCCGAGTGCTGTTAAAAAAACTATATGGTACACAGATAGGGCCAAAAATCGTAACGGTATTGGTGCAGGAATACATGGAGGCAAGCACCACTGAAAGCAATATTCACTGAACTTGGATAATTTCAAGCTAAAGTTGCCGTTATTGACTGATGTGTTAGAAACATTGTCAACTCAAAATAATACGCAAACAGTCCGATATCGATCATGTCTACCAGCCTAGCAGCACTACTGACGCTAAGATTGCCAGTAATAAAATCCAAACTAATTATGGAATGCATAAACAGTCTGAAAATATTGACAACTTGCCAACCAATGCAGTTTATCTAGATACTAATAGACCAAAATTTGAAGGAAAAATTAATGACGGACGCACTAGCTATAAAAACACAACAAGGACATATATCACAAAACTCTTACTTACAGAACCACAATCAAACACTTAAAATGGACAAAAGTTAAGAAAACTTAGGGGACTAATAACAGGACACTGTAGCTTTAATAAACATATGTTTAGAATAGGACTGCAAAGTAGCCCTCTATACCGCGGATGCTTAGAGTACGACGAAACTTTGCAGCATCTGCTGTGTAAATCCTAAGCATATCAAACGTAACCCACAACGATTCTTGGCAATTTAAAACTAACCGATGATGAGTTGAAAAAGGCCCATTGGGATAAGCTTCTGGACTTCATTGACAAAATAGAACTGCTGAGTGAGATAAATCCGAGGTGCACAAAAAGACTAGAAAGACCGCAGTGTACGCGCGCTAAACGAACCACTTTTGGAATTAAAAAAAACTCAAAGGTCCGGTTTCACCATTAAGAATTAAACTCCAAATTAACTAACCTACGGTTAATTTTGAAATCCTGTCTAATTATTGGTTAGCTTGAAACCACTAACCAATGATATGACAGGATTTTAAAATTAACTGTAGCTTACTTAGTTTAATCCTTAATGGTGAAACCGGGCCAAAGGGTCCTTTTATTCCAAGGTTTTATGGACTACCAAAAATACATAAATCAAATGCACTACTTTGACTAATTGTTAGCTGTATGGGATCGACAACCTATAAATTAACTGAGTATTTTTTTTTAACAATATATAACTGTGTTATGACAATTCGTCGCAAAGATAAATTACAAGAAGAATTAGATCACTTTAAAAAAGTTTTATTGAAAAGCAAGTAAAACTACAAGAAAAATCCAACTTTAACAAATTATTCAATTAAAAGCAAAAATGCTATTCTGGTTTTTGTTGCCAACTTAAGTGAAATGGAAGAATATTAAAAAAACATAACAATAAACCAATCCAAAAATTGCAAATTTTCGTACGTTTGTCAAATTTGACGACATGACACGTGTTGTATTTCGTGTCTTAACGAATGTTTCGTTTGTTATTTCATTTTTTATGACTCAGTGAAGCGAACCTGACGAAGTGTTCATCGCGAACACAAAACTTTGCAATTAACTAAATTAGTTGCTTCTTTTTCTTCCTTCTATAAGAAGGCATCATTAATTTGACTGTAACAATTCGAAACATAATAAATTTTCTTATAATGCTATCACAAAAATTTGTTGAATCTTGTAAATTTTTACAATATTTGTAGAGTGTACCAAGTCCCATGCATCTTTCACAGAGTATAAATTGTTGGAACTGGTAGAACTATTACTAGATCGAAAAAAACACAAAAAACGTCTTTGTTTATTTCAGCGTATTAAGTCTGCCATTGCCGAACATTCATTAGACACTCTCCATAACATAAACTTTGAGAAAACTAAAACACATGCTAAAACAAAGAACTGGAATTCAAACAATATTACAACCGCAAATTTTAAAAAATGTATTTGAATTATACTGTGGAAACTACATTAGTGTATTCTTGTGCTGAAGAGTACAAATAAGACAAAAAAGCGGTCCACTAGTCTAATTTCTCTAATTATATAAACATAAATTTTTGCATTTGCGTAGTACAGTTAGAAATATTATGCCGTGTATGATACAAATACATTTTTTGAAATTTGCGGTTGTAATATTTACTATCTAACTAACAACTTCATAGTTTTTATATTTCCGGAAGTCGTCTTTAAAACATTTTCTTGCTTATTAACGCGTAGGAAAATTGAATTTTCCGGACTGGTATTGTAAAGATTTTACAAGACTTAAAATACTTTGTAACTATACTACTAAACTTGATTTTTGTGGAATTTGTAAAAGCAATTTCTAAAATTTGTAAATTTTGTTTTTTTTTACAATTTCCGGAAAAACTTAATACAAAACACGTCAGTAAAATCTCTTGCTTGACTCGGAGCATTAAAATACTCGGCATAAAGTGCCTCATAGTTCAATTTAGCTCTTTTTCAGTAATGTGAGATTTTCCTGACTTTTGTGTGAATAACTATTTTCTAAAACATTTAGTAAGAAAGTCAACTATTTGCACAATTCTCAATTTTGTAAATTATTTAAAAAAAAATTACAGAAATGATAAATATTAGTGAATAAAAGTTAAAATTAATTTTATATATTTTATTAAACCAAGAATCAAGTTTGATGAACGAGTTACGAAAAGTCCTAACATTAAATAACAAAAACTTTTACGAAGCATTCATAAATTTGCATACAAAAAATATTAAAATTACTTATTATTTTTCTTATTTATTGCTTCTCTGGTTCAATCAATGTTTTCTAGTTTATGTTATTTAGGTTATTACTAAAAATGGTTTACATAAATAGGTTTATTTGATTTTCTTATTAGTGTTTAGTTTTTAGATTATAACTAATTAAAAGTTTTATTCATATTATTGACGTTTGTTCTTTTATTTGCTTGTAGTGTAGTTTTTATAATTTTATGTAACAGTAATAAATTAAGTATTTTTAAAATTTTTGGTTTTACATATAAAATAAAAATCATTTTTTTAGATTTAAACAATTGTCTTTTTCTGCAAAAAGTAATGCAAAACTAAATTTTGTGAATTTAATCTTTGAAATTATGTTATGCTAAATAGTAATTACTTCAACAAGATATTAAACCAAGAAGTACAATAGATGTCTAATTTTACTCAATACCACTTAACATGTAATGATATGCAACAAATGCTAAATTATGTAAGCGAGGAAATTTACGATGGAAAATTATTAACCAAAGCGTTATAACGTTTGATGTGGTGCAATTTAAGTTGTTTATTAATTCATAAAGTATAATGTATCACTTAGAAAACAATTCTCAATAAATAAATCGTAATATAGTTTAAAAAAGGTTAACACAAAAAATACGTCATGATTGTGTAAAATCACCTAGTTATTATATTTGTATTGCTTATATTATCATTAATCTATATATTAAATTCAAATTAACAAACTTTAAGGATAAAAAAACTGTTCTATAAATGGGTATTATATTTAAGCAATAAATTATAAGTAAAATTATGATTTGAAGTATCCCACAAAACCAAATAGGTTCCATAATAATGCTTTTAGAAGCATAGAGGCAGTATTGATATTACTGAAAGCCTTCCTGTAGCAGTAGAATGGTTTATGTTTAGAGATAGGTTTTGACACTCCAGTAGAATGCTGTATAGTTAGTGTTTATCGAGTCCTATTAGACGTTGTACAAAAGCAGGCCAAAGGTAGAAGTTTTCACGTTCCATTAGAATGCTTTAAAATAGTGCCAATGTAGTACTTTCCTATGTTGTAGAATAGCATGACAAAGTTAACGACTAAAAGGTAATTGATTTGCATGCTTTTACAGGGTTTTAATAGCATACTATAGGAAACACAAAAAGCATGAAATTATTAGTTTTAAGTCATTTTTTATTAAGAAATTTGTACAGTATCTTTGTCTAAACTATAATAATTTTTAATCAATGGTTTGCGAATTTGTAGTTTGCTGCATCATCCTAATTATTTCATTTTTTAATCTCGCTTTGCCATGACGTAGCCTTTGGAACATCTTCTCATTAATAACATCTATAGGAACTCCTTTGAATCAACTTTGGGTTAACTCTATAACAAAATTATGCGATTAATTATTTTTTATTATCTATTATCAGTCGCATGCATTTTCACTAGATTCATATCAAAAATATGTTTCTTTTTATGAATAAAATAAATTTTTTATTACAATGCTTTTTAAGTTTAAGTCCGCAGGTTAGCCACCCCTGTTCTAAAAAAATAACTGGATGCCAAGTAAAAAATAAACAATAACAATAAAGCGCTAAAACGTGGATAAGCTGATCGTACAAAAATAGATATGTTGTCAATTGTTTCTTTTTGTACTTACTTTTACTTAAATCAGCAGAACTTCTAATAGCTTTTTCTTCTTTAATTCAGCACAAAAAAGAACACATTTACAAATATAGACTAAGCCCGAAGTCGTCTTCCTTTCGTAAACGTAAAACTGCATATACCCGTAACCAACCCGTAACCGTATAAGTACTTACTTAGAAGCGTTTCTGGTGAATCAAACTCGGTAGTCGGTACATATCTCGTCACAATTCTCAAAAATCAACAATCTTATTTACATTTACAGTATCAAACGCGAATGCATAGGTTTTTTATTGCATACATATCTTTATCAACAAAATTTAGATGTGGGCGTTTAATCTCTACAGGAAGTTATTTTTGTTTAGGTATTACAATTTAGCAACTTGTACAAACGGTTTTTTCTGATATTAAAAATTATATTTCTTTATCTCAAATAAAGAACGATTAAACCGATTTTAGAGGTACTAAAACACTAAAAGAATGTTATCATGTTAATCGTAATACTTGAATTTTAATACATTGTCAAGGCTGCTATAAACACTTTATTTTTTATATCAATATAGAAGGCCTATAGGAGTGATTTTAAAGGAATCTTTTAGGGTACTTTATTCTCCTTCTATATGCATTATTATAGAATCAATATGGGAACGCCATTAGAATGCTACATTTCTAATACTTTAGTGATTCCAATCAACTGCCATTTTAAGGCTGCTATAAGCACTTCTTTCTTAAATTAAATATAGTATTCCTATAGAAGTGTTTTTAAAAGAATCTTTTAGAGTACTTTATTCTTCTTATATAGGCATTCTTATAGAATACGTTTTAAATTAAGTGTGTTATTAGAAGTCCATACACAAACTACTATTGGAATGCTTTAGAAATGAATATTTGGGAATGCTTATCGAAACTACATGGAACTCATGGTTTTGTGGGATATTTATATGTCATATATTAACGAATGAGCGAAATACTATTTTTTAGAATTTGCGCCTTTTCGGGCTAATTGTAAATTAAAATTTAATTCTTAATTTGATATTGTATCTTATAGGATACGCTCTAATTATAAATATATTATATACGGTAAATGACCACATCAAGGTGCGCCATGAAGTTTACTGGTCAAAGACACTCTCTATTTTACAGAGTTCTACATACAGTTTAGCCACCTATGCAAATTTGGTAAAACTATTCTATGATTACTTGCTAATGGCGGTTAGGTGCAACAGCTGATCGTGCCACGTGGAAATTAAAATTTTTTTTTAGAAATATACTATTTCGAATATTTATGAAAAATAGGATTAGTGGTTATCTTTAAAGATGTATGCAATGTTGTAGCACGTCACAGAAACATTTTAGATACATTTTGATATAAAAAATATAATTTTTATTTTATGTATCTTATAGTACACGTTGCCAAATTTTCAACAAAAACGACCACATTTGTTTGGTATCTTATTGTCCACATTGCCCAATTTATAAGAAAATGGATCACGTATGTTATGTATCTTATTGTCGACATTACCAATTTTTTTAAATGGTGTATTAAGTATGTTTTGCATATTTTTTTGGCTACATTACTCTGATATCCGAATCAAATTGCTCTTTTTTTATGGCACCTAATAAAACTACTAAATTCTACAATAAAAGCCAACATTTAATTTTTTCAGAAAATGTTTTCAACCCGCAAAGACAAAATTATAGCCTTTTTTCATCCTCCTACATCTGATATTGAGGAGTCAAGCGACAATGACGTCGAAAAAATTCTTAATTGAAATGATCAGGATAGACATTCAGATTCAGAATCATCTGAAGTCCCCTCACTTTCAGGCTTAATTGCAGAACAACTTGGGGATATTTTTAACAGTTCATCAGATACCAACATTTCTTCAGAACAGAATATTGAACTACAGGTCATAGAAACATTAATCAAACATGTTTCAGAAGATAGTAAAGTAAAGAAGCAGAACAAAGTCTTGTAACGTTAAAATCCGGACCTGCACAATTTTTAAAAATTTCAAATAATTTTATCAGACAGGAAATTACGTTATTTAATCCTGGTGAGGTATTGGTTGATAACAAGGTCGTTGTGATTAGATTCTTTACTTTTCCTGCTTTTACCAAAGTGTATGGAAGTCAGTTTATGTAGTTTTGGTAATTAAATTAATCTGGAGCCATCGGGTTATGCTACAAAGCAACAGTTAATTAGTAGCAAATATTTGGATTGAATTGGAAATTTGTTTAATTGACATACCTAATTTTGGGGGATTTTCAAGCTTCCACACGGTGCAACTCTTATCTACCGACCACCTGAGTATGTATACCTCCTCGGTAGCTTCAGAAGTTAACGTTATGTTTGTTTATAACAACTTATGTTGGGTTTAGTCTTACCCGGCTATTTGGGGAAAGTTTCATATGCGATTGGGGCTTTTCGCAAACTGTCGTGTGGTTGTCCTGTTGGAACAATTGGAAGCAATTACTTACACGTTAGGATATCCGAACTAATTAGTGGATGCCCTTTCTATCCACCAGGTGAGCATCCCAGTCACCGGTACGAGGTATATAATTAGTTCAGTCACACAGTGCACGGTAATAGATGTAAATAAAATAAAGTACCATGCTGGTTAGAAAGAAAAGGAAAAGGCATGCAGGAAGACAATAAAATTTAACACTAACTACCGAAAAAAAATAAGAACAAAACTAAACATAAAATAAAAAGAAAACCGACTACATAAAAACATGACTAACTTATTATACATAACCACTAATTTTAAACGTGCGTGTAATAATTTTTATGTCAGTTTCATCGAATTTGATCGAAACGTATTTATTCGTCGAACTTCCTACTTGTTAAACGTCTCATTCCCCAAGTATGCAAAGTATCAATTTTTATTGTAAGTTTTATTTTGGGAGAAACGGGTTATTTCTTCATGGCGAATTTTTCTTTGTTTTGTGTACAGAGTATATTTATATATATAAGGCCTTACATATATAAGATTAATTTTTTTTGTATATAGTTTTAGATTGCGTCAGCCATTGACGTAGAGGTAAGCCGCGCTACTCAAAAAGGTTTTATTTACTATTTAGTTATACGTATTCGGTGGCATTATACAGTTACTTAAAATGTTTTTGTTTTGCGATACAATATTCCTTTTAATTGTTATCATTTATTCTTATTTTGTTTTCTGTTTCTTTGCAACACATATATAGCCAAACAAGCATTCTTTGTTGTTTTATTTGCGTGTGGGTTTGGGAATTGTATTGGGGCTTTGGGTTGGCCTTCCCAGAGCTGTCTCGTTCCATTAGGCTTGGCGCCCTCAATAATTACCATCAATTGTATATAGGAACCCCGCCCAGAGCTAGTTTCGGGGAAGAAAAGGTAAGTTTGCCACCAGTTCCCAGATTTTACGTCTAAAGTCTAAAAAAAAGGACAATACAAAAAAGAAAAACTAACAACAAATGTGCAAGAAATCCAAATATAACATATACATGGTCAAATCAAGAATTTGAGTATCCAGTAGACATACCTGATAACGACTTTTAAATAGCAAATGAAGTACAATGACCTCTGCAATATTCTAATAATTTTTTGTCTCTTGATTTTATTCAACTTATTACGGAGAATCATAATTTATATTCTTGCCAAGAAACAGGAAAATCCATAAATAATGTTGAAACCAAGGTGCGCAATTTCGTTGCTATATACATATATTTTGATGGGTATAGTATGCCGTCATATTTAGATTATTGGAGCAAAGAATTTAGATCCAATGACGTTGCAGATGTAATGCTTTTGAAACGTTATCAACAAATTAGAAAGTCAATTCATTTTGTCAATAACAGAAATCAGAATGACGATCTTTTTTTTAAAATACGGTTTGTTCTTGATATTGTAACGAAAAATTGCATACAAACCAAACCAAAAAAATTAGGATTCAAAATATTTGTGAGAGCGGGTATTTCTGGATTGGTTTACGATTTTATCGTTTATGGCGCAGAAAACACATTCATACAACACCAGAACTTTTCAAATAAGGAGATGGGCATGGGATTGGGTGCTAAAGTTGTAATTGGTCTTTGTCAGTCGATAAAAAATCCTGCTTGCACAGTTATCTATTTTGATAATTTTTTTACGTCCTTGGATTTACTATGCACCTTACGAAATGAATATGGAATATTAGCTTTGGATACTCTAAGAAGTAACAGGTTACAAAACTGCAATTTGGAAAATGATAAAGCATTGAAACAAAAAGGCCAAGGCTCATTCTGCCGCAGAAGTGACAATAAAAATAAAATTACTTGCGTGAAGTGGTATGATAACAAACCTGTCACATTAGTCAGTACATTTATTTCTGCTGAACCTATTACTACTGCTAAAAGTTATGAAAAATCACAAAAAGCCCAAGCTGATCTTCCTTGTCCCAACGTAGTTAAACAGTATAACGCACACTTGGTAGGAGTATACCTGATAGACATGCCCGTTTCTTTGTACAAAATTCCATTATTACTGTTTTCACAAATGATTAAAAGACAGAAGAACAAAAAGAAATTCAACTGAAGTTATAAATAGTTCGAGAAAAATTAAGTGCATGGTAATTCTTAGACCTCCACCCAATGTATGTTCTGATAAAGTGGATCATTTTCTAATATATTCTACAAAAGGTCGATGTCAATTGTGTAAGACCGGAGAAACTCACTGGATTTGTACCAAATGCCATGAGAGGTTGTGTTTAGTAAAAAACCGTAACTGTTTCTATATTTTCCATAACAATAATTAGGTGTTATTTTTCTTCAATGCAAATATAGACATTTAAAATAGATGTGTTTTTTTTATAGCTTGTAACGTGCACATTTTTTACGATTGAATACGTCTAATATTAATTAACATTTTTGTATTCACTGTTTATGTAAATTCTTCTGCGCAATGCATTTGACGTATTGCACATGCGTTTTTGAGCCTTCTTCTTAAGTACGAAGTCATTCTCCTCCATCTTACGTTTCGCAATGAAGTGAAGCAGACATTTTTTTGCGTTCTGCAAAAAGTGGAATTACCACTTGTTGAATTTGTGTTTGTGAATTTTTGCCCTAATGATAAAAATTAGTTAAGCCAGCGTTTGGTAGTAGTACTTTCGTTTGGTAGTAACACTTGCGTTTGATAGCAGCATTTGCGTTTCGTTGCAGTATTTGCGAAAAATAGAATAAAACCCGTTAATTCGAAGGGGTAAGTCAATTTTTGTTTTGATCCGAATTGTGTAATTCATCGCAATTTACGTTTTAGTTTTTTTTTTCTGGATTTTTGGTTTCGATCTTAAATGATGTTTTTAAGTATGAAAATCTTATGAGTACGATTTCGATCTTTATACGTCTGCGATTATGGAAACTACGATCTACGATTATCAATTTTATTGATTTCAAAGACAAGATATAAATCAAATCTTCGTAAAAGAAATAAATATACGATTTACGGAAATTGCATTATATTGCATCATCTCAATGAGTCATATGATGACCACACCCTAAATAGAAGCTGCGCAATTCGTAAGTGACAACTTTCAAGGACACGTATGTAAATAATCTGTAATTCTTAGTTTTAAGTATTGTTTTTGGTTTCAATATTTAACCATTTTAATATAAAAAATATTGTGACGTCCAACTTATAAAATTTTTGTATTTATCAAATTGAAAATTATTAATCTTAAGTAACGTAAGAATTCCCACGACTCTAATTAAATAAATCTGAAAATTTCTCATTCTCTTATGTAGTTTGTTTTTAATGTGTGTTTTGAATAAATATTTTTGTGAGCTGGCTGGTGTATTCATTTATTTGTTATGCGTTTGTTTTATGTTAAAGTAAATTATGTTAGGTAGGTAACTGAAGTATGTTACATATTTGTGTGTTACATAATTGGCACCGATTAAATGTAGTATGTTACAAGCTATTATTGGCATTGTATCTTATGAGATACAAAATATATTAGAAACATACCTTCCATCATTTTGCAGTGCGTCCTATAAGATACGACTCGTAATTTTTTTTTGCATTTTTAATTTTTCACTTATTTTTACACAAATGGATTCTAATTAACATAAATAAACCATGTACACATTTTTGCATTTTGGATTAATCAAATCAACTTTTGCCAAATTAAGGGTTAACATTATAAAGATTGGGAAAATTTTGTAGAGATTGATACTAACCCAGTAAACACAAAATTGATAATGTTTAGTAACAGTTTCAAAACAAAAAATGTATGATTCACTCTTGTTTCAAACATAAAAGAAATCTAACTGCAATAAAAAAGCTATAAGTCCATCGCTGTTTCACTTATTTGAATCAGTATAGTTTCGGTATTTTAAATTCAAATCTGTTGCAAACTAAATGTTGCATTCGGTTTACGTTTTAAAAGCTTCGTTCATGAACTGATACTAAATGATCGATAAATATATGATTTTCTTGTTTCAATAATGAACTAAAACAATTCTTTCAATAATATAATAATACATTTTCGAATGCACGTTTCAAATTTTATTGCACAATAAATATTTTTAAATACAATATCACATTGAGTTTTTTACATATTGCAACTTTCCTTGATGTGATCTTTCCACGGAAGCCTCGAAAACTGCATCAGTTACTGTTAGGTAGCAACTTTTAACCGCATCTGTAACATAAAAATAAATATTTTATTTATATACATACATAATCATAGAGTTACACAAAATTAATTGCATTTTTTTAATCAAAAACAACACAAACTTAATATAAATATCACTTTAGCAATCATAAGAAAGTTATTAAAACACTGTGAATACCTTTATCTGTACATAATCGTATAGAAAACTTGAAGAATTGAACTGTAATTATAAATCCTAAAGTATCATCAGATTTACGCAATAATCTACCTTAACGCAACCATGTGTGTTAATTTACATTCTTTTTTATACAAATTAAAACATGATACATAAAGAACAGAAATGATAATAATATTGATTACATTTGTGGATTATAATAAAATGTTTCGACTTACCGTTTATTGTTCCATTTCGTAATTGTACACACAGCATCACTTATCAAACTACAACCGAACAAGTGAAAAGATATCAATTTGCAGCGCAAGCGTTGACGACAGTAATCAAAAGTATAGCAACGACTAATGCTGACTAACCACAAAGTATTCGTTTTTTCTAGAACGATTCCACTGTTTTGAATATAATTCAATCTCATTTAATCGATCTTCAAACAATTCTAGTTATTCAAAAAATATTCGGTTTTAATAAATCAGTTTTTAGACGGTTGCTGATTATGGGATAAAAATTGCAAGTACTGAAACGGTTTAAAACTGATTGCGAAAAATCGGAACTCTTTCAATTTATTCACTGTCAGTTACATGTAAATGATATAAAAATGAAACTAACACGAAACAACGTAATGAAACAATTGTTTTAATTTTGTGACTGTAACAGTTTCAATCCGTGTTTACTGGGAAGTACTACATATTTTCAGATGACTTGTCACTTAATTAAAATTAAGTCACTAACATTCATTTTATAAAAAAAGTACACCAGTACACAAAATTTTTTATTAAAACACGTTAATGACGTCATATATTATAATTATTGGATTTTAAAATATATTAAAAAATGTATTTTTTAAGACTTTTATTTTTTCTAATTTTAGTATAATTTTAAACTGTATTAAAAACTTTTGAGATGTAAAAAACGATAATTTTAAAATTTAGGACGTTATATTGTTCTTCCACTGCTGAAGAGTCCCAAAAAAGCATTTAGTGGTTTACTCTGATGACATTTTTACATTGATTTGACATTATTACCTTACACAGTTATACGTTGCATTAAGCGGGCATAAAATGAGCTTTCAACGTTTCCATCTCTATAACGATTTACATACAATTGTTTTTAGTTACTATATTAATTAAAAAAGACACAACTATGAGACAAGCAATGTCATTACGTTAACGATGTGATTAGCGTCCACAAGTCCCATCATAACAATACTGAAAGTGTGTTTGTAATTAAAAAATTCTGATTCATTATTCATTGGGTTCTGAATCAGTGTATGTTTCCCGTCTATAGCTCCTAAGAAAATTTTAATTATTTTCAAATGCAATTGCAATTTTTTCCATTCATTTGAATTTCTCGGCATCTGAAATGAATAAATAATAAATAGGAACAGCAAGACAGCATTATTAATGAATATAACAGGTTAACTGTTACGATTTGACTTGCAGCTAAGTACATAAGATGGACGGTTAAAAAGAAAGTGTAATATAGTATACCGGATGGCTCAAATTCGAGGCACATCATTGGGATTTTCTAAAGTATACTAAAGCTTTGGTTAAATTGTGTCAACGTTTCGTATTTTGGTGGTCACTAATGCGCCGCCGAAAAAGTTTTTGTTATTGTAAAGGTAAATACATGCTTAGAAGATAAAACAAAATTATTTTATATCAGAATTAAAAAAATAACATGAATCAAGAGAAAACCTAAGAAAGCTCACTCACGGAACCTGCGTCTGTAACATAAGAGGAAACGACAGTCATGAAATCGAGGCAACCACGGAATGTGCATCTGCAAACAAAGACTGTGCAATCGGAAAAAGTACTGACAGCAACCAAAAGCATTTCAAGATACCAGTTAAGAGATTAAAGAAAAAAAAAGGAGAGACGTGGCTATGGACGAGACTAAACGTCGTATTAATAATAATTGATTAATCATCATTACCTAAACATTTTGTTTCATTTTTATTAGTTTCCCAACCGTTTTCATCTAAATCACTATTATTTATTGTAAATGTCAAACTTTCTACAACCTCATTAACTTAACAATCTGCTTTCTACATTTCATATTACGAGACTCCATATGAATTCAATTTTATTTAAATTACAATAATGAGGCAATCGAACAGCGGTACGTCCATGTACACTTACCAACAAAATAAATTTTTGATGTACGATGCTGTCTGACTAACATTAATAATTCTGCTTTTGGCATTTCAGTTGTTGTAAAAATTATATTTGTTTTTAGCCATAAACGAATGCCTTCTTTACGATTACTTTGAGTTGGAAGTTTGTTTATTTGCTTTGAGTGATAAGGTGCATTATCCATTACGATGAATCCATTAAGTGGTAGATTTGGAATAAGTTGCATTTTGTAGCCATTGCATAAAATTTGTATGATTCATATTGTCATGATAGTCACCAGACTTAGTTTGCAATTTAAAAACTTGAAGGCCGTGGTTTACAAACCCATATAAACCACCTGCATGCACTATAATATGTCGTCGCTCAGTTCCATCACATTTAGTTCACATAGTTAGTTATGTAGCTGGTTTTCCATTGTTGCCTTTAGCCTTATTCTATCTCAGCTTTTTCAAATATTGTGAACGCCTAGTTACAATATAATTTCGTTCGATTAAAAGTTTACGTTTATTACAGCATTTCTTGTAACGAAGCTTTAAAAAATAAAATTAAAACTAAAAAAGTTTTATTTTTTCCCATGTAACTAACTTTGTTGTTCATTTTTTTCACTAATACTTTTACTGTAGGTACTTGATAAACTGTATACATTTCATGCACAGATCTTCTTAAAACACTTTGATCAAAATTATACAACTCAATTGTACACAGCACGAATTCGACGCTTTTTATCTGAATTTCTTAAGAGTGAGTCTCCGACAACATCAGATTCTTTACATTTTTCTTAAAAATAAAACTCAAGGATTTCCTTGTTGTAGAAGCAGCAAGTTTTTTTAATTGGATATATCTATTGACCAACTACTTTCTGTTTATCGAAGAAATCAATGATATTACATGTAATATTTCGTGCTGCTGAATGAACAACTTTTTGTGTTCTGTTTTTCATGAATTTGAACTGTAATGCAAAAAATCATTTTAATGATTGCTGTTTTTTTACTATAACCACAATAAATAACTTTTTTTGTGTTGCAAATTATTTAGAAGTAGTTATAACTTAAAAAAACTGTTTTAAAGATAAATTAAAATATATTGTTCTAAAAAAACCGATTTGTCTACAAACAAGACGAAAGTTCAAATACAAAAGCAAAAAGTAATATAAAAAAACCAAAATAACAACGTAAATAGAAACTAAAATGTCGACAAACTTAATAAATAAATTATGATGTTAAATGTACTTTAACAAATCGTGATATATAATCCGTTGTCACAATTGACACAATACACAGAAAAATAATTTGGGATTGCCTAAAACAACTAAAGGTACCAATGAAATTAGTAAGGGTGATAAGAAATAGCTATAAAACTGTAAATGGAATAGTTAAAATAAATGGAAAGGAATCAGACTTTTTTCAGATAGTAGTAGAAATAAAACAGGGCGATAGTCTAAGCCCACTACTTTTTATAGTAATCATGGCCAGATTGTTAAAAAATACTAGGACAAGAACTAAACAAAGCCAGACAGAGATAGGATATAATAATCTAGTGTCATTAAAAATTGACTGCCTACTTTATGCAGACGATATAGATGAAACAGCTGACGAAAATATGGAGTGAAGAAATAGAAAAGCTAAGAATGGAAATTAATATAAAAAAATGTAAAACAAGGATCATAAATATCAAGAACAAAGAAGAAAATAGAGAAATATACATTTTTATTTTTTACGGTTTTTAAAAAACTAGAGGCCTTAGACCTACGCATTTTTTTTGAAATTATACATGGTTTTTTTTAAATTTTGTTTCGACGAACAATTTAAACCAAATTTAGAACACCACAAAATTTCTATAATAAAACTAGGATAAAAATTGAAACCTAAAAATACATAACTAGAAATAATATCTAACTAAAAATCTATTTACGGTCAAGCACGTAAAGGTTTGAAGATTACCGTATCTATTCGTGCTTTTGCATTTTAGGTGTGGTTACAATCTGATTCATGTTCATGACGTAATATTGTGTAACGTAATCTGTAATTTAGTTTCTAAATTTTCCGCATACTTAATCTGATTGATTCTATTAGGTAGCTTCACACTATACGATGCAAAACAAGGTTTAGACGGTAGGTAAGCCAGTCTGAATAGAGCAGAGAATAAAGCAAGAAAAATTAATTGAAATTGTCAAAACCTACAAATCATTATATGTAACGAGCCATCTAAAATGTAATGATACTAGATTCAAAAAAAATGTTTGGAAAGGAATTTCAAAGAAAATGAATCAGTCAGGTAAGATATATAATTTACTCTATTTATAAATTAGTTTTTAATTGTTTGTGATAAAAATTTTGTTGACGGCAAATGCAGTATTTACAGTAAATTTTGTAAACTGATGTCGGAACTATGGTTAAAATGATTTGATTTGCATTTTCTGGTTTACTTCAGTTTTCAATTATATAGTTAAAATTTTTGATTCAGTATTTTGAACGTACTTTCCGCGCATGAAAGACCGTAATCAAAGATTTTTTGTTTGTTTTATAAATGCCTGATTGGCGTTGTCTTTTGGGATATTTAACTTTTTTTTAAGAACTTTTCCTAATTTAGAATTGGCAAATAGGTCCGTCGCTATTCCTATCATATCCGCATATGTCTACTATACTTCTTCACACGTAAAATTGGGAACGTCAATCATTTTTCGCGCACTCAATGTACTACCAACATTTTTGTTAGCGATGTAAAATACTTATCGAAATAATATGTATTGAAAAACCTCACGTTTGATTTTTATAATTGATATAAAACTAAAATTTGTTGGTTAACTTTTATCTCCAAAGGAGATTACTTATAAATACTATAAATAGGTTGCAACATTAAAATCCAGTGGTGTGTATTTAATTCCCAAACATTTAAAAATTAAATACATACAAATAAACAATTCAGTTATTATGATTTTTAATAATAAGTTTTTTCGTAACATAAACAAATTGTTTGTCGGAATAAATTTTAATGATGCTTATACTAAATATGCGATATATTTCAAAAACATGGCGGCAATTTAGGCGAAAAGACGTTTTGAACAAATCTGTTTACAAATTATATCAGGATGTGTTTTACCGATAATCTATTCCTTTTAAAGAGTACCTACTAATTTCTTTGAATAAACAATCGCACATTAAAAAAATTTCGTTAAGAAACTGAAATTTTAAATATCCGTAAATTTCTTGTCAATTTGTTTTTATTTATCTGCCGTATGCTTTGTTATTGTTAATAACAATAAATCTTTTATTGTCGCTTTGCAGACATTAATAAAATTCGATTGCTCTGTCGATTGTCTAAGTTAATAATTATATATTAACTATTGTAGTAAACGAATCACCAGTAGCTAAAAATCTAGTTTTAATCTTTTATAAAAATGTACTGTATAGTGAAAAAAAATTGAGGTAAAAATGCTCTACATTTATCATTTTTTTACAAAAATAATAAACTAGAAATGATTATTTGTATATTTTGTCAATTTTATAGTAATATTATTTGTCTTTTTTCAGTTGCTTTTTGTAGAAAAACATGAACAAATCTGGAAAAATCTTTCAAAAAGGCATTGGAAGAAAAACGCAAAACAAAAAGTAAACAGGCTACTTCAAAAATAAAAAAATGGAGATTTGAAAATAAAATGTTGTTTCTATTACCATTTATGCAAGAAGGAGACACATGTAATAATTTGAAAGACATTAGCCGTGATGATAATGATGGTGAACCAAATGAAGACGAATATAACAATATAAACGATGATAGAGAAAATAATCGAACAGAAGATCAAAACAACAATACAGGAGATTAGAATGATAATAAGGATGATTACGAAGATGATTGTGTAGATGAGGAGTCACATATTGAAGATGAAAAAAAGACAAAAAAAGTTAATTAAAATATCTTTAGCGTAGCAAGAAATAAGAGAAAGAGATATAAAACACAAGCAAAAACGACATCAGCAGTGATGATAAAATCTTTGTTAAATAAAAAAACTGCTAAAGAGCAAACAATTCTAACAAGACAACAACCTAAAGCAATAGACACATTTTTTGCTGGTATTGCATCGACAGTAAAGAATTTGTCTCCTTATTATCAAAATATAGCAAAATTACAAATGTTCTCTATTATTAATAATCTTGAATTGATGCAAATTATGCAATCAAAACAATTTTTCATGTCTAACACATCTATACAACGTCAACATTCGGTATAAATGCAAGCATATAAAACTGGAACGTATCACATATCATTTTCATCATTCGTATAAATATCAACACTCCCAGCTAGATCTTCTGCATCTTTAACAATCGCAAATTAATTCTGTCGCCACAATTTCCGAAGAATATAAACATGTAAAAAAATGTATACAATAAAAGATCCATATGTAGTAAACTATGAATAATAAATAAAAGATGTTTACTTTAAACAAACTGTAAGTTTTTTAGTCTTTATTTTAGTAGTACAAATTCAATTAACTTTAACAAATCATAAAATTTGTATTGCGGTATTCTAAAATGTTGATAAAACTTGTCATATTTTAGTAAATCTTTGAACAATTTTTCTTCTTTAATATTGCTCAGTTTTAATATTGGATGTACTTATTTTTATATCCTTTTGTTAATTTTTTTACAGTTTTTTCTGCATCTAAAAGTAATGCTAGAAAAGCCAATTTATCGTTACTAGATGCTTAATTGATAAAAAATTGATGAAGCAGCTTGAACACATGTATTATTTATTTTGTCGTATTGACGCTTGTACGCGATGTTCCAAATTTGAAACGTACCAAATCAAATTAACTTCAGAACGTTACACATTGGCAAACAATAAATTTATACATAGACGTAATCGTACTGCATAAATCGCTTCAAAAAAAAATTGCACGTACGCATCCAAAAACAAAATTATGCATTCACAAGAACAAAATCGTATGTATAAAAAGGGACGTACGTACCAACAAAATGTATTTAAAAAAAAAGAAAAACATATTCTAAAAGTTATACAATGCCATAGAAACAAAGAAAAACTTAGCTCACAATAAAAGTGTCTAACAAAAATACGTTGCCAACATAACAGCAAAGCATATAAACGATAAGTTCAA
This sequence comes from Aquatica leii, assembly GCA_035610365.1. Taxonomy (NCBI): domain Eukaryota; kingdom Metazoa; phylum Arthropoda; class Insecta; order Coleoptera; family Lampyridae; genus Aquatica; species Aquatica leii. The sequence continues at coordinate 82,821,924 of CM069435.1, forward strand.
ACTTAAACATGTGGCTATGCTGCGGTAGCAGAACGAAAAACACGCTTGCTGGCACTAAAGTGTAACTAAAGGATAACTACAATTGCTTGTTCATTGCGTAATTACATTGCGCAGAATTGTATGCATATACACCCTAACAGCACATAGACATCTTAAATACATCTCAAAGATGTCAAGCCAAGATATTCAAGACATCTTGCAGACAACTCGTTACGTCTTTAAACATCTTTAAAACATATTGAAGACGTCGATAGTTAATAAACTGTACATCTTGAACACATCTTCCTTATACATTTTTAGGATATCTCCTCAGAACACGTTTAGGACAAAAAACATTTTTTCAATAAGAGAACTTCTATTGGAGGCTCTTTTCATGCAGTTCTAGATCGAAATTTCAGTTTCCTTATGTAATTTGCACAACCCAGCTTGTTCAACGGAACCTAAAAATTATATTTTTTATTTATTCTAAATTAGGGAATATGTTAATTTGTATAACACCGTTTTTTATATAAACTGGACAACTATTTCATTGATTTATATGTCTAAACGGTATACAATAATAAATTGCATTTTAACTGACATGTAAATCAGAGAAAATAAATTTTTCAATTTCAATTTACAAAACGGCCTGTTGCCCTTTCTTCCCATCTAGCTGTACCTGAGAGTATAATCATTTGTCATTATGAGATTCGGTGCCATTTTAATAAGATCATAACTAGATGATCCTCTTAGTTTGAATAACTATAGTAACCTAAAAAGAAGGTAAAATAAAACGTATAACTATTTTTAATTTTAAACATAAGAACAAAATTGTTAGTACAAGCAACAGGTAACATAAAAATAACTGTGCATGTTAGATTATTTTACTCTTTGAAGTAATCATCTTTTATTTTTGACATTTAAATATAATTACTATAGGCGTGAGGGTGAGTATCAACTTACAGCATTTTTAAAATCATTTTCATTTCATTCAGAAATAATTTGTACACTGAAATTTCTGTTTAAAAACAAAATATAGAATGAATAAAATCCTGCAAACGTTTTGATAAAATTATAATCGGTTGAGTGGTTTGTTTCATTTTCTTTTCAAGCCGGAAGCCAACGAAGATGTGCTAATTTGTTTTTTTTTAAATTTTTATGCTACTCAAAAGGCACATAAAATATAAATATACAAGCTTATTAGCACTTTAGATGTATCTTTGGCAATAAATTTAAGGAGATGCTTCAAAGATTCGGACTTCAGAACCAAACTAATGATTTAAATTTTTGTATGAATTACTTACAGCGCTCGCCGCTTATCGGAATCACGGATAATGTTTTTAATCGGATAATGTTATCACTTTACTAAAGTAACAATCCCGAAGCATGCTACTACATAGAAAAAACGCCGTTTATAGTAATCATAATTTAGGTTTATGATATCAATTTATTCTCATGTTAGTTCTATACATGATCAATAACTTATTTTATATGCATTTTTGAATTGAATTTCAGAATACGGTTGTTTAAAGTGAAAAATTTTATCATTGTACTCTAAAAATAGTTGTTTTGCATATTTATCTTATTTTTACAGTGTTATTTATTTATTAAAATAATTGCACTGATTTACGAAACGGTACATTATTTTAACATCTTTAAATACGTTATCTTTATGAATTAACTTAGAAAGCACGTGCCTTCTTAGAATGACAAATTAAATTAACTACGTCTTATGTGATAACGTTGTTTTGTATTTATTTTTAGTGTCAGCCAGTTTCTGAGAAGAATTGTGTGGTTCTTAGAACAGTGAATGAAGCATCATAACGTTGTTGTTTCTGATTTCGTTTTATCACATATTTATCTGTGGTTTTATTAACAGTGTCAACAAAATGTTGAATGCGTCAGATGCGTCAACTCAAAATGCTGCTTTTTTTAAACGTATTATAAAATTTTTTTTGCTTGTATATATGCTTTGATTTCACCTTCTAAATTAACAACCTGTTAATCACATACACGCTGTATGTATTTATTGCTTTCTAACAAATAAGCATTTTTCCTGAATTTCGTATATTGTTATCATTCGGTTATTGTTATCAAAAACCTCAAGTCCCAACGTGATTCTATTAAGCAGCGTGCACTGCATAGTTAAAAACGCAGGCATTCGGCCAAAAATAATACCAGCATTACCTATAATATACCAGATCCCAGATGTTTTTATTATGTCAATAAACAGAAACATGTAGAATATTTCTCTTTATTGACATAAAAGGACCATCCTTAGCTAAACATGCTTGCTCACCTCTTTTATCTTTTTTTATCAGCATGTAGATTCATTAACTAGTTAACTTTAATCTAATTTATATTAAATTTCAGTAGAAATTTTGTAAATTCGGTAGTTTATTTTATTGCTTTGATCGCTTGAATACTATAAACAAATATATACAAATTAAAAACTGTACATTCAATTATAAAATTGTCTTCTATTAATGGAATAATTATGTTTCTCAGAATACCAATTGTTTACGTAGACCGAATTTCATAACATAAGTGTTATCGTGCATAGATATAATTTTCTTTCTAGGTTATTTTACACGTATAAAAAAGAACGTATGTCTTTTCCAAATCTCTGAAACTGTATCTTTATAGATTACTGTAAGAGAATATACTGATCTGTAACTTAGAAATCTGTAATATTAACAAAAGCAGCGCCAAATATGTCAATTTTGCGTTTGCATCCAAAACTACTCCTTTTTGCATTCAAAGTAATGTTTCCAATTGTAACGCAGTCATTGTCTAAGTATAATGTATATAAACAAGGGTAATAGGCATAACTTTTTTAAATAGATAGAGCATTACAAAACCTTATGCTACTCTAAAAAAATATTTGAAAATATAATGTAAATTACTAATCGTCAAAAGTTTCATAGCATAACTATAAATAATTTTTAATCTTTACTTTTATGTCTATTTTTAACTAATTATAAAAAATATTCATACTTTTAACTAATAATGTTAATAAAGGTTTTACATCATGATCCTTAACAAAATGATAAATTAAATACCACAGATAATAGACACACCCCCAGGTTATCTTAATCGTGTGACGAAAGTTCAGCTTGTTTGATAACGACAACACGAGAATTATCTCGAATGGAAAATTATAATAAAAACATATTGCACTAATAGTAATAGTTCATATTTGTACAATCAATACTAACCAACTGCAAATTTAGTTTTCTTAATTTTAGGAGGTGGCGTTACCATTTCATCACTTATTGAAGCTTCAAATTTTAGTCACTGCTATCTCAAAAATAACATAAAATTCTTATATTTTAAACCAATCAAATATTGAATATTTACCAAATGGAGCATTCTGAAAAAATTTAACTTTGTTTATAAACCAGCACGTGTTAAAATGTTTGCACATTGTAATTGCTGTATGCAATTTAGATTGAGAAACTGCATATAGATAAAGGTTACACTTGCACGCCAACTTTCTTTTATTCTGTGCTGTACCAATTCATTTTCTATTTCTGTACCAGAAATATCTAAATTAAGTTTAAAATTATGTTATTTGTTATACCACTGTATTGTAGTTATACGTTAAATTAAGGTTAAATCCCACAATGCATTGTGGATGCAATGCTGCCAGCCGCAGCAGTGCCAACACTAAATTCTAAAAAATTCCGTAGCGTATTTTATAACACTTTAAACGTTAAAATAATGTAATACACCTACCAACAACGGGTACAACATAATTTTTGATACAACTTTGCCATTTATAAAAAACATGCTGAGGAATTTTAAAACAAATGTCTTTAAAACGTCTTAAGTCAGACGTCTCTAAGATGCTTTACGGTAGATATCGTTAAGATGCTTTTTTTAGAGCCACAGACGTTGAGACATAAAACAGGCATAAAACAGACGTCTTGAAGATATTGTGTGCTGTCTGAGCAATGAATTAAAAAAAATTAATTTATATCAGGGTTATTCAACCAAAAAGATGTGCAAAATTAAAAAAAAAGTGTTTTAGTTTAGTGTAATGCAATTTGGAAAACGAATAAAGTTGAGAAGAAAAATATCATCGAAAGCATTTCATCACGGAAATCCAGTGTAATGGTTTTCCCAAAAGCAAAAGTAGTATCTACAGCTAAAAGTAAATACATTTTGCCAGCAGCTACTGTACACGAAGTGATAAGTGTTAAAAGCTCTTCAAGTAAATTTAAAGTCAATCAGTTGTCTTTTGTTATACCTATGTCAATCAAGGGAGTTATTTGTAATTGTGACAGTTTAAAACGAACAAAGCATTAAGCATAAAGTCGTTGGTAACATTTTAGAAAGAAAATATGTATCTCCAAACTTGAAAAAATATGAAAGACTTAAGATTTTGTTTATTAGTTTTTATATTGTATATTGCAATTTAACAACAATTGGTCTTAAATTGGAGTGTTAGAAGTTTGTTTAACAAAAAAAAATAATTAAAAATTCTGATCAATAAACTCTAAATATAATATATCCAAAAAAAAGTTTAACAAAGCAAATTTAACAGTGAAATATTTTAATATTTTGTGCAAACATTTCTTATTTTTTAATTTACTATAATAAATTAAATTTATTATTAAGTGTTTAACACTGAGCGATATTATATCAATCAATTTGTGCTTAACCAATAGTATGTCAATAAATTATTAAATTTTCATCTTTCTTAATTTTATTTATCTGTATTTTAAAGTGATCTAATAATCAACAGAAAAAGTTGTGTAATGCGTATATTTATTTATTCGTTTAAATTCGCTCGTTAAAAAGAGGAAAAGTCAAGAAGGGACAGAATTAATTGAATTTAAACGAACGAGATTAATATCGTAAATAGGCTATCACTGAATAAGATATGGTAGTTCAGTGAAGAGAAGGTTAAATAAACCGAGTTAATGAAAGCGGCGTTGAAATATTGACCACTAATAAAGAGGTTCGGATTAATTGATATCGATAACGCAGACGGTGCCAGCAACGTGATTAGTAATCGCTTCTATTAATTGTCAGTTGCAGATGGCGCTCGTTTTCTCAATGTGTTGGTGACACTTATTAAGCTATGGTTATGTTATCTTATTAAGCTATCAATAGAAGTGCAAAACGTCACTTTTGATTTATGATTATTTTAAAAATTTGGTTTTAATGTTATTTGCATTCGAGGGTATTATAAATTTTACACACATTTGTAATAGTGATACCTTTCATACTTTCTAAAAAATATTTTACTACATGGCACACAAAACTAATATTAATATAAAATGTTAGCAATTTATATTTTGATGTAACTTTTTACTAACTCGTGAAATTGATTTTGCAATAAATACAATATTACAGTATACAAATACATTAAAAGTCACAATTAATTTAGTGACGGAGGACTTCAACCGAAATGACATAGTTGGTGAATTTTATAGCATAATAATGGTTTTTTAAATAAATTTTAAAAAGTTGAGAATAGTTTATTAAAGCACGTATATTTTTAAATTTTAGCGTGTAGGGTAAGAGGTACAGTTGTTGACACCGTGATAGTTATTAACACACTTATTTTAATCAGAAATTAATAATTTTCTATTCTTTAGAAAATTTGAATTGTTTCCACCCTAATTTTCCGTTATAGTATTTTAAGTTGGTAACGTTTTATTATTCTGGGTTGGTAATATGATTAATTTTCCTATTTCACTTGGGTTTTGCACGCTGTTATTTGCGTCGATGTTAATTGCTAACGTTTTTATAATATTTTGTTGATTTTATTGGTTTTTTTTGTTGGTTAAGATGTTCTTTTATATTATACTACACTGTCTTTAAAGTAGAATTTACATTTTAAAATATTGAAAATTAACCTTACGTGGGATTTTTATGTGGTGTCGACTACTGCCATGCATTTTAGTGACATCAACAATTTTAGACACTCCGTGTCAATAAGTCTCTGCCATCCTCTTGTTTCAAATTTAAAGTTTTTCACATTTGTATTTTATCACAATATTAAAGGCAGTCAGAAATATTTAATCGTGGTAATACCAAATCTGTAAACAGTTGACGATACCTTATTTTAATTATATTTAATCTTGAAATTTAGGTGACAATAACTATAAACATGTTACTGTCAATAACTATAAGATTAGTTTTTGATCTAATAATAACTTTTCTGTGTCATTAAAATCTGTTTTTTTTAAGTTTTACTTCTACTCCCAAAATAAAACAAACATTAGGTATTGACAAAAATTCAAATTGATTTTATAGATATAAAAGAGAGTAACTGGCGCAAGTGCTACTGTTATTGAAGCTGATATAAGTAAATGGTTTCTAAATGTTAAAGAATACTTAAGTTAAAAAAATCTAATAAATATTTTAATCGACGCAAGCCGTCTTTTCAGTGGACATGATACAAATTTTGCTTTGTGCCCAAAAGCAAAAAAAGTTATTGCTACTTACAGGGACCTGAACCGAAACGTAATAACGGTTCCGGTACGGTTCTGGTTTAACTGAAAATTTTTTTTACGGTTTCGGTTCCGGCTTAGGTTCCTATAGACACAAACGGTCCGGTTCTTGTTTTTTTGAATATTTTTAGGTTTTTTTTGGTTATAGCAATTCAACTACATATTTAAATAAATACAAATTATTTATACAACTCAACAGAAGCGTACAGAAGTTAGGAAAAGATTAATTAGTGTCATGGCCATTCTTTACTAAACATTAAGCAATAAATAAATTATAGACAATTATATAAACGTGTTCTACCTACTTATCATATGTATTGTAAACCCAAAATTTATTCGTTCAAAAGATCACTTTTATCTTATGACCAGTCATCAGTTTATGTTATCGTCATTTTGTTAATTATGTTTTGACTGTAGGTATGAAGGAAAATATAAGGGTAAAGTTGCCCATTTTGAACCGGCTTTCAAATTGAACCTAGGGCAATTTTATAGTTTTCGTACAAACTAGTGCCATCTATACGTAAGGATTTCAACAAGCAGTGGTACAAAAGCTAAGCATGGTGACAAACATTCCGATAGAATTCCTTCAATCGTATTCCCGCGCAGGTGAATACCATAACCCCCTAAGCTAAGCAAGTTTACGAAGTTAAGCAAGGTAAGAGATATTGTAATAACTAACATGAAATAGTCTAATGTTTTAGTTGTTTGCTAACACCGCTCGATTACTTAATACCTGTTTCTTTTTTTAAATTACAAACAATAATATAAATTTACTAGTGGTTGCCCAAGTTGAACCCCAGCCAGTATTCCAAATTGAACCGGGGTTCAATATGGGCGGCTGCGACTTGATATAATGTATTTTAGCATTCATTAGTCATTTAGTAATTTGTTTAGATGACGAAAAGGGGAAACTATAGGAGATGGTCTTAAGAAGACATGCAAATGACACTAACAGCTTACAACAGCGGGGCGAAGGGGTTGAATCAGTGCAGTCGTGACTACAACATATCAAAATCTACCCTACTTCGGCATGTACGGAATTCAAACAAATTTGCAAAAAACAACAAGAAGTCATTAGGAAGGTGTCCCACATTTGAGAATGAAATAGAAGAATTACTTGCAGCCCGTATAGTGGAAATGTCCGATTGCCTTTTTGGATTGACAATCCGTGATATAAGAAACTTGCATTCGACTTGGCAGAGAAAAACAATATTCCTCACCAGTTTAGCAAAGAAAAAAAATAGCAGGAAAAAAATGGTATTATAACTTTATGAGAAGATACCCTAATTTGTCATTGCGTCAACCGGAATCGACATCTCTCAATAGAATAAAAGGGTTTAACAAAGAAAATGTTAACCAATTCTTTGATTTATTAGAAAATTTATGCGACAAGTATACAATCGGCCCAACTTCCATATTTAACATGGAAGAATCTGGGTTTTCTACTGTGGCCAAACGTTGTCAAAAAATTGTTACAACGAAAGGATGCAAAGCTGTCGGTGCCGTGGCTAGTGAAAAACAAGGCGTGAATACAACGATAGCATGCTGCATAAATGCGGCAGGATTTTATGTGCCACCAGTAATAATTTTTAAACGAAAACGTTACACAGTAGAATTAAGTAATGGCGCTCCACCCGGAAGTAAAGTAGAAATATCAGATAGTGGGTATATCACTAGCGAACTTTTTGTAAAGTGGCTAAAGCACTTTACAGACGTTGTTCACCCTACTATGGAGAGGAAAGTGCTACTCCTGTTATATGGACACACGACACATTCTAAAAATCTAGAAGCTCTGGTTTTGGCAAGAGAAAATGGGATAATTAGGATACAGTTGCCAGGTCGCACAACTCATCGCCTTCAACCATTTGATCGGTCATTTTTTAAACCGTTAAAAGTGTATTATTTTCAAGCATTAGAAAAATGGTTGAATACCAACGCAGGGCGCCCTGCCACTCAGTTTCAAGTTGCCGAACTTCTGGGCGAAGCATATGGTAGAACAGCTACTATCGAGAACGCTATAAACGGTTTCAAAGCATCCGGCGTTTGGCCCGTTAATCGACGCGTTTTAAGGAATCCGATTTTGTTGCTGCTGAGGTGCTTAAATGTAGGAGTATTCAGTCCAATGTCAACAATGACGCCAGTAAGTCCAGCGAACATGATAAAGTAGTACAATTAACTACAGAAACATTACCACGAGATTGTTCAACACCTTCGCCGGTGGCTATAGCATCAACAAGCTATGCCAACTTGTCGGTTAATTTAGACGACCTTATCCCATTACCACTGCCAGTAGAAAATGTGTCCAACAAGAGAACGTCCAGAGGTATTCAAAAGGCTGTAGAAATCACCAGCACTGCCTACAAAGAAGTCCTTGAAACCTCTGCAAAAAAGAAATATCAAAGTGCCCTTAAAAGGTTTGAGAACAAAGAAGACGGAGAAGTCTTCTAGAGATTCTGGAAAATCCATCACCACCACCACTTTATCCAACTCATCCTCGTGGTACTGCAAAGAGTATGGAACAGACGAATGTACGGACATGATACAGTGCATGAGGTGCAAGACCTGGGCCCACTGCTTGTGTGTCGGTGTTAGTGCACGTAAGAAGTTTTATTGTGCATAGAATAACGTTTTGTTGTTTTAATTATTGTTTTCATATGTTATTCACATTTTGTCTATTTTTATTTCTTGTTTCGTAATTTTAAGTACACACAAAGTGCAATTTGTTTTGCTATTCTTATTCTTGTTTATATTTTTATTTTGTAACCGTTTCAAATTAAATACTTTATGTTTTTAAACAATGTGTTATCTCATATTTTGCATCACAAGGTGTAGGTTCAATTTAGGATATCAACGGTTCAACTTGAGCAACCAGTTTCTGATGTTGAACCATTTGTTATCCAACAGGAAAATGTTTATGCAAATTTGTAGAAGCTCTTTAACGGGTATTCAAAGGTAGAAATGGGTATCTATATGTTCAACAAATATTCTTGGTACAACATTTTGTGAATTTTTTTCTTTTTTATCACGTTACAGAGACCTTTATTAACCCATTAGCGCCTAGTGGTGCCGTATGGAACCACCCGGTAGCGCTCTCTATTTAACGTGGTAGGTACATGTGGAGGTGGTTTTCGCGGTATCTTTTGCAGGTTATGTTTAATACAGACTTTGGTGAACCTTACGCTGTATTATTTGGGTGTTTTAGTTAATTTGTTGTGTTGTGATATTTGTTTTAAGTTTCTCTGGGCGGTCGTCTCTGTAAATAATGGACTTTCGTTTAGTGTAAGTATATTTTGAAGCATTTACCTTTAGAGAAACTTAATTTTCCTAATCGTATCTGTTGGTTACAACCTAAAGCAAGTTATTTTCATCACTGGTATTACAGTACAAGCGGTATTTTTTTATTACGGCCCTATAAAACACGCTGTTCCCATATGGAACCGCTAGGCGGTTTGCATGTTAGAATGATTTTCTATATAAAAAATTATATTTTAGAGGAATTACACTGAAAGAAGCCTTAGATATAGCGTACGAATCTGATAGCGATGTACAAATCGGAGATATATATATAGAACCACCCGATTCTCATGCCCTTACTGATGAGGACTCTGGTGACGATGAGGAGGGTGGTTTAGTGGACAACCTTACTAGCCGTCAGCTTTCTGCCGAAGCAGAAATTCGTTTCACAAATAACAGAAGAGTTGGAGGAGTAGCAGAGGAGCTTGTGAAAGATTTCTCAGACGCCCAAGCTGTTGATACCTCGGTTGATACACCTACAACTTCAAAAATTGCTGCTAAAAAATCACTTACTCTAGACAGTAAGCCGTCAATGTATTCGTTTTGTGAAATGGGTGACTTAGAATCACCTAAATATCCGTTTCCACAGGGGGACTACACCAACTATAGCCAGCTAACGAACGTTGAGTTATTTGAGTTATTCTTTACGCATGAATTATTAGAAGAAATAGTCCAACAAACTAGAAATTATGCTCTTTTTAAAAACTGTGCTGATCCCAAAATTTCAGTAGAAGAAGTAAAAGTGTTTTTAGCAATTTTGATACTTAGTGGCTATAATCGGTTGCCCTCGAAAAGAAGTTACTGGGAAACGGAAAAGGACATGTGAAATAAGATGGTTTTTGAGGCTATGCGAAGAGACCGGTTCCTGCAAATATGTCGTTTTATTCATTTTGCTGACAACAATAAAATTGACAAAGAAGACAAGATGTACAAGTTAAGATTTTTGACAGATTCATTGAAAGCTAAGTTTTTGGCTCATTTTGTTCCTGAGCAAAATTTATCTTATGATGAATCGATGATCCGATACTATGGGCGCCACGGATGCAAGCAGTTCATCCGTGGAAAGCCCATAAGATTTGGATACAAAGTGTGGTCTCTCAACACACCTAGTGGCTATATGGTTAACTTTGAAATATATCAAGGAAAAAATCCACGGGCCAACAATACATATGAACAACTGGTTGGAAAAGCCGCTGCGCCTCTTCTGCAAATGATGGAGGATTTGGACGCTAATAAGAGAGTTCACCGTTACAACCTGTTCTTTGATAATCTTTTTACGGGTGTCAATCTCCTGTGCACGCTGAAAGCTAACGGATATGGAGCAACAGGAACAGTTAGAGAGAACAGAGTTCCGCGTGACTGTCCAATAATGGCCAAAAAGATCATTATGAAAAAGTTACGCGGTACATATTCTACAGTGCTAGAAAAGAATACTGGCATTCAGTTTATACGATGGATGGACAATAGCGTAGCTACTATAGCTAGTACATCCTTTGGAGTTTCACCACTTAAAAACGTTGATAGATATTCCCGAAAAAATAAAAAAACTATTCCCATTTCGAGACCTGATGCATTTTTACAGTACAACAAAAATATGGGCGGAACGGACCAGATGGATGAAAATGTATCTAAGTAAGCCGTCTATATACGTTTGCGTATTGCTTGTAAAAAGTATTTATTTTAGTTACCGTGTTGGAATACGATCAAAAAAGTGGTACTGGCCGATTTTTACCTATTTGGTTGATGTTTCCATACATAACGCATGGCAACTCCGTAAAAAAAGTGGTCAACCTATAAGTCAACTTGAATTTAAAAGGATTATCGCACAGGTAATCCAACTTTTGTTTGCATAATATAATATTATATTTGTCTGTGTCAACCCTGATGGTTACTATTTTGTCTTTTTATGTTACAGACTTACTTGAGAAGATATAAAAATCTTCCAAAAGGCAACGGCAGGACTGCTAAACATCCTGGAGACAATACGCGAGTGGCTGATGACATTCGGCTTGATAACATGGCTCATTATGTTATTCCAGTACCAGATGGGAAAAGAAAACGATGTGCTGGAAACAACTGTAGCAGCAGGGGACGAACAATGTGCGACAAATGTCAAGTTGGACTTTGTGTCGAATGCTTTAAGGGATTTCACACTAAATAGAATATTTGAATAATGTTTTTAATAGTAAATGTAGACATATGTTGGTTTCTCTTTTCATTTTTTTTAATAAATCGTTTTCTCCTGTAATGCGCCTAGCGCGCCCAAATGGGAACACCTTATTACTAAGTGAACTTTGACCTAATCTTAAAAAAAAAGTATTTTCTCACTATATTACATCTAAACAACTAAGTTATGAAAGAAAATACAAAAAACTCAAAAAAAAATTACTCAGGCGTTAATGGGTTAATAATGGTTCAATATGGGCGACCTTACCTAACTCATTCCACGTTTGTTTCTGTTAAACAACTGCAAACTCAAGGAACTTATATTTATGATTTGGTCTAAAGTGGTCGATTTTTGAGATATTTGCAATTACAGTTTTCAGACCGCTTCTGACTACTTGAATAAGTGGAGATTGACTTTTGACTTGAACTATGCGGTAAGTTCTAAGAGCTCTGTTGTATGAGATTTAATTTAATCGCAAAATTAACGTATTCCATAGTACAGTACACACTATTCTGAAAAGTTATTCTTTGCACCCTTATACCCTTATAATATTTAACAGTTTTGAATCGCGACGGGGATTTTGTAAGTGGTTGCAATAACAAAAAGCTTTTGACCTATCTTCAGTGACGCGTCTAAAAAAATCCGAATCAATTATTTGTTCTTATTGGAGTCATATTAAAAAGATACCAGCTATTTTTGTCGCAGCAAAGAAATTATTAAATAATATACAGTGCACGCCGCTTATTGGAATTACGGATAATGTTATCAATCAGGTAATGATATCACTTTATTAAAGAACAGGCCGGACGTATGCTACTGCATAGATAAAACACCGCTTATAGTAATCATAATATCAATAATCATAAATGAGTTATCAATTTTTTTCTCAGGTTTGTTTCTATGGATAAATTTTGTTGCTGAATTTTCATAGTACGATTGTTTATAGTAAAAGCTTAATTTTTGCAGTCTTGTTTATTTATTTTCGACTAAATTACGTAACGTTACATAATTTAAACATTTGTAAACTTTCTTAGAATAACAACTTAATTTAACTACGTCTTATCTGTTAACGTCATTTTGTATTTATTGTTGGTGTCAGCAAATTTCTGAGAATTGTGTAGTTCTTAGGGCGGTATTCATAGTTGTGTCTTAAAGTAAAGCTTAAGATCATCTTACGCAAGACGATCTTAAATGTTTAAGATTGCCTTAACATGGTATGTTTGCATAGTCAAAATTTAAGATAATCTTACTAAAGAAGTTGCTTCAAAGCGTTGTCTTATTTTATTTAAGATCGTCTTACATAAAACGATCTTAAGCTACAGCTTCGTCTGGTTTCGGAATATTTGTTATGTAATTACCAATCAAATTTGTGTGTCGTTTAAAATTTTATAGTCCGCACTACTTTTTGTTACGGCAAATGCCGATTCCTACGCGACGACTAACAAAACAAGGATAACAATTAGCGGGCTCTACATATTAAATTGATTTAAGAAGAACACTACAGTTTGTAGGCAATTACTTAATAACTGTTATTAAGTTATTTTTTCTTTTTTGCACTGAAAAGAAAAAAAAGAAAAAAAACTCAGATTTTTCTAAAAAAATCAGAATTGGAGTAACTAATTCAACATAAACAAGAAATGTTTATTTAAAATATACTATGCTGTCGACCTGGGAGAGACAAAAGCTAAAGATAAAATAAAATTAAAAAAACATATAAGAACTTCTAATACCAAATCGTGTTTTTTCTATTCTTCATTACTAAATTATTAGCTATCGTTTTAAAAAAATCAAACTTGTATTTGTTTTTTTGTATTTAATTATATTTTAAAATGCGTATGACGTAATTACTTGAACATTAAGAGAAAAATATTTTTTTAAACGTACTGTATTTACTAACTAAACATTACATATTCACTGCTCTTCCAAAGTTTTTGTTTATTACGCTTAATAATTATGTTTACAACTTAAAAATAAATAACGGTTTCGGTCCGGTTTCGGTCCAATTACAAATACCGGTTTCGGTCCGGTTTTCGGTTTTATATCGGTCCAGTCCAGGTCCTTGTGCTCATAGAAGGATACGAAATGTATACTAGTTTAATCACGGCACAGCAAAATCAACGTAACACTGCCGATGGTAATATATCCCAATAAAAAAAGAACACTAGACATTTATAAGACAATTCCAAACGAATGAGGTTATGATTATGGGATAAGTGAAAATGGATGGATAAAGGCAGAATTGTTTTACGAGTACATTACTAATGTTTTGTATTTAAGCTTAAAAAATGTATTGTTTTTTCCATACTTGTTTTAATATGTTTCAAGTCAGTTGTGTTTAGTTAGAAATTGTTCTTATTTCTTTGTACTCTACGTCAACAAAAATACTTTAACCAGCAGATGTTGTTGCGTTCAAATCACTGAAACAAGGTTGAAAGAAAGGAGTACTTGAATGGAGAAGGAAAAACCCATAGCATGCTTTACCTCCAAGACTTGTATCAACGCTATAATTGTGATATTTATAGAATCATTCTTTACTACTATTTATGTAGTGTTTGGTTCAAAAAAGTAATTGGACACTTTTAAGCGCGACCTAAAAGGTAGGCAACCAAAGTTACGTTATAACAGAATAGCTAGTTAAATTTGACAGCATTGACATTGTAGACATTACTTGCAGCAATATTACGAGGTTACTAACCATTCTGTATAAGCACCGCCTCAAGCGTTCAAATAACATGTTTTTTGCTGCAAATATGTATTCATATTGTACCATAAAGATTTAAATTTTTTTTCATCAAATTTTTTATTTATGTCTCTATGTTCTCTGCTCAAGTTTCAAATGAATGCTATAGCCCTTATCTAAAAAAGTTTTAAATCATTTATAATTTGATGTATAATTAAAATTAATTTTAAAAAGTTCCATTAATAGCTCAAATAAATTGAAACTGCATGCCCAAATATGAATATGCTGTTTTAATTAGCCTAAATTTTTAATATTTCCGGATTTAATTAAAGTCAACATTTAATTTTTTTTTTGTAAAAGAAGTATTATCATCATTAGAACGTAATTAGTGGTTGAACAATTGTTGTTGAACATTTATTCGTAGTTTGCATTTTTTCATAGAAAATGGATTTTTATGAATCTAGGCAAAATCCGATGTTCAATTGTTTTTTTGATGACACTGTCGTAATATACGGAATAAATGCTTTAATTTTGCTTATTTAACCCAATTTATGGATGATATCGAACCTACTAGTTCAAGTATTCGACAGAAGATATGCGCAACTCAATTTTACTTATCTGTGCCTGTAGAGTTTTATTTTCATGCGGTTTTCGTGAAATCTTACTTATATTATAACAAAAAGAACAAGTGGCGAGAAAATTATTATTCTTTTAAAAAGATATAATCTTTAGTTAGATGTAAACTGAACTAGAAATCAAAACTAGTATGAGTTTCGTTACCTAAAAATCAAAACAGAATTCTTGCAGGTTTTTACTAATAATAAGTAATAGAAATATATCACCAAGCATTGGAAAAATCAGCCCCGCGGCTAAGCATTCGTCACAGCCCATGGACCGCAGGACGAAGTTTGTTTTAAACTTTCTCTACAGTTCATGGGATGAGTATTTAATTGTGCTTTACAGTTGTATTTGAGCGTCATGTGTTCTTAAAGCATTACCTTACGCGAAATGTTAGCTTTTCTCGTTTTTTCTTTTTTTTAGGTAATTCAAATTAATTTTAATTAAGTATAATGTTAAATGTTTCTGTTTACATTGCCTGATATTTTTTAAATTTGAATATAAGAAAAATGACAAAATTAAAAAATGGATCTTTTATTAAATATAATAAGAGCACGGTTTTACATATTATAAAAAAGGTTTTCAAACATTGTTATCTGTTTTCTTGAACACTAAACCATTCTATGATCATTTTTCTCTTGAACCGAGAACGGGTTTATAAACCAAAATGTAATAATACAAAGAAGCAAAACTTATTAACAAAATAATTACCAAACATTAATAATTTATAATTTTTAAAGTCTTTTTAAATTTATATTATTATATAGTTTTTTCCTGCACTTTTACTTATTATTTTGCCTTTTTTGACAATGTTAATAAATCCATATAGGGTGCAAAACATTACATTTGGCAAACGTAATGAGGCAATCATTTGGATTTGGTTCATTACATCTCAATTATTTTAAAAAACCTAGGATAGTTAATTATAAAACTAGTATAATTACCTACTAAACATAAATTTACAAATGTTTTTCTACTTTTATTACTAATACTTAGCGTATTGAAACCAAAATCAGAGATTGAATTAAAATTTGAGAAAAAAGAATACAGTAATTCTCATCAAAATTACTCTTAAAGCAGTGTTTCCAGAGATCTGAAACCCTGTTCTTCTGGGGGGTATTCCATACCACCAGTAATGCTCCTTTCTGTCTAAAGCTCCGCTATTACTAAGTAGGGTATATAAATGGGTTGCTTAAAATTTATTTTGTAATGTATAATATTTAGTGTTTGTTTTGTGCCTCAATTTTGTGCAAAATGTCACGTCTTCCTTGACAAGCAAAGTTATCACTGGAAACTATAGGGAAGATTATTGCTTTACGAGAATGGTTATAATAAAATTATAAAAGTTTCAGTCGCATAGCAATTGGGTATGAAGTTTTCACGTACCTCAAGTATAGTCCATTATTGGGTTTAACGCGAAGAACAAAGCGCGGAAAATGATCGTCCTTTGCAGACCACCCATAAAAGTAGAATCTCTCTTATCCAGAGTTGAAAAAGACAAGATTGTCCAAGATGCTTGTTTGACTCCATTCACAACTTTCGCCACTATTCGCAAAAGATTACTACTTCGCTGCAAGTAATGTCTACAATGCCAATGTACAATTAAACTAGGAGTTTTGTTATAACGTAAGTTTGGTTGCCTACCTTGCAGATCGCGCTTAAAAGTGTCCAATTACTTTTTTGAGACAGTGTACCTAATTCTGTTAACTATTGATTTCTTGTGCTTTGTCATTTATTCATTTCAGCACCTCTTTGTAAAAATCATTCTCTTCTTCTGTTAACTGCAAATGATTTAGAAGGTGTCTAACTTTAGCTTTTTTTACAGCACTAATTTTGTTGATACCTAGTAGTGGTTTTGTTTTAAATAATGTATTAGAGATATTGCAGTAGCACAAACCATAAGGTTAGATGCTGACTTTTGAACCGCTGACAATAGCATTATCAGTTAATTGCATGACCATAAGATTTAGACATTTTGGTATTATTTATGTGTGCGAACTTAAAACAGTTTAAGTATACACTCTAAAAAATTGTATATACTTGGAAAAAGATTCAAACGACTTTTAAAAGCATTGTGTTTACTAGAGATTTGGTATAGTTTTGTACTATAATATAGCAACAAAATTACAATTTTCACTTATTTTTAGTAACCTAGTTTAGGAATAATGTTTTTCAATTAATAAAAAACAATTAAATAAGTAACGTCAAAATAAAAGAAAACTTAAGGTGGCGTGACCTTTTAATTGACATTAGCAAAATTAATTAAAAAATGTTTGAGAATATGCTTTTATATGTTTATTCGTTTTTTTATAATAATGTATTGTTATATAACGTGCTCGTATTTACAATAGCTATTTATTTTATAGGAAATTCATAATACTTCACAAACATTTTTGCTGAATGTACCTAGACGTAGTGGTAGTCTTAGCTCTAGGTCTTCTTATTTAAATTTTATTACTGATCAACCATCTGTGACGATCATTTTCCTTTATATACGGAGACTATTTGAGTTTAGAATCTGGCTTGGTTCACAAGTTGATTACCTAACGCGGTAGTGGTTCTTTGTTAGATTTTCGTTTGCTTTTTCAAGTTATCGTTTTCTTTCTTACCTTTTCAGAGTTTAGATTATGGCTTGTTTCACAAGTGGATAACCTAACTTTTGAGAAGTTCTTAGTTAGATTTCAGTTCCTTGTTTGAGTTTTGCGATTTATCTCACGCCGTGATGAAGCTCCTTACGAAAGTGGGCGAAACGTTGACAGCTTCAGTTACAACAACAATGACACGGTCCAAACCCGGAAGACATTCTTATCTTAGTACTAACTATTTTTAGTTTTTAATGATTATGGTAATTCTGATAAAATTGAGTATTTAAATATCGGATTTGAAACTTGTAAATCTAGTGTTAACGGTTCTAATTGTATTTAACAAGTTTTATTTATATAGTAAGTGTAAAATGGTAATTTTAGCAAGAATCATCAATTACCTTAAAAAATATTTTATTCAGTGCTTTAATACGTCAATTACATGCACATCTCACAAAAAATTTTAAATAAAAAACCTACCCTTAAAGTGTATGAACATGTTTAAACGATTAAATTGGGAATTGCGTCATTAGATAGGAAAAAAATTGTTAAAACATAAGCAGGGGGGCGGTTCAGGTACACGTGACGTCATATACATAAGTCAACTAGGCTAAAAACTCTCTTACTGTCCGTTTTATTTAAATTGGCAGCACCGGCTTACGTCAAAGTTCTATCGAAATTGACTGAAACAAAAACTCATGTTCGAAAAGATCAGCAAGGTTCTACATCTATATAATCAACCTAAGAGGGGTAAAACCACTATAATCTTTTTTCAGAGCTACGTTTCGTGCCTGAAGTGTGCACTTCTTCATAACACTGAAAATTTTGTAACGGTAAGTGAACAACATAACACACTTATATAACATCTAAAAAATTTTTTCTAACGAATACATTTAGAAACAAAGAACTTACAAAAAAGGTTATCGAGTGGAGACATTTCATTGCGAAATTGATGCCGCTCCTATTGAAGCTCTTCAGACTGTGTTAGTGGGTTGGTTCGTCGTTCCTTTCTACCTATCTTTCTTTTCTTTTACTTTACAGGTCGTTGTGTTTCCTTGCCTCTTCTACTATTTTCCTACATATCTTCCTATTTTTAATTTTTTCTCTTTATTTATCAATTCTCATGGTTTTTATATCATTTATTACTTTATCTTCCTATCTTATTTTCGGCCTCCCCTTTACTCTCGTTTCTGGTGGCTTCCATTTCATTATCTTCTTTGCAATTGATTCTTCTTCTTTTCTATTTACATGTCCGTACCAACGTATTTTCCTGACTTTAATTTCTTTTACTATGTTTTCTCCTTTTAGTATTTCTTCTATCTATTGGTTTGTTAATCTTATATGTAATTCTTATTTTTGTTTCCTTTGTTATGTGTTTACTTTTCATAGTTTCTTTAAATCTGTTGTATGCGTTGTGTTCTAATTTTATTCTTTGTGCTATTTCTATGTTTCTCTCGTTTTTGTTACTTATAACTGTTCCAAAATATTTGAATGTTTAACCATGCTCAAATTTGTATTTTCCTATCACGATTTTCGGTTTTTTAACGTCTGTTCTTTACTAGTTTTCATATACTACTACTAATCCTCGCTTTCTTGCTTTATCCTCTATTTTCTGCGTTATGACTTTAATTACTTGTAAATTTTGGAGGACATCCTTCAGGATATAGGTATTCGTAATAATGTTAAGCAAAGCCTTACACTTTCAGATTGTAAGCATGTTCTCCTGATACTTGCATATAAGTAAATGATTATTCATAATGTTTGCCTTTTGATTTAAATTAAAAGCACGTCCTTCAAAAATTGTGAGTGTGGTCAGTGGCAAACTCAGGTCTCTAGTAAAAGGCTGTTTTTTGCTATTTGTTAAACCAACTTTGTGATAGTAGATGTTGTGCAGCTTGGGGAAGTTAAACATTACAAACCCCACTTACCTACACTTATCAGTGATTTTAAAGTTGTATTGCGTTTTGAAGAACAAAATGTACAGTGGCTTGCAAATAGATTTGCTTTGTTCCCCATTCATAAAATGAAACTATCTCTGCGCTATCTAAGTGATCCCGGTTATCAAAAAGGTATCGGTCAAGAATTTGGAGTGAGTCAAGTTACGGTATCGGAAACCGTGCATGAAATTGTTGACAAAATTATTGCCCAATCAACTGAATGGATAAAATTTCCAGAAACCAACAATGAAATTATGTATGCAAACACTTGTGGCAAACCAAGTACATGTTTTCTACAGCAATAGGTGTTATTGATTGTACCTATATAGAATACTGAAACCAAATCGCCATGGAGATGAATACATCAACCGAAAAGGTAAACTAACTTTGAATGTGTAACTTGCAACGCCAAAGAAATTTTTACTAGCGTTGATATTAGTTGGCCTGGATCTGTTCACATTTCTAGAATATGGAAAAATTTGCAAACTAGATCAAAATTGAAAAATAAAGCAAATGTTGTGCTACTTGAAGATGATGGATATGGAATAGAATCATGCCTCATGACTCCATTTAGAAATCCTGCCCCTGGTGCTAAGCAAAATTATAATAATTTGTTGGAAAAAGAGAGAGAGTAATAATAGATCGATGTTTTGGTCGACTCAAACGACGATTTCCTAACTTACAATACGTTTGTCGCGTGACACTAAAAAAGGTTCCAAAAATAATTGTTGCTTGTGTTGTAACATTACAAAAACTATAGGCGATCCCAATTTTGAACCAGCTGAAAATGTAATAGAAGTAGAAAGAAACCATGAAGACAATTATGACGATATTTTTATTCGCAACCAATAGCAAGAAGTTAAGAGAAATTTGAGTGTTACAATAAACAGTTTCAATATATTATCAGTTTACTTAGAGATAAAGGTTTTAAGTACTACGAAAATATTTTTTTTACAACTGGAAATATGTATTATTTACTTTACGCGTAATTATTTTCAATTTCCTTTCGTAGTACTCTTGTTGAACTAAACCGCTCCAGTTTTTCAGTAGTTAGTCCTTTTGTTTCAAACGTTTCATTTTTATCAGTCGACATTTTGGTTTTGGTGACAACAACGTTTCACTCGCCGCCATGTTAACAAATGATGATCCAATAGACTTAGAAGCTTATGCTTTTTCTTTTTTAACAACACCAATCTGCATGGGCCATGAAATTTTTCCAATTGCTGGATTCCATTTTCTCTCAATCTAACAATTTTATCGATTAATTTCCTGTTTTTTAAATCCGTTTTTTTCTTCAATCTTGACATATTAATAATTTTTTTTTATAAATTTTTTGAATTTAATGGTTTTTTTATTACGATAGCTTCATCTTTTCGCTTTTTGATTTTCGGCACTTGTAATTTTTCCAGAATTAAGGGGCATTGGCAATTTCATCCGCAATTATTTGTAGCTTGCTACCACCGGCAGTTTCTTCATTACTCGAAAAAGACATGCAGCTGTAGTCTGAAACTAGATAAACTAATAATTTATTGCAACACAACTAGAGCAAAACCACTGTGTTTGTGTACGAAGCGGTGGAGAAGGGTTGTAAGGAAGAGAAGGTATTGTAACACGCTAGAACATTTTAAAACCGCTGGCAGACAAGTCGACCTTTTACTTTTACAATACGAGGAAATCCTCGCGACTATAAGGTTATCATTATAAATATGAAAAGCAGAAAATCCTTATACTTCTGCCTTTTACTTCATATTAAAACCTATAACGTGTACAAGTACACCTCTTAATTTTTATAGGCTGGTTAAAACACACAAAGATGAAGTCACTGTAAGACTGATTTCCTCATGTATAAAAACTCCTACTTATCAATTATTTAAATACATTTCCAATATAATACAGAGCATCTCATATTTATTTATACATAATATTAAAAAAATACATCAACACCGCCTAATCATAAGATGTTTTATTGGATCTGCTATCTTTGTTTACGAATATTACTAAAGAGCTCTCTGTAAAACTATTAAGAAAATATTGGAGTGAGTTAAAAATACATACTACATCAGAATTAGTCAATGTTATCCAAATCTTTAAACTTTTATTTAAAAAACTTGACACTGCAATAGGCAACCAGCGTCACTAATACTAGTTAGTCTTGTAACGTATCATTTACTCAATTATGTAAAAAAAAATTACATTCACACCGACATTCATGTTATGTTGACGATATCATTACATGCATTCTTAAAACAAAAATTGATAACACTTTAACGTCTTTAACAGTTAAAATCAACATCTAAAATTTATGTCAGAAACCGAAAAAGAAGGTTTATTGCTATTTTTACATGTTAGACTTAGTAGGGATATTAACACTAGTGTGTTAGTTACAGAATGCTATAATAAACCGATAGCTTCTAATAGAACAATTAACTATTGATCAAAACACACCACCAAAAAAAAATTTGAGCAGCTCTCAATTCCACAATAAAAACTTTTTAAAAAAATTTAAAAAAAACACATTAAGGAATTATAATATTATCCGAAGAATATATTAAATAAAATACTTTGAAATACTAACACAACTAATCTGATTCTGCCACCAATTAGCCTACGTATAACTAACCTTAACACATACCAACACTAACCTTATTACTAACACTAATATTAACATCACCTACATAAAAATAATAAATGTCATAAATTTAACAAATAGAATAATTTGAGTTTAAAAAAGATCAACATTAAAATAGCAATGTATAACAAAAACACTATTTACAGTATACTGTACAGTAAAACTAATGGTCAAACAAACATAGAAAAATGACGGTAGTATACAAACTAGACTGTACTAATTGCAATGTATGTTATATTGACCAAACACAATTTTAATATTTCTCGTAAGAATTCTTCTAATTACAAAAGCATTAAACCTCCATACTAAATTTAATTTGTGAACTTTTTTTACTTTTACTATTTAAATGTCTGGATAAAGTATTTATTTTATATTTTAGAAAATTTGGGATTGCATTTAATAATAAATAAATATACAAACGTAAATTAAAAATTTTAAAACGCACGACAGCAAAATTATTATATCTACATTTTGTAAAAATTGAAAAAACTCCTTCTCATTTTCAGTAGTAAGGTACATAACAACACAGGTACCTACATGTATTCGATTAGTAAATTTTTTATATAAATTTTAAGAAAAGGAGTTTTCTATAAATCTTTAAGCTGATAAAATAAAAGTCATTAAAACTCCCATTAAAGTTTAGATTTATCGTCATAGAAAACAGATGAGATAGCACTTGAACAATAATGGTGTTAAAGTTTTGTTTTGTTTGAATAAGGTTAAGCACTTTTTAAACTAACTAAACTTTAAAGAAAGCGGGTTAATAAATTTATGTTTAAAATTCAAATATGTTTTAAAACACTTCTATATTTTTTTTCAACATAAATTTAAAACACAAAACAAAATTATGCCGTAAAACAATCTTTTAACGTATAATTATAAACGACGATAGTAGATGCAAATTATACCAATTTTAGCATTTTATGAACCGTAAAGAAACATAATTTTACAATTTGGCATTTATTGTTTAAAACTTAAAAATAGATGGATTGTCACTCTCGCAAACGTTGCTAATTATGTAATGAAGTCACGCAGATATAAAATTGGATAAACATTTTTTGAAGAACAAGAATAAAAGAAATGTAAAAGTCATTATAATGGGTAATGGCTTGACAAATAAAATTAGAAAAAAGTTTAAGTATCGTATGCCAACAGAAAAAACAAAGCTCGTTATAGTTTATTCTTTGTAATTTATTTTTTTAAATGTATTTGTCACGCTTAAATGCTTTTTACGCTAACTCAGTAGCAAGTTAAATTACTAAAGTAATTAATCTTTTACAATTTTATTTAAATACACAAACACATTTTAAAAACGGAAAAGTAATAGCTAACGTTACAATCAATATACGAAAAACATTTGAATTGCATATTTTAATAAAAAAATTGATTAATATTAATATTTTCGAAGTATTGGTTTAAATAAACTTAAATACTGCAAATCTTAAATGTTTGTAGTTTTAGAAATAAAGTTGTTTTAAAATACATTTTAACAACAGTGTTATAAAACGTTATTATCACGCTTACGATTTAAAGCTCAATTCCAGAGAGCCAGTGGCTCTCTCTTTCCGCAAAACAAATGAAAACTTTAAAACAGTATTTTGCTAAATTTTTCTGAACTTTACAGTTTGCATCAAGCTTTAAACTGTAAATTAGGTATGTTTGTAAATGTATTAGTAGTTAATAAAGAATATACTCAAAGTACATGTTGTACTCAATAGTAAACATAAAAATAAATGTGTGACACATTTTATAATATTTATATATTTGGTATTAATGAATATTAGTCGTGTGTCATAAAAATTTAACAATATGATAGTTTTTAACTCTCAACTAGCACAATTCTTTTTTATATACGTAAATACTGGTACGGGTGATCGCCCCTTACATGAAATTGTTAGATTTGCATAAATGAAAAAAGTTATTTTCTAAAAAACCTTCATTTATTAATTACAAAACTCTAGTTAATATCATTTTTGTATACATTTATATACTTTCTTATGTTTACATTTAAAAAAAAACTAAGTACTGTAAATAAAACTGTTTGTCTTGTTCAAAGACTAAGATTTTATATGGAACTGATACAGCTTGTAAAACAATAGTTTAGAGTTGGCAGTTTCTGCATGTGATTTAAAACAAACAAAATTTATAAAAAATGTTTGTCACTTTGCATCTTTCTTGCTTAGAGCTGCCTACTAGTAATTGTTAATTTGGTAGATGTGTTGTTTAAGGCAGTTTATAATTGTATTCAAAACTAATTTGAATTACGCGAGTAAAAATCACTTTATCAATGTTTCTACCTCTAGCAATTTATAAAACTATTATTTTACATAGTAAATTATTGAACATCGCTGTTCGTTCCGCTCACACGTTTTTTAAGTTAATTTCTTTGTTTCGCGCGACAATTTATTTTTTCTATTTCGCGACGGTTATAGCCTTATATCCGTACTGTAAACGATACGGAAAGAGACTCTCTTTCCGTACTGCTGTAGTGATTAAATAAATTTAAGTTACCAATACTGTAAACCCTATCTGACTGTAAACCATAACCTAACTAAATATATTACAGCTGTATTTTCTGATTAATTAAAGTTATTTTGCTTTAAATTACAGTTAATTTCGATATTTAAAGGTTAGTTTATAAAGTTATATTTTGAAAATACGCCAATACCACATTTTCTGTAATTGAATTTACATTGTTTTGATCGCACCAAGTTAAAAAGTTTTTATATTCTTTTTGATATTTTGCACGGGATTTCGTTGGCATAAAGTTATCTAAAGCTTTATTAGCTAGTTCTTTTACGTCAGGCGGAGTACAACTTAGATATTCGATTTTTACAACTTTTTATTAAATTCAGAAATAATTAAAAATTTCAAATTTGAATTGTCAAATGCCACAATTACCAACATAATTTTAAAAAAATCACAAATAATTAAGATCTTTATTTATTAAATATTTAGAGTAAATGCACGCGAAATAGAAAAAAATAGTATGAAAAACACATGTCACAACTTCTTTTTGCCGCACTCGACCATTTGCAGACCTCCTTTCAGTCGGTCTGCAAACCTGGTCTTCGTGCGGCAAAAAGTCTCATTGTGACATTTGTTTTCCAATATACTATTGCATAGATTTTATACGTTCCAAATAGAAACAAGTTGAAGTGATAAGGAAGAACGCATACGTACGTGAGGACAACAGTGTTAAAAAGTGCGGCCGTGTATAGACTCTAAATAAAGTGTGTGTAACGTTAAGAACAATTGTGAGCTTAATCAATCAAAAAAAGTGAGTAAAAAGTTAATTTAACTACAAGCCACAAAAATCAGCGCAAATGCATTTGTTCACCGCGACATTTTGGTCTTACGCGAGTCGGATTTGTGTAATCTTGTATTTGACTTAATAGTTTTTTTGTGCTTCCGTCCGTTTTGACGTTTTTCACAGGCATCATAATCGGCTGGAAATTTTGCTTTTCCACTTAGACCGGTAAAGTGTAGTAGAATTTTATAACTAAAAGTTGGCACTAGTAATCATTAATTAATTAAACGCCATCTGTCAATTTTATTAACATACACCATTATCTGCGTTATTGTTTAGCACTAACCAATTTTTTTAAAACAAATATAACAAATTTGCTTATATCTTACAATTGCTAGAAACAACAATGGTTTTATTTTCATATAAGTGAAATTCTAATAATATTATGTAACTGTCAAATTAATTTCAAAAACAATTGCATTTCGTCATTACAGGTTTCAGTTTTATCAACATATGTTATTAAATGTTATTAAAAATAGATACTTAAATAACTGCTTTTAATTAATTTATACTAACAAAGGTCAGCACAAAAAATGTTGTGTATCACAGGTCTTAAAAGTATTTTGCGAGTATTTGCTTTTGTAGACTTTGGCTTTACCTCGGCCTACAAATATGCTCATACTTGCAAAATAGCAATTTCTGAACTAGTGATACAAATAACTGTTTTTGCGAACTATCTCGTATTCATCGCATTTACACGGCTTGCACGCTTATCTAACGCACCACGCTGTATTCGTAAATATTTGCTATCACTTGCATTTAGTATTAAAATCGACGTATTAATTTATTTTCGCATTTCATTTAAAAATTGTATTAACGTATACATACGATATGTCTGCATTAACATGTCTCAAGGATGCCTTATCCTATGGTCAAAATGCGGAAACTGACTCAACACAAACATCGGTATTTATTACAAGAATTTCGAAAATTCAGAGGTTTCCAAACTTTTTTGTGTCGTAGATCCCTTGCCACATTTTTTGGTTTTGGGTAGACTCTCTACTTACCTGATATTGATTTTTTGTAAGTTTCTAACTCTAGTGAAGTTTAGTGTTAAAAACTTAAAGTAAAAACACATGTTAAGTTTTATACAGTTATTAATTGAATTTAAATTGAAACTACTCAAAATAAAATCTGTTATATAAAATATACGTAACATAAAATAAACTAAACAATAAGTAAATGTTTTTAGTAAGAAGGACGAAACTGATGCTTTAATAATAAATTATCAACATTTGGCGTCAATTTTGTGAGGTTTAATCTGAAATCTCCTTGGCTAATGATGTCCAGTTTGTTCCTTTTTTCTGTTAGGAGATTTGTAACAGCGCTGAACCCCCTTGCCACTAGGTATGACGATGGAAAGGAAATTAAAAATTTCCTCTCTATATTCTATAATACGGAATAAGTAACAGGTAT
Organism: Aquatica leii; assembly: GCA_035610365.1. NCBI lineage: Eukaryota > Metazoa > Arthropoda > Insecta > Coleoptera > Lampyridae > Aquatica > Aquatica leii. The sequence continues at coordinate 82,849,003 of CM069435.1, forward strand.
GTTGTTTTGCAGCCAGAATTGCTGATATCCATATTTAAACTGAACCTTAAATTCTTCGTTTGTACTTAGTTCAGTCAGTTCCTCTTGTATTATGACATTTGTTTCTTCTATGTCACAATATGGGTTAATTATCCACGGTTACATTACCATAGTTAAAACATCCTTAAACCTAGTTTTGAAATCTGAATAGAGGTCATTTAAATGATAACGTAGGTTAAAACGTCGTTTTCCTGGCAGTGTGTCTGTGACAAATTGGGGAATTGGGAAAATTTGCCCCGTCCAATATTTTGCTTCATTAGTTTAACTCTGGCAAGAAACGCTGATAAGATAGACTTTGTTTTAATCAAATTTAGACTGTCGCCTTGTAACTGCAAACTAACCATATTAAATTTAGTAAACAAATCTGTTAAATAGGCAATGTCTGTTTTCTACTTCATTAAATTGTCTTTTAAAATTTTATCTTTAGTATCCAGACAATCTCAAATAGTCTCAAAAAATGCAAAAAGTCTTGTCAAACATAAGCCTATCGACAGCCAGCGTACTTCAGTGTGAAGAAGTAATTGATGAAAGTGTCATTTTCTTCATACAACTGCGCAAATAACCGCGTATTCAACGCGTTGCTTTAGATTCGGTTTAATGCATCAATCAGTAATTGAAGAGATTCATGCAATCTAATACTCAAATTTTTAGCAACTAAATGTTGTCGATGGATGACGCAATGTATTGCTAACACCCCTGACACATTTTTTTTAAATAGCTAATAAATCCACGATAACGTCCAACCAACTGATATTATATTTGATAAAGGGATTGCTTTTTCAATGAAGTAATCCTTCAAAATATGAAATATTGATTCACCTTTAGTGTTGGTTGTCAAAGTTCTTGCGAAGAGCAGTTCTTCATAGATTTTATAGATTCATAATAAAACGAACTTATGCCAATAATAATGCTGCATTACCAGGTAAAGTTGACTCGTTCAGTTGTATAGAGAAATGCGTCGTTTGCAAATAATTACACAAGAAGCTTTTAATATCAGAATTCATTTCATCAATACGTTTTTCAAAAGTATTGTTGCTTAAGGAAATTCTTTTAATAATATCAGATGCACGTTTGTGTAAAACAGTTTTTAAAATCTCTTCAACGGCTGGCAAAATTAACTTCTCTCCGATAGTATGCGGTTTTTCCGATTTTGCTTTAAGTAGATGTTGATTCTGTCTAGCGTGGGTCCCTTATGAAGTTTATGTTTAAGTGTTTGAAAGTATTTCAAATCTTTATCTGTTTTATCAGGGTGACATCTTTTCAGATGATCTTGCAGCTTAGATGGTTTTATAGCGTCATTGCCCAAAACTTTGTTGCATAAAAGGCACATAGGCAATTGTTTGTCCGACAATGATAGAATGAAGTCAAATTTAAAATAATCAACACTGTACTGTCTACTTTTTTTTTAGATTCGGACATGACATCACTCATCTGTAGACCAAATTAATCTATTTAAATAAGACATAAAGTCCAGCAGCTGTATATTACAGAATCAAAGTCAAATTTAAATCGTATGGTCTTAGATTTTATAGGAGGCATAGGCGTTCAGCCATTATAAATGAATGTGAAAAGGGGAATGTTATGAATGTTACTTAAGGTTTTGATATGATAGAACTTTAAGGAAATTTGAAAATAAGATGACAAAAAATGTTAAAATAAAATATTATACAAGGAATAATAATAACAAATTTTTATGCGATTTATCTCTAGGTACATTCGACTGTCATGTGTAAAAATTCACTATTTCCGCTTTAACAATAATACAAAATTTTAATTTTAATATAGAGAAGTATGTACAGTACAATATCTATAATCCAAACTTTCGTAATCCGTACATTCCAGTAATCCGAACTGGCCCACAGTATAACGACCAATGGACAAAAGTACTATTTTTTAAATTTTTTTTTGTGAAGTTATTTGGTAAGAGATATTTATTTATAAAGAAATAATAAATGCCTAACAAGGTCGTAAATAAGTAAATATTGACACATACATATTTATTTATGTGACCGCATAAGATATGTAGTTTTTTTTAATGTTTCCTATATGTAAACATTTAAATTCTATAGAAAAAAACCAAACAAATCAGAGTGTGTATTGGAAATTCTTCAAAAAACACGCAGCTGTACAGTTGTGAATTTCTTATTTTCTTAATTTATTTTTCAAAGTGGTAACATATTGTATGTTAATAATAAAATACATACGTAATATGTATGTACAGTTGTCTTTTTTTAGATTTTTCCGAAAACATTCCATAATCCGAACATCTCCTTGCAGCAATTAGCTCGGATTACGGAGATTGCTTTGTAATTATAATAACGATTGCTAAAACTATGAAAAAGAAACTATTGAGGAGTACTCGTGTAATTTTGCATGATATAAATATTAAACTACTAATAACTAAAGTTATGATTGGCGTAATTTATCTATCTTTGCTAACTACAAGTACAAAACTAAAATCTAATAAAAAATAATGTACTTACTTTTCTCTGGCACTCTCAAACAAAATAGCACTGATTCACTATAATTTGTGTGATAAACTACCAGTTTATATTTTTTTAAATATTTTCTTAGTACATTCCTTTTGAAGATTCAGGAAACGAATAAACGTATTTGTCTCACATTTGTATTTATACAGTGACGCATTGAAGGAGTCAGTGCAATTTCGCGAAACTCTGACATGCTTGTAACAAGATGATACTGGTATATCATTATGTGCAGGTTTTTACAAGTTCAAAATGTATTGCGACTACAAAACAAATGCCTAGATCTTACAATTTACACAATTTTATAAACATATATAATAATTTTTTACTTCATAGTACTTTTATAAATAATGTATATGTCTTTATATTATAAGAGTATAATGTAAGTAAATAGGTACTATCAGTGTATGTTGAGATCACTACCGTGGGCCCCTATTTTCATTTCATGAACCCCCAAAATTTTTTTTTCGCTGACGTAGACCCCTTGCAGGATGTCATAAACCCTTAGGGGTCGATATAGACTACTTTGGGAATCACTGGTTTAGGTGGAGAACCTTTAACTTTAATTAGATTTATACCGCTTCAAGACAGTAATTATATCATTGCTTACGATACGCTAATAAAACGCTACCAAAACAAACGTAATTTAGAAACGTTCTATAATGAACAATTAGTAAATGCGTTTTCACTACCAAAATCCTTGCCTCAGGATTACGCACGCTTATATATACATTAAACAAAAATCTAGAAGCTTTAATGTGCCTACAGCTTTTAGTTGACGCTTGGGACTTTTTACTTTTTAACACGCTTTTGAAAAAATTGGATGACAAAACACGTACAGATTTTGAAGTACAATATAGAGATACCGAGCTACCCTCCTACCGTAAATCCAGTATTCGACTTTGAGACTTTCATTGTAACACAAATATGTCCTCAACAGCCTTAAATATTAACCTTAACGTTGACGACTAGCATCATGTTAAGAATTTGAAATTAGCTGACGATAATTGTCACATACCTTCCGTTGTTGACATTCTGGTAGGTGCTGAACTTACACCCTACATTCTCAAGTCCAATCGCATAACAAGAACACAAGAACAACCTGTCGCGAAGGAGAACGTTTTTGGTTGGATTCTATAAGGAAAATCAACGGTTTCTCGTGCACCTCTATTAGACACGCCATTGTTGAATTGTCATATCTCTATAGAACTGTCACTTGATCGGTGTTTACAAAAATTCTAGGAAATTTATCACGTTATTTTAAAAAACTCAACTATATCACCCAAAGACGACCAATGTGAACAAATTTTCAAAAATACTGTTGGGCAAGAAGAGGATGGAAGATTTGTTGTTTCTCTTTTGTGTAAGAACGGAGAACCACAACTAAGTAACTCCTACAACCAAGTTATTCGCAGATTTCTTCTATTGAAGTCTAGACTTTTACGCAATTTATCGTTACATAAATTATATTAACAGTTTATGCTTGATTATTTAAACACTGGTCAGATGACGATTATTCCACAAGCAGACGCTAAATCTACTACTGCGTATTAAATTTGGCACTACTGCGTGCAAAAGTGTGATAGTATCACGACAAAAAATAGAGTGGTATTTAATGCGTCAGCAAAGACGTCTACTAGACTTTCGCTTAACGGCACCTTGCATACTAGTGTAAAACTACACAAGAATATATTTTCAATCCTTTTAGCGTTTCGTTATTTCAAATATGTTTTGGTTTGTGACATTAAACAGATGTTTTGCCAAATTTTCTTAAAAAGTCAACATCGAGATTACCAAAGAATTCTTTGGCGTTTTTTGCAAGATCGTCTAATAGAAGAATATCGCTTAAATATTGTTACGTATGGTGTATCAAAGTCGCCATATTTGGTTAACCGCACTGTGCAAAGACTTGTTGCACGCTACGGAGAGAAGTTCTAACGCAGCGTACGTTGTGAATCACCACATTTATGATGACATTATATACAGGAGAAACGACGTTAGTACAACCAAAGCTCTGCAACAAGAGCTTATCAATTTGATGTTCTGTGGAAAATTTAACCTAGGCAAATGGGCTAGTAACAATCAAGAGTTATTAAACATTGTCTTGGAAGTGGCCTAATTGATCGAGAGCCACTTTTTGTACGTGTTTCTAAGCATAACTTCTAGCGGAAAGTATTGAATTACTCATGAATCCTGCCAGCTTGCCTTAACACGTGGTGTTATCGTAAAACGCTAAGACAATTACGGGAAAATCAACACAAATCGCAAAAATATGTGTTATTTCTTACCCCATGAAACTTGCACAAAAGCAGCGATAATACACCCATCCATAACACAGATATTTGTGAAATTTTTGGAAGTAGAAACGTCGCTGGGCGTTTACATTAAAACATGCATGTGAAGTGTATCACAGACAACAGAAAAATAGTTTTTCTTTTGTTGAAAAACTCTAGCTGTCAAAAGCAACCACTCTATGGCGCATGACTGTCATTATATCGAAAAGTTGGCGTTCCAAGAACAAATCTTATCCTTAAAAAATTTTAACATATCAAATTTTTAACATAACATTTACATTCCAACAAGTATAAAACAATTTGTACCCTGGATAAGGTCAAGAATTACAGCGCATCGTCTACTATGATTTTACAATGCAACAGAAATCGGTAGTTAATTGTGGTAACGATCGAGCATGTACGTATAGTCGGAGCTACAACCAACCGGCAAAGTAACACCAAATTACATTTTAAAAAGTAGGAAGGAAGGAACCTGGACCTGTTTCATTTCGTTCATCACTTATTCATTAAAATCACCGTCACCGCCACGAACATCATTCAGAGTAAGTGTAAAATTTGTAAAGTGTGTATCTGTTTGTTCCTGTTGGAGGTGTTAATTCTCCCGAGGTTAGGTATTCTCCTGGCCCGAGCATTAGCACTAATTAATCCAATTTCCGAGTGGTTACATAAAGGCCCTTGTTTAAAGTTTTTGATCTTTTAGTGGTTGGGTAACCCCGGGTCAAAGATTTACCAAGTCAACGAAAAGAACCATTGTCAAAAACTTTATGTAACTGGAGGAGCTATAAACAAACAGCTACCGTAAAACTTTAATTAGTAACGCGCCGTGGAATCATATTCACCTGATTATTAATCGTGCATTGAATTTACCTGTCAATCTTTTCCGAGTTCACCGGATTTATTCAGTTTCATTTAACAATCGAATTTAATGTTATTGACCTTGAATTTTTATTCGATCAGAGGTTTTAATTACATTTTGTGATCCATTCACGATCCACTCAATCAAAAGTTGTCCGCAGTAGCACCGTCCACCAGCCTGTAAAATTTCATAATTACCGAAGCACCTTAAAGATAAAGCACCACCCAGCCAGTGTACATTGATACACACAGGTAAGCAATGAGTTACTCTCTTCAAAAGTATACGGGTAGCAAGCTCAAATCTTTGGAATAATTGCTAAACGTTATTTTAATCAAAGGGAATTAAACGCACATAGGGTGGTATTACAAGTACAATCCTTATATCAATTGATTTAATCAGAAACTAATTGAATGCACCGAGCTTCACGCCAAGTCAAGCCGTTTCTTTGGGCGTACTTAATTTTTTTGTTAAACCAGCGTTACAAGAGGAATGCCGTCTTAAAGTGCAATTCCAATGCGACGACTGAAGCGACTATAGTCGCACGGCTGTAGTAGTACGATCAGAGCCGTACGATTCCAGTCGCTTGTTCAACTTCCAATCCGTCCGGGTTTTCAGTCGCCACGTAAACGTCATGGAGTATACAACGGTTTTTTCTTATCTTCTTGAAGAAGAGGAGGAAGGAGAGTTATTGATTATGCTAGAACAGAAGCGAAAAGACTCTCATCCGATGTATTTAACAAGGGATGAAGAGAGATTTTAGATTATTCTTATACAAAGACATCTTTTGAAAGATGATTCAGTGTCTAGAAAATTTTTCCGGTTGAATATTGATCAGTTTAATTACATTTTGTCACTGATTAAAACTAATCTGACAAAACAGTCTTGTGGTAAAGTGAAATATCCTATAAGTCCTGATGAAAAACTGGGACTAACGCTCAGGTAAGGAACTTAATCGTAATAAATCATAAATGCATTATATTCTAAAATACTACATAGAACACTCAAAAGTTATTCCATGCGATACTTGTTACGTACTATAATTCTGTGTCGGGCAGGAAACCAGTGATGCATGAGAAGTAAAAGATATCATAAAATTCGGTGTGGACGTATGTAGATGATAGTTATGACTTGAAACCGAAGCTAATGAAGATTGAAAAGAGATTTTATCTAATTCGAGTTGACCAACAATTTGACAAATTTGCATCTTGGCACGAATTTGATTTTCTAAAGACAATGTTTTAACCGACGTCGCCATGCTTTTAAAAAAATATAAATCGGATGTTGTTCGTCACTTTGTTTCGCAAGTACTGTCGACAACAATTTCGACCTATCTTCTGAATTTTTCTTAAATAAGGTAAGTATATTATTAGCTGATTTTTTGATTTGGCGTGTTCGTGCTTTTGTTAGATCTTTTGTCTGTTGTTCATTCGCAGTTTTAATGATGTTATCGCCGATGCTGTTAGTTTCAGCAAAGGACTGTATAGACTCATTTTTGAGATCTATCGGGCTTTTGTCCATTTGGGCATCCTCAGTTTCCTGGCTTTCATAATCTATGTTATAATCTTGTGTCGCTACTCTTGCAGTATTTGTCAGAGTCTGAAAAAAAAGAACTATGAAGCAACTATCACCAATAGCAGAAATCCAACTTTTGACATGCGGAGTAATTTGATCATTGCTTAATATCGCTTGTAATAACAGCCCTAATTTGTAAATCAATGAGTCCAACATTTGTACTTACTCTCTTTTGCATTTTACGTCATTGAGTAAAACGAGGTGTTCCTCTAAGTACCATTTTCTAATTTTTTTGGAACGGGTGGATCCTGTAGGAAGTTTGCTGGCTCTTTTATGACTCATAAAAGTATCTCTTATATTTTGTGTTTACAGTCTCCCACTGAAACAAACACAATATTGCAATATGATATTACTTATATCATGATAAAAAATAAACAACAAATAATTTGTTATGTTGTTTTAGGTTCTTAGCAACTGGAGAAAGCTACGCCTCATTGTCATTTGTATTTCGCATATCGCCAAGCTATATAAGTCGCATTGTGAAACAAGTGCTCGAAGTATGTAGTGAAAAACTACTACCTATATTTATGCCGTCTCCAACTAGAGAACACCTTCTTAAGATAGCAAAGGAATACGAAGAGCAATGGGACTTTCCAAACTGCATTTCAGCTGTGAATGGAAAACATGTTAGAATATTTTGCCCTGGAAAAAATGGTTCCCAGTTTTTTAATTCTAAGAATTTTTTTCTTTGCAGTCCTGCTTGATTTTGTCGACGCTGACTACAAATTTGTAATGGTTGATATTGGTTCATATGGTAAAGAAGGTGACAGTGGTATATTTGAAAAATCTAACATTGGAAGACTGATCAGAAACGAAGGGTTTTATCCTCCTCCAAAGCACGTGGGAGAACTAATGTTACCACATGTAGTTGTAGGAGACGAAGCTTTTAAACTGTCAACACATATGATAAAACCTTACATAATAAGAGGTGATGGTCGTATAGCCAACAAAAAAGCGATTTTTAACTATAGATCTCACGTGCAAGGAGGGTCTCTAAAAACTCCTTTGCTCTCCTGAGTCAAGTTTTCCGTATATTTTATACACCAATTCCTGTTAATCCAAACGTTACAAACAATTTAATAATGACTGCCTGTTGCCTTCATAATATGCTCAGGGATGCTTTTCTTGAAGATAAAAATAAAATTTTATTTGACGTTTCGAACTCACCACCACCAACAGAAAATTGGATACCTTTAGTGGCTAAGGGTGGCTTTGGAAACACTCAAGGCTTTACAGTAAGAGAAGGTTTTACCGATTACTTTAGTAGTAACACTGGATCGATACCTTGGCAGATGAAATAAGTCACCAGAACAGATCGACAAGAATGAAAATGTGCTGATTTTCAACATTTGTCATAAAAAAATAAATAAAACATTTTACTCACCTTGTTGTTTCAATGATGCCGCAATTTCAATCCATATGGTATCCCTAACGTTAGCATTTTTGTACTGATGGTGCTTTGCATTGAATAGGCTTGGATGTTGTCGCAATAGTTCAACTAATTTCGAATCCTCCATTCTGAACACACTAATCGCGACGGCTGTTACGACTAGACTGCTGAAGTAAACAGTCAAGTCGTCCGACTGGAGCCGTCTCATCTGAGTCGCTTTAATCGCGCGTTAAGCGACGCCTGATTGGAATGGGTTCCATTAAGTTACGTAAGCAGTGTTTACAAACGCGCTGCTATAGTCGCGCGACTATAGTCTCTCCAGTCGTCGCATTGGAATTGCACCTTTATGCGTTTGACAATTCGTTTGACACCTATCCTCTCCAGGATGGCATGAAGTCCAGAAAACAAATGTTATACAAGGAACAAATTTCATACTAAGATAGTTTTAACATAACAAACCATCTGTTTGTAGAGGTTTGTGTTATTGACTATATTATTCTGGGAATAAATAAATTGAAGAACAAATCATATCTTGCGTAATGTGTAGAATATAAAACGTGCTACCAATGACGAGTAAAATGTTTTTAAAGATTGTTTACTGTTTTGCTAAATGTATGTTTCTTTTAAACAGTTCCTGAAGACATACGAAGGATAATATACCAATTTAACCTTAGAATTTTCGATTCAGAAATTGAACAAAGAATGTCGCAACGCGTAGCTTTTTCGTCAATTTATACACACTCTGTATTAAGCTTACTAAGAACCGCTTTTACAATTAAGATTTAAGCTTAGGTTTAGCTAAACCTGGTTTAATTTTAAAACTTTGTCATACTATTGATTAACATAAAACAAACAATAATAATACTATAACAATATTTTATAATTAAACCAAGTTTAGTCAAACAAATAAAAAAAACTGATTTTAAAACCGACCTTAAGCATGCAATATGTGCAAGTCAAAATACAATAATAAAAAATTTAAAATTTAAATAAAAAATAAAACAGAAGTATCTACATATTATTTAAAAAAATATGATTATTAGTTTTTGTTCTAGCATACGCAATGTAAATCATAAATTCGCTAGTTATTGTCAGAAAATTTATAATGCGTAATGTAGTACCTGCGTTAAAAATATATTGATATTTTTTAGCATAAAATTACTGTTTCAATTAATTGTTTTTTATTTAATTTCTTTGGCAAATACAATTTTGTTTTTGTAGTGAATGTCAAAAATAAATTATTGGGTTTTACCGAACACCAGACTTGTTTTTACACTAAGCTGTAAACAACCGAATATAAAAACTTATAATAAAAACTAAAAAGTTATTTTTGTAAATAACTATAATACCCATTGTCGGATTATATTTTTATCTTATTAGTTTTTTGTTTCAGTATAATCTTTACTTTCTGATAGATTTTTTGGTATTTTTATTCGTTATTTGTTCTAGACAAACATGTTTTTACATATTAATTGATTGCAATGACAATGACATTGAAAATTAAAAGCTTTCGTATTATCAACACGTAAAACTGTTTAAGTGCGCCGCCGCAAAATTTAAACTAAACTTTGTGGTTGGTTTCTGATTAAAATCGATTCACCGCGTTTACTTGAACTCAGTTTACTACATTTCCTCTTTCATTACACATCTAATCCTTAAACAAAAACATTTAAACTTCACAGATTCGCTTTTAAGTAGACTTTAATTGTATTTAAAATGATAAGGTAAGTTTTTAGAGTGTTTGGTGTGATTAATTAAAACTTTATTAAGCATTAAAGTATGCTGTTACATGAAAGTGCATGTTAAGTAGTTATTTAATGTACATTTATTGTTTCGAAACTTGAGTATTTAAAATTCAAACTAAAAGCAATTACACTTTTTATGAAGTCTGATTTGAAACGTATTGCTTTATAAGAACTATAATTTACATATTCTAAAGAAAAAAAAATGTACAAAAACTACATGATTGAGGTCAACTTCTAACGAGTTTCTTAGTTTTAAAAAGTCGTTAGGTTGAGCTTTTCTTACATTCACTTTACCTCGTTAGCGCATAAAAGAAAATGACCAATTTACTTGAGGTGGCGGTTCAGAAGAAACGGCAATAAAAGTGTAAAGAAAAACTATATTGTTTTTGTCACGTAATTTGCATAATAATAACGCAATACTTGTTTTTAATGTTTTATAAAGAGAAAAAAGTAAATTAGCACACAAGTATTTTATACAAATATTTTTTAGAACGCAAAAGACAAGTAATTAATTTTGTGTTTGCTCAGATATAGTTGTTTAACTTGTATAAATTTAAAACATATACTTGAAGCCTTTAGATGACATATTGCATTCTTATTAACATACGCTATTTCAAGGCACTTTTATCGCGTTATTGATTGTACTCATGCCTTCGTATAGTAGGTATACCATTATTTAAAACAAATTGTGTTTTTTTTTATTTATTAACTACAAATACAGCTAACTAAAAAAAATTATATATTATTAGGAAAAAAACATAAAGTTAGTAATTGCAAATTATTTATTTCAACTAAAGCGAAAAAGGCCAAAAACAAGTGGACAGGTTTCTTAAATTAGGCAACAACTCGTACATATAAACAATCATTTAGCTTAAAATTATGTTCAAATAAATTCACGTTGACCAATACAACAAAACTGTCAATTATCACGAGCTTATGGTAATTGCACAAACAGTGAGACAAAGACAAAAAAAATTAATAGTTAACTAATAAGTAATTCTATAATTTTGTTAGTAAAATAAAAACTACATTTTATTTGTATAGTTAAAACTATATAAACAATGTATCGTGACATTTAATTAAAAAAATTTTAAATGGTTTTATCATTATTGTAATGTATTATTAATTGTCAGTTTTAATTGCTAATTTAAGTTGCTTTGTTTATTATTATCTTTATTGATTACTATAAAACTATTAATGAATACGTATAATGTATTAAAACTCAAACTAAGATAACTTAATAATTTTTATCTACAACTGTCATATTGTGATGTAGCAGACTGAACACTAGTATAAATTTAAACGACAGACAAAACTTATGAATTACTTTGTATATTAAAATTGAATAGAAAACTTGCGTAATTAAAAAAAAAAATGAACAACTCGTGATCCAGAACTGCATGAGTCTAGGTTAACTACGTCATAAAAAATGCTCTATATACTGTTTCACTCTCCATGTTGGACGGAGATCAGTTTTAAGGTTATATAAAAATAAAACACACTCGGATTGTTAAACTACAAACGATAATTGAGTTTATTACTTAACGGCATAAAAAAACGTGTTTAGTGCAATAAAAATGTAATGGGGAAATTATAACAAATCGTTGTTCTTTTGTGTTACATGCAAAAGGTGTTAATACGAAAATTCGGATGGTTATAATTTATAAAGCTTTCCAGAAGATGTTACCTACAAATTCGACTGGTTATAGATGGTCCGTTGGAAGATTTCTACCTGCTCTAAAACAAAATAGAATAATACGGCATAAAGTCTGCATTTACCACCATAAATTCTTTAACACTTTTTATTACATTTGGGTACAAATAAAACGTCGAAACCGTAAAACATACGAATTTGAAAAAATCTATTTACTTAAACTATTATTAAACTCATTATAACCTTGCGGATACCACTACCTACAAATTAAGTGCTGAAACCCACTGTAACTACTACATCACCAAAAACAGTATCCCAGAAATCTTCAAACTTGAGAAACTTAACTTCAAAAAACGAAAATTAACTCTTTTTATCACATTGGTACCATTTCTAACGTTACAACCAGTGTAAAACAAACTAATAGTACACCAAAAAAAAATTATAATAGTTATAATTGTAGACAAAGTGTTGTACATAGCACGTAAGATATTGTATCATTAAGGCACTTATGTGATTTTTACATGCACGCATAAGTAATATCTCTATCCTACTTGTTACGATTTTTTTAACTATTAAACAAAAAATTCTGGCGAAAGAACTAAATAAATTAATATAATTTTGTTACGAGGATTTCATCGTAATTTGTAATCGGCAAACAAATCGCAGGTCTCGATGTGTTAATTCTAACGTAAGATTAAAAAAGCGTCAAAACGGTTAAAAACGAGAATAAAAGAGACTGAAGTAGAACACATGACAAAACACTGATTATAACAACAAATATATTTATCTTTAACAAGAGAAAAAGGTTAAACAAATGAAGGCATAGCAGAATGACATATAATAACAATGAATAGTTCGATAAGTATCACATTTATAGCGTTGATAAAAGTATTGAAGGGTAGGCAACGTTCCACACATACAGTTATCGTAGTTCAGTATAACACAACTAAGTATTATTTAATCTCAGACTAAAACGTCGATTTAATGCGAAACTATCAAATTCGTAACCCAAAGTAAATTGCATTTAGTGTAAACTGAAACCGTACAAACAAAAATCTGCGTTCGTTAATATTGTGATAATATCTATATCTAAGTCGCAGGTATTTTACGGTCGACAGAAAAAGGTACTCACGATTATCCAAAACATGCTAACAGCTATCTGCATGTTTCAATCATCCCCTAAAATCGCTAAGCAAAATAAAGTAATTATTAGGTATAGGATCGTATCACAAGTAAGTTGCTTGTCGACAAACAATGAATCGGCATAATCAAATGCGTCGGTGTAATTTCCACTATTTCTATTGCAAGTGTGCCTCCAAAGTTATTCAAACATCACATGAAATATAACAACGAATGATCTCTAGATTATTTTGGAAGTGGTTTAATTAACCAATAAAGAATGAATGCACATAAATTACTCTAAGTTGGCCAACATTTGACGGTATTCCAAATCAAAGTCAATCACAAAGACATGAATCAATGCTTGTAACGATACGAATCCAGAAATGCAATTTTTAGGAAATTGGCAGTAATTGTTTGAAAATTGCGCGTGGACTTTCACCCTATCGTAGGTCCCCACCAAATCCGGAACGATGCGCACGGTGATCCCCGCTACAAATGCAATCAAGCGAAACCAAATGGATGTATAAAGGCGGCCACGCCAGCTTACTTACTGACTGAAACTTCTCCTCCGAGATCCGTTTCCAGAAACTCCTCTCTTCCGAGAAACCTTTGCTAAACCGAACCTGATTGTTACTTTGTGTTTTGTCGACAACCGCTATTACCTGGACTACTCAAACGATCTGTTGATTTATTAACTCCGACTACGCTGCGATTCACCTGGACTTGTTTCATTTCGTTCATCACTCATTCATTAAATCATCGTCACCGCCACGAAGTTCATTCAGAGTAAGTGTAAAATTTATAAAGTCGTGTATCTGTTTGTTACTGTTGGAGGTGTTAATACTCCGGAGGTTAGGTATGCTCCTGGCCCGAGCGTTAGCACCAATTAATCCAACTTCCTAGTGGTTACATAAAGGCCCTTGTTTAAAGTTATTGATCTTTTAGTGGTTGGATAACCCCGGGTCAAAGATTTACCAAGTCAAAGAAAAGAACCATTGTCAAGAACTTTATGTAACTGGAGGAGCTATAAACAAACAGCTACCGTAAAACTTTAATTAGTAACGCGCCGTGGAATCATATTCACCTGATTATTAATTATTCATTGAAGTTACCTGTCAATCTTTCGCGAGTTCACCGGATTTATTCAGTTTCATTAAAAAATCGAATTTAACGTTGTTGACCTTGAATTTTCATTTAAACAGAGGTTTTCATTTCATTTTGTGACCCACTCACGATCCACTCAATTAAAAGTTGTTCGCAGAACACCGTACACCGGCTTGTAAAATTTCATAATTATCGGGGCTGTAATTTACTTTTTGTGCAGTTTTGAACTAAGAAATAAGAGGTCAAAGTCCGCCGCAGATTCTTAAAAATTTAGTCATTGCTTGCCTGTATGTTTCCTTAACTGCCTTTAATCCCCGTTCTCCCCTAGTTAAAATAAAATCACCACACCTCACGCTTCGCCTGGCATTAATTAAAAACCAACAATTTAATAAGGTAATAAAATACGCCATATTAATAATTTGTTGTAGGACTGATAACCGAGTTAACGTAACCGCCGAGAGATTGTAGACTTTCCTGTCCGGATAAGAAGGTTATACAGGGGCCCCCAACCAGAAAAGAAGTTTTTTTATGTTTTATTATTACGTAATCGTTTGTTAATTATTTGAATTAATTATTTTGTTTTATCCGTTATTATTATATTATTACTACATTATGATTTATTTTTGTATTCGTTTGTAATAACAAGTATATGTATTGATTGTGCGTTAACAATTATTTACTAAAATCTCTACTTAGCTACCCGAAGCACCTGAAAGATAAAGCGACTCCAATCCAGCGAGGGTACATGCTTACCCTAGGAAGGTTTTCACAAAAGCAACAAAAATACTACACCCATTTATAACACGGACGAGTGTAAAAATTTAGAAGTGAAAACTTTACTGGGCACTTACGTTAGAATATATATGCTAAACCTTCCACAATCACTGAAAAAATAGTTTTCCTACCTTTAAAATACGATCTTTAAAAAAAAAGCAATCACTTGACAGCTTATCGCCCTAAATGTAGCAAAAGTGGACGAAACTTATACAGCACGAAAATCACACCAAAACACTTTTAACATAACAATTTGTCTTACAATAAGTAGAAAACCCAAAAGTGCGGCAATAATAGTTTTATTTTTTTAATAACGATAAGGTTATTATATTATATTATTTTTTGTGCTTCCGTCCGTTTTGACGTATTTTACAGGCATCATAATCGGCCGGAA
The DNA here is from genome assembly GCA_035610365.1 of Aquatica leii. Classification (NCBI taxonomy): domain Eukaryota; kingdom Metazoa; phylum Arthropoda; class Insecta; order Coleoptera; family Lampyridae; genus Aquatica; species Aquatica leii. Next base: position 82,864,433 of record CM069435.1, read on the forward strand.
ATTTTACTTTTCCGGCGTAGGCCGGTAAAGTGTAGTAGAATTTTATAACTAAAAGTTGGCACTAGTAATCATTAATTAAATAAACGTCATCTGTCAATATGTCAAATTTATTAACATACCCCATTATCTGTGTTGTTGTTTAGAGTAGCACTAACAAAAATTGTTTTAAACAAATTTAACAAATTTGCTTATATCTTACAATTGCTAAAAACAACAAAGGTTTTATTTTCATATAAGTGAAATTATAATATAATTATGTAATTGTCAAATTAATTTAAAAAACAATTGTATTTCGTCATTACAGGTTTCAGTTTTATCAACATTTGTTATTAAATTTTATTAAAAATCAATACTTAAATAACTACTTTTAATAAATTTATACTATAAAGGTCAGCACAAAAAATGTTGTGTATCACACGTCCTAAAAGTATTTTGCGAGTATTCGCTTTTTGTAGGCCTCGGCTTCACCTCGGCCTACAAATAAGCTCATACTCGCAAAATAGCACTTTCTGGACTAGTGATACAAATAACTATTTTAGCGTTACTGCAGTATACAATAACTTGTTTAATATTTTCAGATCTAAGAGTTTGCCGTCTGTTATTTGATACGTTTTTATATGTAAAAAATAACTTAATTTGCAATCATTATCGTTATATCCAAATTATTATAACTGTTTATGCATCAAAGTTGTTATCACAATGATTATCCACGGGGAGTAAAGTGATACAACCCGAGGGCTTCTGAGCCAAGGAATGACTATTGCTCGATAAACGTAATCATCTAGTAACGCTAATGGTGCATACAGTTTTTTATTTTTTATGTTATATCACATAAAAATTATATCTATAACAATAAATAATTTGAAATTGTACTTATTATGCCTTTGGAATTATGGATGTCATGTTTCTACATTACAAATAAACTATAACAAACTAAAAAGTATGACGTAATTTTATCACAACTAAAGTAACAGAATTTAATATGAACTTAAAATAACTATCACAAACTACATCATTTTGAAAATTTAAATACCAATAATCTCTTTATAAATTAAAGTTAAGAAAAAAATATTGAAAATGTAATATAAAAAAATTATACAAAAAAATGGAATTTTAAAGTTTAAAGATTTTTTAGAAAATTTGTAGTTTAACATAAATTTATGATTTGCTACTGAGCAGTTTAAGAAAATTTAATTATAAAACAAAATAAAATCGCAGTAGATCTAAATTCGTTAACAATTTTGAAAATCACATGAAAACAAGATAAAGAAAATCTAAAATAATTTTTAATCAAAGCGAGTGTGAATACCGGGACTTTTGCTAAAGCAAACCGACTAATTTAACACTATAGGCCGTCCTCGGGTACAGAAGAATGTGGCTCACTTACGTCAAGTAACTGTCGTAGAAAAGAATTGCACGTTCTAAATATAATAAATGCAATAAATACAATAGAAATTAACTTAAATAACTGATAACTGTATATACAACATAAACTAAACAATGTAATTAACAAAAAATAAATTATCTTGTTAGATCGGGTTTCAATCCATCCTGCTTGGGATCCCACTATTTTGCTTAGTTTCCGGAATCAACCTACAATCGAACGTTATCGTAAAATGGCGATACTTACTATGTCAACGTGTAAATTATTTTAAGTTTACAGTGGGTGATTTTGAGTTGTAGGCTCGTGAATTAGTAACAGGAGTGGTAAGGGGGTTGCCCAGAAGTAATTGACGGTGAGTATAGATAAAATGAGTTTACGGAAGTTGACTTTTGCTCTTTTTCATACTTTTTATTTTTAACGGAAAACGATTAGCGATAACGAGACGGTGTTTTCAGAGTTTAATAATCGAGTTCACAAGCTCCAATTTTTAATTGAGTTGGCAAAAATCGACAAAGAAATGGAACTACAGGCCTTAATTAACGCTTGCGCTAAGAGTGTGCGCTTTAATACAAAATGCGATATTAAATTGGCGAGATGATCGATTAATTTAGTACAATAATAAACTTTGCAAATCGGTAATTGATTTACTAATAGTAATTTACTTAACAAGCGTTGAAAGTACAGCATAGCATAACGAACGATAATGCCACGCGAATCCGCACGGCCGAGCGTTGCATATGAGTGAGTAATGTTATTAAGCTTTCGACGAGAGTAACGTACATTACCCTTTGTAAAATTATATATTTTTGTTAAAAAAATGAAATGAAAACACCAGAAATCTAATGTTGCTACTACCTATACTACTAAATCTGTTAAATTTGACATTAACTTTAACATTTTTTTTTCGATTTTAACTGAATTTTATGATTTTTTAAATGATTTTTCCATCTGTTGCATGCTCGTTCTAACATAATAATTGATTTTGAACACTTAGTTTTTGTGGATTTCTAGTTTTCATTTAGCCGCACTAGAGCTTTTTTGCCTATTACGTAATTACACTAACAAGAAATATTGACGTTTGAGATGTTGGCAGCACAAAAAATATATTTACACGTTAATGCTTATTTTAGGGTGTGTGTAACGACTGTACTGCCCTCAAGGTCTCTAAGTAGCCTGTGCAGCTCTTTAGCGCTACGTTGAGTCGGTTATAAATCCCCTTACAAAAAGTTACTCATACGCCTCCAGACAACTCTCGGTAGGTTATATTCTTTTGCACACAAATAATCACAATAGTGTAACTTACCAAATTAAATAAAGTTACAGACAAAATAAGACAAAACGGCAAATAATGAAATAAATAATTTTGGAGTTAAACGTAGCGTTTTGGTAAGAAAATCAAAGTGAATGGTCGGGTCGGTTCTTGCAGTCGTATAAAATAAATTGGTCAATGAAAATTGGTTAATAAGTTTAGTGCGGTTTCAAGAAACGTTCAGGAATAACTGAATCTCGGATTCTAGTAGTAATTGGAGAAATATAGGGCCTAGTTATGTATCCAGCGATGCTTGGGTTTAGTGCTCACGAAGAAGAAATTGTTTTCCAGCAGCTGGTGAGGTAAGCTTGCAAAAGCAAAAGTTCTGTAATTTCTTAAATTACTAATTTTGTAAAACTTACAGAGACTGGAAACGTCTCCCTACACACACATAACGTTGACAATACTTGAGCATAATGCACATTCATTATTGTGAAAATAATTTTAACAAATAAATAAACGTCAAATTATTTTATATTGTTATAGAATACTAGATACACTTGTAGATTTAGTAAAATAAAAACTAAAATATTTGCTTATTTTTAGTTTCCAGATATAATGAAAAACAAAATCTTGTTTGCACCACTGGCGTTACTAGATGATTACGCACATCGAGCAACATATTTGTCTTGGTTCAGAGGCTCTCGGGCTGCATACATTTCTTTTTGAGCGAATTCATTGTAATAACACCTTTAGTGCCCAAATAGCTATTTTTTTGGTTTGGATTCTTGTACACTAAGCGTATTTTACTAGTTTTTTAGATATCCTTTTCTTTATAGTATTAATCTTTTTCCAAGATTTGTTTCCGGATTTAATTTATTAATAAACACGCATTTTGTAACTCGTATCTATGACAACTTCGATATTAAAAGCTTATTAGTAGATTTAGATATTAGAAAATCTGCAGCTTGCTGCAAATTGAAAATGTTGACAAATTCCATTTTTACAACTTTGTATAGCTGCATAAGTCTGGTATGTCTTATAGGGTTTTCTACGTCTTTAAGAACGTAGAACCTTTTAAGACTGCTTCTGGTGCAAAATGACGATTGTTTAATAGGTAGCTTTGACCGCTAACGAGCGATTTTATAATAATTTGTGTGAAAAACAAGTTGATGTTAAAAACAACATGAAAAGCATTCTACCCGATTCTTATTTTAGCCGGTGCAGTCACACTATAATACTTCTAAATCTATTGTTAATGTGCTAGGTTGTTGAAAGGAAGCACATTCTTTTTTAAGAATAGCTTTAGTTTTTTTTTTGTATTGCGATGGTTAATCAGTAAGTCATTTCTTGGCAATGCAGCTTTGTTTATTTTTATCTTGCACATCTTACCGGCTACTTTTAGTCGGTGAAAATTTAGTACCCGTTCCACATTTTCTTATATTATTATTTGTTCGTACGTTCATTTTAACCGTAAACAACACGATATCAAGCAAATAACAGCTGTGAGACTAATGATTCATACTTGACTCTTTCTTTAAGGATATTTTTTACTTACACTAGTACGCCATCTGTTAGAAACTTAACCTTTTTTAGGAAACATAAAAAGAGTAATAAGTATAAACAAATTGTTGTTAATAAAATAGTATACATACTTTGGTTGAAACTTTATTAATGCCATGAGCATTAGCTAACGTTTTGAGTTTTGGTAAGCTAGCGTTACTCTCAGCAGTAATAAAAACTTTTTTACATAATTTGTAATATACTATTTATTGCACAAAATTATAGGTATATACATACATACCTCTGATGTTATACAAAACTAACTATGCTATGTTACATGTCGTAGTTTGAATTTTTTAAAAATATTTATTTTTAATTAAAATTAACGGCAGCACTGTTTATACGCCGCTACTGATTGTTAAATCTTTTTACGGGCGGGGATAAACGGGATACAGCAACTAACAGCTATTTCACTCGTTCTTTACTTTTCGAAACCGCCAGGATAAGCGTATTAAAGGTATTGGTTGGATTTGGCAATTGGGTTAATTATGCGACGCTCCAGGTAAGAAAACAATTTCTAAAGATAGCGTCGTCACGTTATTTTTTAATTATTCTTCAGCAAGTTTTGTGGAATTGCTATACTGTCTTTGTACCCGACTGTTTTTGGGATATGTAACCTGTAGAGTCCACCTTGTTTTATATAATCAGAAGAAACGTGAGAAGACATACACCTGTTTCTGAAAAATTAGTATCGTATTACTTTGTTAATTTACTTCTGTAACTAATCGATCACTTTTATCCACATTAGTTATTATACCTTCTTGTAATTATATTTATTGCTCTAATTATGTCAATCATGTACGCACTACTTCTTAGTATCGTATAATTTTGCTTTTATGTAATCGACTTCAATTGTATTCACTAACTGTCAGCCTTTGGCTTATAACTTATTTTATGTAATTATAACCTAGATCATCCTTACTTAAATTTACTGTAACTTTATAATTTTCTTTCTCCTGATATTTGTTAATGAATTAGCTGTATTAAACCTAATTTTATTGCAGAGACAAAAACAATACATTAGAATTAACATGATATTATGACTAACTATATCATTAACCGATTAAGGTATGCACTTACATAAAAAACGGGTACAAGATGAACTGGTCACAAATGCAAAATTAAAAAATAAATAAACAAACAGTGACATTTACAGTTAGTGTAGAAATAGAAAAAAATGGATTACTTTCTTTATTAAACGTTAAGTTAATTAAGAATAACCAAACCCATTGCTTCCAATAGAACTATTAAGTATCTATCTAGTCGGAACGGGACGTTTAAACGCAGCCGTTTGAACGCCGCCATTTGGACGCCGTTGTTTGGGCGCAAGGACGTTTAAACGCAAGGTTATTTGAAGGCAGGTACATTTGAACGCAGAAGTTTGGTAATGAACGAGTAAAACGCAATATTATGTATTTTATTACACAAAAGATCAACATAGATATAAAATCAATTGTTCATTAAATAATTGTGCGATATACCTCTTAAATATTCAATTATATTACGGTTATCGTAATTTGTTACCAAGCGTTTAATTCGGCTATCAGCATCGCGATATTTTTTTAATTTCGTTTGTGGGGCATTTCCCGCAATCAATTTCTTATAATACAAATCTCTCCCAGCTTGCACTTGCCGCAAACCATCAATAAAATTCCATATTGTGGGATGATGAGTAGAAAGTTCTGTTTCTAACCGTCTATGGGCCGCTTCAGCATGGTTATTGGTCCTATCGATGTCGTTCATTACACGGCTATAGACACTCCATAATTGCGAAGGAAACATTGCGAGACGCCTTCCATTTCCTCGACGATTTGGTCTTCCTATATAAAAATCCTCAAACCAATTTAATAGAGGGTGTAATTCTACAGGAAGTTCATCTGCGAGACTTTCTGTAGCAACATCTAAATCCGCAACGGGAACGAATGCTAAGGAACTTATCATTCGAGTCTGCAACGCAAAGTCCCCTTCATTATTGTATCGTTGCAATAAGTGTAGCTCTCCCAGATGTTTTTTGAAATTTTGTGCTAGATGAAAAAAACATCCAAGCAATTGCGCGTTTGGAAATCCGTTTTGGAACGCTCTTATAGCTTTATGTTCAAAATCGCACGATATCTTTTCGGGCCCCAAATTTGGTTCAATTCGTTTTAATTGTTCGATCATCAGTGTGTAAGTTGTAACGATTTCGGCTTCAACGCGAGCTGCAGAACTTCCATGACAATGTTTATTTAAACACGTAACGACGGTTTCATTTACTGTATGGATACGGGCCTTGCAACGTTGTTCTCCATCAATCGACCTTTAGTCACACCTCCAAAAACTCTTTTTACCACAGGAACTTATGCTATTGAACACATATACAAATCCATCGTTATAAACTTTTCGTTTACCTTTCTTACTTAGAATCTCTATAATGCAATCCAACAATGCAAAATCAGAACAATCACAATAAAACAACTTTACAAAGTCTAATTGTTGAATGAAGTGAGCGAATTACTGGTTTTTAGTTTATATAAAGACGTAATCCTATACTCATGATGTTGATTGCTGTAGGTACCTATCTGATAATAGGTAATAATGTTATCATTACCAATAATGAGGTGAAAGGAAGAAACAAAGAAATTCCTAGACGCGGCCTAATTGCATAGCAATTATGGTAAGTGAAATTTTCATCTAAAAGATGATTAGGGGATAATTAATAACTAATAAATAAACTTTACTTAAAACGTAGATTCAATTACACCATGTTGTTGTGACAGAAGTAGAATTTTTTTTTTCTATGAGGAGCAAAAATTCCATTATTTTTCAAATCTTCGTTCAAAAGTCCTTGCGTCCAAATGTCTGGCGTTCAAATGTCTTTGCATCTAAACGGCGCCGGCGGGGTTCAATCGGCTGCGTTTAAACGGCCGCGTTCTAACGTCCTAGACCGCTATCTAGTCATTCACATCACCAGAAAATTGTTATAATTAATTTTAAAAAAATAATGGATTATTAGTTTGAGTTATAAACATACTAAAACGTAATAACTACCTTATCAACATTATAAATACATTGCCCCTCCTAAAGAAGATAATAAACTAGAACTTAACTACAACTTGACAACAGGAGGACAAACTACTTTACCATTATAAATACACTATTATGTAAGACTAAGAATACACCAACATCTATAAGTCCGTCCAACCTAACTACTAACTTCAATTTTACATACACAAAAACACAAAGACTAATACCTATTCTTAAAAAAAGACAAACATTAAACTTAGTACACATTATAAAAACATTATATTTAACATGCTATGTACAAAAATATAAGATAAAACGAGTATTCTGGGTACACAATGACGTATACAAAACTGATTGTAATTATTGCAACAAATGCTACATAAGACAAACAAAAAGAAAAACAAAAAAATGTCTGAAAATCCACCTATACGGTTGTATAAACAAAAAATTGTAATCAGCTGTAGTTGTACATTACATTAACGCAAGCTACAAAATTGATTTTTTAAACTCTACAATCTTAGATGTGAAACAGTTCTTTAATAAATAGTTAATAGCTAAAATTATTTTCATTACTAAACACAACAGTAATGTCAATTTTAATACTAATACTAATAACCTAAGCAGTATATATAAAAATTTAATTTCTAAAATGTCTAAGTCGTCATCTGTAACCTTTAGTATTGTCGTCAAATACGTTGTCGTGACATACATTTAGCATCTCCGGTCATTTGAACGCACTCATAGTTCAAGGCAAAACAACATTAACAGACGTACATAAGCTTATATACTACGCATATTTTCGTTCTTAAATCAAATAAAAGAGAGTAGTGGAAGTTACTACTGTTGATAAAGAATTGTCGGTTGGATAAGTTTTTGTGTTCATATTTTACTTTTTTTGCGATTAATTATTAATTTATCTTTAAATTAATAATCAATCACTTATAACGTTTGTTAACAATTGAATATAATTAGTTGTATAGTGTGTTGCATCGATATTATAGCTGTGATATTACTATATTAGTCGACGAATCTATATTTGTTATTTGTCTTGATTTTAACGTATATTTTCTTTTGTTTGAAATAAATATATTGTTCTCAGAAGTTGTGTTTTGCTAATTAGTTTGTTTTTCGTAATCGACAGATTTAAACAATATCTGTATTGGGTAATATTTATTTCTTTTGGCGTCTTTTAAATATAGTGTTGGATTAGCACACCGAGACTTGCGACTCGCATGCCGAATCAAACTGAGTTAGTCGCTTGTCTATAAGTTACGAGATGTTACTCTGAGTCGGAACAGCTAGAGTTTTATTCAGAACTTGAGAGTATATTAGCTGACAAAAATTGAAATCAATTGGATATAAATAGGAAAAAATTTATGTGAGAACCTTATAGTTTACATTATACTTACTCAACATTTTTGTGATGTAAGTATTCGTAACGATACATACAAAATTACTATTGTAATACTGGTTTTAACCTTTAAGTTAAATGTGTGTAAGGAATAAGTTAAAACAAAAAAATTCTTACTTATAATAAAACATACATACGTATGTCATAGTTAAAGTCATTGTTTTTATTTATAGTTTATGAATAGTCAAGTTTTACATATATGAATACTATTAATACCAATCTTCAATTCGACATGAAAAATTTTATTATTTTATACTATTCGAATAATGTATATGTATTATTTACATTGTCTACATAGTTTATATGAGTTAGATAGATCAAATAGATGTAAACAATTTGGATTATCTACGCGTAGAGAATGATGTAAATTACGCCATGTTTATTTGATTATAGTTAATTTTATACGTCTAACTTTACATAGTTAGTTGATAAATTTTATTATGAATTTTTCCAAATAGTTGTTTGAGGTTTCAACAGTAGCATAAAAGTATTTTTCAAAAACCTCTATTTTATAAATCTGTTATGAGTTGGCCTTGTGTTCCTATTATTGTTCAATTTAATTATTCTTAATATAATATTGTTATAGTTATTTACCGTTTACTTATTATACATTCAAAAGTTCTTAATCTAAACCAGTTTTAGTACGCTACAGTTTTTATTTTAAACTGAACTCAATTTTTTTTATTCTTTTAAATTAATTAAAATGCAACAATACGTTTAATCACAATATTTTTTAAATTTAAACGTTAGATTTAAAATTAAATACATCTAACTAGTAAAGTATATTTTAAAGCTTTTAAAACACACTTTAAACGAATCTATCGTAGTAGTACACTTAATTACGACTACCAGAAAAAGTACATTGTCTGATTTATAAAACACTGACGAACAGCTTTTAAAGTCACAAAATTACAACTTCTTTCTAAACGAATTGTTACTTAGGTTTTGTGTAGTCTTTTATAATATAAAAAACTGTCTACGGTAGAATTAACTGAATAAACAGCGTTGACAAGAATGCTTTGTAATTACCAATTGTATTGTTTAAAACATCTAATATTCTCTTTACAATTTCTAAAACAAACTTACAAAAAAGCATTTGTAAAACTAAGTTTAATTAACGTAAGCTTCAGTTGATATGTTAAAACACATCAGACTATTTTAATAATAATTAAATTTTCTTTAACGTTTCTTTGATGTGGATTTTAATTTTAAACGACCTTTAAATAAGTAAATTATTATCGTTTGTGTAATTGAAAAGAAAATGTTCAAATAACATAAACATCTTTTGTTTAATAAGACAAAATTTTGCGTTTGAGTTTGAAACGTTTACATTAAGTTTTTGCAAATTTTTAGTATGGTATAGTTTTAGTTTAAAATTGTTGTTATTAATTAGCGATAATTTTTTTGAATACTGGTATGAATCTACAAAAAAAATTTATTTTAGTTCTTATGAAACTTGATATTTAGTGGGATGACTTTCACCTTTTTGTAGACTAAGAAAAATTAATAACGTTACTTGATATGTAAAACCTATTAAAAAAATCAAACTTACTGTTGAATCTATTAAAATTTATTATACATTTTGTAAATAAATACAAATAACAATAAATGATACAAAATTTTTAAGGTATTTGAAGTTAGTGAAATTTTATCGATTGATCAATGTAAGGTTCTAATTATGTTAACAACAATTTCAAATCGCTACTATTTGTTTCCTTTTTTAGAAAAAAAAATTTGCTACGGTATTAAATTAAAAATTAACAAAATAAGGAAAACCCGATTAGAAATTTTTGTACTGTTTTTTAAAATTTCAGGTATAGTAATTTTTTATCTTCAATTTTGTTAGTGGTAAATTTATATATAGTTTTTTTAATTTTCTAAACGCAAATATATTAAAACCACCATTTATTTAATTGAGATTTTTATGTAATATTTTTAGTTCGTGAAACAACGTTCTTAAGAAAAAAAAATATAATGCATTAAAACAATTTTAAATAATAAATGGTTTGAAATTAAGTAACATTACATATATATAATACGTGTAAATTATCCTCAGCGTTTTCTAAATAGAGATAAAAACGGTAAAACCAAGGATTACTTGTAATATCACGCAGATAAATTGAAATAAAATAATTACAAAGTTTTGACATGTAATTTCATAATTGTGATTGAAGGAAGCATAGTATATTTTAGGTATTACCAATAAAAATTTTGAAATTTAATTTATTTCAATTTTTGTTTTGTAAAAAAGTTTTTATATTTAATTTTAATAAATAATTAAATACACAGGGTTACTCAGTTGTCCTCCTTTCCTCGATAGTAATTTTAATGTGTACTAATTTTACAAGAAAAAGTTAAGATATATTTTCTTCAGATTTTTCTTGTTTACAACTTTAGAATATTTTAAATCTCGTGAAAATCTCAATTTATTCCGTACAAGACCGTACTGAATTTATTTTTTTTAATAGAGCATCCTATATATTTTTGTATTTTTAATATTTATATTTGAATTTGGGTTAAGTTTGTTAAGACTTTTACCTACTTAAGTCTGCTTTTTTAGAAAATAAAAACGTTTTTGAAAGATTCTCGCCAAAATTAACATTAAGTAAAAAATCGTAAATACTCAATCGATAACAACAAAGCAACGAAATTTGAAATTGTCATAAACAAAAAAAGTCTTTAATTTCGTTGCTATGTTGATTTTTAATTAAATTTGTTTAAAAAGGCCGTATTGATTTTTTTTTAATTAGCAAAAGGCCATTTGTTATGTGCATAAATTTCAAAATGTAATACCTTGTATATTCTTTACACTAAAGTAACATTTCTACTTTCGACGCCCTCTACCAAGTTTCGTTTTTATTTCGCTTCCTGTCAAGACGTTAAACCGTCAATTAGTGAAAGTGCTGCTTGCGATGTTTAAATTTTAATTTTTTAACATCATCTGCGTATGTAGAAATTATTATATAAAACGAAAACGCATTTCTATTAGTTTATTCATCACAGAATAAGCTTTTCTTATTAGTTTTTAGAATTTTTTAGTAATTTCCTTGTTAATTTGTGGACACGACCCGACACGTGTTAGTGCACATGTTTTGGTGTATTCTCCACCAATGAGGGGTTAATATCGAACAAATATTTTTATGAAAAAATTATAATTTTGGAAAGCCTACGTTAAAGCTAAAAACGAAGTCTCGACGAGAAATTTTTACCGATGTACGGTTCCTTATGGGTCAATCGACTGGGGTATCAACTTTTAATTTAATGTGTGCCACAGCATTTGATAACCGGTTTTTATGTTTAATTTCTTTTACCGTTAATTATTAGTTTTGTAAATTTTTGCTTTCGTGGGTCATTGTGCTAACACGATTTGCTTGTTCATTAATATTCCAGATCGACTCAACGAGGAAAACGTTCGGACAAGTAATCGATTGTGGGTAAGTCTTATTTAATTACATTTGCGTTGTCATAAAAGTCACTCACAAAATGTTCCTTATTATTCTAACTTACATAATTACAATAATTGTTTCAATACTATTTATGTATTTTTATTAATAATTTTGGTATGTCGCATGCTGTCGTCATCTTAATCATATTTTTTCATTTTGGCGTAATGCTTTTTGTTGTTGTAGTTTGTTTAATAGTTTTTTAAGTATTACGTCTATTTAAAAAAAATGTTTTTTGTTATTTTTTTTCTAATTTATTTGTACCTTTTTTATTCTTTATTATTTTTATGCGTTTTCTCTTCTACATTTCATACCTTTTTTGGCCTTTTCAGTTCACTTAGTAACATTTGTTTGGCTTTTTTTTTGTTCTATATCTTTCTGGCACAGTTTGTCATACCATTTTTTTGCATGTTGTGCTATTTTATTATAATGTATTTGATGATTGTAAGTAAAGTGGTAATTTTTTTACATTGACATATTGATTGGCACGTCATACATACGTAAATGACAATTGATTTTTATTGGAAGCCGCGTCATTCAAGTATGACATATATGGTATACTTTAACTTAAGCAATGCTTAAAAACAATTGTTGCTAGTGTTTTAACAATTGTATCTCAGTCTTTAAGATTTGCAAAAGTTTAAGTCGTGTTAGTAGAACCGGCCGTAATGACCGGATGGGGGGGATGGCAATATTCCGTTCCAATCAACGTGAGCTTTGTGGATTAACTGTGCCAGAGTCTGTGAAAGATGGTAAAAAGTAAACAATCTCTTCCTCATCACATCCCACACATGTTAGATAGGATTTAAATCCGGTGAACAAGGTGCTCACAGCAAAACATTTACGCCTGTTCCGTGTAGAAAAATTATAATTTGACAAGCAGTACAGGGAGTGCGTTATCGTGCTGAAAAAAGGCGTGTGAACGGCCATCTAGATAAGGCAGTACAGTGGTTTGTAAAATATCATCAACATAACCCACAGCTGTCATATTGCCTCGAATAAAGATAGATGGTGATCGGCTACAATATGCAATGGTGCCCCAAACTATTTCTCTAACACTCATTTGTATTTTTTTCTTAACAGAAAACATAATATCACGCCGCTTTCTATGGCGACGTCTTACTTTTCTACAGCCATCGTGCAAAGTTACAAAATAATTTAAAAATAGTATATTTACAGATCTCTAAATGAAGTAATGTTACGTAAGCCAGTCAAAATACTTAAATAAATAACTCTTGTTACATGTTCTAAATTTAAATTTCGACGCCACTTAACAAGCACCTGCTTTTCTTTTCTTTTTTAAATCGTGGTGAAAAACGAAGCATCCTTGCATGATTTAAATAAAACTGAATCTACTCGTTGTGGTGATATGTATTTTTGCATCTTTAATTAAGTAATTTATTCAACGTAGGATAAGCTTTGTTTATTCTTTTTCAGATTAAGCGTAACTTCCATGTCGACTTTGCAGCACTAGCTGCCACTTTTAATGTGTGCACTATCTTTTTCATCTAAAGGTTAAAACCTTCAAAGTATTCTTTGGTGAGTACCATCTTATCTATTTTGGAAATATTCAACCATGCGGCACCGATCAAGTAATTTACTCCTCTACGATGTTCACAAGGTAATTATTATAGAACCTTGGTCATTGGTTTCACTACTACGAGACATAGATATTGACACTTTTGGTTTAGATAAGTCAGTGTTTACTATTTTATTTTAGGTAAATCTTGTCACTACGGTGATACTCACGAGTTAGTAGATTATAACTTCGGCAATTTTTATTTTCTTACTGATTGTATAACATAATTTTGTTGCATCCTGATATATAATCAGTTTACATTTAAATAATTTGAAAAAAAAATTATAACGCATCATACTACCTATATTCTCAACTATGCAGATGTATTGTAAGTAGCCGATGCTGACGGCGTTCTTATAACCAAATTTGACAACTAATTAAACTAAATTAATTTCTTGTGTGTTTACCAAATTTATAAATTATTTTATTGACTTGTGGAAGTTAAGTACCTAACTTGTTGTTAATTTTATTTTGTTTCTTGTTGTGATCGAACAGAAGCTGCTTCAACAAGACATTTTCCTAGGGTTTATAAAAGTTGTTGTCACTTGGACCACGCCTCTCTCCAAACACTAATTGTTTAATTTCTATTAGGAGCCGACCGTGCAAGGTTTGTAAACAACAAAAAACTTGTAACACACCGCAAAAATAAAGTTAAATATTGAAAATAAGTATTTTTAGAGTATAACGATTAAACCGTGTCCCATTTTGTGTAAAACAACACTCATTTGATTTAAAAATTAAATTTATCGTTTTCTTTCTTAACTTTTTTGAGTTTATAATCTAGCTTGGTTGAGATGTTGATTACCTAACTTTTGAGAAGTTTTTAGTTAGATTTGAACGTCCTGGCAGTAACGATGCCACAGGTCTTTGAGGACCTTGATGATATCGCTGATCGCTGTTTTAACATTTCTCAAAAAAATATGCAAAATTTCATCTATTTATGCTCGACGAATTGTTAATTTGCAAATCCAACTTTATGAAAGTTTAGCAACAAATACTATATTCTGGCTAACATAGATTAGGCTCCTACTGATCAAAAACAAAAAAGTTTAAGAGATTTGGTTTACTCGATCCGGACTATCTTTCCTAATCTTTGAAGTGCTGACACTGATAGCGCAGCATCACAACAATTATGCGAACATTCTTCTGACACCCTTCAAGATTTTTTTTCGAATATTATAGTTCCGCATTTTGAAGGAAAAATTGCGAGATGACAAATTTTATCGGTCTTTTTAGTTCATTGATGCATAATAATAAAAGTTTAACTTATCTCGCAAAATTTTATAGTCAGAAACGTCTCTTTATGGAGAAGCACAATCCGTTATTGTCAGTTTTTCATTAACCGAGACAAATTATCAAATGCTTTCGCTACCAAAACAATAAGCGTCTAGCCCGAATATACTTAGATGACATTCTAAATTTTAAGTTCTTATTTCTCCTACTCAAGAAAGTCTCAGATCATATCTTCAAGTTATCCAAAATGCAACCGCAGTGTTTTAGCATTTGGAATTTATTCTCTTTTATTTTCCTATGCGTAATTTGGATCAATCTACACCTTTCGTCTTTTGACAAAAGTCAAACCAAAAATGCTTATAGCCGCTACGTCTGCTCCCCTTCAGAATAAGGAGGTTGTTTTACCTGCGAAACCGCATTTTGTGACCTCGCCTATTAAAACTAACAAATTTAATTCTATTTACAATCGTTCCTTTTGATCTCCTCAGCGTTGACCTGTATGTAAATATGTTTACAGTATTACTTGGTGTCTCGAATTCCAACAATTGTCAATAGATGAAAGAAGTAAAACCATGCGTAATCACACGCGTTGTTATAATTGTCTCTGAGTTTATTTAATAGCAGATTGTAAACCTGTGCAATGATGCTTGCATTGTGACATTTGTAAGCATCTCAAAACCTCTTTTCGGTTCGTCTTTCCGAACAAGTCTATTCGTCAACTAGCCGATAAATATTTTTATGTACCTGGCGAGATAAAAATGCTTATTAGTTGATTTATTTCCCACATTCATTCGAGAAGGTTTTTCTATAATTAAAACTAATTGTTTAATTCTTCCTACTATATTTGACGACATTTGTCTTGTTTGTTCGTTAACTTTTTTGTCTGTCTTTTTTCTAACTCTTTAGTCAAATCTTTCAGACTTCCTCGTCAATTTCTTAGAAATTGAGGAAACGTTTGTAGCAAAAATTCTTAATCCTGATGAAAAATAGTGCGAACGTTTGTTTATCAATACTCGTACTTTAACTTCCGAAACTCGATATGTAGTCGCTCTACCCCAAAAGCCCGATGCAGTCAATGTTGCTGCTAATTAAAAGCCATCGTATACAGTTTTTCAAATTTAGAAAGGCGTTTAATTTGAGAAACATTTTTCTTTATGCCGCTTATCAACAGTTTACGTCTGAGTATTGAGACTTCGGTCACATGTTTGTTGCTACTTCTTCTGTGTTATACGTGATATCTTATTACTGTGTTTTTAAATGCAGTAAAAAAGGAACTATGAATCGTATTGTTTTGAACGGTTTGTTATCTCTTTATTTTGTTACGTCGTAAAGATCTTTGTTTACAACACATTTATTGGCGCGAATTTATTTATAATCTTGTCATTGACTGTGAGCTGAATACGGTAACGTATGGCCGAACTTCTTTAGCTTAACTGGCTCAACGATGTCTTCATGAATTAGTTAAAGACAAAGATTTAGTTTATCCGACAGCGTCCGTCGCCATTCTTAAAAATATATATGTTGATGACGTGCTAACTAGCATTTGTTATCGTCGAGGACGTACTAATTCTTTGCACTAAGCTTACTGATCTTTTGGAAAAAGGTTGTTTGAATTCCAAATATAGTCTGGTAATGTCCCTGAAGTTTTAGAATGTCTTTCTAAGAATCATTTAAAAACTCCTCTTTGACTATAGATAAGTCTCTTAAAATTGTTGGTTTGTCAATTTCAAGACTCGAACTCTAACGCGCTTTTTTTATTTTATTAAATCTCTCTTTGCTTTTGCGACTATTAAAGAAGTTTGCTTTTATATTGCGTTCAAGTAGTTTTTGCGTGACTCTTACTATCTTTGCATCGTCTACTCAACTATTCTTAATCTTACTGAACGACATCAATGAGATCTCGTTGGTACTGCCAAAAACCCTGCTAATTTAGCACTTTCTTCTGGATTTCCGGTCTAATTTTTTTAAGTAAGCATCTGTCCCTGTAGCTTCTCTTTCTATTTTGACAATTTTGGATTCTTTGTTACTTGATTTTAAAATTGGCGAAGCTCCGTTTAGATGCGTAGTACTTTCTCATCTTTTGCTTCAAGTCATCAAACCATTTTCTTCTTTTTTAAAAATGCAACGAACGTTTGCATGGATACTTTTTTTTTAAAGCGTTTAAGCCTGTAACCCAGCTTTTTTTTGTGTACGTCTACTTCTTTTTCATGCCGAACTACAAAAGGCTACGCATGCTTGCGTCCGTATAACTTAAGAAGTTTATTATAGAGAAGAGATTTTGTTGCTTCGGCAATGTAAACGCTTTCTTTCTTTGTTAGAACAGTTGTCTCCGTTTGTTAATGAGGAGGGTCTCCTAAGGGTGGGCGGAAGACTGGGTTTTTCTGCTTTGCCGTCGTTTTCTTCCAATCTGTAGCTATTACCTCAGCAAACTCATTAGTCCACTCTATTGTATTCTCACTATTTTTCTTCATTTTGGTACTCAGACTGTTCAAGGTCTATTACAATTTAACTTCTAAATTATTTTGCTGCGCAGTTTGTTGAGAAAACTCATTCGTCAATGCATGACCCGTCATTGTTTTAGAGCTAACACGTTTAAGCCAACAATAGCGCTTTTGCTAGCAAATCCTGTTAATCTGCAAAGAGCTTTCACAATAACTTTCGTAGATTATGCAAAACTTTTTATTGTTACGGTTAATACTTCTTTTTTTTTAGACATAAAACTTGTAACGTCCCGTTAGAGTTCATTACATTAAAATTCAATTTTACATTCGTTTATTTTTGCAACTAATATTGCACGTAAATTTATTCAGTTTGGCAACGTCGCGTTGTTTCAAATCTACCTGAGTTGTAGCTTAAACTTACACTTCCGTTTGAACAATCTTGCGTAGTTCACGTAGTGATGCGGGGAAGACAAAATTTTCTTGATTATGGCGTAAAAACGCATACAATTTAATTTTTATTCATTCCATCTAATTATTGTAATTTCAAAATGTTACGCAATATTTAGGACAAAAGAATTTATTTTGAAGGCCGTTGTTCAATGCAGCGTGAGTACAGCATGTCATTTAAAAAATCATTCTAATTATTTATATTTAGGGTCTTTTCGTTTATTGGATTTTTATTCTAGATCTTTTATTTTATTTCGGTTTTTACTGGATCTTTCATTTTGGTTTTGTCGTTTAATTACTGGATTTTTCGTTACTGGAGTTTATTATACATTGGTTTTTGCTTGCTGTTGTGTTTGGAAATTTACATTCGTTTGGACGAATCTTATCACTTCAACCAAGAATGTGCTAAAAATAGAAGATATACGATAACGTCATATCATGTGGTGAGTCAACTGGAATTAAGTTAGTACATTTTACATTGAAATAATTAAATTCAGTTATTAAAACTTTTCACTCGATAACAAATTAACCGTTTACTATTTTTTTGCATTTAATATCAATTAATAATTAGATGTAAGATTTTACGCTTTTTATTTATCACCAATTTAAAAGTGGTTGGCGCCCTAATATTTTAGTTTAAATCCTGTTTTATTTCTAATATGTTTAATTCAAATATTGTTCTTTGTTCTCTAATGTAAATAGTATATTAAGTTATAGTTAATAAATTAACGGAGTTCACGTCTTTGTATTTATTTCCATTCAAATTCACACCCAGAGGTCTGTGCTTACGATTGCTGCCGTGGTCAAACTATTATTTTTACTTTTTATTATACTTTCTTTATTCGGAATAATTTTTTATTACAAACTTTCACCATAAAACATTATTAAATTATTTTTTGAGTAAATGGTGTATTATTTATTTAGAAATACAATTGCTAGCTTTCGAACTTTGTCTAAGTTCTTCGTCAGGCAAAAATTAAATTAATTTGACAATTATAAAAAACTAAGGTAACTAAATACAATAAATATAAGGGAACTAGATAATAAGCGCAAGTTATTTAGCTACAGCATTCGCTCGAAGGTCTAAAGGAAAACCACTATAAAAAACTCTAGACGTAGCTTAAATGTCAATGGTGGACAAATTAAGATTAAGAAATGACAGGTAACCATGTGTCAGAAAGTTCGTAACCACTGTCTCTATTGAAATTGTTAGGATTATTATTATTATTATCTAATTCCCTTATATTTATTGTTTTTAGTTACCTTACTTTTTATAATTGTCAAATTAATTTAATTTTTGCCTGACGAAAAACTTAGAAAAAGTTCGAAAGCTAGCAATTGTATTTCTAAATAAATAATACACCATTTACCCAAAAAATTATTTAATATTAATACTTCTTGTTTGTATTGTACTATTAAATGCTATTTGTGTTTGTATGTTTGCACAACCACTAAAGTTTTACATCTGGAGTTGTCTTTGTCTTTATCTACAAAAGCTTGTTTGCTTGTTTGGATAGGTTTATACGCGTCGGGGAATACCATATCGCATTAGATCAGACTGTGGTCGCAATTTTGCGCAGCTGGAAAACTTGTTGATCTGTATGAGTTTTTGCACAAAAACAATCATTCCTTTTGCGAACGTCTCTTACTTTGTTATATTAATTGAGTTTTTAACCCTCCGTATGTGCCTCATTTTGGAGGCTTTTGGGAATCCGGTTTTAAAAGTTCTAAGCGTCTGTAATATGGCAAAATTGATATCGCGATTCTCACTTTCGAAGAGCTTTGTACCATATTTTTTCAAACTAATGCGATATTAATTAGTCGTTTTTATGCGCTTTTTTATTTAATCCTGCTGAAACTGCAAACTATTTAGGTCTAGGTCATTTTCTTTCTTTTTGTTTTTTTTCCTTCTCTAGACGCTAATTATTTTTCTTTTAAAAAACGTTGGCGACATCAAAACAGCATTATACAATTCTTTTGGCGTTTCTTTGGAAAAGAAAATTAAGGTAAGTAAAGCAATCGCTTATTTTGGTGTAAGTCGAGGTTTTGATTTATTTTGGGGTTGAGTGGTTGTACTTCAAGCAGAGCGCTTGTAGAGTTTACGTAAGTACTTTTTCATTTTATAACTTAATTACTATCGCTCTCGTGGGTCGCTCGAAACTCTCTTTACTGTTTCAAAATAAAATACAGCCCACCTTTATTTTATTTTGAAAAACGCTTTCGCGAGGCCGAATTTTTTTATTACGCTTGCTTTAGCTCATTCTGTGCGCTTTCGTAATTTTTGCGTCTATGTGACTTGTTGTAAACATGTCTACACTTTCTATAACTACATTATTAGTTATACTAATTATTTAAAAATATGTCTACTTTAAATATTCATTTATGAAAATTGCAAGGAAGATTTTCGTGTAAACGGTTACAATTACTTGATCATGACTGAAAGTTTAAATTAGTCAAAACTATTGTGGTTTTTAATAATTAATAATTTAGAGAAGACATAGTTTCAGATTATTAATAATATATGGAAGTATTTCTGAAATATATTAAATTTTGAAACGCTGATCGAAAAGAATAAATAGAATGTTTTAGATTCCGATAACGGAAAAATATAAAATGTGTTTGGAGAAATTTGAAGAAAAAGAAGAAGATTTTGTCAGTTTAAATAAACAAAGTGTTTAACACAGGTGCTAAGATAAACAAAAGTGCATTAAGTGAAAATAAATACTAGTGTAGATAAACAAAAGTTGCGGACTGCAAATACATATTATAGCGATAGTGATATAAATTACTTATAAGCCGATGCATTTTATTAGTGTTAGTTCAAAGTAGCTATAATTATCATATCTAAATTAAATCTTGCAAATAAATATGTGCAAGTAAATTTAGTTTTAACCCTTATGTGCACAATCAGGTACCCGTGTACCTTTCGCGACTTTAACTTCGTTTTTTTTATAGTTTTTGTTTAACTATATGCTTGAGACTCATATTTATCCTAAACCACTATATTTTAAGTCGTTTGTATACCAAAACAACTTCAGAAATGTATAAACAATTTATATTTACACTAAAATGGAAGTTTATACCTTAAACGCACATACAGGTACCGGTGTACCTACATATAGTTTGCATACCTTGAGATGTTTTCTAATGAAAACAATGTGGCTAAGTAACCAGCATGGTGTGAAAATTTATTTTTATAAACATTTATATACATTCTATGCATTTTGTTATATTTTTTGAATGCTCGTTGCAAACAGGTCGATTGCAGGTTTTACATGACTTCCTGCTTTTTCTTTGAAATGAAGCGGTTGAGCGGCAGATGAAACAGCTCCCAACATGCTTAGCTCTTCCAGAAGCGTCCTTAGGTTGTTCTGATTGTGAAGGTATAATTGGGTGTCCTAAGATGGCTTCAATCCCCGACCTTGTTGAAAAGTGCCTCAAAAACCTCGGAGCTTTTGAACGCTGTTCAATTGAACTAGTCTCATCGGTGAACTAAATGTACTAGTTCTCAATCATAAAATGAACTAGGTAGTCATTTAGTGCATTCATTCATCATAAATTTTGTTTTCGTCATCACATATTCTTGATTACGTACAAAACCAACGTTCTCACAGCTTTCGCTACAAGAGCACATTCCGTTCGCCTTCGCAGTCGATTATCATCACGTTTGTTATAATAAATACTCTGATTATGTTTGTATTCAACCTATCTTGATTTTTGTATCCCGCGTTCTCCTATTACTTATGTTAGTACATTTTCGTAGTTAATTAATTTTTAAAAAAAGCAAACAAAAAACTGCTTACAAAACGAATTAAAAAATCTCTTTATTTCGTTTCTTATCATAATAAAAACTTTTCACATACTTTGTTTTTATCATTACCAATATTTAGTTAAAATTAATTATGAATTAAAAAGTAACTACACCTAAAACGTAAGTAAATAGATTAGTAATAGCCGGAACACTGAAAAGCACGCGTCGTCGTTCTAATTGAATTACAGAACTAAATAGCAAAGTCATCATATGCAAACCTGCAACACCAATTTTGTTTTGTGGAAATGAACTAAATAACTAGTTCATTGAACTAGTTCTGTTTACTGAATGAGAACTGATGAACTAGTTCATAAAAAGGAACTAAAATTCCCATCTCTAATTTACACTATTGTTACAAACCCTTTAATTGACATTAATCACAGCTCATTAACCAGAAAGTAATGAAAAGAAAGATTAGAAATCATAGATAAGTTAATATGCCTAAATATCTTTTGCAAAAGTGCACTTACTTATGCATTAGCGATAATTAGATTAAAAATGTATCATTATGATAAGCCTAACGAGGTATTTTCTAATTGTAAATAAATTTTCTGTTGAAACGTAAAGCAAATATGTTATTTCTATGCCTTTGTAAACTATATTATGGAAAAAAACCTAAGAAAAAGAAGCTTATACCATGCAAAATGTATGTAGGTACAGCGGTACCTGATTGTGCACAATACGTATAAAAATTATACGCGCACATGACGGTTAAAAAAATTACAGTATAATTACTCCAAAATTAGAAATAAATTTCGTTCCATTATATTTTTTGTTATTGTATTTTCTTATATATTTTTTTAACTTATTTTGCACTACGTTTTGAATTTATACAATATAATTATAATAATTGTTGTATTTTTTGCAAAGCTAATTTGATTAAATATAGTAAAGTTAGGTTTTTTATAAATTTGCTTATGCTTTATTTTTAGGCATAAGCAAATTTATAAAAAACCTAACTTTACTATATTTAATCAAATTAGCTTAATTTAATATCAGCACATGAAAAAAATTGTACATGCTGTTTAAATGTTAACTAAGTTATTGTTGTTTTAAATTAAATATGACTATTATTTTTTGCATTTACGGTGCATTAATTACACAATAATATATGTATGTATATACTTTGATGCAACGATATATACATATACATGTATTTGTATCTAAGATTTCAAATTTAAAAACTATACACCTTAGACATGTTTTTCTTTAATTGTTTAAATATTTGAAGCGAGACGATACTAATATTAGAGCACTCTTTATAAACAAAAATAATTTTATTTCGTGAAATTTATAAGCTTTGTTCATTATTCTAGAACATGTAGACGCATTATATACAAAGTGTGCAACTTGACTAATAAGTAAATATCGTTTTATTGCAAAGAAATTAACAAGCATACAACAAAATTGACCGTAAAACAATAATAAAATTTGTGTGTATAGCAGAAAATAAATAAAATAAGAAAATATATAAATGCTACTTAATTTTTTGTTCTGTTTTTATTATTGTCAATTTGTAATATTAAAAGTTTACAGTACATATTATTATGTATTACAATAAGTACAAAATCCACTAAAACTATAAAATTTATTAATACCACGAAGCCTAACTTTGCAATATTACAATAATAAAACAAAAGTATAGAGGCTTGTGGTTACTGCTTTTAGCACACTGTTATGTACGTTGGCTAACTTAACTTTAATTGAATTTACGTTCGTAGGACTTAAGCAGTTTTATTAAGCTTAGTTTGAAAACAATAGTTTGCTTGCTCGGTACGTTACATACATTATGTTGAAGATTATAAACACGTTACTTAGCGTGTACACCCACAAATGGCTGTCAACTTTGCGCTATAATTCTTCTTTTTTAATAACACCCTGCAAAAAATTTAATGCAAACTAATTTAAATTACTTCATAATTAAAGATTAAGTCAACTAGTATTAGTTTACTTAAATATGCACGTAAAGTTCGCTTAATGAATAATTAAAAAAAGTTAAAAAGTTTATTTGCTTTCAAGTCGAAACTGCTTTGTGAAGCAGAACACGCGTCGATATTTTAATTTAAACTTTTGGTAACAAAATGTTATTTTGAATTATTGACCGTTACGGGGCTTAAACGTAAGATATTTACGCAACAAATTATGTTAATTCTCATAATAAAAATTAGTATTATATAGTTTTGCTATCGCGTTGTATAAACCTTATTAATCCACATAATTCAGTTACTATTTATTTCGGTTACGTAACACCTGTGTTTTAACATATTTTAGTCGGTGGAATAATCGGGTACAGCTTTTTGTATACATTGTAACTTTAAAAAGTGCATTTTTTAAATGTTGTATACTTTTTTGTAATTGTGTATAGGTATTATAAAAGTAATTATTTTAGTTGCATTATACAACTTATACAATTTAGTTTTTTTATATTTTTTCACTCGTAATTTTTTTAATTTAGGTTTCTAGAACAGCGGGTTACACAATGCTGTAAAATAATTAGTTTTAGTAATTACTATTTGTATAAGTAACTGTTTTGAAAAAATAATATTTTGCAATATTGACATTTTAATTTATATGTGAAATTATAAACTAAAAACACTAAAATCTATCATCGAAAGTTTGTGTACATCTGTTATGGTTAATAATAATTAATAACAATAATTTTGTTAGAATTGTCTAAATAAAGCTGTGTGCCAAACATGCAATTACTATGAAGATGTAACTTTTCATATTTAAGTAAACAGACTAAAGTCGATTAAGTGATACGTGAATTTAAAAAAAAAATTTGTCACTATTACGTAAAGCAAAACATTGCATATAATGAAATTAACGCCTGAAATTAACGAAACAAGTAATTTTTATTTAAAGTTTGATCGGTGCTAAAAGTAAACGTAAATAAACCACTGTATATATTCACAGATATCGCTAATTTTGCAATTATCGGAAGGTGTTGAAAACAAACACAATATTACCTACGTAATATAATAAACAAGGCTTGTTACAATTTTCAAAATATAAGAATGCATAAATAAATAAAAAACACAAATAACTAGTATTCTAGGTACATATTAAACGAGAATATGGTCGTACGATAATTCACCAATTGTTTGTATTTAAGATTTGTCCATGAAATGCCTGAGAATTGTTTCCCATAACCTCTTCATCGCTGTAAGATGATGCATCAGCAACACCAATGACTTATAGAGAATTTTTTGTCATAACAAATTATGACCAAGACCGTTCATTATCAAGAATTGCTGCGCGCTGATAAAACATAGCTTCCAGTGACATACCCGATCGCATTATCTTAAATCCATGCACTTGAACAAACATCATGGCATGTAAATAGGCCGGCGTCACTAATTTTTTTTGTTTTTGTAGTTCAATTTGTTTGCCCTTTATCTCTCCAAGAGGAACGGAAATTGTGCTTGACATTGAATTAGTATTAAAAACTCAAAATCCAAACAGTGCCGGCTGTTGCTTCCCAATCTATAATTGGGTAGTATGTAATAGTTTAGTGCGAAATGATTGCAAACTGGAGGGTACATCCATAGAAAATTTTAGAGCCAAAATGGGACTTTCAGAAATTTAGAATTTGATTAAATACGCTTGGATTAAATAAATTATTTAATGATTAAATAAACAATATATATCGCGTGATTCCTGACAATTGTTTCACCACACTAGTTGATGCGCATTTTTAAAGTAACAACAAAATAAATGATTACTGGATTTTACCTGAGTTTTATAGGAGTTCACATTTCTACAGCTTCTAAGATTATGACACGATTCGAGCTACGTTGCCACATCCTTTCAGATGTAAAAGTTACAAAGTCTCTTTTTTTACCGATTCTACAAATTTTTCTCCTATTAATATTAAACAAATGCGCTACTGACTATAAAAAAAGCATTAAAGAGATGAACTTTACTTTAACATGAATCCTTTCTCTAGTTAATAGATTTATAACACTAATAATCTTTACAATTGTTTAACTGTTGATACAATTTCGACATTCAAAATTTACTCAAATTTTATTTTACCTACTTTCGTCCTATGTTGATAACTTTACGTGAAATCGTTTATGATTTAAATTAGTAATTACTGATAGTTTTTATTATAAAACTTTATAAATCAGAAAAGTTTATTTTTTTCATTTATCTATTAAACGTGTTAATAATAACCTTAAAATTGATATTTATCGTAAACCTACAACAACTGATCACGTTATTCTTTTTTCTTAATTCCATCCACTCTCACACAAATTAGCAGCTTTTAGATTTTTCTTTAACCAATTATCGATTATATTCTTTTCTTCTTGATTGTGATAGTTTTAATAAAGAAATAAATATTGTTTATTATTTAGCTAATATTAATTGTTATCTATTACATATTATTAAAAATTTACAAAAAAAAATTTGTCTTCTAATAAAATTAAAAATTGTTCATCTTTTACACCTATCTCTAATCAATCTAAAATATATTTTTCTCTTCTTTATGTAGGCCCATCTTTATTTCAATTTCAAAATCTTTTAAAACATTTTGGCATTAACATTTCTTTTTCGTCAAATAATAATATTAAATCTTTATTTGTTAATACTAAATATAAAATTAATATTTTAGACAAATCCGGTGTTTATAAATTAAAATGTGGTAATTGCAACGCATTTTATATAGGACAAACAGATCGAAAGTTTTCTATTAGAATTGCTGAACATCTATCTTGTATTAAAAATAATAACATTTCATTGAAATCATCATTTGCTAATCATATACTAAATTCTCATCATTCATTCAATTCTAAAAAAGATTTTGAAATTTTACACATTTGTAATAAAGGTTTGAGACTAAATTTTTTAGAAATAAAATAAATTATTAAAAATTACAATTTCAATCGTGCATCATCCCTTAACAACGTTGTTAACTTTAATAATAATTTACTTTTTCTAAATTAGTTTTTGTTTGATTATTTCCATTATTATATTATTTTGTTGTATCTTAGGATTTTCTATTATTAAGCTAATTTTGTGTTGTTTAAATTTTGAAATTTGTTCAAATATTTAATCATTTTTAATTTGATTAATATATGTTGGTAAGTTTATTTATTTTTATAAGTTTTTGATTGTTTAATTTATATTATTTTTCAGATTTCTATAATTATTATTTTTTAAAGTTTATGTAATTTTTGAAGTTTAATTTTTTTATTTTATAGTATACGCCTGAAGATGACAATTAGTCGAAACATGTAGCGTTCATTAAAGTATAAAAATAAAAAATTAAGATTTAGTAATGGGAAGATTTTGAGAATTTATAAAAAATAAAAAATAAAAATAAAATAATATTTATAAATAAGGTTTATTAAATTATTTTGTTCATGAATTTTTAAATTTGAACATAAATTATCGGTTTAGTAGAACATGTGTGTTTCGGTCAAGTTGCTTTTGGTGACCACCGTGGTTTTTTTGCGACTAAGGGTAGCTTTGTCGATGTCGTAATATTACACCAGAATCGAGACCGCCACAATTTTTGTGTTGAAATGATTGCTTAATAATTTAAAATAACCAATAAACGATTACCCTAAAACGGTGCTAGATAGAAGAAAGTTGCACATAAACATTTTTATAGAGAACAAAATTTTCTATAAAAAAGTCGGCGGAAGGGTACAATTACGTTCAATAGTTTAGAAGATATAAATGTGCAAAGTTGCACGAAAATTACATTAAAATTCAGTAATTTTTAAACTATTAGATATAATTATACAATTTTCATCTATATTGTATCGTTTTTGCGTACAAGGCGGAAGCTCGCGCGGATCTAATTCTGCAATTACTGTAATCATTTTTCATCACTGCTGAGTGAAATTTAGACTTGTTTAATAATAATAATAATCACTGCATCCAGAAAATACCAAAAATGAAGTGACATTGGGCACCACCTCAAGTTCCAGAATTGTTTCGTTACACGAGCCTTCGAATCAAGCTCCTTATAAGTGTTTCCAACACTAAAACGTAAACGATTACTAAATTTTGACTTCGGCAAAGTGTTATAAAATCCGCTAAATTAAGTTAAACATAAAACTAAACTTTATTTTTTGTACTGAACCAAACTTAGTAGCGATATATGCTGTTCGAGAACTACAAATGTTACAATTTTTGATATACAGCAAAACATAATGTGTATAGCACCACGAATTACAAAATCTGTGAACGTTTTGATGGAAGTCGGTAAACAGAGCACACATTAAAGAGATTGTGGCCTTGTGCGGGTACGTACGCGCATGGTACACACTATTTGCACCAATGTGTGCACATTCAAATCTTAACGTACATAATATTTCAGTTGGTTTTAAGTATCTACATAGCTTAGTCAAACAAATAGATATTAAAATTTTTATCAATATACTACATACGGCATCCTATTATCTGGGATGTAAAAAATGTGTGCCACAAAAATAGAAATGAAGTGGCCGATGCTTAGAAAAACCTTAGAAACGACATAAGTATAAAGATGTCTATCACAAAAACAAGATTTTCTGTTGTCTACTAATAAGAGCATCTCTGGTGCAGTTTATAAACCTAGTTCGTTGGCACACGTTAAAGTTAAAAAGATTATTATCGCTTAAATCAACTATGATTTTTTTAACTAATGCCTAAAACATAGTATTTAACAGCGTTTCTCCTACCATTTTTTTGTTTTTAATGATGGTTTTCTGGCAATTTTTGCAATTGGTAAAAAGAGACTTCTCTTTGGTCTTTTAGCCAGGAGCCAGAAATTATCTCACTCTCTATATCAACATCAAATGCGCCTTGTGGGATGTATCCAAGGATACTAAATGAATAGGATTGCTCGATTCGTATACTCGCAATGTAAGCCGCCCCACTCCCGTAAATCTTGACGCGTGACGTCAGCCGGAGACCACATATCGGCTCGCTGATTATAAATCGTGCTTAAATACACTTTAAATCCAACGGTTTTGCAATTTTTTTAATAGTAATTATTACATTTCTTGGTGTTTGACTCGTTCAAATACGTGCCTACAAGTTGCTTATAAGAATTTCGAATTATTATCAGGTTTAATTTAAAATTATTAGTTATGAACGAGATATACAAAATGAATTATTAGGTTTTTTAAATAAAATTGATTAATATAAATTTAGTAAACTTTAAGGTAAAAAATTACATTTAAACATAATTAAGTTAAAATTAATCTGCTGTTTAAATTATTTTCACTTAAACGGAAAGAAACTTTCACAAAAAATTAATAGCGTTTGCTGTTTGATGCATTCACTTGTTGTAAAAAAATTAAGTATTAAAATTAAGAAAAAAGAAAACATTTCTCTGGACATTATTATGGCGTTTGGCAAATTAAGGACCATTATCAGAATGAACTATGAAAATATAAAGCTTAGTGAAAAAAGACGTGGAAAGAAAAGAGCGAATACAACAGCTCAAGAAACCGATGAAGAAAGAATAAAACGAAGAAAATTAAATAAAATTTCAAAATAAACTTGTAGTGTGTTGTTATTTTTTATTTTTGTCAACCTTCAATTTGAATACATTTATTTAACCATTAATAGTACACTTTATTTTGTCCATAAATTATAAAATTAATAGCAATTTTTCTACAGTTCAATTTAAAAATGAATGCATCCACGTTTTTTTTTCACTAAGCTTTATATTTTTATAGTTTATTCTGATAATGGTCCTTGATTTGTAAAACGCCATAATAATGTCCAGAGAAATGTTTTCTTTTTTCTTAATTTTAATACTTAATTTTTTTACAACTTGTGGGTTTTTTTTAAGAATCACCGTGGAAATGTTCAAAGTGAATGCATCAAACAGGAAATGCTATTAATTTTTTGTGAAAGTTTCTTTCCGTTTAAGTGAAAATAATTTAAACAGCAGATTAATTTTAACTTAATTATGTTTAAATGTAATTTTTTAGCTTAAAAAATTATAAAAAAAACATCAAAACTAATTAATAAAAAAAAATATTTCGATTATGAACATTATTGCCATTAGATGTTAAATCAAAAGTTGTCAGATTTACTCAAATAAAATATTTAGAAGCCTTTTAGGTGCATCTTAATACAGATTGTAATAGAAGTATAGAGAGCGAGGTCTCCGCGTGACGTCAGCGCGTCACATGGTCTCGGCAGAATAAATCGAGCGATCGAGCAATCCTATTCATTTAGTATCCTTGGGATGTATCGACGTTTTATTGCTTCACAGAAAGTTGTGCAAAATAACACGTCACCGTGGTTACCGACACTTTTTTGAGCTGTAATAGTATTGGTTCTCTAAACACGCGAAAACCAGTAGTTAGATTACCGAACGCATTTTTAACTATACGACGAGCTATTGAAAATTTTCTATTAAAAACTCTTTCTGAATTGCTTTTTTTGGGATGTAATAGCATTGGTCCGTCGCTAATTCTGCGTTGACCACCGATTTCGGCGTATGTAAAACAATAATTAACATTTATCGTCGCCATATGAACAACACTAAACAAGTTTTGTTGTAATATTTTCAATCACTATTAAATGGTGACTGCGTTACGATATGCTTTTCATCTAGAGCACCAAGACAATCACGAAAGTTTCATCGTTCTTTGAATCGTTTCGCTTATGTCACTAATTCATTTAATCTGGTGAGAAGCTGAAACAATTATAGTAATCACATAACTAAGCATGTTTATTTGTATGTTTAAGAACGTGTTGCATCTGTTGAACAACCTAAATAAGCCTTCCAATCGCCCAAAAAAAAAATTAAAAATGCACAGTTGAATATGATGACAAAGTCAAACTGAACTAATGCATTAAAAAAAGATTCTTTTTGATTAAAACGTCTTTCCGGTTTAGACCGTGTTAATGTTGTAACCAAAGCTGCAAACGTTTTGCCCACTTTTGTAAAAGAGGTTTATAAGAAGGTGAAAAATAATTAAAGAAGTAAACAATAATCTAACAAACTTTATTAAATTTTTAAACTTTTTCATGCTTTGACAAAGCCCTTTACGACATTAACACGGTCCAAACCCAAAAAAACCTTATAATCTAGACATGGACTCTGGTCATGATAGCTTTTGCAGTTACATTAAAGATTCTTTTGTTCTAGATCAAGTTTTGTTAAAACGTTTTGCATCTGAAAAACTACAAGACAACCGCTCTCTCAATAAACCGTTACTGACTAGTAAACTGCGGGGAATAGAGCCAAAATCAAACAAAACTGAGACAACGTACACTTATTAATTATTCAACTCTTCCTCTGAAATTGAATCTAGTCACTTTGGGACATTGCTTTACTCTCCACAATCTACACAATCACGAGTCTCAAGCCATTCCACGTATTCTGCCTAGCCATTGTCACCACAATCGATTTATAATTTTATTTAGCACTTCGAATAAGTTATGTTAATATGTTTGTTTAGTTTCTTTTAGCATTTGTTCATAAAATAGAAACCTTATAACAAAATATTATATTCACTTATATTTCGTTCTTAAGCGCAGAGATGTAATTGCAAATCGCCTCTCAACAGAAATAGCTTTTCTTAAAATAGTATCCTTTTTTGTTATCTGTCATCTAATTTTGTTTAATAAATAGTCAAAATCTTATGACAACATAAATAGAGACATTAAATCTAGAAACAAAAAAACTAGACCAGTTTGTCACAAAAAGTTCTAAATTTAAAAAAGATGGAAGATGCAAATTGAAACATCTAAGCATAATGTCCCAAATAATGACAGACGAACTTCAAAGCGTAACTGGGAATAAAAAAAAATTAGATTGTTGACATAAAAAGAACGACAACGATAGGCGTGTCTGTAGAAACCCAAACTCACAGCAAAATAAAGGAGATATCAATACAAACCGAAAGAGAACCATTAGAACAAACACATAGAGTATGGAACCAAGCAGTCACAAACAAAACAATTAGAGAAACACAAACGTTTAAAGATTTCAAAAAAATTGCGACACTTTCTTGGAAAGAAGACATATTTCATAACACTAAAACGTATGTAAGAAATCTTATCATAGTCGAAAGTTCAGATAAAATGATAGACAAATGAATTTAAAAAAATGCAAGAATAGATTCCCAGATATCTGTGAATCGTTAAATAGTATTGAAATTCTTGAACATACTTAAACGAAAGGATTAACTCAAATAGAATAAATGTTGTTGCAAATAATACAAATAGAAAAAATGAATTCTCTACTTCTGCTATCACACTAGAGAAAAATGACACGGATTTCAATACATTACTAGCGGAAGTGAAATTAATACTTTAAGAGACTGAAGGAAAAAAATCATAAGAAATGTTAGAAAAACAATCGATGGAAAAGTACTAATAGTTATGGTTAAAAACCACAAAAATTAAAGATAACATCGCAGAACGTACAAGTAATACAATAGTCAAATAGGTAGCCAACTCAAAGCGATCACGAATGAGAACAACGTTTATCAATCATTAAGAAATATAGAGAACTAAAGGTCCTAAAAATAGAAAGACTAAGACCTAGAACAAAAAATACACAAAACAATAACAGTAGACTCTACAATGGCTAGTACTTTTCTCTTTTCTCTAATGAAATTTGTTAAAATTGGATTACCGAGAAGGACAATAGAAAAAAGAGTTTCGATCACACAATGCTACCGCTGGTCCTATGGACACGTAGCATCGCAATGTGAAAATAAGGTAGACAAATTTAAATGCTGCTATAGATGTGGGAAAAAATGACTTGAGACAAATGAGTGCAAAGATAAAGAACAGAAGTGTCCCTTCTGAAATTAGCTTGGCCACCCTAAAACGCAAGGTCTTTAGAAAAGCAATAAGAGAGAAAAAACTAATATTGCTTAAAACGCCATTTAAAAAGCAAGATTTGGGATTTCACAAGGCCAAAGCAAAAGATATCGAAGGTGCACCAGTAGAACTATCAAATAACAATAGAGACATAAAAAACAAACACATAACGCAACATGATTCAAATCAAAATAATCTAGTCAAGCCGCACAAAATCTTCTAATTGCTTCGTCAAAAAAGAAAAAAAACAAAAAAAAACATAAACGTTGCTATGATTTTTAAACCTCCAATTAAAGTAAAAACAAACAAACTAGCGACAAACTTGGACAAAGATTCAGCCTCATACTAATAATCAACAACAAACTAAACTGCAAAAAAGTCAAAAAGAGAGCAGGTTCCATCAAACTAGAAATAGAAGACTTTACTATTATAAACTGCTATTAAAAAAACTACTTACTCCCTAACTAATATAATACAATAATAAAGAAAAAACTTAGTAATGACGAGTGATTTAAATGCAAAATTTTGTTTGTGGGGTTTATATGAAACAGGCCAAAAGGGAGACATTCTTGCTAGTTGGATGGCAACAGTTAAAAATATGTGGGAGGTCTTTTTACGAACAGTATTATATCGGGACAGGAAAAGTTCATTGACTGTTTTTTTATGCTCAAGAAAGCTGCTATAGTGGAGAGAGCTGCCGCTATTGCCACGATCCTTTCTATCGGTGTCGCATTCAGTTTTCTGTTTTGGGATATCACATTCCTAACAAGAAGACACTAAAACGTTTTTGAAGTAATTGGAAACTTTGTGAGTACACAATCTGCTTGTATGTAACAGAAAATCAACCCCTACATATAGCAGTCATGATAAAAAAATCTGTAATTGACATAACTCTTACGACAACGGTAGTTTTAAAAGATAAAACTTTAAGTGACCACCCATACATTTAACTGTAAAGATTCAAGATAAAACGCTGGGAGCAGATCGGAAACAAAAGATTGAATACAGCAAATATGAATAAAAAAATAGTCAAAGAGAATTCGGAAACAGCTATGACGACAGCTAAAGTTGACTCTGCGGATTAGTCAGATTACAGATGTGGGCGACATCAGCCTTCGCAAAAAGGAAAAAACACAATTGAAAAAAAGTGTACTGGTAGAATGACCACATGAAACAAATAAGGCAAAAATGCATGAAAGCAAGAAGACTCCACCAAGTCAAACCGTGTAAAGAAAGAATTACACAAAATAAATCTGCAGACATGCAGGAAAGATTTGAAATTAGTAATTAAGAAATCAAAAAAATAAACAGTAACAATTAACGACTTAATTATTCAAAAAATTGAAAAACTGTTTTCTCAATGCAAACTTAACACATGGGATAGAATAGAATAGAAAGCCCCTGGCCTAGACAATAATCTACAAAAAATTCTTAAGCTGGTAGTAGAAAACAGTACTGAATATAATAAATAAAAACATCAAAGAAGACTCATTTCCAGAAAGGTGAAATATCGCAAAAGTGTTTTTACTCTTAAAGGTCAAGGACAACAGCGTTACTGAATATAGACAAATCTGTCTACTAGACACTTTTAAAAAACTGCTAGAGCAACTAATCTTACTACGGCTGAAAAAATAGTTGAGTTGAGAGAGCAGATCAACAAAGAACGCAATCGCCATCGTGGTTAACACATCAAGGGTTGTAATATTTAAATCTTTTAATACAAGAAAGCTGGTATCTTTTATAACAGTAAATGTACAAAACGCTTTTAATACAGAAAGCTGACAAGTGATTAGACAATAAAATTACTTATTTCTTTATATGGTGAACATTCTCTTTATCCTTTAGCTGATAGCATGGTTGAACGGATAAATCAAACAATAGGAAAGTACTTAGCCATAGTAGTATCCGAACACCAAAGAGATTGAGATTAGTACTTGCATCTTTTCCTAATGGCATCCGATCATCCGTTCACGAAAGCAGAGGCCAAACACCATTCTGTGTCATGCTTGGTCGTGAAATACCATACCATGCGATCTCCAATTTAGACAGATACCGAAAGAAATTGCTAGAGAAGACTACGTCACTAAGTAGATGAAGAGACTATAGACTGAGTATAGAAAGCGGTTTGTAAAAACATACAAATTGCCAGCAACAGAATGAAGAGCAGATATAACGTCAAGGCACAAAACGGTGGGTTTCAACCTGGCAACATGATGTGGTTGTATAATCTCCAGAGAAAACGTGGTTTATCGCCGAAGCCATTATGAAGCAGCGTATTAATGACGATATATATCGTATTCAAAAACAAAAACTAAAAGGAATTTAAAAGTAGTTCACATCGATCGCCTAACCACATTTGCTGGAGATAACAGCATAACTCATGATCGGGTTCGAACCAGAGTGATAACGAGTAAAATTAGGTATCAAGTCAAAGAAATGGACTTCGATAAGTTTATGAGCATGTACGGGAGCTCTGGATAGGCTGGGTTTGGAGTTACAACCGAGGAACAATAAGATGTGTTCCTAACACGGAAGGACTACGTCATCGCACATTGCGTGACCAAAGACCTAAAGATGTTTAGAGGGGTTGCAGTATTATTTAAGAAGAAACACAGACGGTTTGATAAACTACGAAGACAGCAACCGGCGGTCGGTAAAATTTTAAAACTACGGTATGACAAACGCTTTGTCACCAAAAAGTACTCACGTGCAAAACCGTCATACAAAAACATGTAGCATTATAAAATCTCAAAAAAGAAATGGAGTTCCACAACATTCAGAAATTGGCAGTACCCAAGCTTGGTTGTGGCTTAGATCAACTGGATTAGAAAACAGTTAAAAATATATTGGAATATCGGGTCAGGAAAAGTCCATTGACTTCAATTATGAAATTTGTTCTTAGAATTCCCTACTCTTTTGTTGAAATTGTCAAATTTTAGACAGCATATTTAATTTCATTTTTTGTAAGGCCATCGACAAGCTCTGTACTTTTACGCCCGGTGCAACATTCACCGTTAGATCGTTTCACGCGAATATGCAATTACATTTGTAAGGCTGAATCGGGTTAAGTGTTGTAAATTTTTCTTTATTGGAGGCTTAATTTAACTCTGTGCTAATTGTCTGTAGCGGATTTTGGCACCCACCCCATGTTTACCGTTATAGCTGAAGATAACTAGCAGGTGGCCTAGTTGGGAAACTTCCATGACGTCACGTTGTTGATAACGTCGTTTCTTATACACCGTTAACGGTTGGAAACCTTCAGAATTATCCCTGTTTTAGAGACGAACTACGACAAAAACTGGGATAACTTATGCTGTTAAGTCGAAGGGAAACGCTGCGCATTTGCGTTTTTAAATGATTGGATGCTAAAGGAAACCTTTTACTTGTGTTAACATTATATGCTCGTTTATATTGGGTTTAATATTACTTTTTAGGTAACTCGAGTACGGAATTAGCTAATTCCCTACTGGATAAAACCTAACTGTGAGTATTACTATTTCAATTTTTTTGATTTGTTCTTTGGTGGTCATGTCGTTTATGACCGTACGTGCATGTTAGGTTAACACAATTAATAATATTTTTGTGTTTCACAAACTCATATGCAGTGCGCGTTGAGTTTCGACGGCTTAAATTGGTTGTTTGTGTTCGATTTTAAGATTTGCGAGTATAAATTCAATCGTTATGTTTATGTAAAAGTTTAGACTGATTAGGTCAGCTTGTTGTACGGTATGTTGCTCACTATTCGATGCAACTTATAATCAATTCAACCCACGTATCTATATTTGCAAAAATTTATAGTGATGTACCTTCTTTATCTTCCGTGACAAAACAAATATAAATTTTGTGTTATTACTTCGGTGGTGTTATTAATTTTTTTCAGCTACAGGTAGAGTTAGACGGTATCTCTCTCATTTAACCTTTCATTGTTTTGCGGTTGTTTTTTAGATTTATGTTATAATTGCGATCCCTTTCCGAAAAAGCTGTGCTAGCCGTTGCTTTGTTTTGTTACAAGAAGACCAGCGTAACAATTTATTATTGGCTGCCCAACTCGAGGAACCTGATTTTTTCGTAACAGACTTCGAGAGAATGACCGAGAAACGTGGAACATTCTGGATGCGGTTAATCGAAATATATAAAAAGTGTTTGGAAGAAGTTGGGGTCAGTTTTCAAATTAAACTGGAAGAAGATCGGTTTAAATAAATTAAGCGTCTAACGCGTGTGATAAAATAAATATAACGTCGCAAACGTGTTGTGAAAATAAACAAAGACCAGTTGTAGATAAATAAAAAGTGCGGACAGTAACGTTTAGATTTAATTCTGTAAATATTAACTTTGCAAATAAATTAGTTTTAAAAATTTGTTAAATTATAAGACGAGCATCGTCAAAAACACTAAAAGAAAAACAAGAGTTAACCGAAGAAGCTACTGATGAATTGCATAATTCATCAGTAATAATTCAAACATTTTTGTTAATAAAAATTTTGAAAAAAAAATTAACAAAAGCGCCAAACTAAAATTTAGAATACATGAATTAAAAAACGTTAAACAAATCAAATATGCAAATATAACAAAAATGGTGTAAAACAAATATTAATTAAAAATGTAGCAAGCAATATAAAAACCAAAACTATAAGAAATTTAAACAAAACAAATAACTTTATAATTTAAATTTATTCAATAAAACACGTGTTAAGATCGAAAGCAACAAAAAAGACGTTGAAAAGTGTTGTTGCTGATAAAAAATACAATAGACTTAAAAACGTGGCTAGACAGCGTTGATGTAAGCTTATCGTTTTTAATTACAAGAAAATAACGGAATACAAACAATATTAAGTTTAACATTTTAAGCTATATAAAAGTAAACAATTGTACACAGATTACACGTTCAATACAAAATGACTGTTTAACGTAACATAAATATGATAATAAACTTTAAGAAATACGTTTTTTTTCTCTGAGTTGTTTTAGTTAATTTCAGCTGTAATTTGTTTAACATTCAAAATATCGAAAATTGGTGTTAAAATTGACTATATAAAATATAAAATACTATTCTGTTATAAAATATTTTTAATAATAAGAAATATATTAAAAAAGTATTAATTTTATCAAGTTCGTTTTATTTTTTTCTATTATAAATTTTTACACTAAAACTGAAATGTGACGCTTTTAGTTCACGTACGTAGATACTTATAAAAGTTGTTGAACTTAAACTAAAAGCATACATTTACATTATTCAATTTCTATCTTAGCTACTTATGGCGAAAACGAATCAACAATGTTGGTAATTTTATTTAAGACGATAATCTAAAACTTTAAGCGAACAACAATAAGAAAGTAATTGTCTAGCAAAAGAAACCTATAAAATCCGATTAAGCGAGCTAGTCTTTTATATAATTCAGCTGCACTTTAATTATTTCTCAAAATACAATTCTAATGAATAATGCCTGCAATGAAATTTAATAATTTCTAATTAAAGTTGTCTAAATGAATTATGTTTTTTCTTTGTAAAAGGATAACATTTACAAATTTTCATATTGTTTTAATTTGGTTTATAGATTTTTAACATTTGCACTGAAGCTTAATTTAAAAATTGACCAGGAAAAAAACTAAAGTTTATAAATTTGGTAGGTAATACATTTTTTGAAGTGAAACTTCTTTATCGGCGTTGGAAAAAAATTTACCGTCACATTTTACGCGTCACGTCACATTTTTTATCGTCACATTTTTCCGTAGCGTAGCGACGTGATAAATAATATATCAATAATAAAGTGATCAACAAAATCAAAGGCTTCATTTTAATTCTAATTCCAGTGGATTTTTAACAAAAGTAAGTAATTATATCTATTTTTCTAATACTTGTTAAGGTTAACCTCAGTTTCTGATTGAACGATGACATTTTAAATTTAATATATTTAAGGTTAACATCAGTTTCTGATTGAACGATGACATTTTAAATTTAATATATTTAAGGTTAACCTCAGTTTCTGTTTGGACGATGACAATGATAGTAATAATTCTATTTCAATTAATGAAATGCTGTAATAATCTTAGTAGCAAAAAGTTAAAGTGAAATAATTGTATTATTTGTATTTATGTCTATTATAATAAAATCCTTTTGTTTAAAATTTATCTAATTTTAAATTTAAAATATTTAAGGTTAACCTCAGTTTCTGATTGAACGATGACATTTAAAATTTAATATATTTAAGGTTAACATCAGTTTCTGATTGAACGATCACATTTTAAATTTAATATATTTAAGGTTAACCGCAGTTTCTGTTTGAACGATGACAATGATAGTAATAATTCTATTTCAATTAATGAAATGCTGTAATAATCTTAGTAGCAAAAAGTTAAAGTGAAATAATTGTATTATTTGTATTCATGTCTATTATAATAAAATCCTTTTGTTTAAAATTTATCTAATTTTAAATTTAAAATATTTAGGGTTAACCTCAGTTACATATTGTAACTATCGGTCAATGTATATGATTTCATTAAAATAGTATTTATTAATTAATAAGACTGCTAATTTAATGAACATCAATTAATTGATATACATGCAACTTTTCAGAAATTGCTTAAATAAAGTTAAATTAGATAAGGTTTAAACAAAAGGATTTTATTATCATAGACATGAATACAAATAATACAATTATTTCACTTTAACTTTTTGCTACTAAGATTATTACAGCATTTCATTAATTGTAATAGAATTATTACTATCATTGTCATCGTTATTATATATTTTTGTAATTAATGGCTTATGGTAACTGAAATATGAAATTGAATCTACAAAAATTAGTTAATTGATTTACAAAAATTTGTATTCATGTCTATGATAATAAAATCCTTTTGTTTAAAATTTATCTAATTTAACTTTATTTAACCAATTTCTGAAAAGTTGCATGTAGATCATTTTGCGAAAAATAAGGCCATAAAGAAGTTTCACTTCTTACATGTGTACACTAGTACACGCCCTAATTTTTTTTATACAAGTGTAACATACTAAAAAAATATAAAAACTATAATTTTATACTTGGTGTACAACAGTTCTGTATTTATCGTATTGCTAACGGTCTATTTATTATTAGTAAATAATAAATTTAAAAATCGTATATAAATAAAACAAAATTTTGTCGATCAACCATTAATGTTGTATTTAGAAATAGTAACATGTTTCGACCTTATTAAATTTTCTTTTAGGTCATCTTCAGACTGAAAAAAATACTCATTACATAAAAAGAACATTACAAAATATAGTTATATTATAAAATTACCAAATTAACAAACACAGAACATTATTTTAAACAAAATTAACATCTTGAAGAGGAAATTGGTTTTACAACATGACAAATGAACGAACAATCTGGTAATACCTAAGTTAAATCTTGTTAAAAAATTTTATGTATGATCACAAATTGTATAATTTTATTAAACTTTTAAAATACTTTAAGGTAACTATAACTAACTAAATGTTAAATCTGTACACTAGATGGATTTGTTATCGTGTT
The DNA here is from genome assembly GCA_035610365.1 of Aquatica leii. Lineage (NCBI taxonomy): Eukaryota > Metazoa > Arthropoda > Insecta > Coleoptera > Lampyridae > Aquatica > Aquatica leii. Next base: position 82,904,305 of record CM069435.1, read on the forward strand.
TTGGTATGCTAAAATTTACTTGTATTTAAGTTTTAACGGATGTAAATTAATTATATCATTTAATAACGGATCGCTGTCCGAAGACGAAATGTAAATAGCTTCTAAAATATCTAGTAAATGTCTATTGTTATTGATAGGATGGATCATTGATGATTCTGAAAAAGTGTGTTTATTACTAACATGTTCAGCAAAAGTAGATTTTATTGAAAACAAATCGGATTTATACTTGATTGGGTTATTGAGGTATCTGAAATGTTCTTTTAATTTAGTGATTTTTCCTAAATAATATTTTTCGCATGAACAAACAAGTTTATATATTCTACTAAGATCCATCTTAGATAAAAAGTCAGTAATGGGAGAGAAACTGCTAAGTAGGTTAACTGTGTTAGAGAACGTGATAGTAAATTATAAAATTATCAAATCTATCAACGAATTCAAAGTTAGCTTGCTATAATAACATCATCATCCTTATCAACAGTGAAATCAAAAAATGGTATTCTAAACTACACATTTTGAATTTAAAATTATGGTATTTACACAGCGACATAGCATCAGAATTACAACCGGCCATTTGGGATTCCTTCGACGATAACACTAGAGGTAAGGTATCGTGTTCTGGTTTTAAGCTTTTTAATAAATTAAAAAACAAATTACTTCATTTAAACCATTTTTCAAAACCAAATTTGAAATCATTAAAAACTTCCACTTATTTTTTTAAATCGAATGAGTTGAAGGCATCTGTAAACAACAACACTATTTTCAATTTTCATGACAGCATAAAAAATTTTACAAATATTTCTTTTAATAAAAATGATATCAATTTTCTCAATAAAGACCTAAAATTTGCCTTTTCAATACCTTATTCCACTAAACACGTCAATAATTTCAAAGCCACTCTGGGGAGTTAGTTTCGCACAAATTCCCTAGCACTAACATATCAAACTTAAAAAAAGTACCAAAAAATCTGAATCAATTTTATCAATCCCACACCGATAAAAATCATGTAAAACTAATTAAAAGTATAAAACAAAAAAATATCCAACAATAATTTATTAATTTCAAAAGCAGATAAAGGTAATTGCATAGTGATCCAGAATAGGAATGATTATTAGCGTGGAGCGAAAAAACAAAATTTCAAAATTTTAATTCTAATAGCGCGCAAAAACTGCGTATTTTATTTTAAAGCATTTTGCAACCAACAATTTTTTTTTAGATTTTAAAATTGAAATCAGTTATAGATTGCTTTAATGAACCTCAAAACTATACTAAATTAATGGTTACAACGCGTAATAATTTTTCTTACATTAAAAATGCACTTTTTGTATTCCTAGGGGCCGTAAAATTTTTATGTAAATTAAAACAAGCGTTCCTGCGCACGCGTCTACGGCAAGTTTTAACTTGTCTAAAGATATTTTCAACTGACGCTCGTCCACCCTCCACTAGCTTTGTTTTAGTGTCAGTCAGTACACATGAAAACTTAGAAGAGTATAGTTGGTACTGCTAAAGCGTGTCCTATTTATTTTGTGTAGTTTTGTGTTCTGTTTATTTAAAAATCGCAAAAGCAGGTCCGTCCGGTTTAAATACAAGATGTGCCATGAACTGCCCTGTGTTTGGACGACCGTCGCAATTACCTGAAAATGTTTTGCTAACTTATGAACAAATTATAAAGTTTTGTGAGTGGATTAGGTTTAATAAAAAAAAAACAGTAAAAAGGAGCCTGTGTTCTCTGAAATTACAGAAGAATTGTCAGTAAAATTAGAGAGAATTTGGAACAAAGCATCTATTCCTATAATTTCCCACAACAGAATATTACAGGTTTTGAATTCGTATCACGACAAATATATGAAACAAGAAACCGTTTAAAAATAGACAAAATAGTGAAACTTATAAAGCTAAAATCCTGAATTTTAAAGAGGAAGGTAAACTTACACTTTTTGATATAGCATCGTGCAAATGCAAAGTATTTGCAAATTGTACCTGTGAGAAATCTAAAAAGGTGTCTGTTGATGAGCAAGAATTTCTATTAGATCAAAGAGGGGCAAGAAAAATGGTAATAGGTGCAGTGGATGTAAAGAAAACGAAAGAACTAACGCAAAGAGAGGAAAGGCAAAACATGGAAGCTACTAGAATTAGTAACTACCGTAACCTTGCAAGTATTAAAGAAGTATCCTGCACTGTTGCTTCAAAAGATTGACCTTCGAGTTCAGAGTCTAACATCTCTTCTGATAGTGAGTTTGAGTTGCCGGAAATATCACATTCTACGTCTTCCTCAGCCTGTAGGAATGTTGAAAGGCAACCGCAAACGCGAATTCAGCTCACCACTTTTGCAAAAACATGCGACTGACATGGCATATCTGATAGATCTGCAACTGCTCTTGCATCAGCCGTTTTAAATGATATTGGAGTAGTAACACCAGAAGATTCTTCTAAAATTGTCGATAGAAGTAAAGTTAGGAGGGAAAGACAAAAAACTTGTTCCAATCTCCGGCTGCAAGAACTGAATCTGAATATGATTAAGGTACATGGTATCTACTTTGACGGGCGCAATAATAAAACTCTAACACAAGTAAAAAAAGGTGACAAATTTTATCGCCAAACCATTATAGAAGAACATATAACATTCGTGCAAGAACCTGAATGTAAATATATTGGTCATGTTTCTCCAACCTCCGGTACATCACAACGTGTAAAAGCAAGTATCGTTCAAATGTTACAAGAAAATGCAATTGATGTTACAAATTTAGAAGCGATTGGTTGTGACGGGACCGTCGTAAACACGGATGTTAAAGGAGGTGTAATACGACTTTTGGAAGAACACTTTCAAAAACCACTTCAATGGTTTGCGTGTATGTTACACGCAAATGAGCTTCCACTTCGTCATCTTTTTTATCATGTAGACGGAGATACTACCGGGCCTCGTGGATTTGATGGTCCCATTGGAAAGCAGCTGGAAAAGTGCGACAAACTGCCAGTAGTTCAATTTAAGCCGATTGAAGGTAATTTAGGCAAAGTTCCCGAAAACATCGTAAAGGATTTTAGTACAGATCAAAATTATTTGTTTGAAATATGCTAAGTATTTACTAGTGGACATTGTAATACATCCTTTTCAAATCGATATCCAGGAAAACTAGCTCATTCACGGTGGGTCACAACGCAAACCGCATTCTTAGACTTTATATTTCAAGTGAAATTCCGTTTTCAAGCTTAATGAAACTGACAGAATTTATTATGAATGTTTACGCTCCGATGTGGTTTTTTATAAAATCACAGCCAACATGTAATTACGGTGCAAAACACCTTTTGAAGTCCATAAGGTTGTCTCGGTACTTAGAAAAAGACCTAAGAGATATTGTTGATCATGTGATACAACGAAATGGCTTCTTTGGTCACCATGAAAACTTTATTCTCAGTATGATATCTGATGAAAGAAAACATATACGAGGACTTGGTTTTCATCGTATTTTAAAGACCAGAAGTGTTTTGCCACGAAAGACCAAAAATGTTAGGGTTTTTAAACTTTCTGCTTTACGTTTTGATGCAAACGAATACTTTAAGTTAATTGACTGGCAAAAATGTGAGATAACAGAACATCTAATTTTATCTCGAATTTCCACACAAGATCTGAAGGACTTTATTAATAACCCTGAGTCATCACATAAAATTAATTTTGAAAAAGACCCCTGTCATACGCAGTGCGTTGAGCGATATGTCAAGCTCGTCATCGGAGCTTCTGCAGCGGTTTGTGGCCCAGATTCTAGGGATGGATTTATAAAAGTGCGAACTGATTCAAAAAAAAAACATGCCGTGTTTTAATACAAAATTTGTTATTAAAAAATAATGTACCTTGCCATTTTTTTTATATAACTCGTTTATTTGTTTAAAATGTTTACAGTTGTTTGCTGTTTCAGAATCCTATTTTTGTTCAGTATTGTAAAGTGTCAAGATTATAACAAAAATACTGTGCGAACAATATATTTGTAACAATTAAAAAATTACGTATTTTTTTAATTTGGGGGGGGGCCAAGGGTGTTGTCATGTAGCTTGCGAAATGTGTTTTTATAAACAAGAAGTACATTTTTAAGCTTTTTTAGGGTATTAGATAAATGTTTATTCCATATAAATGAATATTTCTGTACTATAAAAAAATTCAATTTTTCAAGACCGCTGGGGAGGCAGAAAATGTCGCAACTTACCGAGACTTTACCAAAATTTAAATAAGAGTCATAGGCAACTTTTTTAAGATATTACATTTAGTTATAACTTTTTTAATTTTTTCTCGTATTTTTCACTCCACGCTAAATTGATTATATCAATTTTACTATTTTTAGATTCAGCTGACTTTTAATGCTCATTTAAATCACCTATTTTATTTTTGAATATCACCACCATCAATAAATTAAAAAAACACTTTTAAATATTTCAAAATTTCTTATTCTCAGTTAAAAATTGCAAACCCTAAAATTCCAAAACTTTACAGTCTGTCAAAAATCCGTAAAGAAGACGTTCCCATCAGACCCATTGTCAGTTTCATAAATTCTCTAACATATCTCATTAGTAAATTTCTTTCCAAGTTGTTTAACAATAGTATCAAATTTATTTCACCACTTGCAATAAAAACAAAATCAACCTAACTCATTAGTGATAAAAATGATTTAACTCTTAAGACAGATTCTACATTAACTTTAGTATCTTTTGACATCATCAAATTGTTTACTCCTGTTCCTCCATCAGAGGTTTTACCACTAATTGGCGCTTTGCTACATGAAACCCAGATTCAGTCACCTTAAATATTTTAAATTTAACACCATTTTGCCTCAACAATTTGTTCTTTCAATTTAACCAATTTTTTTTCAACAACTGCAAGGTTTACCTATGGGTTCCTCATTTTCACCGATTTTGGCGGAAATTTTCCTATCACATTTAGAATCCTCTGTTATAACAAAAAACACTTTTTTTACTAACCACGTATTACTGTGGAGAAGATCCGTAGATGACATTTTCTGCATTGTGAAAGGCTCCGATTCTACAATTAAAAATTTGTTAGCTTTTCTTAACAATATCTATAGTAGAATAAAATTCCTCGTTGAAGTTCCTAAAGACGGCAAATTACCTTTCTTGGATTTACTTATTTCTCTTGATAATAACAATAAAGTGTTCTATAATATTTACAGAAAACCTACAACAACGAAACACTTAATTCCGTATGATTTCAATCATTCGTTGTCTCACAAATTTGCATCTTTTCATCTTTTGTTTAACAGACTACTGAATATACCTTTATCTACTAATAAATACAATAAGGAATTTCTGACAATTCTTTCCATAGCTAAACACAACAAACATCCACTACAATTAATCATGAATTTATACCAAAAACTCGTGTTAAAACACTCTATCAAAAATAACACAGCTTTAAAACTTAAACCTAGTTCTTCTTTTTCATCTTCTTCTAAAAAATATTTCTCAATTTTGTTTATACCTGAATTTCAATACATCATCAAAAAATCAAACATTAACAATAAATTTACTACCACGTTCTCTAACACAGTTAACCTACTTAACATTTTTTCTCCAGTTACTGACCCTTTATCTAAAATGGATCTTAGTAGAATATATAAATTTGTTTGTTCATGTGAAAAATATTATTTAGGAAAAACTACTAGATTATTCGACACTAGATTAAAAGAACATCTCAGATACCTCAATAACCCACTAAAGTATAATTCCGATTTGTTTTCAATAAAACCTACTTTTGCCGAACATGTCATTAGTAATAAACACACTTTTTCAGAATCATCAATGATACATCCTATCAATAACAATAGACATTTACAAGATATTTTAGAAGCTATTTACATTTCGTCTTCGGACAACGATCTGTTATTAAATGATTAAATTAATCCGTTAAAACTTAAATACAAGTAAATTTTAGCATACCACCCACATAACACAAAAAGGTCCATTACATATGCAATAAATGTGATGTTCATGGATTATGCAGGTATAATGTACATCCACAATAAACATTATGGATCTCATATGGAGTTACAATGGATGTGACATTTCGTCAAATATGACCTCCACTGTATATCCACGGTACCTCCATTTCTATTCCAGAAGGTATAGATTATGGAGTTGCAATGGACGTGTTATTTCATCAGATATAAGCTCTATTGCATATCCACTGTCCTCCAAATATACTCTTGTATGTAGATTGAAATATTTATTTTAGATATTAGTACTTAGGTTAAAATAAACTTAAAAAAATTATTATATTTACTGTTTACTTTTTGATTATAATATATATATATAAAAATATAAAAATAATGTCAGTGTCTGTCTTGAAGTTTCTCTAAATTGATCGTTTCCTGAAAAAAATCAAAAATGTACAATAACTATTCTAGAAAGCAATTATATAATCACAAAGGGCGCTCACAGTGAAAATAATTCATAAACTTTAATACCTCTGTAGTAGTTTGTATATAAATGTTTATATCACTAACGAAAAACGCTAAATCACTAACCTCGCGAACTACCATAATGTGATCACAATGCTTTATGGGTAAGAAATGCCGGCGTTGCCGATAATATTCAAATTTCCTATATAATCATGAATTGAAACTTGTCTGTAATGTTAGTGATATAAAGATAGTTATATCAGATGAAAAAATGTTTTTCATCACACATTCATAAACTGTTTTCCGAGTCTTCGCAAACCTTTACAGGTCCTTGGTGGGTCTTGTGCTGACGTCTCGTTTCACAATTCTTACTCGGATTATGTGGTTTAAAAGATCCATGTAAATATATTCTAATGTATATACGTTCATGGATGTGCACGTATGTATATACTGTGGAGCTGTAATGTACATTACTTGATGGATATTCATCAATGTATGCCGAATGGATAAGTATGTATGTTCATTGTATCTCGTGTGCTATGTGGGCAAAACATGATACCAAACCTATCTAGTGTAAGGATTTAACATTCAGTATTATAGTTACCTGAAAGTATTTTAAAAGTTTAATAAAAAATTTTACAATTTGTTATACAAAAATTTTTTTTAAGATTTAACTTAGGCATTACCAGTTTGTTCGTTCATTTGTCAAGATGTGAAACCAATTTCCTCTTCAGGGTGTTAATTTTGTTTAAAATATTGTTCTGTGTTCGTTAATTAGGTAATTTTATATTATAACTATATTTTGTAATGTTCTTTTTATGTAATGAGTATGTCTTTTTAGTCTGAAGATGACCTAAAAGAAAATTTAATAAGGTCGAAACATGTCACTATTTCTAAATACAACATTAATGGCTGATTGACAAAATTTTTGATTTATTTATTTACAATAAATAACTGCCATGCAAAAGTTTTAAGAAGTGGATCCTTTTGTTAAGTTGAAGTTTAAAAATGTTTTTAATTTAATTTTATTATGTACAGTTATTTCCTGAAATACGTTTGCTTTGAAAAAGTAATTGTTTTTTTTTACATTGCGTTTTCTGCATTTCAATATGTAATTCTTTAAATTACCAAACAGAGTTGATTTATAAAATTTTAAAACATAAATAATTACAGTTAAAAAATTATAAATTGTAGACTTTTTTTTCTAACTATATACATATAATGTAAACTTTCGTAAAAAAGAATTATAAAGTTACGGTATAATTTGTTTTAATTAGTAGGAGCAGTAAGTTACAAAGGTTAGTATTACACCATAACAGATGCTCAACAACCTACAGAGTGCTTAGTACACTACCACACATCAACTATAAGCTTGTACACTAATCTCTACTTCGCCCTATAACCAATAGTGTAATATAATGATTTAACGACTAATATACAACTAAAGCTATATATTTAGATAAAAGTTTTTAAATTGTTATATTTTTAAAATAAATCCATTTATAATTAAATCACAAAGCACTTTTAAAACAAGTACGAATTAAAAATAATTATTGGTGCATCTTGTATTTTTTTTTAATTAAATAATTTATACGTTATACATGTAAGTTTTTTAATTGCAGTTTTAAGATGAAACGTGCAATATTTGTTATTAATTACAATTTCAGTACTAACAAAACTGAATTTTAATGTAAAAAATAATAAAATTTATATTCATTAAATATTTTTTTTGTGCAATTAAAAATATTTTGCGTATTCTATTATTGACTATTGTTTACAGTACTAAAGCATTTAGCAACTTTATAGCAATTTCATTTTAATTAAAATTTAATTTTGTTTTACACTAATTACTTATATTTATTAAAAAATTATCAAAATGAGTTATAAGCAATAAAATAACATAAAATATGTAATTTATTAAAAAACATGTGTGCTTTAAATACAATTTAAACAATTTTGACTTTGGTATAATTTTGTTTAGATTGCTGTATCGAGATTCTCAGTACTTTTGACATTTATACATCAAACTATATCTGCTATTTTTTTATCATTAATTTATGACTAGATTTTTAAGTATTTGACGTATTAAGATTTTTTAATGTTAACCCTTTTATGTATTTTTTTGATTTTGCAGTTTTATTTCCGTTGCTTAGTTTCGTTTTTAAGACCGTTTGAAGCCCTGAACAACCGTATCTTCACTACAGTTACCCGGAAAACACAGTCTAACAAGAAAGTAAACTCCTCAAATAAATCTGGCGCCCAAGAACCATATCGTTTCTTAGCTTTCTATTTCAGTTAAGCCGTCCGTCCCGGAGTGAGCGTCATATCATATTATGTAATTTGTTTTCTATGCCATATACAAATTTTGTCCACTCTTTTTGGTTAGTTACTTTGCTGCGTCCTCTCTTAGTTAATATTTCCACTATCTGCTGGTTCTACGTTATAATAGGTCGCTCTCTTGATTTTCCTACATTTCTCTGCATTTCTCATACTTACCTTACAGGTCTGTCTTTATTCATACGAATAATGTCTCTATACCGTCTAAGTTGACATTTTTCAATATACTCATGTATCGTTTGTACCTTTAATATTAAAAAGTTCTTAAAGTTATTGTCAACTTTGAAACAACAGATAACAGAAATACATAACTATTGAAAGAAAACTGAAGTCAGCTTTCGAATTAAATCAGAAGAGAACTTTGTCGGTTTAAATAAATAAACGATTATCGTGTGTGCTAAAATAAATAAATCCGGACCAGTAAAAAATAAATACACCGTGTTAAGTGTACGTGCTTTTAATTAAATTAAACAAATACCGGTTTTGATAAACAGAAATTATTCGCGGACATTATTTTTCTAGTGATAATAATATATAAGTTAACATCAGTGTTTTTCTTAAATATCGTTAGATTTAATTAGTGGTACGTAGTTCTAATATTTAATTTTAAAATTCGTTACATTGGTGATAGAAGTGTGTGGAAATTAAAACGCATCGAAACCGTTGATATTGTGTAAATAAACAAATGTTTAGTTTGCAAATTGTGTGTTGGTTTATACAGTGTAATTATAGTAGTTCGTTAAACTAGCGTCATGCGTTATTTAGTGTTGTTAAACTTTTTAGCCGTGTTATAACTTATGCAGGTAACTTGTTACCAAACTAAAATGGACGCAAAACAATTTGAATTTCTCGAATTAATAAAAAATCGTTAAAAATCGAAAATAAAATTGTGGAAGAAAAACAGTTCTAGATTCTCATAAAATGGAAAAAAAATTACAAAAATGAAAGAAAAACTGTCCAAAAATCCTCAGAAAATAGAAGAAAATTATAGAAACATGGTAGAAAAACTATCTTCTGCTATGGTCTACGCTCCGGAAACTACCATTCAAATGGCATCGCTTATGGAACAATTGCACAGTATTTATTTGGAGGGCAAGATCAATCAAAGAAATGTTCAGTTACTGGTTGTCTCGAGAAGGACAAAAGTCATCATTCGTCTGGACGTATTGCGAGAAAATAAGAAAACTTTATCAGTAACAGTAAGATTTCAAACTGCAGTATACGTGACTATTGGTTTAGGAAATAGAGTACTTGACTATCAAGAACTTGTAGCCGACATCGCGGAAAAAGTTATTATGAGAATTATCGTTATAAAAAAGTATGGGTTTTACTTGTATATAAAGAACGATGACCTGAAGATTAACAGTAAAGAAATTCTTTATTATTTGTCAGAGAAAGCAGTCGTACAAGTCTTAAAAAATGACGTTACTCTGCCTGCAAGAACTGAAAATGTGGTGATGGCACGCTTAGATGGAAATCTCTGGAAAGAGTGCATTTGTGCTATTGAACCAATTATTACTCGTTAGCAGAACTTTAGTACAAATAAAAAATTCCAGTAAAGATCTTTGTCAACTCAGATCCAGTAACATTGAAAAAGGAAACCGTGGTAGATCAACGCATGCCAGTATCTTAAATTGTCAGAAGCGTAAATTCTAATAAAGACACGTTGCCAAAAAAGTACCCACAACATTTATTTATTGAACATTCTTACCTCTAAATGCCAAAGCCTCAGCCAATACCAGCTGGCTAAATTTAAAGTGTTGATCTAACAGTATCAAGATGTGGAAAAGAAGCCGAACAAATAATTACGGATATGGAAAGAGAAGGTGTGCTTACACTTTCAAATAGCCCATGAGCGTCCCCATTAGTACTCGTAAAGGACTGTCTTAAGCGACGTGCCCAGTTTATTTAGACAATACGTGATTGTAGTTGAAAGGTCGTTTCAAAAGCATCTGAACAACTTGAAAAATGTGTTCTAACGACTACGTGGGGCAAATCTAAAATTGAGCCTAAAAAAGTTCTATGCATTTAAGAAAGAAGTGCAATATCTTGCCCACCTCGTATCTAAAGATGAAGTAAAGGCTGACTCAGACAAAATCCGAGCAGTGCAAGCATGACCAAGACTAATCAACAAGCATCAAATTTGCAGTTTTCTTGGGTTATGCACTTGTTATCGACGATGTATACGTAGCTTTGTCAAAATTACCAAACCTTTGACAAAATTGACCGAAGAAAGAGTAGAATGTAGATGAAATGAATACTGCAAAGACGTTTTCCAACAACTAAAACAGGTTCTAGTCACTTCGCCGATTTTAAATTATACAAAAAAAGATAGAAAATTTGTTTTGGATACCAATGCAAGTAAGATGTTCATAGGCGCAGTTTTTCGCAGATGCAAGATGACAAAAGTCAACGTTTTAGTAAATTTTTTTCCAGGCTAGAAGGGAATTACTAAATGGCTAGGGGAAAGTTGTTAGCAGTCGTCAAGTCCATAGAACACTTATACAAATATTTGTATAGATATAAGTTTTTGCGAAGGACGGACCACGCCGCTTTGAAATAGCTATTGTAATCCAGAAGAACAAGTGGTAAGATGCATCGAGAGACTTCAAGAATATGACTACGACACAAAACACCGTACCGGAAGTAGTTATCGGGGACTCTGATGCCTTGTCTTAAAGACTATGCCCGGCAAATTGTAGCTATTGTTTGTGACTTAAAGAAAAAATTAAATGTCCCTAAAAAACTGCTATGGTGGATGATAAGTGGGAACCTGAGCAGTTGCGTCGCAAACAAGAAAACGATCGTGACATACGAGTACTCCTGAACTAAAAAGCAAACTGCCGAGGAGCAATGGGAAGAAGTGAGTGTTTTAAGTAGAAACATTAAAGCATACTGAGCGCAATGGGACACTTTGATAGTGGAAGACGGTCTTCTTGAAAGATCGCTAGGCAGTGTCGAGGGCACAAAAAACAGAGTGCAGTTGGTAGTGTCAAATAGCCGAGTGTCATAGGTGTTGCAGTATCTGCATGATGGTACAACAGGGAGACACTTTAGCGTAAAAAAGACATTAAGGAAAGTTTGAGAAAGATTCTACTGGGTGAACTAAAAAAGCGTCATGAAATGGTGTCAAAAGTGCACGGTCTATGCATCAGGAAATCGTCTAGCAAAAAGAAACGCAAAGCAACGATGAAACAGTATAACGTGGGAAACCGTTTAGAGAGAATAGCGGTTGATATCGCAGGACGGTTCCTAGAATCTAATTCAGGAAACAAATACATCCTGGTGGCAAGAGATTATTTTACGAGATGGACGGAGGCTTACGTACTACCCAAACAAGAAGCAGCTACAGTCGCAGACGTATTAATAAAAAAGTTTTTTTGTCGGATTGAAGTTCCGTTGGAATTAAATTTCTACCAGAAAGCCAACTTTGAGTCTGGGCTGCTTGAAAAAGTTTACCGACTGTTGGGACTAGGACGACGCCTCTCCATATTCAATTTGATGACGTGGTTGAACGGATGAATAAAACAATAAAGAAGTACTTAGCTAAAGTAGTGTTCAAACAACAAAAAGACTGAAATCAGTACTTGCACATTTTTTTAATGGCATACCGATCCTCTGCACGGGCCAAATACGATCCTGTGTCATGCTGGGTCGCGAAATACCATTGTTATGCGACCTTCAATTTTGACGGAGATTCGAAGAAGTTGTTAGAAAAAACTACGTCAGCAAGCAGACAAAGAGGCTAAACGAAGTACACGAGGCTGTCCGTAAAAACACCCAAATTGCTAGCGACAGAATGAAGGCCAGACGTCACACGCAAAAAGCCGTGAGTTTTAACCTGGTTACCTGGTGTGGTTGAATCCCCTCTAAAGAAGACACTGCTAAAACTGTAAAATCAATGCAAAAACTCTTATGAAGTCGTGCAACGTATTAATGGCGTCATATATTGCATCCAAAAACCACCCAGAGGCAGCGGTAGTCCACATCGATCGTCTAACCTCGTTTGCTAGCAATAACAATGTTACGCAAACTCAGGTATGAACCAAGGTAATCAGAAGCAGAACTAAAAATCAACTCGATGGAATAGACTACAATAGGTGTATGAGCACGTAAGGGGGTATGGGAAAGACTGGGTTTGAAGTTTCAACCTAAGAACAAAATTTCCAAACAAGAAAAATTATGTTATCGCACACTGATTAAGCAACTATCTTGATATGTCTAGAAAGGTAGCAGCCGTATTTAAGAAGATTTTTGGACGGTTACATGAAATTTGAAGACAGCAACCGGCGGTCGGAAAGGTTTTAAAACTACGTGATAACTAACGCTTTATTTTCTATCTGGTCATAAAGAAGTACTCACGTGCTAAACCGTTATACAGAAAACTGTGGCAAACATTATGAAATTTTAGAAGAGAAATTGAGTTCTTCACAGTATTAAGAAATTAGCAGTAATCAAGTTTGGTTGTGGCTTCGATCAACTAAATTGGAGGACAGCTTGAAGTATTTTGGAGGTCGTTTTTCAAAAAACAAACGTTCAGGTGTTGTTTTGCAGTTACCATCCAAGTAGCACAGTGGGTCAGGAAAAGGTTATTGATTGCTACTTTTATAGTCAAGGAAATTGCCAAAGTTGAGAAAGTTGCCGCTATCACTAAAGTCTTTTCTACTGGTGTTGCATCCATATTCGTGTTTTGGGACAGAACAGTCTTAAGAAGAAGCCAGTGAAACGGTCTTAAAGTTATTGTCAACTTCGAGACAATGACCAAAGGATGCTGAACATTCTAGACACAGAAATAAAGCTTTCAAATTAAATTGGAAAAAAATTTTGTCGGTTTAAATAAATAAGTAATTAACGTGTGTGTTAAGATAAATAAATAAAGTGCCTGTGCCAGTTATAAATAAATACGACGTGTTAAGTATACGTGTCTTCAACATAAACAAATACCGGTTTTGATGAACCGGACATTATTTTATTAAAAATTTCATATCCATACTCTGGATTGTGTTTTTCACTTTTTTTTGTTAGGATCGAACTTTCGCATCCAAACTTAAAGATAGGGATAGAAACTGTCTTATAGACACTTAATTCCTTTTTTGACGTTACTTCTACCATAACTTTAATTTTTTGTTTACTTACTTTTAAACCTTTTTCTGTCAGTTTAATTAATCCAAATATTTTTATTCCTTTGGAAGTCATTTTCACTTTTAGCAAATACAATTTTATCTTCAACAAAAATACATTCACTAATACATACCAATTCTATGCTTTTATAACCTACGTAAAATTTACTTGTTTCTCTTTTTGTTTTTTTAATAACGTAATCTAGTACTACATTAAACAACACTGAGGTTATAATTTTTTGTCGCGTATCTTTGCTTACTGGAAAACATTTAAAAGTTTGCTGTCTGTTCTAACAAAGTTTCTATTGTTTCTGTACAGACTGATAATTGCTTGTGTTGAGTTCCTATCAATTTCTGTGTTTGTTTTAATCATTCTTTTACCACTGTTCTCAATTATCTGTCGAGTGCTTTTTCTAAATTTAACAATGTAGATACATTTCTATTTTTGTGTTTCTTAGTTTCTCGCTGCAATGTAAAGATATGGACTTGAATGCTTTGTCCTTTCTAAATCCGCTTTGTAACTCTTCTAACTCTTATCCGGGCAAGTCTTTGAAGCAACGTAACCGGGCAGTGTGGGTCCAATGGACCCACCTTATTTAGTTACACTTTTTTTTATCAACTCCCTTATACTGTGTAGTTTTTACTGGAGTATAATTACAAATAAGGCTTACATAAACACTTATTATATAAGAAAAACTATTTATTGCAATTATTACAGATAATAGTAGTGACAGAGTGTTGATTACAAACATTTTTATAGCATTTTTTACAACATTGCCTTTGTTTTCTTGCGTTTCTTTACCTTCTTTACCTTTTACTACATGACTGGCTATATATATATAAGGACAAAGCAAAGAAAGGGCACTAAATGCATTAAATTTGTCAATAAAATACAATTATAAATAGGTATTCACCGCTAATAGCAAATTACTCATAATCCATAAGTAGATAATTACAAAAGAATAACTTGAACAATATCTAACTGCCACTAAATGAATGACATAGATTAGTTTACAAACATTTCATACTAATTCCATTTTCCATAACAATTAGCCTTGAAAACAAAGTAACTCTCAAATCCGCTAATGGTTGAAACGAATACCTACTAAATTATGAAAATATCGTAAACATGAGATGCATCAATTTCAAGTATCACACGAGGGTCCATTGGACTCACACTGCCCGGTTAAGTAAGTTTTATATTACGATAATTATTTATTGAAAAGTAAATAAAATTTACCAATTTTGACTAAACAGAAACTTAATTAATACTATTTTCATAGAAACCACAGCGGCATTTTGTCAAAAGTTAAAAATTAACTGAAATATAGTCGTTTGTAACACCGCGTGGGTCCATTGGACCCCAGTTGCCCGGATAATAGCTAACCGAGATTCTAGTCTTGTTACTAATTGTTTTTCTAGTACCTTTTCATACACTTTTAGTACGCTGCCTAACAGAGTAATACTAATATAATAAATAATATTAGTATATTGGTGGAATAAAGGTTACATGTGTTGATTTGTGCTTATTAACTCTGATTTTCCAATACTGAAGTCATTTTGGATTAAGTATATATTTTCTTGGACCATAGCGGAAGTAATTTCAGGATCTGATGCAATTACTGTGGTATCATCAGCGAAAGTTGCTACTTCTGTGTCTTCCCGTACTGGTAAACCTGAGTCAAAGATCAGATATAGGATAGAGCTCAGAATACTCTTTTGTGGAACGCTTGATGTGATAGTTTTAAGGTTTGTTTGTTAATCTTCGTATCTAGCGTAGAATTGCCTTGTAAGCATCAGTGTAACAGAAGGTAAACGTTACGTGGTAGCTGTTGTTTGATTTTATAAAGTAGGCCAGGGAATCTTATCAAAAGCTTGAGATACATCGAAAAATACTCCTGAGCAGTATCTGCCTTCTTCGATAGACTTAATTCTTTTCTGTAGTTGTGAATTTTTTATATGTATTTTTTGTATCTACAAATTTAGTTAGCCAATAATTTTAAGAGATTATTTGCTTTTTTGCATTATTGCTTGCATCTGAGCTACTTCTTAATCTTTTTTGTATTTAACTAATTTCCACATAAAATTTATTCTTATGAGAAATGTATATGTAAAATCTGTGACCAACGCCACCTTATACGAACTGATATGTAAATGTATTTAGTTCGACTTTTAAGTGCAGTTGGTTTTTGCAAAACAAAATGTACAAAAATTTAATATAACTTAATTTGAAATGCAAAATTGAGAATCATCATCTTAATAACAATTAGATTATGTCTCTGTAGTACCACTAAATAAAGTTAATAATTTTTTTTTGAATTTTTAACACCTAACTTTTTGTAAAAACTTTGGTTGTTCAAATTTATTTGGTGTTCCTTAATAGATAGATACGTCAATTAATGTACGTAGTAGTTTATCTTTTGACGTGTTTACTTATTAAATCAATAATTGCGTGTTTATTTGAATTGTTAATGAATACATAACAAGCAAAGGTTACGTAAACATTTAACGTTTGTATGACGACACTCTCACTTAACTAAAACAGTAAAATAAGCATTTGTGGACGTATAAAAATCCACTACATAAGTTTAGTGGTTATAAAGTTGTATCTTTAAAACGTAAACGTTTTCTTATTGAATATTTATCGCCGTTCACTAATGCAATATTTATGTATGTACCCGATGATCTTCCACCCAACTTTATAAAATTAGAAATTGAATACTGAAAAGGAATTTTCGCGAAAAAAATATTGATATATTTTCTTCGCTTCTTATGAAAAGCTGAAAAAATGCGGTTACCTCATAGTTTGAATTATAACGTAATGATGAGAGAGCCGTTGCGTGACCAGATTACCATATTATCGCGAACATCCCGGAAAAGCCAGCCCATTACTATCATATTTGCAAGCACTTTACGTTTGAATTCTGTCTGTGTTGATTAACACGTCTACTTACTTACCTTAATAGTTGTAAAATGTATCTAATTAAATATTTTCTATTAAATAATTTTTGTGCAAAAATTGTAATTTTTTTATAGAATGTTCTGTCAATAAATTTATATGTGCAATTTTTCTAATATAATAAAGTTTTTAGTTTGAGGCTGAAAAAAAGTTTTAATTTTTGAATACTTTACTAAAGCTTATAATACTTTTTTATTATATCTCTAAAATTTAAGACGGTTTTTTTAAGTTATTTTAGAATGCGAAACATGCAAAGTATTGTTTTAGCAAATAACACGTGTATATAAAAATAACTTAAATTTCTGAACAAAAATGTTAAAACTTTAATTTAAATTTGTTATTTTCTTTTAAGTCTGTTTGTGAAAAAAATATGTCTATAGATACAACATATTTTATAACAAACTTAGATATAAAAATTACAAAATATTAATATATTAGATACATTACTATATTAAAAAAGTCTATGTCTGTAACGAAGTTTAAGTTTTGTTTTATTAAATGGTTATTTTTTTATTTTTATTGTTTTAGATAACATTTAAAAGTAGAATTTAACAACACATAGAACATTTGGTGATTGATAGTTGAATTAAAATGTTATATATTTATTAGTTAAGTATTCAAAATAAAGGTAATGAAATTATTTTTTATTATTTTATATACTTAAGCACATTTTATAAATTGTTACAATGAAATTGATTGTATTAAACTTTAATTATCAAGTCTATTTTAATTAGTTTTAAAATAAATTTTAATAATATGACTGAATAATGTATTACTGTATTTTATTGTTATTTTAGTATGCTGTAGGTAATATTTTATAGTTTTAAATACAAACTATATTTGAAAATATATTTTATTAATTTCAGTACATCATAATTAACAAATAATACAATGAATATAAATTATTTAGAAATTGTTAGTCAGTCTGTGTTAGAGGTACAATTTTACAATTAAAATTCTGCGAAAATGTACTAAAAAACAATGTTATTTGTATAATTAGTAATTAAATTTATAACTATTTTGTAATAACTCCAAACACATTAATTAGTATTTTTTAAAATAGTCTTTGTTTAACACTAGCATTAATAAAAACTACTGATCATAGTTTTTATCATTTATTCAAACGGTATTGTTGATAGTAATTTGTTTTAATTAAATTTGTGCTTTTCTTATTTATACAACGGTATCAAGCAATAAAAGCCTAAAAAATTTAAAGTAAAAAAAAGTTTTAACACTAATATTATTATTGTAGTTATAATGCAAACAAATACAAAATAATTTAAATTATAATAATACTGAACAGCTAGAAGGGAAAAAATGTGTTCCTGTAATTTTTACGAGCCCTTGAAGTAAATTTTCTTTAGCGTTTATTTCAGATATTACTTAAAAAGATTAAACTTAAACTAAAGTAAGTAAATAAGTAAGAATTTATTTAGTAAAGATTTATTTATATATTTAACATAAATAGTAACATATTTCTATTAATACTAAGTTTTGCTTAAAAATTATTCTTAACATAATCACTCAGACTTCTTTAAAATTTAAAAATATTTTGCTCATGCTTAATTTCATCTGGTAAGTCATAAGATAACTTCAGACTTTTGTACAGAAGAGAATTTTGTGACTTTGATTTTGAAAATTTTGACAATCTGAAATCACATAGACTTCTCGTGTTATATGAATGTATGTCATAGTTATACGTATCACTAATTTTGACATGTAGTTTGGAAGCAAATATTTAATTATTTTGTATACCAGCATTAATAAATTGAAATATATCTGCTGTTTCACACTTAACCAATGCAATGTAAACAATTTAACATTACGGTGATTTAGGTATATTTTGAACAATGTAATATAATCCTCATAGCCGTATTTTGTTGTTTCTGTAACCGTTTTAAGTTGACTTCGTAACACATTAAAAATATACTACTGCAAAAATCAAAATATGGTGCAACAATTCTTTTATAAACAGTAATTCTGGCATTAATCGCCAATTTATTAGATATTCTTCCTAATAGGTTAATCTTATTTGTTACTTTTTTTTATTACATAATTCACATGGCTTCTATAACTACTCCTAAATATTTACGTGTTTAACCTGTTCTAATTCTATATTTTCAATTTTCATTTTTGTTGTTTCGACATTATTATTTGTTATTACCATTGTCTTACTTTTTAGCACATTTAATTTTAACTTGTTTGATTGTAACCAATTTGCAATAATTTCTAATTCTGAGTTTAGCTTTATAATAGTTGAATGTACATTTTTATCAGTAATTGGTACAAGGGTATCGTATGCAAACAAATTAATATTACAGCGTTTAAGATTAAGTTCTAAATCATTAATATAAATTCAGAAAAGCAATGGCCCTAATACTGATCTTTGAGGTACACCTAAATTATTCTGAATTGAAATAGATTCGTAACTTTGATACGTAGTGGTATGAGTACGAGATTCCAAGCAAGTTTCGAACCGTTGAAGTTCGGTGCTTCTTATTCCATATTGGTAAAGTTTGTTTATAAGTTTTTCTTTGTCGATAGTTGCAAAGGCTCTTTTATAGTACAAAAACACTGCTACTACAATATTACTCACGTCGATTTCGGATTTCTATTTTGTCAGCACGAGATTTAATGCTGTTTCATACGAGTGTTTACTTCGAAAACTCGATTAATTTTCACTGATTATATTATTTTGTTCCAAAAAGCGTGATTGTTCCTTAACAACTGATTCTAGTATTTGTTCGTACACTGGTAATATTTGATAGGTCGAAATTCTTCTTTTCGTATTTTTAATTTTAGGCGTTGGTATGATTTTTGATTGCTTCCAACAATTAGGAAATTTTTTTTACCAACTTCTGACTGCTTGCACTCGTTGTGATCAGTCGAATCCTAGCAAATTTCTTGCTGTAACGGAATCGTTCCATATTACCGTAGAGGTTAGCGAAAAGCGTCGCGACGTCTTCCGGCCTCGGTAAAGAGGTGGACGTTAGTTGTAAGTTGTGTTTGTTACGCAACGCAAAAGAAAGCAAATTAGCAAAGTGTAATAAACACGATTTTATTCTACTTTAATTTACAACTAATATATTATTACATATAAAACAAGCCGTATCGGTATTAAAATATAACGCGCGCGACGTACTTAGGCGTAAGCTGGTTAGCGATCCTGTAGACTCAGAGAACCAATAAGCGTGAGAAGTCTTTCTGCGCCAACCAGTCAACAACATCCATGTTACCGGCGCGGCCTACTAATAATATGGAAACGGCGTCGGTACGCGGTAGTTACCCGTCGCAAGTAGTTTGGCTGCGTAGCGATACGGCGGTGGTAACTACGAGGCGCGATGTAGAGCAAACTCGTATACGTATAAAACACTAGCGTGGTTTAATAATATATTTACAAATGGAATATGTACAATACTAAACAATAATATATAAACAAGAACGAAACGATATAAAGACGGTCGTTGATTACGCCAAGCCTCAATACGCTTACTCTTGGCGGTGATGCGCGGGTGGTATAGAGCGGAGGTGCGACGCAGGTACCAGGCCTCAATCTGCTTACTCCCGGTAGTTTGCTCTCCATAGACTTCCACTAGGATAAGTGCCGGACGGCCAGACTCAGCCGCCCATTAAGGGAAAGGTGTCTTAACCCAGCACTGATTTCCAAAGTGGAATGAATTTCGGTCGTCGGGCTGCTTCTTTTAAACCGTTGTAGATACCCTCAGGCGGTCTGGAGTGGTAGGGCAGCTCTGCGCAAGAAGTGGGACGTTGCGGTTAAGGTGGTGGAAGCGTCTCTATTGGAGGGGACGGTAACAGACCCCCCCGCTTCGAAGACGTTTCCACCGGCTGCGGAGTTTCTTTCCAAATTTCTGGAGGCGTCGGAATTTGTTGGGTAGGCGGTGTTGCAAGGCAGCGACGTTGTTTGTAGTCTAAAGTAGACGTATAGAATCTTGAGGTTTTGGAACTGGTTCGCTTCTTCAGTTTAGGAGCGTGGGAATCCTCTTCGTTTTTTTTCTGTCAGAGCGGCTACCGGCGACTGCGGAATCTGCGTCGTGAAGGCGATTTGTGAGCCGTACGGTTGCGCGTCCTCGAAACAAACGGGATGTGAGCTCGTGTCGGTAAATAGCGTCCCTAACTTCTCAGAACAAGTCACTTCCGTACGTTGGTGAAGTTCTTGTTGGTCTCCTTCTGTCGGGGTTGTTTCCACTAGTTGCAGGCTCGGTATCGTGAAGACCGTCTGCATACAGAGTGGTTGAGGTTCCTTAAGGCAGGCCAAAGATGCGTTCACGGCAACGTGTGACGTAGTAGCAGGTTCTGGGTTTTTTGTTTCGGCGGTCAGTATTAGTGGTAGTTTAGTTTGTGGTTTGCTTTCCAATGTCGTTTCGAGAGCAGATTCGAGATTGGAGACGAATGACGGATGCTCGAGGGGGTCCGACATCGTTTTGGTCGTGGTTTGGTAATGCTGGTGGTTGATTTCGTCAACGTTTGGCGTCGGTTGACACCCAGAAAACTCTTCCAGAAAGAAATCTTTAAACTCCTGGAAGCGCGTTGCAAAGTCGGCGTAAATGTTCCACCATTCTGCTACTCGGCCTTTTAATGCTCGTTTCGTCAGGGAGAGACGCTGCTCCTCGGTGGTTAGTTCTTTTTGAAACCGTAGTTCAAGCTGTCGTATGAACGCTACCGGGTCTTCTGTCAGGTCTCCGCTAAACGTTGGCAAGGGTCGGCTAGTGGGTTGTGCAAGTAGCATCTGGCGAAGCGTTGCCAATGTGTTGTCGACTTGGTTGACATTCATTGTGGTTGATGTTGATGATCGTATTGTTGGGCGCCACTGGAGTTTAGCGGGTCCAGGCCGGGATCTTAATGTGTCGTCTTGGCGGACGGTGGTTGAAAGCTGATTGGATGTAGTGGTTGTCGTCTCGACGGACGTTGGTTAACTGCGGTGAGACTTCTCAGGTGTGGGCCGGTGCGCTTTGCTTCCGACTGAGCCCCACGTTGAGCGCCGATTGTTACCGGCGCGGCGTACTAATAATATGGAAACGGCGTCGGTACGCGGTAGTTACCCGTCGCGAGTAGTTTGGCTGCGTAGCGATACGGCGGTGGTCACTACGAGGCGCGATGTAGAGCAAACTCGTATACGTATAAAACAGTAGCGTGGTTTAATAATATATTTACAAATGGAATATGTACAATACTAAACAATAATATATAAACAAGAACGAAACGATATAAAGACGGTCGTTGATTACGCCAAGCCTCAATACGCTTACTCTTGGCGGTGATGCGCGGGTGGTATAGAGCGGAGGTGCGATGCAGGTACCAGGCCTCAATCTGCCTACTCCCGGTAGTCTGCTCTCCATAGATTTCCACTAGGATAAGTGCCGGACGGCCAGACTCAGCCGCCCATTAAGGCAAAGGTGTCTTAACCCAGCACTGATTCCCAAAATGGAATGAATTTCGGTCGTCGGGCTGCTTCCTTTGAACCGTTGTAGATACCCTCAGGCAGTCTGGAGTGGTAGGGCAGCTCTGCGCAGGAAGTGGGACGTTGCGGTTGAGATGGTGGAAACGTCTCTATTGGAGGGGACGGTAACATCCAAATGTTTTACTCGGCGGTGCGTGTGTATTTAATATACTCAAGCCGCCGTTTAAATTGCTGAAGTTTGATTTGTCCATGCGTTTTTAAACGCAACTAATTCGAATTATTCTAATTACGTTATTTGTTAATTAAGTTATGTTTTTTTAGTTTTAGTCTTTTCTACGACCCGCACCCGAGCCAAAGAAGAAGGAGAAGAAGCGACTACTTCCCGTGATAAGACTCTAAACATTCCGACGCCTAGCCTGGAACCGATGGAGACCCTGGCAAAGTCCAAGCGTACTGAGTCTGCCGGGAAGAGAAACCAACCGCTGAAGGCCGTCATCAGAGAGATGCCACATTGCGACACGTCGATTGACGACACCGCCGCTTACCTTTGTCGCAAAGGTATGAATGTTATTAAAATAATCCGTATGGTTTCAGCACGATCCAAGCGACCAACGCCGATTTTTTTGGTTCAGGTCAGGAATACCCCGCAGGCGAAGACGATCTTCGATATTACCAATATTCGAGTTGTCCAAGTCCGCGTAGAAACTTCTCACCACAGAGGCGACATCGGGCAGTGCTACCTCGATACGTCAAGAGTTCCACTGCAGTTACGAGTGCCCGAAGAAGCAAGAATATGGTCCGTCCACATGCTGCAACTGCAGGACCGATCACCTGGCAAACTACAAGAGATGCCCACCCCACCGTAGACAGGTACAGGTAAGTAATTACCGCACTAACCGTTTAGCTCCTGTTACAACAGCTCTACGAGCACCCACCAGGCCGATGAATCTAGCCGTCTCGTTTGCCCAGGTGACGACACCGGTTGAGTCTACCGTTCTTGTGCCAACCACCACCGCCGGACAGACGAAGACGCAAAAGTTTTTCTACACTGAGATCACCAGGAAAGAGCACGTCCTCATCAGAAAGTACCTCGCCCAACTCAGTTACCACAACCAATAATAGCAGCACGACGAAGAAAACCAAACTTTCTCCTTATCGCGATTTGGAACGCCAACGGTACCTTTAATAAAAAATTTAAATTTCAGGAATTTCTCCACTACCGCAACATTGACGTCGCTCTTGTTTTCAAAGTTCATCTTCGGAACTGCAACAATCCAAACATTTGAAATTACTCGAAATACAATACCAACCAAACCACAGGTCGCGAAGAAAGTACGGCCGTTTACGTCAAACGGCCTATCTTTTACCACCACATTCCAACGCCACAACTTTAAAATCAAGAAGCAACCCAAATCGTCATTAACACGGAAGCCAACGGAGACATCATTCTTTGCGCTGTTTATATTCCACCCACCAAAAACGTCATACCCGCAGATTTAGACGCGATTTTTAACGCTAGGATCCCTACAATTCTCACAGGAGACCTTAACGCGAAACATCCAGACTGGCACAGCAAGAAATCGAACCGCAATGGTCTCCTGCAAGATCTCGCTAGTATCCGAAATTATGTCGTAGACGAACCCTACGAACCCACCATCCAACCCCACAAAAGATTTCCCGATGTCATCGACATAGCCATTTTTAATAACATCAGGCTACTTTACGATTTAACTACTATTTCCAACCAAAGTTTCGACCACGAACCCGTGCTCTTACAACTCGGTGATCAAGCAAAAAACGATAAACTTTAGTTCAAAATGAACATTACCATGTGGCCATTTTTCCAATTCGAAACCAGTAAAATTATCAGTCAAGTCACGGTTATTGATAACATCGCCTAACTTCAAGTCGCGGTTGACAGTTTCAGAGACCTCCTCAAAAGATGCATCTCAAAAGCCACAAAAACTATTACTAACACCAAGTCCGATTTGCTCCAACTTCAACTTCACAAAACCGAGAAAAACCGTCTAAGACGCAGATGGCAACGCACCCGCCACCCAAACGATAAAAGAGCTCTTAACGAATTCAGATCGAACAACATCACAATCTCCTTTTCAATCACAAATTTCAGTCACTAAATACACAAGAACACAACGTTTGGCAAATGACCAACATCCTTAAAAACAGGAACAATCCTCCCATGCCTTGACGTTGAGAAGCCGTTCGACAAGGTCTGGCATCGCGGCCTTCTCTACAAGATGCACCGTTTAAGCATCAACGTTTCTATTGTTTAATTCATTGGCTCCTTCCTCAATCGACTCTTCTTTGTTATTAAACTTCGCACCGCCAAATCCACTCCACGTCATATAGAAGCCGGCGTTCTTCAAGGATCTACGTTATCTTCACTTTTATACAACATCTTTATTGCAGACGTCCCAAAAATCGACGGACTTACCTACACCTTTTACGCCAACAACACCGCCGTTTTGGCAACATCCCGCTTAGCCGCTCATGCTGAGAAAAATCTTCAAATAGCTCTCACCTCACTAGCCAACTGGTACGACGACTGGAAAATAAAAGTCAATCTTACGAAAAGCGCCGCCGTTCTCTTCAATCGAAGGAACATTGAACCCACAACCCGCTTCTACATCAAAAGCAACGACGTCCTCTGGGTGGACGAGACCAAATATCTCGGCCTCACTCTAGATAAGAAACTGCTATGGCAATCCCACATCACCCAGAAGCTGATCTCTTCGAACGACCTACTGGTTAAATTATATCCGATGCTGTGTCGCAACAGCCGCCTTAACATCGATAACAAACTACTCATCTATAAGACCATCATCCGTCTATCTACGACATACGCAGCACAAGTATGGTTTCACGCTGCAAAAACCATCAAGAACTTAACATCCCGAAGACCGCAGATTTCGTCCGCCAATCCGCAGCTGCGCTCCATGCAGACGCGGCCCACACCAATCCTCTTGTCCGGCGGCTTTAGAACTAGGACAGAGATGACATGCCTAGGCACAAGCGGCCTAAGTATGTCATGCTAGATTAAGTTTAGAATGTAATGTTCAACCCAGCGGAAAAGTTTGAAACCAAAGAGAAAACTTGGAGGTGGAAAACTAATCCAACGAGGCTATTTAAGCAGACTATATTATCACTTAGGACTAAGCTATATAAATTGAAATAGCAAATAAACATGTATGAAATTGAATTGATTTGACCTGTACAATTCCAACTAGAATCAAAAGACAGTGTTGCTACTTATATTTATCTACATTTGCATACGCCTAAGGACACCAAATAAGCACTTATTTATTTAACAACGTTTTTTTGTCGTTTGCGTTTCATATTTCTTTTCGTCTACAATATTTAGTTTGTTTTGTAAATCGCTTTAAATAATATCAAAATATCAAAAATATTTTACTACCCCTCTTTAAAACTGTCCATTTTTGAGAACAAAAAGCTAGACGCGGTACCAAAAAAAAACTTTCTATATTTCGGCAACTTTCTTCAGAATGAAAGTAGCAATAAATATTTTTTTTCTGCTCCAATGTATTGCTTAGATGGTCACTACCGACCTAAACTTGGACGTAATTTTTTTGGTAGTTAATTTTTAACATATTTGAAACTGTTTTACAATCTGGTTGATATAAACTACAACCAAGCTTGAGTACTGCCAGTTTCTTAAAGTTTAAGAACCCAATTTTTTTCTTGAGATCAACACTTAGTTTTACGACTCTGCTTACCGCCAGTTGCTGTCTTCGTATTGCATCCAACTGTCCAAACTTTTTTTAAAAAATACAGCAATCCCTATGAAGATATCAAGACCTTTACTAAATTTACACGGTTTGCGTATTCCACGGTACTAAATTGCTTTTTAAAACAATTATATAAACTTAATTAATTTTAACTCTTTACACGATTACCGATAATTAGAAATCTAACAAATTTTACTAAACTAAAACGCACATTATCTATTTATTTTTGTGTTGGTTGTGTAAAGCAAAATTAAGAATTACGTCAAAATTAATCCTATTAAACTAATGACAACTGTTAAGATCACTGGCTTAATTTTTAATTTAAATTTAAATTTGGTTTAGTAACAGGCAGAAAGGTTTTAATAATTCTAGTAGTTGAAAAAATTGAATACAGACCACGGTTGAGAAGATGATTATAACCTGCGCGACTTATATCTCTCGACACTGCGTCTCGCGATATAATCTGTCACTTAGGTTATATCATACACTTCTCAATTTTGGCATATAGTGATTTATTGTTATTAGTTTATTTCTATATAAGTAATGTCTCTGATTTACTCACATTACATTACATTATTAACTTAATTACAATTTATTTATACAATGTACAAGAAAAGCAGTATATGTACAGTAATAATTAAATTGTCACGTATAGCACTTTGCAAATTACATTATTCTGGTTCTATTTACTTAACTACAGAAATTTAAATAAGAATCGTCTTATTTAAAGAAAACATTTCAAAGTTAATTTAAAAGCTTGTTTTACAAATATTAATAATGCAATTAAAATTAATAAAACTTTTTTTAAATTGTTTTCATAATAATTGTATGTTGAAAATAAAATTATAGTCGAATAGATTTGTACACTGTTAGAAAAAATTGCTTTATGTTATTTTGATTTGTATATGCTTGCTTTTGACTTAGAACTATATTATATTAATATTAAATTAACCTTATAGATTTTATAAATCAAAAACACGCAGATAAAAGTTTTCTATTACAACTATAAACCTTAGCAATCACCAAGAAATCGTCGTCATAATACTACTTCCGATTGTATAGCGTTTTGACATCTCTTTTCGACCATGTGATGATTTCAAAAGACGACGAACAATATCTTTATGAGGCATCATTAGGTCGCTTCCTTTAATAAACTATTGTTACGATCTTGTCACATCCAATCTGTAGAACACTAATGGACACAAATACTTCAACCATATATAGACCGCCATTATTTTTATTCTTTTTTATTTACGTAATAAAGTTGTTAAAAGTTAGATGTATTTTTTATGCATAAATGGCGTACAAGTTGACTTTAAGCTAATAAACAACTTTTCGCATATAAAAGGTAAACGAATCTCGTTAAGCTTTAATTGCAAAAAACTTTGGTTTTATTGTGTTTGTTTGCTACTTTTGTTAAAATATTATAGAGGATTACTGGTTTTTATTTTTTTTTCTAATTTACCATTTTTAGTTTAATTTGTTTTCTTTATTTCAATTTAATTTAATAAAATACATTTTTACTGTAGCTTGTATAAAATTTTTATTACGTAGTTAGTTACACAGTGTACACTATTGGAATCATTTAACCACTCTAGCCTCTACTAAGCAAATGTCTACAGAAGACAAAAATTATTGTTTTAAAATTTTTTGAATTAGAGAATGTTTATGTAATAATAAAAACAATTTAATTTTAATATAAAAAACCAAAAAACTGCAAATTTTTTATTACAAATTATGTAAGCAAATTGTTATATTTGTTCATTTTTATCAATTTGAAATATTCTTCTTGAGCACCGTTTTTATATACCGTAAACTGGGGATACTTTGATCAATATTTAACTTTTAAGTTGAATAACTCCTTTAATTTGATAATTAAGATCAAATAAAAAAAATTGGAACATCGGATTTTCGTCAGCTACCAGTTCTGAAACAATTTAAAGAATTTCGAGAAAAAAAATAAAAACTTCGTGATCAAAGATAAACTGGTTTTGGGGATACTTTGATCACGCTTGATTTTCTAACGATATATCAAACTATCTCCTTTGAAAAGACTACAAAAATCATTAAAAAGACTCCTGACCTTATGGGCTAACTCTAATAAAAAAAAAACTAGCCTTTTGTTAACTAATCTTTATTTAGAAACAAAATCGAAACATTTTAACTCATAAACTAAGAACTAGATCATTAAAAATATTAAACAAAAGCTTAAACTTCAACAACTTCAATGTCTATTTCAAATTTATAAAAGATGTTTCAATCGTTGTCGATTTCCGATGACGGATATGGCAAAATCTTAATAATGTCACTCTTCTTGATTTCGGAAATCTCATTAGCAATAAGGTTTGAATTCTCTTTTACTTTTTCGAATTGATTTCAAGTCGACAACCACAACTTCTGGAACGACTTCTATTATTTTACAAATGTATTTATATGTTTTTTCCCTCGTTGTGATGCAAATTTTGCCAAAATCTATTGATCAACTGCCAAATCTTCTACAACTACAGCTTGCTGATTTTGTTGTCCAGTGACATCTTTGGATGTGACAAAATTAGAGTTATTTTCATTTTCTTTAGAGGTTGAGGAAAGGTGGTATTCCTCATCACATTCTTGAGCATGATTTGCAGATAGTACTGTAGACACTGCATCCAGGCGCAATATCCAGTCTCTTCTTCTTTCGCTGTGGCCGGCTTAACTCTCCGAATCGTTGTTTTTTCAGAAGTGCAGGTCGTCACCTGTTACTGGTTCTGTTACTGGTGGTAAACGTTTGAACACTTCTTGCCGATTTAAGGGATAAATCCCTGAAGCCCGGAAAGAACTGTTCAAATTTCGCTTAATTGCAGATGTTGTATTTCCGTTTTGATTTCGTGCAACTACAGCCTCCATTTTATTCAGGCTTTTCTTCAATAGTGTGGAAAACATATCTTTAGAGACAGTATTTATGCGGATATTTTGCAACTTCCACTCAGTTAACGTAGCACGCCATGCCTCTTTCGTTGGTCTGAAAAACCTTACGTCTAATGGCTGGCAAAGGTGTGTTGAGTGTGGTACCAGACATACGAAATCAATCTCGTTTTCAGCACACATTCTTAAAACGCCAGGGTCCATGTGTGATGACAGATTATCGTCAATGAGGGCTTTTTCGTCCTCTCAACGTTTAGCATGTGGCAGAAATGCACTTGTGAACCAATCTTAAAAAGTTGCACCGTCCATCCACCCGCTTGCTGTGCGATTGTATCTTGTTACTAAACTACAACACGGCTTAACGCAACATGGATATCCTCGTGGACCAGTTTTTTTCCATGAGTCATAAAGGTGAAGACTCTTGTAGACCACATAGGGCGGCAATAATGTCCCATCTGCAGAGCCGCAAACCATAATCGTCGTACAACTTTTCGAGTGGTTCATAATTTTTTCCGGGTATTTTACGCCCCGCCTGTAAATGCCAAGTTTCTTTCTGGGGTCGTCTGACAAGTTGAGGGCTTTTCGGTCCTCTAAACGTTTAGCATGTGGCAGAAATGCACTTGTTAACCAATCTTAAAAAGTTGCACCGTCCATCCACCCGTTTGCTGTGCGATTGTATCTTGTTCCTAAACTACAACACGGCTTAACGCAACATGGATATCCTCGTGGAACATTTTTTTTTTCATGAGTCATAAAGGTGAAGACTCTTGTAGATCACATAGGGCGGCAATAATGTCCCATCTGCAGAGCCGCAAACCATAATTGTCGTACAACTTTTCGAGTGGTTCATAATTTTTTCCGGGTATTTTACGCCCCGCCTGTAAATGCCAGGTTTCTTTCTGGGGTCGTCTGACAAGTTAGACTCGTCATAGTTAAATACGTTTGAGCTTGGTAGATCTTTTAATGTAATTTCCAAGTTATCATAAAATTCTGCTAGAGTTTCTCTTAACACCGAAGCTCTAGCTCTCTTTATATTAGTGGCTATTCGTTGTCCATAAGAAGTTTTGTGTCTCTCAAGGAGACTGTAAGACCAGTCAACACCGGGTATATTATTTTTGAAATTACTAACAGTTCTTTCTTTTCTGTCTAAATAATATTTGCCCATCATTCTAGTATCCAATAACGTTAGGGAAAACCCCCAGTCCGCACACTTGGCTGCTGCTTTCAGCATTGCTACCTCCTCCTCAAAACTGAAAATTGTGGGGCGGCCTGGTGTACAGCCATGTTTCCCTTTATACTTATTGTACAGCGTTCCAAACGGGATGCTAAACGTCGTTTATGCCTCCCGAATTGTGAACCTGCCTTCCACCACGTTTTCCAGTGCTTTTTCTAACTTCTCTTGCGAGAAATCACAATATCTTCTTGATCCTTATAAACGATTGTGTTTGCGAGGCATTTCTGTAAGGGTAAACAATCTGGTGTAATCGTTTTTGTATAAATATTCATTATATTCTACTTAAAACGACAACTTTGATCAAGTGATCAATGTTACCCCAAACGCTGATCAAAGTAACACCGTGAAATAGAAATAACTACCAAGAAAAAGTGTAATGGAAATATACTGTACTTATCACTTCTTTTTACTTTAAAATACATGCCTTACAAGGTATAATAGTAACTAAAGTGGTATTAAGCAAACTTACTGGTGTGTCTGTAAAGTTTTGCAAACAAAATAAACACAAAGAAAAATTAACTGTATAAAAATCTCGTTTACGATATTAGCACGTGTTAACTTTGCGGTTGAAAGCATGCGACTGATCGACTCCTGCACCTATGTAACTATCTGGAAACATGGACCGTGCTGGTTGCATAAACTACTGCAACAGGAGTTCTTTTAAGTATAAAAGAAGTTTCGATCAAAGTATACCCAGGATTCAAAGTATCCCCAGTTTACGGTACTATAAAATCGGCATCACGTGTAGTAAAATTCATAGTGAGTTTGTGGTACAAGCTTTTATAGAAACCGGCGATGTCATATTTCTGTAGATTTTAAATACATATTTACCAACTAGTAATAAACTAATGTTAAACGTTGTTGCGGATGTTGTAGTGTAATATTTTGTCTCTACGACATCTCGGAATATTGTCTAGCAGTAATCACCACACCATTTAGTAAGATTTTGTTTCTAAATCTCGCCGGGAATTGGCGGACACTGATAGTAACGTTGTCCGCATAAGCGAAGATGTCACAATCTGCTGGTAAGTCCTTGTCCAAGAGATCGTTGACAACTAAATTCTACAAGGTCGGCCTTGTGAACATCCCGTCGTCAGTCTTTCGATAAAAACGGAACGTAAAACGTTCTCAGAGTGTGTTATCGATATATTTGATAAATAGCTACGAATGACGCACGCAGCGTCAGCAGGTACTCTCTTCACGACGAGAGGTTGAATTATAAAACGCTACTATATTGTAACGATTATTAAAACGAATTCATTTATACTAAAAATATTTACACGTTTATAACTAACCGAAACTAATTTAATCTAAGGATATTTAAAGAACACTTACACTAATTTATAAAGTACTATCACTCGAAAGATAATGTCCGCGGATAATTTCTATTTATCTAAACACAGACTCTTGTTTACATTAAAGTCACGAACGTGTTTAATTTGTTGTATTTATCTCCACTTGCGTTAATCACTTATTTATTTAAACTTAAATATTCTTCTTAAAACTGCCGACTTCGAATTACTGAAATAACTGACCTATGATTTATTTGTACCGCATTTATACATTTCTGCAAGCATTCGAAAATCCTCTATTTTTTTTCGTGAACGTTTTAGACGTACATAAAAATTACGCGAACGTTCTCCAAATTTACAAAAACTTCGCAAATGATTTAATATGTTATTAAACGCTTCAGAAAATAGTTAGTTTGTACTTGAAAACGTCCGATTTTGTAATTATTATTAATCATTAATCGACGGGCGGCGTCAGTCGTCGTTTTACCAAGAACAAAGCCATATCGACTAGGATGGAATAAAATGTTTGGCGTAATGTTGTCGTGTATTTTTTTAATGAAGAGTCCTTTCGAAAAGTTTGCTTAGTTCCGATAACAATGTTATTAAACGATAAGAGTTTGAATTGGTAAGATCCTTCTTTCCGAGCTTGAGAATAGTGATTAGTTTGCCAGTTTATCAGCTAGTAGAAAATAATCCTATCGTATGCAAGGGTTAAAGAAGTCAACGATTGTAGATATAAAGGAAGCTAGAACAACCTTTTGCAAAATGTTACAGTACATTCCGTCATGTTTAAGAGTTTTGTTCTTAGCAATTTTGGTAGCCACAATCGTCGTTGGTGACTACTTATTTAGTCATGATGGAGATTGAACGTCCATAGATCGTCGTCCTGAAAATAAAGTGAATACTATTACTTTGATTGGGTCATGTTCTGAAATAGTTTATCTGACACAGTCTTTAACGTTGTGTAACGTTAAAAAAAGAAATTAGTAGTTCAATTCACGAGTATGGGAAATTTCTCATTAGTATGAAACTTGTCAGGACCTTTCTGCTCTTGCGCTAGACTGTCACATTTTCGACAGCATTCCCGCACTTCATTTGGCATTAGATCATTTGGCGAGTTTGTTACTTGTACGCCCAGGCTGACCTTCACCGTTAGATTGTGTCATCCAAGATAACTAACAGGTGGTCTTGTTCGAAATATTTCATGACGTCGAAGTATTGATACGTCCTTATCATACGGGGTTAGCTAACTTCCGATTGAAATAAAACCTACCTGTAAGTATTACTACTTTCAATTGTTCATTTGTGTTTCGGGGATTAGGTCGTTTAGGACCGTACGTGCATGTTAACTTAACACAACTAATTGTATTTTTGTATTTATCAGTTGTGCACATCAAATCTCAAAGGCTTAATTTGTTTGGTTTGTCTACAATTTAAATATATGTACTTATAAATTCAGACGCTATGTGTACGTAATTATTTAGTCCGACAAGGGCAGTTTGTTATACGGTGTGTTGCTCGCCCCTCAGCGCAGCTTCTACGTATAAATTTTGTTAAGAATTTACATTTCTATGCTTAATTCAACTTCTGTGATATAATAAATATATATATTCGGTGTTATTACTTTTGTAGTGTTATTTATTCTTTTTTTACTACGGGGAGAGTTAGACGGTATCCCCCGACTTTAATTTTTTATCGTCTTGGCGCCTTTTTTTAGCTTCACGTTATAATCACACACACTGTTTGTACCGGTGAAGCGAGGCTTTATACGAAACAAGCCATTGATGTTTTATGTCTGTTGGGGATTCTTGGTAGTGTTTTCTCTAGTTCTAGAGTTCTAGAGCTTATGCGTATGATATTCAAGAGTCAAGTTGGCAAGAGTCAAGGATCAACTTGGTCAACTTATACGTCTACAGCTTTAGGATTGTAGCACAATGCACCACGTTTTAGATAAGAAGTAATTAATCAAACAGAATCTATGAATTAAAAATCGAAGATTCTTTTTGGGATAGATTTTATATCTGCGAGCTGGGAATTTCATTCGCGAAAATTGTTGTACGCGCAACGTTAATTATCTTATCAAATACGTGTCCGTATAACAATTCAAAGTACGGTAAATTTAAAATATTATTTTTAGTTATAAAATTGCATTTGTAATGTGAATACCTTTTAAGGAATTCTATTTTTATTTATTTACGTATTCAGCAGATAACGCTACTAATCGCTCGGATACAATATAGATGCAAGGTTAGAAGCATTGACGATAAATTTAAATTTAAAACCGTATCAGTCGGTGGTCACTTTCTATTACCTCAGGGATCACCTGCCAGTTTGTTATTTTTCTGGCTAAACAAGGAGACACTAAAGCTATATCTATGTTTATTGAACTTAAATGACTAGCAAAAGCAAATGGTTGATGAGTTTTGTTGATATCACTAAGGTCACGTTTACCCACGAACTTTTTTACACATTGTCCCCGGTCGTCAGTCACCGGGGAGTGCTAAAACGGTGATTTAGAATTGAGTTCACTTGCTATAATAATAGGAATACTCCTTTGATCATTAAGAATTTTATTTTAAGTGTTGGAGATGAATACGTACATCCTCGCTCGATGGCTAATAAACGATTGTCAAGGAAGTCTTATCAACTGTAACCATACTTACTACATTGCAATCATTTGTTAAATGGCTTAGTGTCACTACTCCAACTAACTTCTAGCTTTTGAAAACAATAACCTAGTAGTACCGCATAGAAGAGGATGCTTGTACCTTGAAGCTGAACTAAACACGTATGGATCAGTAGTATGTCTATATTATTGTCAGAGAAGAAACTCATAGTATTAAAAGTTGCAACACATGAATTGCAAAGCTCCACTTGCGCAAGCTTCAAGTCTAATTAAGTGTCCTCACAGTCTATAATCGGTATTAAGTATTTTGGCGTTAAGCCTTTCAAGTACGGTAAATAGGTGTTAGAAGACGCTTTGTGTTTGACGATGTTTTCTTGATTACCATAGTAACCGTAATTCGCGCATGTAGAAGGCCAAAAGGTATAGTCTAACTTCTGAGTGGATCTCGAGAATCTAATTACAATTTGCCCTATCTCTAGAACCGAAGCAAAATAGTGCTTTGAGATATACGTTGGCTATATGTAACACTTTGTTGGAAACGCCGTAAAAATTTTGTGAACTGATTTTTTTTTACCTGTTCAGAAATCAGGTTATAGAGAACGTCTTCGATAGTAAATTTGGGAAACGACTTGCTTT
This sequence comes from Aquatica leii, assembly GCA_035610365.1. Lineage (NCBI taxonomy): Eukaryota > Metazoa > Arthropoda > Insecta > Coleoptera > Lampyridae > Aquatica > Aquatica leii. The sequence continues at coordinate 82,938,997 of CM069435.1, forward strand.
TGAACTTAACCACAAAACCGACTTGGTTTAGGATGGCCGTTCCGCTTTTTCGGATTCAAGTCGAATCTAATTTTTATAAAGGTCGTCTTTGTTTTGTCGGCGGTCTTAACAGTAGATTCAAGTTTTGAATCAATGACTACATTCGACCTGAAAACAGGAGCGACAGTTTTGGGTCTAGCCGCTTGGGTATAGAATATTGGGGCAGGAGTTGCAGTTGCGGTTGTGGTTGGGTTGTTTGTTACACTTTACAAAGCTGTTTGAACGTCTCAAAAGGCATAGGAGATTTGGCCAGATTACTGCGCCAGGCACTAAGATTTGCGGAATGCATGAAAAAACCTTGATTTCTGCCTAAAATTTTGAGCATTTTGGATCTTTACCTATAGAATTTTTATTGGCTGATATAAACTTAGTTAAGACTGTGATTTTGGTTTCAAAAGTCTTATCAACTTTCTCAAAAAAAGGTAACTGACTTTTTGTTATTGACGTCGTTCTCTCTAAGACGCTTTAAAAAAAAATACAACCCCTTCTATAGTACAGGTTGATAGAACAATGAAGATACGCGGGATAGTGGGGCGCTTGTAGAGTGCCGGCTGGAACTAAAACTGGTTGCCTAATACCCTTTTAGTCGTACACAAGATCTTATTGCCACAAAATGGTAGGGCTTATAGCCTGCAGGTCGTTGTCCACCTTTATCCTCGTGGAGGTAAAGGTCTAAGGCTTCTTAGAAAGGAACAACTCCTACGCAAACTAAAAATATAAATAGTTACAATTACAAAATTGTTGACGGTTTTAATTATCCGGCTTCGTTTGATTGCTCACAATTTGAAAATCAAAGTCTTTTTGCTTTTGCTAACTGTAAAAGATTTATTTGCTAATACCTACTTTGCCCTAGCATACTTGTAAGAAAACAAAACTAAAAACCATGCATATAGGTTAGAAAAATAAAAATCATTCTTATTGTAGGCTCTGGTTTCTCTTTGCGAATGGTCTATACATTTTAACATCAAGCACCAGTTCGAGGATAAATTGATCTCCGATCTTCATCGAATTTGCAACAAGCGAGAATACGATGCGCCGGAGTTTCAGGAACGCCACACTACGGACACCTATCGTTATCCGAAACGCTAATGCGCTTTAAATGACAACAAAATCCGCCGTGTGAAAACAGGATTAGGATGGTTTCTCGTCCAGTGACTTAGGGCGTTCTGACCCAAATAAGGATATTCGGAATGAAAGAATAAGCGTTACGCCCTTTATGGAAAGTGTCCAACAGCCGCTGCCAATCACTCAAGATCAAGACCTTGAAGTGACGCTTGGCCTCTGAAAAGAACGGAAAATCATTGTTTGAAACGTGCTGATCAAGGAAATTGCACGAGCTAGCCTTTCAAAGAACTTTGGTGCAGTAAATTTCCTGCAAAAAAAGATGTAGGGGAAGATGTTTAGAAATAACACAGAGGGTATCTACGGGAACGGAGCGATAAGCCCCTAGGATAGTTCTGAGGAATTAGTATTAGGGCAAAACCAGTTTCCTAACCAGTGCAATGTTTTGTTACAAGCTTTTGCTATTCTACGAACCTGCACGGCCAACTCACAATAGTCGGTGAGAGGGGTAGGTTCACAAGAAATATATAAAAGGTGTTTCAGGGCGCCAGAGCTTATCCCAAAGTAACTTCTGTCCCGCTCCAGACAGACGGTTCACACTTGTAACAAGATGTTAGGTTCGTAATGCTGAAAGAAACGAAAAAAAAGAAACTACGTCGTTAACAACAATTGTACTTTAATTACTCGATCAAGATAAATATATGAAAAGTTAAAGAGCCAAATCTAAGCAGGTACTAGAGAGAATATACAAAATAGAATATCAGCAGGATCGGCAACTTACACTACACGTCAAACAAAAGTGTAACCACCATAACATATATAAAACTTTATCAGTAAGTAACATTAATAATCATAATTGACTGTGGATATAAGCAGCAAGCGATAAGTCATTTACTTAAACTAATTGAGTAACAATAACAAGCAACAAATCAATTCGAACGTACGATTAGTAAATATAATAAGTCGAGTATTCACCGTAGCGACAACGAATAAATAAGTAAAAATTGACTTACCAAATTCCAGGGTTACCTTCAGAAAAACGTTTTTCCTATCGGCTTCCTGTAATTAAACTTCCTGAAAATAATCGTGTCTACCTGGCGACTCACAAACTATAAGTAAAAGACACATTTAAAGGAAAGTAAACGAACCGACACTTATCGTATGCTGTTACATTAAATTTTCCGTCTATGGTGGTATTAAGTTATTGCCTCCGAAGAGAATTCAATCGTATCCAGTAATTAGGATCTTCCGGACAAGGTGATATTCATTAAGGTAATTAATTGCCTCCGAATCGAAATTCTGCACTGGTATCGCAGCGTTCTTAGCTCTACAGCTTCCGATTATAATTTTCCCTTGAAGATTTTAGATTCCGATAAGAATACCCATCTTTAGAAGGTAGCACATGGCGCTAACAAAAAGACATAAAAATTACCTGTAATCAAAGAAAGAACAAAACCCACTTACTCTGCGTGGATGAAATCGGTTAATTCAGAAGACTTCTATTTTCCCTCGTGTCCCAACACGTGGATGATTTTAGAAAACGATTTTCAATTCACGCAGACATAGGTACTAACATGCACGATGTTAAAGTCAAAATGCCGGTCTCTCGCCGGATATCGCCTACTCAATACAAAGTGACCAACGAACCCGATAGATGGCGTCGAGAAATATAAAAGTAATTTTTAATTAAACCAATATACAGGGTAATGCATTATTTAAATTTATGCACGTAACAGTTTTACAAAACTCAGTTTGTTGTCAAGCAATAGCCTGAGGTATTTGAATTCGTAAACTCTACGGACAAGAGTATCGTGGAAGCGCAGTAAAGGATCTCGTCTTAGCGTAGAGCCAAAAACCATGTACTTAGTGTTGTGTACAAAAATACTTAGTTTATTGCTGCCAGCCCAGCTAGTCACAATATTTAGGCAAGCGTTAGATATTGCCTCCAAGTTTTGTCGGAAATTTGGGGACACTGTGGTGGTTATGTCATCCGCATAAGCGAAAATGTCGCAATCTGCTGGTAAGTCTTTGTCTAGGAGATCATGTACAACCAAGTTTCAGAAAGTCGGACCAAAAACCGAGTTTTGTGGACAGCCTTTCGTCAGTCGCTCAGTGAAGGTTGAAGGTACTTTCCTAAGCGACAAGAGCTTCGATTATAGAGGGCAACCATACGTTATTGAACGCTCCAGAAATGTCTACGGGCGGCTTTAGTCGTCGTTTTGCCAGAAAAAAAAGCTATATTAACTAAGATGGAATAAAATATTTGGCGGAATATCATCGTGTATCTTTTTCAGAAGTGTCCTTTCGAATAGTTTGCTTAGTTTTGAACAAATTTATTGGACGATACGAGTTAGGGTTAGCGAAATCCTTCTTTCCGGGCTTGAGAATAGTGATTAGCTTAAGCTTTCGCAAAACATTACATTGTATTTCGTTAAGTCAAAAAGCTTTATTTTTAAAGGTTTTGCTAACCACAGCCGCTAAGTCGTCGCTAGTGACCACCTAGTCCTGTCAAGAACTACTTTACAAAAGAGATCGAGATCTTATTTGAGCATGATAAGCATTGTCCGTCAAGAGATCTTTGTCTGAAAATAGTGTGGAAGCTATTACTTTGATCGTGTCTAGTTCTGAGATTGTGTATCAGTCTCCGTCTTTAACATTGGAACACGGTTGGATCGATTGAAACTTTCGGGAAGATAACCTGTAAACTCACCCTCAAAGACTTGTCGCCAAACTTTTTTCCTTAAAAACTTTGCTAGGAGCTATACGTTACTGTCTTCACTTCCAGTTTGTTTTGGCAAAGCTCGGTCTTATACAAGGCAAGCCATTGATGTTTTACGTCTGCAGGGGTCTTTTGGTGGTGTTTTAGTAAACAACGCACCGCTCGCTTTAATCTGTCTAACATAAGACTTCACCACAGTACACCAGCTTGAGATCTTATGCGTATGATATTCAAGTCATGTTGCCAAAAGTCGAGGATCATCCTAGTCAACTTATAAATGAAAGCATCCACAGATTTGGTATTGTGGCACAAAGCGCCACGTGGAAGATAAGAAGAAATTTAATTTGCGATAGCCTTATTTAGGCCAACGGGATCAATGCGTTAAAAATCAATGATTCTTTTAGGGATCGGTACGAGGTTAGGGGCCTTGACGGTTAACTCAAACCGTATCAGTCGGTGGTCATTTTTTATTACTTCGGAAATGACTTGCCAGTCTACTATTTTTCTGGCTGAACAGGGAGAAGTTAATGTTACATCTATATTAGTTGAACCTAGATGGCTAGCAAAAATAAAATGTTGATGTGGTTTGTTGACAGCACAGAGGTCACGTTCATCCACGAGGTTCTTCACACATTGTCCTCGTCGGGAAGTGCCAAAGCGGTAATTTCGAATTGAAGTCACCTGCTATGATAATAGGAATGCCTCTTAGTTCATCAAGAATTTTGTCTAATTGTTGTAGATGAATACGAACATCTTCACTCGGCGGCCAATAAACGCCGACGATTGCAAACCGTAACCATAGTTACCGCATTGCAGTCATTAGTTAAATGGCTTAGTGTAACTACTCCGACGGGTTTCAAATTATTGAAAACAATATACAAGTAGTACCGCATAGAACAGGATGTGCCAATCGTGTTAAAGGTACAGCCGCACCAGCGAGTTTGTACCCTAAACCTAAACTGTACACGTATGGCTCTGGGATCAGTAGTATGTCAATATTGTTGTCGGAGAAGAAACTCATTGCACTTGCGCAAACCTCAAAGTTAATTAAGTGTTTTCAAAGTCCTTAATCAGTATTGGATATTTTGGCGTCGAGTTTTTTTAGGTACGCTGGGCAGGGGTTAAAGGTCACCTAATGCTTGACGACGTTTTCTTTGTGGCCAAAACGAAATTAGTTAGCACATGTCGGGTTTCGATTTAAGTTGGGGCATGTTTTCGTCTTGTGCTTTTCAGCACAATGGCCGCAATGTATGTATGTTGCTTTTACAGTCCATCAAATGACGGCCATATTTTTAGCAATTGAAGTAACGTGTGACCCGGATATGGTCATTAACCCGTCATGCATTCCAAGCGACATAAACTCGACGCGATGCCAAAAGGTATTGTGGAACTTTTGGGTGAAATTTAAGTATCCAATTGCAATTTGCTCTGTCTCTAGGACCAAAGCAAAATTGTATTTTTAAATGCTCACTGGCGAAATGAAGGACTTCGTCCAACGCGTCGTGGAAGTTCTGCAAAATGATGGCTTTTTTTACCTACTTAGTGGACAGGTTTCTAGGAACCTCTAGGATAGATATGCGAGAGAACGATTTGCCTTGATGTTTAATTACAAGGCTGGCTTGTTCAAGAATGGCCGCAGCTATTTTAGTCAAATCTGACTTTTTATATTCGAGTCTGATAAAACTTTTGCTTGTTTTTGTCACTCGGTCCAGACTAATGCTGTATTTTTGCGGATTTAATACTTTCATCCAAGTCGTTTTAGTTTCGTCGGCGGTTTTGAGAGAAGAATCGGGTTGAGCCCTTTGTCTACCTCAAAAAAACTTTCGTTACCTACCGCTCGGGTCCATTGGACCAATGTTCTCCGCATACATGTTGATTCTATTTATAACACGTTGTTTTAGTTTTTTGATCTTGTTTAGCTGTGCATATGCCACAACGTTCTTTTTTCGAGGTTCGGATGCTGTGCTGATGCTAAGTACCAGTTCTTCAAAGTTTTCGTTATACTGTGCTAGCTGTTTTCCCAATTCAGTAATAAAGTTTCTTCTCTTAAACAAATTTTTGTCACAATTTCCATTTGGACATGACCACACTATAAATGCATTCATAACACTAATATCAATCATATTATAAAAAACCGCCAGAAGGCAGCTTCTTAATCTCCTTTTCACACTGTATGTTCTTGTCATTTGGTCGATAGTGTCAACTCCAGCTCTAGTTTTGTTATAGTCTACAATTATTTCAAGTTTTTTCTTGGATCCATTATCAATTTTCGTGTCATTATGTAAGGTACTAAGTAATGTCACAACTTTCCCTTTTTTGATGCAGTATGAAATTATCGTTTTATCAGTTTCAAAACCAAATAATGTAGAAAAGATTTTATGGTTCTTGTGATTTGTAAAACAACTTAGCTAGTCCGGCTTATTTTTTCGGATTGTTCTTATAATACTCAGTTTTTTAGAAAGTAAATAATTTGCAAGTGAAATGGAAGTAAAAAAATTGTCACAGGTTATATTTCGTCCAGAACTTTCGATTTCTTTCTCCAATCTCTTGACCACATTTTCGCCTTGATTTTTTTCTTTTTCGTTGCCAGTTTTTTCTATATAAATTTCAAATTTCCAAGTATATGACGTGACGCTGCTACAAATTGTCCAAAACTTAATACCATATCGTCCTGGTTTTGAAGATAAATATTGCCAAAATAGAAATCTTCCTCTATATGTTACCAATTGTTCATCTATACTTCACAATTGGGATATTTCTTTGTTTTTCGATTTGTAAACTCCAATAAGTATTAGTCACCCTATATATTTTTGAAATTCATTTTGATTCAGTGGTTCCCATTTATTTCCAAAGACATTATATCCTTCCTCATTCGTCCATTTGATAAAAATGTCTAAAAACGGTCTTCTAAAGTAAATCAAAAACGCAGAAGCTGTACTATCAACTTCTCGCGTAGGTCCCGATTTTTGTCGTAAAATATTATGCTGACCATGTCGCCCTTGCGAAGGGTTGACAGGATTTTCAAGCCATACTTGTTGATTTTTGGAAATAAAAGAATTTGGTTCGCTAATGGGGTTTATTTCATCGTTGTCAATCAGTAAAGTTGTTTATATCAGAATTTTCTTCGCTTTCAGAAACTTCATTATCCATTTCACCACTATCATTCGATGAAACATATTCACTGTCCTATTCAACATCACTCATCTCATTTATGATTGCCTCCAGTTCTTCGGGCTTCAATGATCTTCGCATATCTATTTTTTTTTAGATTATTACGCACTAAAATAAGTCTATGAACCAACAAACCTATTCTAAATTATGTAACAAAATACTTACCTTCAGTAAATACATTTACTATTTTCATAAACGCACAAACACTAATTAATCTCTTTACAAAAGTCAACGTAGTACTGAATAGAGTATTCATGTGTTGCCTCTACACTGAGAGGAAAAACTGAGAAATTCCACAAGGTTAACACTATGGGTCTATTGAACCCAGACGGTAGTTCCCGATAGAAAATGTATATATATACAAAACAAATTATTGTATAAATTAACTCCATCAAAAATTTACAAAATGCATGTAAATAAAGAAAGTCAAGCAGGTACAGATTTTATAAGCAGAAATATTGATATGAAGACACAATAAAGTTTTATTCGGGTTCATTGGATCCGCTCCGTAGATAAAAGTTTAAGTTATAGGGGTAGAATGTGCATCATGGGTTGTGGAGAGATGGGCTGTAACCGCTTGCAAGGCTGTTTGGACATCAACCAAAGCGGAATGGACCAACTGGCTACTGCCAACTGGCCGCCGTCTAATCGCCGCGGCCAACTGGCCGCGAAACAGCTGGCCGCCGGGACAACTAGCCGCCGCCAACTGGTCGCCGTACAAAATATATTTAACTAGAAAGCGGATTTGTTTTGTACTTTTTATATATTTTTTTATTAGAACAACAAAGTATTTACAAAGATTTACAAAGTGGATACTTGCATGTTTTACAATATTTAATTAGGTTTCTAAATGAAATTGTTATTTATTAATTTGACAATATTATGAACAATACCTCGTAAGTACTCGATGACAATTCCCATATTCGTAATCTCCTAGAATTTCTACTAATTTCTTAAGTCTCGCTAATGAAATATTAATGAGTAACTACTTTCCAATACAAAACCAGGTAGAGGGTATTTTCAAAATTTCAAATTAGTAGTCATATGAAAATGGAGTCTATTCAATCTCAACGTAATCGTGTTAAGTTTTATAATGGCGGGTATATTTATGTTTTTGATAAATTATCCGCGGATGGTGAAACAGAGTTTTGGCGATGTGAGCAAAGACGACAGTGTAAAGCGCGAGTTCATGTTCAAAACGGTGCTGTTATAAAAACTTTGAATGTGCATACCCATGATTCATCAGCAGGCAAAGCAGAGGCTGATCGAGTAATTACTGCAATGAAAAAACGCGCTTTAGAGACACAAGAGCCAACATGTCAGGTAATCAGCAAATGCTCACAAAACCTCAACTTGGCTTGCCAAGGAGCTCTTCCATCTCAAGGAGCTATGAAAAAACTGGTGCGAAGACAACGTGTTACGGTAATTTTCATTACGTACGCCTTTGTTGTTACGGTTGAAATCTTCATTAGGTACGCCTATGGGTTTTCGACGTGAAATTAGATTCGAGTTTTGACAACCGCTAACTATCTTTTGCGCATTAGATGTCATTTGGTAGAAAGTCGTGACATGTGAAATATGTAAGTGGCCTGTAATTAGCGAAGATTTATATTATCCGTTACCATCGGGGAAATAATGGAAAACCATTTATAATTATTTAATTTCTTAATTTCGTTAAGACGTTACAGGGTGAGCTAAAGTCATCTTTTAATATAAACTCGTTTGTAATTCGTTTTCCTTTTGACAGCCATTTTGCGTAACTTCATGTTAAACCGTCAGATTCTCGATAAATGGATATCGTTACTATTATTAACTAAGGCATCACGTTGCCGGACTCGAGCGCTAACAGAAGGCGACTGCAAGCCGCACAATTGGGGCCTTAAGGAAGCATCTTGGGCATACTTAAACTACACGTGGCTGATACGCCGTGTTCGTGTTCACCACCTATTTGTGTTCCAGCGCTACTCTGTATTCGATACCACTTTCCGGAGGGATGAACCTCGACACATATTTATATGGGACTATACTAACTTTTCTCGATAAGACGTGGTTATAACTAATTAACTCAACGAAAAAGGGGTACCACAGCATATAACAACCGGTTTATATTCTTTATGTTGGTTTGTATCTTAATTAATAATTGTTATAGATGTGCTTTCGTGAGACATTAGCTTGACACGGTTTGCGATTCAAATTGTTTGCAGGTTGTGTGTCGGGGGAACGTACGTTCTTCACACCAAAGGAAACACCTGTATTTATTGGTAAGTGATCTTATTTGTTTTATTACGTGGTCAAACGGGTCACTCACGAGACTTTTGTTATTAATTCTATAATTATCACTATCGTTGTTTACGAGTTAAGTAATAAATTTTACTTATGCCAAGTTGTGCATGATGTGTAATACCGATTGATAAACGTTGATGCTATATTAAGTTTATACGCTGTGTTAGGATAAGTTAACATTAGCGTAATACTGTCTTATATCTGTAGTTGATTGTCAATAATGCTATTCTACTAATTTATGTAAACGTTACTTATTACAAACTATTCTTCGCTATAGATTCTTATGGTAGTGTACTTATGTACGGTGTGTTGCCTATGCTACTGGCATTTTCTTTGTATTTAAACGCCATTATATTCTGTGATAAACCTTAGCGAGTTCTACATTAAAATTGTTATTGGGGTTAAATATTCTTTTATGACAATATACCTGTTTCCTATGACTATCGTAGTAACTAATTGTTTCTGACTACTCGAACAGCTGAGTAGAGGAATTACGAACCTAACATCTAGTTGCAAGTTTATTCCCATTCTGTTGTGAGCAGGCAGACGTGACTTTGGGGAAGCTCTGGCGCCCTTATATATCTCTTCAATTTATGTATCTAGGAACCCCCCTCTCTCCGACGATTGAGAGTTGGCCGTGCAGGTTCGTAAAACCAACAAAACTTGTAACAAATTGGCGACCCAACTGTTTGGGGCCTCGATTATCTCATATCGAATTTCTCATTCCACTACATTGCTTTTAGCTATTTTCTTTAACTGTGATTAGCGTAGGATTAACTTATACTGTTGAATTTCTCTCGACTTAGTGTGTAGCAAATTGGCAACCCGACTTTTCGATTCTTTTTTTGAATTTCTCATTCGTTATAATTCTTTCTGCTGTTTAGATTTTTTTCTCTAATTAGTATAGGATTACTAGCAGGAATAGGTAGTTTATATTGTTGACTTGCTATCGATTTAGTGTGTGCGATCATAAGTTCTTCTAGCTTTATTGATTTCTTTTATCTTTTCTGAGTCTTACGTGGGTTCGATTTTACTTTGATTTCTTTACTTAGTTATTGCTACTAGAGTTACTTCATTAACTTTTACTTTTATTTTTCTTTAGTGGTGCAGTTTGACTGTAGATTAGCACTTTGCTTACGTTTCTTTTAATCGGACCTTCGCTTTGATTTTTTTTTGGATTGACTCGACTACGTCGATTAAGTTGTTTTCTTATTGGATTACATAGTTATTAGTGATACGGCTTACTGTTATTTTGAGTTCTGGTCCGGCACGTGGTGACAGATTTTCGCCAAAATTGACTGCTTTGGTTAGGTTCTTGTTTACTTGTTTGTTTTAGCTATGTATTCTTCAGACGAAGAACCGCCATTTCTTACTTCTTCGGACTCTGATTCCGAAACGAATTTAGGTAATTGGAATGTTACTTTTTCGGGTGAAGATCCTTCTGTACTTATAGAATTTCTTATTCGTATCGACGAGTTGTGTTTGTCTCGGGGTGTTTCACAACATCAACTTTTCCTCTCAGTTTTAGAGGTTTTGTCTGGCAAAGCTCTTCTTTCTTTTAGGACAAACCGAACCTCCTTGCGTTCTTGGAAGGACGTTGCTGCGCTGTTGAAATCGGAATTTCTTCCGGTAGATTACGACGATCGTTTAATGGAGACAATTCGGAAGCGTACTATGGGAGCTAACGAATCTATTGGGATGTACGTTACCACCATGCGGTACCTCTTCTTACAAATGTTAGAACCAGTTTCTTATCACACACAACTCAAGATTGTGCGTTGTAATCTGACTCCGTTTTATCAGGCAGGGCTTGCGTTAACGTCGATTTCTACTTTCGAAGAATTAGTGAAATATGGAAGGCAGCTCGCTCAATCTAAGGCTTCCATAGAGGAGTACAAACCACCTACGCCTTCTCAAGTTATGTCTTTTGAGACAACTTCGGTTAACGCATGTGAGCACTATGATAGTCATCCGTTGTCTATTCCGGTTACCTGTTCTCTTGATACTTCTTCACTTTCTCCTTCGATATCTATTTCTAAATCTAATAATCGTGTTCGTTGTACTTCTAAAAATGCTATACCTTCATGTTTGGTAGCTTCTCTTTCTGGTCTGTCTTCGATTTTGGGCATTACGTGTCCTACTAAAGACCAATGGTACAACCAGTTAGTGGGTAAGGTATCAGCGTCTCCTCGCCGATTTTCTCGTTGGTTAGTGGTCCAAGGTTTTCTGTGGAAACGAATACGGGTTTCTCCTGATGATAAGCATCTGTGGAAGCTGGTCGTTCCAAACGACCAACGTAAGCCAATCATTCATGATCATCACGTCCACTCCACTTCTGGGCATCGTAGTGTCGCCAAGACGTTACTTTTTCTTCGGCGTCGTTTTTATTGGCCTCATATGAGATCGAAAGTGGCCGAGTACGTTCGCTATTGCCCGGTTTGTCGGTCGCAGAAAGCGCTTAGTTTAGATCAACGATTGGATCGGGGTACTGCTGGCTCTACCTCGTCTCTTCCTTCCGGACTGGCTCGACAAACTTTTGCAAATCCTTCTAAAGGTCGTAGATGTTCTACGGATGCGAAAACTAGTTCTCTCTCGTCAACACCGTTTCGTTTTGACATTTCTGGTTGTACTTCGTTGCGTCCTTCTATTAATCGTTCACTTCTTTTTCACCGGCGTCGTAAGCGTCGTAAGTTCTAATCTGTTTTGTTTCGCTTTAGGATTTCGACTTTTGGCTATTCTGTTGGTTCTCGTCTGTAGACTCTTTGGTTTGGTTCTTTAATTAGGTTGACGGTATTTTGTTGGTTATAGCTGGGATACTCCCCAATTGTTCTCTCCAGGTTGCTGTACTAAATTTCTTTTTTTCTTGAGTTTCTGATCAATTTCTTTGGGTTTTTTTCTTAACCATCTTACTTCGGGACGGACTACCTTTCTATTTGTATATAGTTACATCCGCTTAGTCGGCCATTTTGAGATTGGTAAGCCACTAGTAGGACTCTCGCTTTGGTTTTAGTTTAGTTTTTTTCTTTGTTGGGTTTCCTATTCCGCTTGTCGGCATTTAAGTTTTGGAGTAAATTTTCCAATTTGGGGACAGCAATTGGTACGCCCTTGTTATGACTAACTGTGATATCTTTTCTCTTCTCTTTCTTTTTTTCTTTATTAGGGCGGTTGGTTGGGCATTGAAGGGTTGGTCACTCCCTTTCGTTTCTTCTACGGAGAGAAGAACGAATCAGACATCTACATCTTGTCTTATCTTTCTCCGTCTGTTTCCTTTCTTCCTTCTTGTTTTTCTAACTTCTTATTTTTTTCCTTCTTCTTGATTTGTTGATCACCTACATGCCACATCTCTTTCTTTCTTCTTCTTCCTCCTAAAGGCTTACTGCATTAGGGCGGTTGGTTGGGCACCGTAGGGTGGTCTCTCTTTTCATTCTTTTACGGGGTGAAGAATGAATCAGGCATTAACATCAAGCCTTATCTTTCTCCGTCTTTCTCTATCTCTTATCTTTCCTATTTCGCATTTTTTCTTCTTGGGCTTAGGGATTTTCTATGTGACATCAATTCTTTTTTTCTTTTTGATCTTCTTATGGTTCACCTCTTGGGGGGTTAGTTGAACATAGAAATACCTAGTCTTATCTTTCTTGTCTTTTTTTCTTCTATCTTGGCTTGTTGCTTGAACACTCTCCTTTTTCTTTTTAGTTACTTCTTTCTTTAGTGTTCACTGCAACTGTGTTTCTTTTTTTCTTTTCTTTCTTAGGTACTTTTCTTGCTGTATTGGGTTTAGTGGGTTTTGTCTTATTGTTTTTGGATTGAAGCTTGGGATAGACTGCAACGTCGCTCCTTGTACTCTGTACTTCCGCTTAGTTGGCATTTTTGATGTTGTCAGTCACAGTTAGGATATTTCTCTACTTTGGGTTTCTTTTGCTCTTGGAATATTCTAATCCGTTCTTCGGCATTTAAGTTCCAGGTGACATTCCAACACAACCAGCACTGACTCACGACGTTCAATTAGCAAGTGAAGTTTTCTATTCTTTATTGGTTCTTACTTCTTTTCTTTCTTTCTTTTGGTTTTGTTTTGGGTTTCGCGGTTTGGATTGCTTTTGGATTGGCACTTATTTAGTGTTTAACTTTTTGGTAACTTTGTTGGTGTGACTCTTGGATTACTGATTTTTTTTCTCTGCCTTTTTGGTAGTCCGACTTATGTCGACTTTTAATCAGAATCTTTTCTTTTGCTTGAGATTTCTTCATTGGTTTTCTTTGCTTAGATCTTTAGGATCTGTTGGGTTTTTTTGGTGGAAGAATCTCATATCGTCTGTTGACGACTTGTTGAGCACAACTGCATTAGTCTTTCTTTTTGGACTTTCTTCTAAATCGCGTATCACCATGCAACATCTACATACTTTTTCTTTTTACTTCGTTAGCTTAGTTAGCTTTGGGGACTTATATTACTTCTTTTTTTTTCTTTCCTATCATTCTTCTTTTTCTCTCGGGTTGTTTGGTATTGTTGATCAGTAAGGTCTATGGGACTGCGTTGCTTTCTGGCTTTTTAGCGTAACGACTCTCAACGAGTACCTGTGCTGATACTTCTATTCTATTGGTTGAGTTTCTGGTTCTTTGGAGTATCATTCCGCTTCATGCGACTTTTGGACACATCTGGTTGGTGATGCTTAGTAAACCGAGAAAATATCTTTCGTCTACGTTTCTTCTGGGGTTGGGCGTTATTGTGTTTCGGGGTTGGTTTTGGATTTTAGGGTTCTGTCCTTGGCGTATGCCTAAATTTCTGTCTTCATTTTAGCTTTGTTCTCGTTATTCTCGCTCTACGCTTTTATCTTGCTGGGGGGGAATCTGTTACGGTAATTTTCATTACGTACGCCTTTGTTGTTACGGTTGAAATCTTCATTAGGTACGCCTATGGGTTTTCGACGTGAAATTAGATTCGAGTTTTGACAACCGCTAACTATCTTTTGCGCATTAGATGTCATTTGGTAGAAAGTCGTGACATGTGAAATATGTAAGTGGCCTGTAATTAGCGAAGATTTATATTATCCGTTACCATCGGGGAAATAATGGAAAACCATTTATAATTATTTAATTTCTTAATTTCGTTAAGACGTTACAGGGTGAGCTAAAGTCATCTTTTAATATAAACTCGTTTGTAATTCGTTTTCCTTTTGACAGCCATTTTGCGTAACTTCATGTTAAACCGTGAGATTCTCGATAAATGGATATCGTTACTATTATTAACTAAGGCATCACGTTGCCGGACTCGAGCGCTAACAGAAGGCGACTGCAAGCCGCACAATTGGGGCCTTAAGGAAGCATCTTGGGCATACTTAAACTACACGTGGCTGATACGCCGTGTTCGTGTTCACCACCTATTTGTGTTCCAGCGCTACTCTGTATTCGATACCACTTTCCGGAGGGATGAACCTCGACACATATTTATATGGGACGATACTAACTTTTCTCGATAAGACGTGGTTATAACTAATTAAATCAACGAAAAAGGGGTACCACAGCATATAACAACCGGTTTATATTCTTTATGTTGGTTTGTATTTTAATTAATAATTGTTATAGATGTGATTTCGTGAGACATTAGCTTGACACGGTTTGCGATTCAAATTGTTTGCAGGTTGTGTGTCGGGGGAACGTACGTTCTTCACACCAAAGGAAACACCTGTATTTATTGGTAAGTGATCTTATTTGTTTTATTACGTGGTCAAACGGGTCACTCACGAGACTTTTGTTATTAATTCTATAATTATCACTATCGTTGTTTACGAGTTAAGTAATAAATTTTACTTATGCCAAGTTGTGCATGCTGTGTAATACCGATTGATAAACGTTGATGCTATATTAAGTTTATACGCTGTGTTAGGATAAGTTAACATTAGCGTAATACTGTCTTATATCTGTAGTTGATTGTCAATAATGCTATTCTACTAATTTATGTAAACGTTATTTATTACAAACTATTCTTCGCTATAGATTCTTATGGTAGTGTACTTATGTACGGTGTGTTGCCTATGCTACTGGCATTTTCTTTGTATTTAAACGCCATTATATTCTGTGATAAACCTTAGCGAGTTCTACATTAAAATTGTTATTGGGGTTAAATATTCTTTTATGACAATATACCTGTTTCCTATGACTATCGTAGTAACTAATTGTTTCTGACTACTCGAACAGCTGAGTAGAGGAATTACGAACCTAACATCTAGTTGCAAGTTTATTCCCATTCTGTTGTGAGCAGGCAGACGTGACTTTGGGAAAGCTCTGGCGCCCTTATATATCTCTTCAATTTATGTATCTAGGAACCCCCCCTCTCTCCGACGATTGAGAGTTGGCCGTGCAGGTTCGTAAAACCAACAAAACTTGTAACAAACGAAAAGAAATACACCAGGCACCTGCGACTCCAGCAACTCTGGAAGACTTACAAATCTTGGAACGTTATAGAATCTACAAATCTACACTAGGTAACATAGAAAACTTTTTACTTTCAAACAGTGGCCCTGGACCACAGAGAATTTTAATTTTTGACAGACAGAGAAATTTAAATATTCTAGAAAATTGCGACGACTTCTTTGTAGATGGGACTTAAAATTGCCCCGAATTTATTTCACCAGGTATATGTTATACTAGCAATGAGATATAGAGGTTTACATCCTGTTTTTTATGCTTTATCGCCCAATAAATCAAGAGCAACTTATGATAGTTTATTCGAAACAATCAAAACGCTTGCACCCACATTAAATCTAAGATCAGTTATATCATATTTTGAATTAGCTGCTTTTAAAAGTCTGCAAAATAACTTTCCGCAGATTAAAATTCGAGGATGTTTTTTCCACCTAGCAAAAAACCCGAAAAAGCATTTGAACGAAGCACATTTAATTGCTCGTTATAACAACGACGCAGAGTTTGCATTACATGCTAAAATGATCATTGCTTTGGCATTTGTCCCAATGCAAGATATGCAAAACGCAATAAATGAATTATCTGATATTTTGCCTGAAGACTTGACACCTGTATTAGATTAGTTCGAGGACTATTACATTGGTCGTTTCAATCGCAGAGGAAATTGACGGCGTCAACCCATGTTTTCACATAACATGTGGAATATGTACGACAGAGTGCTTGCTTTAGAAGATCGTACCAACAATCATGCTGAGGCAGCACACAGACGTCTGCAAATTGAGCTAGGTGTAGATCATCCTACAATATGGAGACTGATTGATGGGTTACGCAAAGTACAAGCTAATCGTGATATTTATTACGAACAGCTTGTTGCAGAACATGCTCCACCTCAAAAACTACAGAGATACAGGGATGCTGACGAACGTATTTTAAGAATCGTAAAAGATTACGAAAATCGGGATGTAATTGAGTACTTAAGAAGCATTGCTCACAATTATCAAATTAATGAATAGTAATTTCATTTAGATGCATGCGTCGCAAATATTGTAAAATATGCAAATCCACTTTGTACATACTTTCTTGTTTTTATAAAAATATATTTAAAAAAAAACAAAAAAACGTTTTCTACGTACATTTTGGGTTGACTGATATTCGACTAGTTGATTTATTATGTGCTAAAAGCGTTCTGTATCGACACATCTATTTATATTACTACAAATAATAATACTTAATAGCAAGAATACGGTTAGGAAACAGAAAAGAATTATTTCAATATTCACATGTTAAACGCCGTAGTGTACCCGTCGTAGGGCACGACACAAGATACTATATATGCAGTTGTGAACATCCATTAAAATAGCAACCCTAAGATTTGACAAGGAGTCTCTAGTTAAATACGTTTTGAGTTGGCCGGCGCCGACGCCGGCGGCTAGTTGTCCCGGCGGCCAGTTGTCTCGCGTCTAAGCACTCAAAATTCCTCTTTTGATGGCAAACCTACGTTTTTAAATTTATAAAAGAATAAGTGCTAAACAGATTTAATTTTATAGTAGTGTACTGGTTAGAAAAAACCAACTACCGTAAAAAAGGAGTTTTTTAACTTAAAAACACAAAATCATTATAAAAGCAAAAATTACAATTGAAAATACCGCAAACAATAATTGTATGATAAATTACTTTAGAAAAAAGGTAATCATAAAAAAAACAAATTTTTTAATATCATAAAAGTTATTATGCGTTTAAGACATCTACATGTTATTCATGGTTACATCAAAACTTAGTACTATTATTTTTTATAACTAGTCATTTAGGAAATTACAAAAATTACTTGAAACGTTTTATCAATCATAAAATTGTATCTAACCAAATTCAATAATTAAAACAAATTGGTAAACACAAATCATTTTCTTCAACACGTTAATTCAGCAACGCGTTTTAAACATTGACGTATGTTTATCGTTGATATCAAACTTGAATAATCACAGTTTTTCTAAACTCACAACTACAAGGTAAACTATAATACCATAAATTTATATTTATACTATTGTAAATAAGCTACAATATTACTCAAAAACCATTATAAAAATATACATAAAAGAAAAAAATTATCAAAAGTTATTTCATATTTGTATCTTATACAAAAATATTTTATAAATTCGCAATACTTATTATGTATGTTAACAAGTTATTTAAAATGTTGCTTGCAATATTTACGTTTAAAAATTACTCCTGAATTAGAAAAGGTGGTTTTCAGACTTCTAAACGTATGTTAATCTTTAAAAAAATCTCGCCTATTTTAAAATTATTATTAAAACAGTATTTCTTTGAAATTGTATAAAACCACTTTACAATTCGACTGCAAGTTACTAAAATAAAGAAACATTTTTAAATTGCCATTATACTCTTCAAAAAATAAAAAAAACATTAATTCCAAAAGATCTTACAATTGACAAAAAAAAGCAAAACGTAAAGATTTTTATTGCAATTATTGCTAATAACAATGTCATCTTTGTTATGAAAAACAATTTCCTGTTGTAATCAAAACGCAACAATAATTAGCTTTTTAGACAAAATTATGAAAATTTTTAGTTTTACAATAGTATCACAAAGAAACTAATAAAATTTTTAAGTACATATGTACATTAAAAAATATATACTCATCCTACTACTTCGTCAACCAGTAAACACTCTATTTACAAATTATTGTACTGCAAACGATAGGTAGCCTGTGCCATGATATACATACGTGAAAGCAGAGATAATAAGTAAAAGCTGAATACAGTTACTATTGCATTACTTGGCGGCGGACAGTTGTCCTAGACCGAGCCAAAGCGTTTGCGATGGCAGCAGTTTGGAAAATCATGAATTTTCTGAAAGTCGCTTGAAGCCTGCTGACAATCAATTCGGATTGACAAGAAGTGGTAATTTTGCTGGCAGAGATTACCTTTGTGAGGCGTAGGATATCTGCATCAAAGGATGCTTCAATGCGGTCCGGCAAGGTTTCGTCAGGTAAGATAACATCATTCAGCCTCCATTGCGAAAGAGGCTGAAAAAGTAAGGGAGGTAGAGCGCGACAGCTCGACGCTCGTGGAGTATCGGCTGGAGAAATGAACTATTACCTGATACTTTTTTAGCCGTTCGCAAGAGCTTATTGCCAGAAACGGTAAGGCTTATAGCCTATGAGTCGTTGCCCACTTTTAACCTCGTGGAGGTAAGGGTCTAAAGCACCGTAGAAAGAAACAACTTATCAGAATAAACAACGCTATAATTACAAAATTACTGTCGGTCTTAATTATCCAACTTTGCTTGATAACTCACAAAACTGAATTAATTAAAGTTCTTTCGCTGTAGCTGGAGGTGAAAGATTTATTCGCACATTAAAGAAAAACCAGAGAGATAGTAAGGAGAATATTAAATCACATTATTTTGTTTACTTAACCGATTTTCTATCTTTTATAGTTTTCGATATATTAAAAGTGGGTCTTTAAAAATGGCCACCCTGTATTCCTGCCAAAATAAAGTTTTAATAATTTTGGACAACTACCATTTTTCTGTTATGACAATTTTGTTTTTTTATAGTAAAAAAATGAATAGTTTTTACCTGTTAACTTGTTGTTCCTTCTTTTTGCGAGACTAACATGTTACCTTGTTTAAACTTGCAGCTGTTAAAACTTTCGTCCGTCATAAACCTGATTATTATGTTTATATTTTTTTACCTCTAACAAAAAACTATGTATTTTAGTTGTGACTGATACTTTTAATAGAATTTAGACGTCTGGCGCTTTACCCTATTTACTTGCGTAGTCCCTCTACATTTTTTATAAGTTTGCATCTGCAACTATTCAAAATACTACAACATTAAGTTTTAATTTTATAAATACCTGTATGCGATTTTAATACATAATTTTATTTCATTTAAATTTAAACATTATTTATAGAACAATACGTACGTGTACAATTAATAATTAATTTTCAAAATATTATATTCAACAAAATTTTTCATTATGCTAAATAGACTAAAAACTCGTTTATTAGTTTATTTTGCTGCCAACTATTTCATATGATGCGCTTTTAGATATCAAAAACTAATTATTACAGCTTATCACAATATGCACTAATGCCGCGAGCTAATTTCTATTGTATGTTCAGATTATTATTTAACTAGGGAATATAGTAGAAAAAATTTTAAACGTAAAATACGAACCGCAAATGTTTGTTGGGATTAAACATATATTGCGAAATGTAAAATTTTTTGAACCGCAAACGTTTTTAATTTGACGTATTTCCGAGTTTCATTTAAATATTTAAAATTCTCGGAGGTGCTATATAATTAAGAACGCAGTTAGAAATGTAATGGTCAATAATCGTAATGTGTAAATGTAAATTTTATATCCGTCATTTTATTTATTTTTAATCTGAGCAAATTATTTACTTTCTCATTTTTTTATGTAAATGTGTGCGATTTAAATTTAAAAAATAATACACTTCGTGTTTGCATATTTTTGCAAATGTAATTTTATTTAAAACTTAATAGAAACTGTCATTGACGATTTTTTTTAATTTAAAGTTATTAATAGTTAGAAGAATTTTACAATAAACTAATGGTTTTAATTTTAACATAAAAAAAAGTTTTC
Organism: Aquatica leii; assembly: GCA_035610365.1. Taxonomy (NCBI): domain Eukaryota; kingdom Metazoa; phylum Arthropoda; class Insecta; order Coleoptera; family Lampyridae; genus Aquatica; species Aquatica leii. Next base: position 82,959,313 of record CM069435.1, read on the forward strand.
AAATTTTTAGGATAAAAAGTGTTGATTAGTATTTATGATTCAATTTTTTCATGTTAGAAATACCTTGCGGTTAAGAAACTCAACAACACTTATCTTTATATTGTCTAAACGACTTCTACTTTAATAGGAAGAAATAAAATAAAAAATATCAAACTGAAGTGTCTCGCGCCGTATGTGATATAAATAAAAGATCGTCTTGGCATTTTCGTATTATCTGACAAATGACGAGGTCTTCTTTCCCTTATAGTTCCATTTTCGCTATTTCACCTGCCTTTAAAGCACGTAACTTAAAATATAGGGTCAAGAGTTGCTATAAAAGCAGATTCACACTGAACTTCTAAAGATCTTGAAAGTTTGAGTGTTTATAAATTTTTTATTAAACATCTTATCTACTTTACATTCGCTACAACTTGCTTAATTCTAAAGACGATCCTTCCATCTTGTTCAATGTTAAAGTTTTACAATTCGGATTTTTAACTTGAGTTTTTAATATTTCATACTGCTTCAACTAGTTTTTTTTAAATCCATTACGTATACTTAGTGTTTTAAATATTCATAGAATACATTATGTAACAACTATAGATTGGCAATTATTTTATATAATGTGACATCATTTTTGCACTAAAAACCAATTAAATTATTATTGCTATATTTGTTGACTAAACAATTATTTCGTAAAAATGATTTAATTGAATTTTAAAAACTGTAAAATAATTGTCCAACTGTTTTTACTAAACTAAAAATTACTTACCGTCACCTTGATTCTAAAATCTCGTAACTCAAAACTTCACATTTTACAGTAGACGGTTTTAATTGTCCTGAAGACTCAATTTAATATAGTACAAAGCAATGTGTGTGGTTTTAAGAGCATTTTTATTCAAGAAAAGCAATTTCGACAAAATATTATAAAAATTTTTAATAATTTCAGTAATAACTTGACAGGTTTAAGAACAAAATTCAAATGACTTGCGAGATTTTACTGGGTAAAACTCACAACTGGGACACTGTAAATGTATGTAAAATTGGATGTAAAAAGTGAAATCTGCACTACGAATTGCAGGAAATGTAATATTTTGAAAGCCAATCAATGTAATTCTCATATTGGAAACATTCTATAACTTAATCTAGCTTAACAACTTGTTATTTTGAGTAAACTGAAGGTACTACATAAAAATGAAAAAAATAATGACAATAATTAGTAATATCGTAGCAAGAACTATGGAATCTAATATAACTTCTTCAACAACATAGAAAAAAAACTAATAGTCGAAGGCCTAACATTTCATTATTGAATATAATAAATTTTTATTGTGATGAGGCAGGTCATCATAAACCTGATGATAATTTGGTAGGAATTCTGGTGGAATTATGGAGCAGGTATCATCAAAGCTTAGTTTCTATTTTATGTTTCTTGAAATATAATAATCTCATAAAAATGCTCAATAATACTACTTATAACTTTGTTTTCTTACCTGATGGGTTGTATTTCAAGCATCTAATATTGGTCACAACTGGATTTCCTGACATTAATTCAGGTCTTATAAAAACTGTAAAATTTTAGGCTTTCAAAGTTTTTGAAATAGCTGTGATACGATTCAACCGTATATAGAAAAGGTTTAATTCTTGCAGTTTTGCAATTATTTATATACTCTAATAGTATGCTAGAGGAATCTCAAATACAGAATGCATAGAGTCGCATTCCATTTTAGTGTGCTCTTTGACTAAAAACTTTTGTAACATTAAGTGTCATCGCCAAATTGAGTAGAGCATTAGAAATGGTCACGTTTCTATTTTGATATGTGCATCCGTCACTCCAAAATAACAACTTATCACCGGTTTTACATTTGATTTGGTTGATAATAAAATTACACAGAATTGTTGCAAACTCATTTGAAGTAAGACTTCTCTCAGATTAATTCCACAAGTAAAAGTAAGCGTCTTTTGTATTCAAGTTATATAGGGTAAAATTGTGTACTGTTAATGTTGATTTATAATACAATAATGAAGCTTGTTTTCTTAGACTTGTAAGCACCGATTGTAGATCCATTGTGAACACTCTGTTTGTTTGCTTTATTATATTATTTTGCTTGCCTGGTACTATCTTGTTTATTAATATGTTCATCATAGTCTTCATCGAACACATTATTGGTACGTATCCAACACATGTATCACATTCATTTTTTTTCTGCGCTACAAGCTTAAATTCATAATTTCAAATTTATCAAAAAATACTGTAAAAAAAGGGTATTTGTATTGCTTTCACTACATTTGCTTTTCTATTCTCTATATAAATATTGCTTCGAAGTCCATATTTGTTCAGGATAAAGTTTGTTCGTTGTAGTTTGGCAGTAGTGAGACTCCATTTTGTTTAAGCTGTTGAAGAAGTCCTCAAAATGTCAAGTCTTAACTGCTTTCCGATTGTTGCTTGAATGCTTTGGATGGATATTTTCTTTGTATGCTTTGAGCCATCCTAAAATACTCCATTCACCAACGTTTAATATATTGAGGAACGTCTTTTTGCAAACCTTCAATTGCTCATTGCTTTCTCCTGGTAAGTGGTATGACAAAGAGCAACTTCTTCTATAGTCAGTTACATTTGACCCTTTCCTTTCTTTCGCCGCTTTTTTATGAACAAGTAAGTTTACAAAAATCATTTTTTCTGACCACGACATATCTTTCCAAAACTTATTGAAGGTTGTTGTTTTTTGTTCTTGGGTAATTTTTCTACAATGATATTTGGTAGACTTCCTACTCAAATTACAATCACAGCTTGGTTTCATTATTTTAGCTTTTCTGTCAACATCATATTTCCATGTGGCTTCTTCTGTCTTTTAACACATTTGTATGGGTTGCCCATTTCCTTGTCTCGTTTATTTTTAATTAGTTGCTAGAATGAGCTGTCTTTTTCTTGCCTCTTCTTCCATTTTCTTTTGGTTAAATTTCTATCATCGTTTTAACCTGTAGTTTTCGTGTAGCTATCTTCTGCTAACTCATTATTAACAGAAAAGTTACTGTCACTGTCTTCCAAATGATCTTTAATAGTTATGCAGTCGGTGGAAGATGTTCCCATATTTGATGACAACGTTCAACTCAATAACACCTTCATCTTAGACATCATTAGTAAAACTAATTGGGTTGCTAGACTAAACAACAGGAACCAATGTTCCATCATTATTTATGGAATGTTTTTAAGAAAATTGATTTCTGCGGCAGCTGACGCAGCTAGACTTTGTTCCAGTAATTTATGCTTTTTTAACTCTTGCTGAGCAATTTTCAGAATTTTTATACCTCTACTGACCATTTTTTTCAGCTGAAAAGTAAAAATGTTTACAAAACTAAAATCTCGTAAGTCTATAGGAAGAAAATACTTACAAAAGTTAAAATCTCGTAAATCAAAAGGCACACAAGATTAACAAAAAATAAAGTAATGCGTGCTTACCTAGGGGAATATTGTTACTATAATCTGAAGGAACTGTATTCTACTTTCCAAATTCAACAAAACAATTTATTTTTGTAAAATAGAACTTTTCTGGTTACCAAAACTATAACGGCACGTTTTTATCACTTCACTTCACAATGTAAATTTAAGACATACATGGTTTTACTTTTAGTTTACTGTTCAGCTCAATTATAAATTTTATATAAACTGCTAATAGATGGCTCTAAATGTGCGAAATATGAGTTGCGAGCGTTTAGAAAGCTGTATCTTATTCTATTCTTTGTAATTGAGTTATAAACCATTTTATAGAAATTTTCAACTTACGAGATTTCAGAATCAAGGTGACGTTGCACTAGTTTTTTCTAAACACGTTTAAATTTTAATGCTTTAAAGTTTAATGTTGTGATTTTAACATTAAAAATGACTTATCTGTCTTTTGTTAATGATGTTTCGTCAAAAAAGACTTAGTTGGCAATGATTGTTGAATTTTTGCAAGACAAACAAGTGAAGCACCATGAGTATTGCGTACTCGTCGCGTTACAAAACGGCGTTCATCTGTACACACCGAAAAGGTTCAAAAATGTTTCATGCAGTGGTTGCTAGGTGCATAAAAAAGTTGAAGTTATTTGTTAGCAAATGGGCGCAGCAATATAAAGAGACAAAAACGTGTTTAGTAAACAACTTTTGTTAAGTAAAAAACACGTGAGAAAGTGGAACAACATGGAACAATGTCATTTTTACGGATAAAGCTTCTGTTTGGTGATATGTTATGGTTTAACAATCTTGGTTAACCTCCATTAGGTTGGTAAACATTTAGTAAAAGTACATTTTTGGCGCTGCTTCACAGTTCTAGGTTTTGGAGCTCTTTACTCACAACCAGAATCCTCATAAAATGTTTAAGATATATCAAAAATCTTTGGTACTGATTGCTTAACGTTAGTTTATCAAGAAAAAAAGAACTGCATTCTGCAGAAAGACAACATACTTAAACGTCACAGCAAGCTTTTATACCGCATGGAAAGAACATGCCTAGAAGATGGCAAACAACTATCAACGCTGTTGGTGACTGGACACGTTGCTAATACTATTGCATATTTGTTTGGATAGAGTACAATGTTTTTATATAATTCTAACTACAAAAATACTTTTTTTTACAAATTAATCTTTACACGGTCTTACTTAACTGACGGTACAAAAAGTGTTTTTTGGTTTCTTTTTCATCAAAAAGCTTACTAACGTTAAAATTAATTTTGTAAAATTAATTCACAATTAAATTCAATTTAGTAGATACTATATAAAAAAACTACAAGTAATAAAATTAAAACCAATGAAATGTTAATGTAATACCGAAGGCTTCCACGGCCGGAGTTTATAATAAGATGAGAACGTTTTCCAGGTTTGGGTCGTTTTATTGTAACTTCGGTTACAACAATGACACGGTCCAAACCCGGAAAATGGTCTCATCTTAGTATTGATTTCGGCTGTAGAAGCCTTCGCTATTACATAAACAAATATTTTTTGAATCAACAAAAACATTTAGTTAAGATAATGTTTGACAAGTCAGCAAATGAGAATTAAATAGGCAAAACAGAATGCAAAATATTTGTTTGCATTTACTACGGCTATAAAGAAGTTGTAGATTATAAAATTTTTTTATTTACAAACAAAATTATGAATGTTAGTTTATTCGGCAAACCTAAAATTAATCAGCTAAAAGCGGAAAATTGATACGATATAAGTAAGTCTGATAAATTTAAAACAATTTTTTTTGAAATCTGCTGTTTGTTTACTGCATGCAAAAAAATCAACCAAAAATTTCATTCTTAGTTTGAAACATATGATACAAGCAAATTTTTATGTTAAAAACTCTGTAGTATAAAATTTATTTATTGGTACGCCTACATTCCGTTGTTGGAGTAGGCACGTATGTCAAATTGTTAAGCACGAATTTATTTTATTCTTCCGGTAAAGTTCGAAAGACGCAATCTTTGTCTAGTGTTGTTTACGTCCAACAAAACTGTTCTCGTTAAGTGTTTCACGTACACCTATGTAGAAATGAATTAGGAAATTGCTGCGGTTTTAGTAAAAGTCTATTTGGGGTAAAAACTTATTTTATTCTTTCGTAATTGTCTGTAGCGGGTTTCCATACATTCACTTCTGTCCTTTATCTGTGGACTTGATAAGCACATGTTGCAATTGGAAAATTTCCATGATGAAGTTAACATCACTTACACTTTCGAGGAGTTGAATACAATCATTTTGAAGGAAACAATTACCCATGTTATAAAGTTAATTGGAGGGAAACTGCGCATTCGCTTATTTTCAGTGATCGTATGAATTTAAAAAAATTTTCTTGTGATAACGCCGTATGTACGTTTTTTTGTGTTAGATTTCAAATAATTTTTAGGTACTATTGGTACGAAATTAGCTAAATCTTTACTTGAAGAAAACTAATTGTAAGTATTATACTTGAAATTTTAAATTCTTAGTATTTTAGTGGACATCATTGTAGAATGACCGTACGTACATGTTAGCTTGTTAACACAATTAATTATAAAATTTTTTTGTTGTCTCATAGTATTATACGGTGCGCTCTGATTCTCTAAACCTTCGATTTTCGTACTTTTACATTTTAATATACGTATGTAAAGTTATTCCTCCTCTGTATATAAAAGTTAGGCCAATTAGGTCACTTTGTTGTACAACGTGTTGCCCAGTCAAGGGCGTAGATTATATTTTGTCTGTGATACCGACCTACGTGCTATTGTTTGATAACATTTATATAACTATACTTATGTACCTTTTCTTTAAACTATTGTCTATGATAAAATAAATATATATTAAGTGACTACTTCTGTCTTGTCATTTGTTGTTTTTTAGATGCGGGTAAATTTAAACGGTGTCTCCTATCAGTTTATAATCTAACACTACAAAACTTACTATTCTCTTCCCTGAACAACTGAGTTAGCCGTCGCTTTTTTTTTGTTACGAGGAAAACAAGAAAAAATAACCCTTGTAGAACTGTACCAATATCATAATTTTTGTCAATAAGTATTTATAAAGTAAATAAATATTGTTCAATTTTTAATGATATTGTATTTTTAAAATAACCGCAAACACGTAGGTTAAAGTAATAATATTGAGAAGCAAATAAACTATATAAAAACCATATGCAGAAACTTCATTAAAACCCAGTTCTCACATGACCTATAAGTTGAGCATCAACATTGTTTTAGGATGGTAGTGTTACCGTTTAGTAACATTCTCGTTTGACGCTTTGTTTACATCGAGTACTATTTTTCGTCGTTTTTTTATAATCTATTTTTGTATTTTGAAACAATTATTATCGTAACTATTTAACACTATTTGTGTTTTCTTTGAGTAAGTACTGAATAAAAGTTGTAATTATGAGATTGTTTAATTTTTGTTTACTTCTAAACAAGATATCGTTATTATATTGGGGCAAAACAAGTTTTAGTTACCTAACCCATTTTTAAATAGAAATTGCATTTGCAAAAAAAAAACGTTACAGGTAGTTTCTTTGTACTCATTTCATCTGTAGTCAAAGGCATTTGGAATTGCTTGGAAGTCCAAATAAATTGGAGACAAAATTATCTGCAGCAGGTATAAATTTGTTTTAAGTTTAATTTTTAAATTACAAACTTTCAATTATTTCGTATAAGATTACGGTTTATCAAAATAACGTGTTTCTGACTTCTTGAATTATGTACAATAGTTTAATAAACATTCACATAACGATAAACTGTTGGATTTAATTTTCTTTGCAAACAACGCATGATTTTATTTAAATATTACAACCGCAAGTATTAAAAAATTTAGTTAAATTATACGCGGCATAATATTCCTAACTGTTAACAATAATATTTACTATCTAACTAACAACTTCATAGTTTCCTACATGTGGATTAACTTGTACGTAGCTCCGTTCCTACAAGATGGCGTTTAGCCTCAGATTTAACACCCAAATAAAACTATGGCAATTAGTTTTATATATTTGTGAAAATTGCATTAGAGTATTCCAGTGCCGATGAGTCCAAATAGAAAGAAACAGCAATCCGCTGGTCTCTAAGGATGGTTTCTGCAATTATATAAACAAATTTTTGCACTTGCGTAGTACAGTTAGAAATATTATGCCGCACATAATTCAAATACATTTTTTGAAATTTGCGGTTGTAATATTTACTACCTAACTAATAACTTCATAGTTTTTTACATGTGGATTAACTCGTTCGTAGCTCCGTTCCTACGAGATGGCGTTTAGTCTTAGATTTATTAGTGATTTAGTATCTTTATTGATGCAAAATTGTAATCTAATAAACTTATTGGAATAATTTAAAACTTTAAACAATTTGAAGTTACCAGCATATTTGTTGAACTTGTCCTTTGGTGTACAAACATCTCGCAAAAAATCAAGATGAATCAAAATAAACGGGGAACGTACAAGTCGTTACTTCTAGCTCCGCTCTTTTCGGATTTCCTTATTTTTGCCAGCTCTGAACAGTCACTATGAGTTCGAATTTTTTACATTATTAACACCTAAGTGGAGTAAAATTAACTTATTCAAACCCCTAATTCAAACCGAACCTACGCTTTTATTATTAACGTACCAGTTAACTAATAAAATGATTCCAATATTAAAAACACTTAACACGATTTACTACTTACAACAAAAATAACATCTACAACATGTTGTACACAAAAATCGAAGATAAAGCTAACATACTTGACCAACATACTGTTGTCTATAACATTAACTGTTTAAACTATAATAAATGATATGTAGGACAAATAAAACAAAAAAGAGTCAACAGATTAAAAAACCAAAAATACGATTTCGCAAACAAAAATTGTATCAACACTAGGTTTACACTATGTTAAAACACAGCGCAATTTTATTTTTGATAACCCATTAATTTTAGAATTCAAACTAAATTATAAAAAAAGATTCATAGCAAAAATCATCATAACAAAACATAATACTAAGGTTAACTTCAATCATAACACTCTAAATTCCAATTTATAAGGATTTTATTACTAAAACACAGTAATGCAAGGATTTCCCAGTTATGTCTGTAATAATTTATCAATTTTTCAACCTTGACAATTCATAGCATTGTCACGTTCACGTCTCATACTGTTGTATTCTAATTTGTTCTTATGCTAAATTAATTTATTCTGAATGTTATTTTATTGTTGTGGCTGTCTCCAAGTGCAGTCCTAGACACACCATTTTTAGTCTGCATCTCTAAGTGGCAATCGTTGTAGTTTTTAAATTACCTTTTTAACAATTTTTAATGAAATAGAAGCCTGAAAAAGTGAGCACTCAACCGCACAAAACGTTGCGTTTTATAAACAATTAAAATGTTTTTTATGTCACTCTTATTGAAGATTCTTAAAGATATAGTAGTAATTAGACTAATTTTGTTGTAGAATTCTTACAACAATACAACTATTTACGTAAAACTATGTATTGAAAGTCAATATTACCTAGGTAAGAGTGTATGTCCAGTAAAAACTTTAAAAAAATCTGAAATTTAATTAATGTAAAAAAAAATATTTAAACATTTTATAAATTCAAATATTAGTGTAGTATTTATTGAAAAGTTTGGTGCTACGTAAAACATTTAAATTTAAAACTTGACGGATTCACTTAGTTACAAATATAGTACCAACATTCTATTTGTATTGCATTTAAACAAACTAAGAAAATTATACAATATCACTGAAACTGTGATCGACATATTAAAATCAAAATCCAAAGTAAAAGCTACTACTAATGTGCACAAACAATTTTCTAAAATTTTTAGACATACTAATTTCAGTGTTCGTTTATTTTAATTTTAAAATGCTTGTTATTATTTTTATATTAAGTAGAACTTTTCATGTGAGGGATATGCACTATTCCAAAATAAAACTAGTCGATTTTTCAGGCTACGTTTCGTTAGCTATTGCGCCAACTTTATCAATATAGATTATATTAAACAGTAATTATAATTTATTTTTTTTAGTTTAAGTATAAAAGTATTACAGTCATAAATAAATAGATAGTTTAATTGTCAATATAATTAAAAACTTTAGAGTTAGAATAATAAATTACAATTACAGTGAATCAAAGGAAAAACTACTAGAAATTTTATCAGTTCACTAGTGTTACAATTAGGTTAAATAGAATTGCTTTTTTTATTTCAAGAAATACCATTTTTTAAATTTTTCTTTGTATTTCACATTTTTTTGATACATAAAAAATGTGACAATACCCATAAGATAAAGATTTTCAGAAAAAAATATGATAATCTATTTAAAACTGTAAAATATACACCTTTGCGAATATTCTAAAACCACGTATATGTTTATGTTCCCCACACTATAAGTTTTTATAGTAATTTGTCATTATTGTTATGGCGTGGCATGCAAGAGTAAATAGTCCGTCATTCATATGTGAGCAAGAAATAATAATAATACAAAATATTTCTTTGTTAATTTAACGTCACTAATAAAATGTTTAAATAATTGTACAATTTTTGCTGCAAGCTAGTTAAATGACTTTTGAAACGCACGGTACTTTATTATTTGCTTATTAAATTATATTTATAAACGTATGTGCAATTTATTATGTCCCAAAACATGCAAAAATTTGAAAAAATGTAATATACTTTGACTTAGTTTGCAAATAACGGAACACGACAATAAAGTCGCAGTCTATCGAAATAATCCCGTGTTAACCCTTCAAAAAAAGGTTTGAAAAAATACTTGATTAATATTTGATTGTTTTATGACATTTTATTAAAACAAATACGTAAAATTGTTTTTTTGCTACATTAATTTTAAACAAACGGTACTACTTTCTTGAGTTATTATATTTCTCTCAATTTTTTTATTACTTTGCTAATGTTTTCTCTATATTTTTATCGTGACAGATTTTACATTCTAACGCTTCAATTTTATTTTTTATGTTTTAAACTTTATGTTTTAATTTAAATTTAATTTACCTAAAACAAAACTAAACTTGCCATTTTAGTTATTTTAAGTTAAGATTGAATAAGATTTTATTGTATTTTTTTACTTTATTTTAATCGTAAGCAAAAATCTTTACTTATATATACTTAAAAGTAAAGAATTGTCTTATTTATTTTTGTACATTTGTACAAAATCAATTCATTAAACGTTTACAGATTTTTTTATGTGATGCAAATGTGTTTTTACAATTTTAGAATTTCTCTGTTAGTAAAATAATTTTAATTAAACCTTAAAAATTTAAAAATAATCAGAATATTACAAGAATAAAAAACAGTAATTATTTTAGGACAATATATAGCGTAATAAAAACTACCAATTAATTTGTTGTTAAAAACCTAAAGTGAATTTTTTTTTATAATTGCAACATTAAAGTATGCAAATTGTGCAACATTAATAAAACCTGGATAATAATTTTCCCTGTAAGTTATTATTTGAAACAGTCGTTAGAACTGGTAATGAGGAAAGTAATGAAAGGAAATGGAAACAGATGAGTGATGGAATCTCGCTTTTCAGTTCTAAAGACCGGAAGTTACCAACTCCGAAACTGTTTATTACGGTAGCTTGATGAGCAAAATGCACACATGCATAAATACCACTTAGTAAAAAAATACTTTAATGCAAGATACAATTATATATCCATTTTAACAATTTGGTAGTATTATGAGATTCATGGTATAAATATTTTTTTACTTTTAGCTGTCTTGGTTTTTACAACAAACGATAATAATGAAAACATGAAATTGTAGTTTTTAAAAATAGATAATCAAGTTTTGATTAATTACAATTGGTTATTGTTTGTGTTTAGATGATAAACAAACTAAGTAATTAATGTTAAACAGAAAAGAGAAAAACAAAATTAAGTTTCCACAGTAAGTTAAATAATACTTAATAAAAAATGTTTTATAATACAACTAAAACGATTTATTATGTTAAACAAAGCTTTTAATTTAAATTTTAATGGTTATAATGTTTTCATAAAAATGTAGCAAATTTAATTATTAATATTTGCTTATGTATATTTAATTACGAATGTTACAAAAAATTTTAACAAGTCAACGTTACAGCTTAAAAACTTTAATTAATTTTAGTAATGAAAGTAAAAAATTGTTACAAAACCGAGCGAATAAAAAACTATAAAAAATACAATAGTTAAATAAAAATCACTTGAAAATACAAGTATAAACATAAATAAAAAAAGTCAAATTATTTATAAAATATATTACCACCAGCCAAGTTATAAACATTTTAATTTTAAAATAAAAATTATTATTATTAAGTATTACTATGTAAATATTTAAAAGCAACACTAAACAAACAAAAAATAACCAAAAAATAATTAATTAAAATTGAAATCATTGTACTTGACAAAAAACATTAAAAAATGATAAAATAGATATCAAGACAAAAAAAGAAAAGAAGAAAACCCAGAAGAATCTAAAGATACAATATAAGAAAAGCTATGGAGACTTAATACCTAAAAAAAATTTATATATTTATATAATCAACAAGATCAGAACTAGTAATTAATGAGTAAACAGTTTTTTATGTCAAAATTATTTTGTTGCAAACAAAACAAAAATACATTGGTCTAATTAGATTAACAATCGACAATTATAATTAACAGCAAAAAATTAAGTGAGTACTAAAAACTTCCTCGGCTAAAATTATTTGTAACAAGTAGTAACGTTTACTACTTCTTGCAGTTACGGTTCGCCGCACAGTTTGCCAGGAGATTTTTTCACGCAAATATTTTTGTTTGTAAACATTTTCTTAAACATTTCGAAATTTCTAATTGCACTTGAATTAAATAATTGGAAAGGCTTAAGTTAATGGGCAAATTAGTAAATTTATTGGCATTTGGGTATAATTATAAAATCTATGTTTAGATAATTAAACTGTAAATTACTATTTAATTAGAATTGTTTTAACAAATACGGCACAAAAATTTTAATACCCCTGATTAATATAAATACTTTCTATCAACTATAAAAGGAAATTACGTTGGAAACGTATTTTAGTGCTAAATTGTTACAGATTATACCTATAATGAAGCAAATAATCGAATCCAAACGTGTAAAGCGATAGTTCGTAAATGAGGGCTACGAGTACGTTTTCGATCTACTATCAGCCGATGGTGCAGTAAAATTTGGGCGATGTAAAAGAATAGGACGTTGTAAAGCTAGAATCCACACAAACAATGGTGATCAAGTGATCAAGAAAATTTACATAGATCCAACGCCGCGAAAGTTATGGTTGATGTCCAAGTGACAAGAATGAAAGAAAGACCAGAATATACAATGGAATTAACATCGAATATAATAATAACTGCTTGGAAAATGCTAATCAGGCTTGCCAAGATGCCTTACCGAATACATCTGTTTCGACCGAACGTTACAAATGGATGACCGCACAAATAACCATCCGGAAGCAGGCTATAGACGATTACATACCGAACTGGGGTTGACTAATCCTGTAATTTCGAATTTTATTGAATGCCTTAAAAAGGTGCAACGTGGGAGGGATTTACATTATGAACAACTTGTGGCCGGACGAAATCCATCGCTAAAATTAAAAAAATGCAGAGATGCAGACGAACGAATTATTCGTATCGTTCGGGAATATCAGGAAAGAGACACTATCGAATACCTTCGCGGAATAGTCCATAATTTTGAAATTGATTAAATGTAATGTAATGTAATGTAATTATGTAAGTTTATGATACTTTATTATTTTACAATAAAAATAAACAAAAACAATTTGTTTGCATTTATATTAAAACTTTTTAGTTCACCGTCACCGCGGCGAATCGTTTTCACGGCGAACAGTCCTGGCGGCAAAACGGTCGCGGCAAAACGTATCATTCCCTTATTTTAGCGACGAACCGTACGTAGTATGCAAACTTAAACATACGGCGTGCTGTGCCTAAATCTGGCCTTGATTACATTCAACTGATTAAAAAAACTTTAATGGTAGAACGTCAATACAAACTGGGTTACATTTAAAAATTACGACTGGTAGTAAAATGAATTAGTAAGATCTGCTCTTTGATTAGATAGAACAAGTAATAAGTAAACACACGCTGAAAGTAACATGTCACGCTATATTAGAATTTTACCTCAGAAACCCCTCCTGCCCTGCAAATGTCGTATACGATACGCTTTTTAGAAAGCAGTGTATGCGAAAACCCAGTGACGGCGTGAATTAATTAAAATTATTGCTTTTAGAAAATGCATGGATAACGACATGTAACAAATGTTTGTATTCTATCTTATTGTCAATAAGCAATATATGAAAAAGGAATTTTTGAGTTTTACGATATACACTCATAAGGTTGTAAACCCATGAGTATAAAAACACCAAAAATACAACAAACCTAAACAATTTAAATTCGATTAAAAATATAAGAACTAATTTGAAACGGGAAATAATCAAACAAAACAAAATTACAGTAATTTTTTACATTCAAATTTTGAAGTAGTTAAAATCATATTCGTAGTTTGACAGAAAAGTCTCTTTTAAGTAACTTAAGCAAACAGAAACAGATCAATTCTAACAAATCAGTGTCAAACAATAAAACATCAACATAAGTGTTAAGCGAATGAATCAACGTAACTGTAATACAAATTAGAAATTGAAATCAATCATATCAGTCGTAATATTTCAAAATGTATCGTAAACTTGAATAAAATTATACTTTACCTTTTGTTTAAACGAGTGATAGCTTTTAAATAAGATGTTAACATACCTATACTATTCTTCTTCTTCTTCCTCTTACGTTAAGCCTGCTGACTTGTGTTCTCCGGTTTATTCTGCGAGTCCTGGGAATTTGACTGCTATGCCCGTTTCCACCTCCTATAAAGTCTTCCTAGATGACGCTCGCTATCCACGTTACCATCCTTAGCGATTTTTACAATTTGTGACTCTTCCATTCTATTGATATGGTAGTTCCACGCCCTTTGTCGCTGACGTGACCGTCTGACAATATCTGAGACCTTACATTTTTCGCGAATCGCAGAATTCCTAATTCGGTCTTTTATCGTGACGCCTGTCATGCTCCTTAGCGTTTTCATCTCCGCCGCCCTAAGTATTTGTTTGGTTCTAGAGTTGTCTGCGCGTGTCTCTACAGCATATGTCATGATAGGTTTCACGCAAGTCTTATATATGCGGACCTTGTTCTCTAAGTTCATGTATTTGTTTTTCCATACGTTATCCGAGATAGCTGTTGCTTTACTGGTCTGTCAAAACCCTTCTTTATGGATATTCCTGTGCCTAGGTAGTTAAGAGTGCTGACTTGCTCTATTATTTGATTTCTAATTACCAGCTTGCAACGTTTTGGCTCCTTAGGTCTCACCAGCGCTTTCGTTTTTTTAGTAGAGATTTTTATGATAAATTTGGAAATCTCCAAGTAAAATGCATCTGCCAGCCATTGCAGGTCATCTTCGTTTTCTGCTATTAAGGCGGCATCACCCGCGTACCATAAGATGTTTATGCTTCCTTTACTTAATCTGTAACCTCAATTTACAAGTTTGATTTTAGATATCATTCCATCCATAATGATGTTGAACAGTAAAGGACTTAAGTTATCTTCTTGCCAAACACCTGCATTTATTGGAGTTTCTTTAGTACAGCTGTTGTTGACGCTAAGTTTAGCCACGTTGTCAGTATCAAGATTTTTTGTTGTTCTCATTATGTTCTGGTGCACTCGATTTTCTTTCAGTACTTTTAGAACATCGTTTAATTGTATGTGGTCAAAAGCATTCGTCAAATCAATAAAACGTACAAAAACGGGGTTATCAAACTCGATGGATATTTCAGCAATTTGTCGTAACGTAAAAAAGAATATCACATGATTTTTAAAGAAGAAGCAACATTATTACAATTTGGAAAACTGAGCAAAATTGAAAATCAGATGCTGCAAAAGAGATAATAGCACCGAGTTCTGTCTTCATAAAACGACTTATTCTAAAGCATTCAAAAAAGAAGAATGTCCTTGTGTCAGGATAAATTATTTAGCAAAATAACACGTCTATTACAAAAAAAAAGGAAAAAATATGCCATATCTCTTGCGGAACTACATGAAGGTTTTTTAAAAATAAACAAAAAAAAAATGTTAAAACTTGATTCATTTTGGGAACGAATGGTCAAACTTGCGAAATCTCGCTTTCTACAAAAACGTTTTTTTTTTAAAGAAATATCTCCAATATGATAACCTTTTTTATTTTACATTGTATTCATTAATAGAAAAAAAATTATTGTCCAGTTTATATAAAGACTTTATTAAACCCATTTATCACGTGACCTATCAGTTGAGCATCAACATTGTTTTAGGTTTGTAGTGTTACCCGCTGTTACCGTTTAGTAACATTTTTTTGACATTCTCGTTTGATAGGCATTCAGTACAATTTGTGTTTTTTCTAAGTAAGTACTGAATAATAACTGTAATTTTCACGTTGTCTAATTTTTGTAATTATATATTAATAGCATTTTTCGATGTTTATTTCTGAACAATACACGGTTGTTATTATTATGAAATTTGGTCATATTCTCTTCAAAGTTGCATCGATGATCAATTTTAACTTTAACAAATCAATTTTAACTTTAACAAATTTTACTTACGATACTTTCCGACAACGTAAACAAATTTTAACGAATTGATTTTTAAATAAGCATTGCATTTGTAAAGGAAAGCCTAGCTACAATTGAATTTATTCAGCAATTCTACAGTAAAAGAATAATAAGCCAAAGGATATATCCTCCACAATTTTCAGATCTTACTCCATTAGTTTTTTACCTTTTCGTACATTTAAAAAACACAGTATATAAGAATCAGCTGTGCAATATTGACTTGCAATTGCGGATACTATTCGAAATATTAAAGTTGATGAGTTTCGTAATGTTTTCCAAAATTTAAAGAGAAGAGTTAAAACAAGCATTGCAACTGAAGGATATCATATTAAACATCGGTTATAAATTTTAAATAATTGTTGTTACTAATTTTTATTTTAAATAAACAGGTATTGTTGTTATTGTGTTACGGTTTTTAATTATTTACTTAAACTTAATTTAAAGGTTACAAATCAAATTTCTTATTTAGTATTTTTTTTATACCAATCTAAACAATCTTGGTTGCTTAACCCTGTAGTTGTTTCCATTGTCATTTTTATACAGTTTATTTTCTGTTGCAAAACTGTAAAAGTATTCCGTTTTGACTTGCAAAAGCGGACATCTGCACGTTTTGGTTCCCAACGCGTTCAATGATGACTTTAACAATCAAATTCTGACTTAACGCACTAAATTTTATTAAACCTTTTGTTTGCATATTTATATCTGACTTTTATAAGGGAGGATACAATATTAAAAAAACGTTTTTTTGTTTTAGATTTTTTTGGTACTTTTTGACCTTAATCTCAAAACCCATGGTGTGACGTGTCCGGTTTTGCTTCTATACGCCTCCTATATAAAATCTCGCATGTGTATATCCGTTTGTTTGTTTTGCTACTTTTCCTTAATTACTGACTGGTTTTTATAAGTGATAGCTCATTTCTTTTAAATGGTCAGGGGGCTTTGTGTAGGAAAAGTTATACAATGATCTTTCAGCGGTATGACATAAAATAGAAAATATATAAATATAACTCTAAATCAGTGATTTCCAAATTGGTCTATATCGACCCCAAGGGTATATGACAACCTGCAAGGGGTCTACGTCAGCGAAAAAAAATTTGGGGGTCCATGAAATAAAAATGGGGGTCCACGACAGTGGTTCTTAACATACACTGATAGTTCTAGTTTACTTACATTGTACTATCTTATAATATAAAGACATATACATTATTTATAAAAGTACCTATAAAGTAAAAAAATTATTATATATGTTTATAAAATTGTGTAAGCTGTAGAATGTAAGCATTCGCTTTGTGGTCGCAATACATTTTGAACTTGTAAAAACCTGCACATAATGATATACCAGTATCATCTTGTTACAAGCATACGCGCAGTCTCAGAGCTTTGCGAACTTGCACTGACTTGTTCAATTCGTCACTCTATAAATACGAATCTGAGACAAATACATTTATTCGTTTCCTGAGTCTTGAAAAAAAAAGTGCTAAGAAAAAATTAAAAAAAACATAAACTGGTAGTTTATCACACAAACTATAGTGAATCGGTGTTATTTTGTTTGTTTGGGGTGCCGGAAAATAGTAAGTACCCTATTTTTTATTAAATTTTAGTTTTGTACTCGTAGTTAGCAAAAATAGATAAATTACGCCAATCATGACTTCAGCTATTAGTACTTTAATATTCAAATCATGCAAAATTACACGAGTACTCCTCAATAGTTTCTTTTTCAAAGTTTTAGTAATCGTTATTATAATTACAGTGCAATCTCCGTAATCCGAACTAATTGCTGCAAGGAGATGTTCAGATTATGGAATGTTTTCGGAAAAATCTAAAAAAAGACAACTGTACATACATATTACGTATGTATTTTATTAATAACATACAATATGTTACCAAGATTGAAAGATAAAGCAAGAAAATAAGAAATCCACAATTGTACAGCAGCGTGTTTTTTGAAGAATTTCCAATACACACTTTCATTTGTTTTTTTCTCATAGAATTTAAATGTTTACATATAGGAAACATATTAAAAAAAAATTTTAGAATTAAACTACATATTTTGGTCGGTCGCATAAATAATATGTATGTATGTGTGTCAATATTTACTTACTTGCGATCTGGCTAGGCATTTATCATTCTTTTATAAATACATATATCTTACCAAATAACTTCACAAAAAAAGTAAAAAACTGTACTTTTGTCCATTGGTCGTTACATTGTAGGCCAGCTTGGATTACTGGAATTTTTGGATTACGGAAGTTCGGATTATGGATATTGCACTGTACATACTTCCCTATATTGAAATTAAAATTTTGTATTATTGCTAAAGTGGAACCAGTAAATTTTTACACATGACAATCGAATGTCAAATTTCCTTAAAGTTCTGTCATATCAAAACCTTAAGTAACATTCGTAACATTTCCCTTCTCACATTCATTTTTAATGGCTGTACGCCTACGCCTGGCATAAAATCTAAGACCATACGATTTAAATTTGACTTTGATTTTTTAATATACAGCTGCTGGACTTTATGTCTTATTTAAATAAATTAATTTTGCCTACAGATGACTGATGCCATGTCCGAATCTAAAAAGAAATGTAGACAGTACAGTGTTGATTATTTAAAATTTGGTTTCATTCCGTCATTGTCGGACATGCAATTGCCTATGTGCTTTTTATGCAACAAAGTTTTGGACAATGACGCTATGAAACCATCTAAGCTGCAGGATCATCTGAGAAGATGTCACCCTGATAAAACAGATAAAGATTTGAAATACTTTCAAACAATCAAAGATAAACTTCAAAAAAGACCTACGCTGGACATAATGTTCGCTTTGACGTCACAAAGAAACGATGATAGTTTGCGGGCGTCTTACAATATCTCGCTACTTATAGCAAAATCCAAAAAACCGCATACTATCAGAGAGAAGTTAATTTTTCCAGCCGTTGAAGAGGTTTTACAAACTGTTTTACACAAACCTGCATCTGATATCATTAAAAGAATTCCTTTAAGCAACAATACTGTTGAAATACGTATTGATGAAATGAGTTCTGATATTGAAAGCTTCTTGTGTAATTATTTGCAAACGACCCATTTCTCTATACAACTGGACGAATCAACTTTACTTGGTAATGCAGCATTATTATTGGCATTTGTTCGTTTTATTATGAATCAAGAAATCTACAAAGAACTGCTCTTCGCAAAAACTTTGACAACCGACACTAAAGGTGAATCAATATTTCATGTTTTGAAAAATTACTTCATTGAAAAAGCAATCCCTTTATCCAATATAATATCAGCAGTTACAGATAGAGCATCTACCATGGTTGGACGTTATCGTGGACTTATAAGCTATTTAAAACAAAACGTGTCAGGGTTGTTAGCAATAGATTGCGTCATGCATCGACAACATTTAGTTGCTAAAAATTTGAGTGTTAGATTGCATGAATCTCTTGAGTTAGTCATTGATGCAGTAAACCGAATCCGAACCAACGCGTTAAATACGCGGTTGTTTGCGCAGTTGTGTGAAGAAAATGACGAACACTTTCATCAATTAATTCTTCACACGGAAGTTTGCTGGCTGTCGAAAGGCTTATGTTTGACAAGATTTTTTGCACTTTTTGAGACTGTTTTGGAATTTCTGGATACGAAAAGATAAATTTTGAAAAGACAATTTAATGAAGTGGAAAACAGGCATCGCCTATTTAACAGATTTGTTTACAAAATTTAATATGGTTAATTTGCAGTTACAAGGCGACAGTCTAAATTTGATTAAAACAAAGTTCATCTTATCCGCGTCTTGCCACAGTTAAAGTAATGAAGCAAAATATTGGACGGGGCGAATTTTCCTAGTTCCCCAATTTGTCATAGACAAACTGCCAGGAAAACGACGTTTCAACTTACGTCCAACATTTAAATGCCCTCTATTCAGATTTTGAAATTACGTTTGAGGATGTTTTGACTATGGTAATACCAACGTCGATAATTAACCCATATGGTGACATAGAAGAAGCTATGTTAAGTTTGCGTAAATGTAAACATAACATTGGATAAAGAATCCAATAGTTAAAATATGCAAAATTAACCACCGGCAAAAGTGCGTTGAAGATAACGTGCAATAATTGACGTCGTCAAATTATGTGTATTCTCTAAACTAAGCGTATTTAGTACAGTGTATTTCCGATTTAGGTAGTCAAATTTAAATGCATTTAATGTTTGTGTTTGCGTCTATTTAGCTTAAGTTACGAATTACTTCAAAATGTCACTTTCATTGCCATTTCTAGAAAGTCCAATTTTCAAAAAGAGTTCAACAACGAATTAGAAATAAGTTTGTGAAAAACACTGTTGCTCTTAAAAGGTATTAATTAATTTGATTTGTATTATTTTATTATTATGAAAAGATAATTATTAAATTATTCCAACAACTAAAATCTGTTATAAGCCAGATGTGTGATTTAACAAAACAAATAATAAATTTTGTTATAAAATATTTGCTTCTATAAAAAACATTATTCATTAAAAAAAGATAACTTATTTTGCAAATAAAATAATAGAACGTTTTTACATGTATTGAAATTTAAAAGCAAATACAAACATTGAAAAAAACTTTGTGGTTTTAGTACAAATAAAAATAAAGTATTTATCTGTTCGTATTTAATAATTCTATTTGAATAAATAAAACATGTAATATTTATTTTACGTTTAGTCATTATACAAAACTACAAAACTATGCAACTTTAAGTTTGAATAAACAAGCACCACTAGAGATGCTAGTTGATTTTGTATATACATTTACATTTATATGACTTCCTATAGCACTTCGAATGACATCAGGGATAATTCAATTTGTACATGTGTTTTCATAGTTTGTTTTATCGAGTCCGTAATTTAAATATTTCTGTACAATATAACACACGTAACTACTGAGTTGAAATTTTTTTTGTTTTAAATCAAAACCCAACTTTATAATTTTTAATATTAATTTTTGTTTTAATTTTACGCAATTTTAATTTGCATTAGAACCATATAAGGATTAAAAAGATGAAAGTAACATATGCTTTTTTTTAAGTTTTATAATTATAATTATAATTTTTTGCAATTGTTAAATTTCAGTAAAGATTTTTTATGCGTATGCAAACAAATTCCGCCTATGTTTTTTAAACACAATAAAAATATTGTAACGTATTGAAAATATTTGTCTTTTATTTTTTATATTTGTACAAAAACTGATTACTTTTATTACGTTATTGTTAATTTTTTTGCCCTTTTATTAACGTAATATAAAAACCATTAGCGTAACATACTGACAGTTAAATTAATTATTTTTTTTAAACAATTCCTTTTTTTATCGATAATTTTTATTTCATTTAATTATTTTTATAACCATGCTGTTTTGCTCGGGTCTATATGATCTAAAATGAAAGTATTTTTAGTATAGTTTGCTAGTTATTAATTATTTTTATTTAAACATTTACGAAATTGTTTGTTTTAGCATTATTTATTTAAAACAAATATTTCATTTTCAAGAAAATTAACTTTGTTACACATTACTCTTCGGGTCTACTTGACCTTAACCTGTAAAGCAAAGTTTGTTGCTATTTTAAATTATAAATTTAACACTCAAAAATATTATCTTGAACATAACTAATATATAGGGTAAGTCCAAATGTGTTTGGTGATGACTGGAAGAACTTAGATGCCATTACTTTGTAAGCATGCATAGGTTTACTATTATTAGACTTTGATAAATAAATTTGTGGATTGCTGAAACAGGCGGGATTTTTTTGTGCAACAATGGTTTTAGAATGTTTAAATGTTACAAATGTTTTATGAAATTTAATAAATGACAATTTTTTAATAAATTTAAAAATTTTTTCTTTTTTTCTTAGTGCAAAGTTTTGATTTGCAGCTCCAGTTCATAGTTATAGTTGTTTTTTGTTTTTCGAAAAAGCCATTACTTCCTTATTTTAAGAAATATTTAAAAAATTAAAAACGTTTAGCATTTGTTTTTGGTTTTCTAAAACATTTGTAGTTACAATTATTTTCTTTTTAGTCAAATAACAAAATGGTGGTTCATCAAAAATTTCAAAATAAGATATTTTGAAAAACATTTGATCGAATTCTGAAAATTAAATATTTATAAATCCCTTAAACTAACCACTGTAACGTGTGCCTGAAACATTTTTTAAATAAATTTTAACAAACTGCAACAGTCATTTATAAGAAATTAAACTTGCTGCTGTGAAACAATGAAACAAACGCCGAATAATAATCGTATTTTTTAGTTTGTACGTTTAAATTTAAATACGTTTTTATCTCGTTCTTTAGAAATATCTTTATTTCTAAAAAAAATATTTACTGCTTTATCTTAGAAAGTTTCTGTTTCGTTTATCACTTCTGTGCGTTTTTTGCATAATTTATGTATAAAAATGCATAATTATCAAAATGCTGAACTTCTTGACATGCTTTTAGTTTTTGGCAAGGCGCAATACGCTAGAAACTGTTAGAATTTACTGAAAAAGATATCTAAATCGTCAGCAACTAAGTTGCCACAATTTTTTAAAAAATATTTAGAGGTTTGTGAGAGACTAGAAGTTTTCACCCAACAATGGTTTTCGTCAATCCTCTGCATTTAAAAATATTATAGAAGATGAGCTATCGACGAGTACAAGACTAATAGCAAATAGATTAGATGTAAATTACGTAGCAGTTCGGCAGGTTTTTAAGAAACAAAGTCTCTATCCATTTTCTAGACAAAAAATGCAAGCTTGAGACTTGAAACTTCTAGCCAAGATTGTTGTTTTCTCGTTGGTTTCTTAAACGTTGCAATCTTCAAGGCCGTTTTGAAAAGTTCATTTTATTTAGAGTTAAAGCTTATTTTACAAGAGACGATATATATTCGATTCTTGCAATAATGACGCAACATTTATTCGTGCGCATCAATGATGTTTTTTTTTTCTCAAATTAAATGAATAGTAAAAATTATTTTAATTTCTTAAACGTTCTGTTGTAGCTTCTTGTTGACTTACCGCTAAACATCAAACAAAGATTGTGGTTTCAACATAAGGGAGCATCGGCTCACACAACCTGAGAAGTCATAGGACTACTAAATAGAGAATATCCAAGTAAGTAGATTAGAAGAAGAAGCTCTGTTGTGTAGTCAGCCCGGAGCTTCGACTTAACAACCCTAGATTTCTTTTTCTGTGGTCAGATAAAGACTTCTTTATATGAGACGCTTATTGATTCTGTGTCAATTTTAGAAAGGCGCTCTAAGTGACTCAGAAAGATGCTTATCCGTTACATTAGAGTACCTCAGATACGTGGTTAACAAGAATGATTTATTGGTAGACACTTCTTTAAATTTAATTAATGTTCGACGATTTATTTGTATAACTAATTACTACCGTCGCTTTATTCTTAGTTTTTCTTCTTTTACTTCTTTACTTTTGGCTCTTAATCGTAGAAATCTTTCCTTTGTTGAACAGCAGAATGTCAAATCGTTTTTGATTCTCTTAAAAACAGTTTGCTTGCTGCTTCGATTCTGTCGTTTCTTGACTTCGGACTATGGTTTAGATGCTGTGTTAAGTTAAACGACTGCGGGTGATGAAAAGGTTAGTTACCTTAATTGATCTCTTACTAAAACGGAGCGACATTATTCGACTACTAAGAAAAATGTCTGGTTGTGTTATGGGCCATAGAAAAATTCTGGCCTTATGTGGAAGAATCTCATTTCACTGTGATAACACATCATTCGTTACTGTGGTTAAATCGTTTGCAGAGTTTTTTTTGGACGATTAGCTTGTTGGTCTATTTGATTACAACAATACAACTTTTCAATAATTTATCAAAATGAATTATCGTTCTTGACGCACTTTCTCGCTCAGTTCCTGTAGTAGAAACTGTCCATTTGTCTAAAATCTCAGCTGTCTTTATGGTTAATTTGCCGTCTACTAATCGTTGGTATAATAACTTTTCTAAATATGTCTTGGATGCTTCTCATAAGTTTGTGAAATCTTCGGTAAACGTAATGTTCTTTATCGTCCTGTTTTTACTCCTTTCTTTTCTAATTCTTCTGATACTTGGAAAATAGTAGTTCCTACTGATCAACGTGTGGAAATGATTCGTAACTACAACAATCCTCCTGTCTTCAAATCTTCGAAAGACCATAGCTATTTACTGGTGATTGCTGACTATTTTATTCAGTTTTCTTTTTCCTAATTTCGCAATAAAAATTTGGGTAAACTTTGCGCCACTTATGGAACAACGATACTCTTTACTGCTAAATATCATCCTAGGGCTAACTTCGACGAACAGATTAATCGCCCCATAAAAACCACAATTTCTTTATATGTCAATGAAAAGCATCGGCATTTGGATGGGAATCTCTTGAAGAATTGTTGTGCTATTTTTACCGCGCAGTACAAGTTCACTGACTTTTCACTTTTTGGACGTAAAAACGTTTTTTCAAAAAATGTCTTTGGTTCATCTTCTTCTGACGTTCTTATTTCGGAACTTTAGGTTTTTCGTTTAGTGTTTCATTATGAAGCTATCCGTACGCATATTCTAAAACAACTTTCTAAAGCGCTAAATAGATATAATCTTCGTCGTTGACATGTGCGAGATATACATAGTTGGAGATTCGTTATAGCGACGTAACTATACGCTTTCTGACGGCAGTAAGCATTTCAAAGTCAAGTTAACACCCAAGTTCCGAGAATCTCTTATTAGTAAAACGGTTAAATCTTCTTAGATGTATGAGCTAGTCACCACTACTAATAGGTATCTGGCATGATACGGATCTCAAACCATATCAAGACTTTTCGGATTCTGATTCGAATACCAGATAAACCGTCGGTCATTCAACGTGTCGTTATTATACTTTCTACAGCGTAAGTGACGAAAACTACGATCTAGATCGTATGTCGCTTTATTAAACGATTAACTTTACTTTTGATTTAAGTTATTCTCTTTTTGTTTTTTTTGTTATTGTTTACGGTTGATAATTAAATTCATAGTAGAGAACTAGGTTTTTGAAATACTGATTAATTTCTTTACTCGACTTTGGTATCTGTAACCAAATTCCTTATTAGTGATATCCTTTCGTTTGTTTGCGGTTGAGTACTTAGTGGTCTTTGTTGTTTGTTTTATGATCTTGATTTTTTTTCTGAATCTAGTATGTTTGGAGCTTTTAGTTAGTTTGTCTAATAGGGCTACACGTAATAAGTTATTATTATTTACGTTTTCGTTTTATATTTAAGAAGAATCTTATACGATCTTTGGACAACTAAACAGCACTATATCTTTACCCTAGTCTAATTTTTTTTGTTGTTTCTTACTGCATTTTAGGCAGATAGTTGGGTAGTAGGGTAAGTCATTCGGATTTGACTATCTACGGGGAGACAGTCGAGCCGTACAACACTATCGTACTCTCTTTTCTTCTTCTGTCGTTTCTCTTCTTTCAATCTATCACTATAAGTGTGTAACACCCCGGTGGCTCACAGCCTCGGCGTTGGGTTTAAAGCGTTATTAAGTTGAATACAATTAAGATAAATTTATTAAAGAAGCTAAAAATGTAATTGTTACAATAAATATGTACAGGTGGTGTAGTTTTATTTCCTCTCGTATAACAAATAACTTATTTCGCTAATATTATTAATTTCGGACTTCGGTAGAATGCAGCCTACACATCCGCAAAATTGAGATTAACTGAATGCGGCTCACACACCTCGTATCTAACCTTAGAAAAAACCTGTACTTTTCCTACAAGAGACTGATTAAACGCAAATGGCGTGGTTAGAATCCTTTTGAAAACTGCTATAAATCAAGTTAATTACAAACCGGAAAATTATTCAAGTACGGTAGGTAATAAGGGTTAAAGACAGGTATTATTAATTATTTCAGGTAATACACTGCTACGGTTAACGGGATTTAATTTCGAATTTACGGCGGGTTGACTACTGGTGTCTATTAATGACAAAGTTTTATACGAATGGAACACGGCAGAATTTGATTACGTTATTAGTATTACGGGTTCTTGCGGTTTGGTTATACTGTCAAACGAAAACTTCGGCAAATTCAGGTAAGTATTTCGAAACTGACTTACTGATTTGGAATGATTACTTTTAGACCTCAGCCCGAAGCCAAAACGTAGCGATGCCAAACGTATTGAAATACTCTAAACCAGCCTGGCTTGAGCAGCATTTCAACGCGCCAACCTCAACTGCGTTAAGGGTTGAACGTAACTAGAGATTTAGTTTACGCTTGACAAAGCCTACACCAGCCTGGCGCAAATGATTTGTCAATTCACTAACGGACTGCGGTTTGGTTATAACAATCACTACTCGGTGAAGGGAAAGCTTGTGGTCAACTTGAGGGAAGGCGTTTTGACGTAACAGGGGTTCTAATACCAAACGGAAAATTGAATACAAAAATCGTGAGAATAGCAGGGTTCGAAAGCTGATCGGTATGAGTTCAAAAGGTGCAGGTACAATAGCAGGTTTCGGTTAATCGGTGCACACAATTATACAGTATCAGGATCGCTTTGGAAAAGAGTTAGCCGGGTACAAAAGCATTCGGTAGCAAAATCAGAATCGGATAAATACAGGTCGGGTTTCACCAGGACTAGGTTTTGGAAGAAAGGTTCTACCAAGAACGGGTCTTGGCAGAGAGAGAGTTTTTAGCGTTGACGGCGGTTTTTATTTGGTGTTTCGTTCCGGTTGAATGTTTATTCGACTTGGGAAAGTCGCGCTTCGAAGCGGTAGAGGTGGTCCGCAACCGAGCGTCCAAAGCTCACGCGTAATTGAAACAAATTCATGTATAATTTTTAAAACAATTACGGCCACCTCTGCCGTTTCGTTACAAGTGGGGTGAAGGTGCTTGTTGTGAAAACCTGACGGTTACGCGTCCGGAAATAATGGTGGTCTCAAGCTCTGTATCAAGCATGATACTTTTTGAGGCCGTAAGAACGGAGTTGTTAAAGCTTGGCGGAAGTGACTAAATATTTTTAACCGGCGCGTACAATGTTATGGTTGTACAAGAGGCACCGCCTCCGGCTACAGTTGAGCAATTGCGGGGTGTAGTCCTTTTTATTTTTGGCTTAAGCGCAAAATTTTGTACTGTTTTTTTCCTCTTTTATCTACTTTCAGGATGGAGAAATTTTTTGAGAACTTGTTCGTTATGAGCATAGATCAAATGCTTTGCTAGGTGGGCAAAAGACTATTGGAGTCAAGTTTGAAGCCCTGGACAACCGTGCCTTCACTGCAGTTACCCGGACAACACCGCGAACAGGAGAGTAAACTGCTCGAATAAATTTGGCGTCCGAGAACCATTCCGTCCACTAGCGTTCTATTACAGCTAAGCAGTTTAATCCGAAGTAAGCGTCAAAAACAAGTACGTTTTCTGATACTTTATTTCTGATTCTTGGCGTTTTTGTTTGGTTTTTGGAGTATCTTTTTGCTTCATGCGACTTTTGAACACATTTGATTGGTAATACTTAGCGAACTGGGAAAACATTTTGAACACTTATGTACAGGGTGTCCTCGAAATACGAGCTTTAATTTTAACAGAACGTGGTTGAAGTCAAGTACAATCGATTTACAAAAAAAACATAATAAAACCTTGAAAATAACTGAGTTTTAATCTTTAAGAATTTAAGAGAAAAGTTTTAGGACTGTCGGTTCATATGTTTATTCTTTGCATTTTTTTGTTTGCTCAGTTCCATGACCTTAAGTCGTCTTGGCGTCGATAAGAAACCAGAACTGTCAGCATTAAAAGGATGATAGTACAGATCTCGTAATATGTGTGACAAATAACCTGTTCCGTTTATAGTGTGAGCAGTTTGACTAACGTACAATGACATTAATTATTTTAAAAACGTTGTTGGTAGAATTAAACTACATGTAATTAACTAATTACTAACTACTCCAATAAATTAATGCTGTTTAATTTCTACAATAATATTTAAAAATACTTTCAATTAATAATACTTTAATATTGTTCTTATTTGATACTATCAAAATTTTAACGTATCATAAAAAACTATCCATTTTTTGTCAAATTTTAAAAAATGTTCAAAGTTCTGCTCACCTTCCTGGATACACAATATCACTCGACGTAACTACGAATTGGTGCAATTCCGTAGTTCATTCTGTAAAAAGAATTAAATCCGTAGCATTTTCTATTTGTTCTCGTAATTCTTGTGGTACTAACTTCTGTGGCATACACTGTTACATGCAAAAGTAAAAACAAATGCACTTGCCTGAAATGCAGTAACATAAACGGTGTTATACCAGGCTCAGTGGAAACGGGGTGGGTTATATTTAAAAAAAAATCCGTGATTACTTGTACGGCCCAAATTCAAACCTTTAAAACATTTAGATCGCGATTCACTTCACGATAATATCAAATTTAATAAATACCTTGACACAATTGTTTGTACCAGGAAATCTGCTGGGCACAGCGGTTCCAGAAACTTTTGATTTTAGGCGATAAAGCGACCCCGGGACGGTCTAGGTATTCTGCAGTCGATCGAGATTCGGTAGGACACCCAAACAATGGAATGACGGCGGAAGAATTCTCTTTTAATACTAACGTGAAATCCGCACAAAAGCGAAGACTGGATTTTTTTTAACACAACACATCGATAGCAGATCCAACTCGAAACGTTAGCGTAATTTTGGACACCATGAAGTTCATTAAACCGTAAAATTACGAATTTGGAAAACCAAACATTTCCACCACAACACTAAATTTTTACGGTTCCATTTATTTCACTTCCGCGGTATTACATAACGGTAGGGTAAAGGCACCCCGAACGCTTGACTACATCTCGATACCCGATGTTCTAAATTAGAACCAAACTCTCTCTTCAAAATTAAAATTTTATCCTTATAATACCTCGTAATCCCACTTAATTCAACAAACTTGCGCCGTAAAATCTTTGTAAAAGATGGAACACTAAACAAAGTAAATTAATAAAGATTTTATGCGTTTAAAAAAACAACCAATAATCATTGTGAAATAATTATTAAATCCAAATCAACTTAAATTGACATAATAAAATTAAACGAGTGAAACGTTTTCGATGCTTTAACGTGAAATACTCAATCGCTTATAATTAAGCAAAATACATTCAAATACAGGGTCTTTTACAAAAGATTCACGACCAAATTTCAACGCCGGTTACAACACAGTATTTTTCAAATGACACCATAAGTAAAAATCAATGGAGTTTAGATCCTGAGAACGCGGTGGCCAAGATACTGTTCCTCTACGACTAATCCACCTGTTTCAAAAAACATTGTTTAGATGTACCCAAACCATCATAAAACAACCACATGTGCTGGCGTACATTCAACGGTACATCTTCTAATAGTTGAAGCAAATTATTTTGCAAAAATAATAAATACGATTGACCCGTCATACTTTCAGGTAGCACAAAAAGGCCAATCAATTGACGGCCGACAATACCGGCTCATAGATTTATCGAAAATCAATGTTGAAAATGAACCCGTCTTGTCGCATGTGAGATCTCAAAACTCCAAACGTGGCTGTTATGGAAGTTAAACATTTCATTTCTACTAAACGTTGCTTTGTCTGTTACCAAGACTTGACTCAAAAACTGTTTATTTATAGCGCATTGCTCACGTAACCAATTACCAAAAGCAATGCGTTGATGGTAATCAGCAGGGTTTAAAGCTTGAAAGCGTTGAATATGGTACGGATATAAAATTTTTTCTCTTAGGGCACACTACGTTTCTGGATACATTCACTTCCCGTGCAATTGTACTAACACTCAAAGTGGGATTGTTATTTACAAGATCCAATATTTCTTCTTCGGCTTCTATAACACTTCGTGTTCTAGTGCGTCCGGCATTCTGACCCCGTTTTAACCTTAGGTCGCCAGTATCACGTACACGTTGAACAGCATTTACAAATGCTCTAGGTACTGGATGCTGTATTCCAGGAAAACGTTCAATGTAAATACGTGAAGCTTCTGCTGCGTTTTGAAGCACTTTACCATAAATTAAAACCATGTCTATTAATTCTTGATTCGAAAATTAAGCCATAATGTTGATCACAATACGATAAATAAAAAATATTATTAAACAACAACAATTAACATTAGCAAACAACGAACAAATAAAGACAAACTCGGAAACAAAGTATACGATAAGATTAACGTGACAAAACTGAACAATAAATCTATTGACAAAATCTGTACCAATGGTCTCAAACTTACAAAATTTCAATTGTGTTTATGCATTACCTGATAAGATGTATCACTGAAGTTGCTTAAAATGCGTAGGTGTATAGTGGTTCTTAAACAATTTTTTCATTAAATTTTGAAAACCCATAAATCCGTGATTTTTAAACTTTTATTATAATTTTTTTTCGTGAATGGATTGTACTTGACTCTAACCAAGTTCTGTTAAAAATAATGCTCGTATTTCAAGGACACCTTGTATATGTCATAAGTGGGCTGTTTTGAAAGTCACGTATTTTGGTCACAACATTCCAATTCAGAATGAAAGATTGAAACAATATCGTAGAGGTGTTGCTTTATTTAAAGAAAAATAACTTCATTATACAATATTTTGTAAACATTTAGAAGTAGTATTTCATAATTTCAAACATGAAAAAGCAATTGCAATTTTAAAATCAGATAACGAATATTTAATATACATTTTCTTTGCTTATTTAAGTGTAATTGATGCTACAATATTTATGTTAATATTGTATTGTTTAATTTTTTCAGATTACTGTTGAAAAGTTTTTATTCTTTACCAGGATAATAAATGTTACTAATTTATTTGATTTTAACTTGGTGTTTTTATAGTACCTACTATACTAAACGAAAAACGTTTCTAAACTTGATCAAATAGTGTATATTTATTTTAAGCCGACATTTTTAAAAACCATTTATATACAAACGTAAATATTAAAACATAGATATCTCCATCAGCGCAATGTGTACATAGGACAACTAGCCTAAGGAGGACAGTATACAAATGTCTAATAAAGATGGATAACTTAGATTCTCGTAATGCCACAATAACTTGACAGTGAAATATGTTTTGAAAATTTTTGTTACATACGAATCAGCAGAGTATCAAATAAAACGTAGATACAAAAATAGAAAAAATAACGACATAACGTTTATTGCAAATCTATTATTGTGTTGAAATAATTTAAAATTGATACCTGCTTTTTAACGTTATTAATTTTCTTAACTAACTTAAAAAGCATATTTAATTGTTTTATTCAATTAAGTTCTACCACTCTCGTTATCTCTGTCAATTGTTTAAAGACACTACAGACTGCTTCAAACTTTTAAACGACAGGTATTTGAACGACGACATATATTGATCGCTATAAACCTACAATTATTAATTTAGCAAATAAAACTTAAACAGAAAAATATTTTGTTAACATTTCAAGGTACAGATTGAATCGAAAACTGGTTGTATGCCTTAAATTTAATAACATGTTAGCTTTTATAAGACGGTAAAAAATGTTTTTTTTAATAAATTTGAATGTTAAAGTTGTTTTCGTAATATTCAGATGTTTATTGTTAACACTAAATTATAACCTATTTATAGTTTAATTACTCGGTGCTAATTTACCTTCCTTTTTCAGAATAGACTTTTTTTCTAAATTGTATTAGTAATTTAAATTGTTATTAGAAACATAAAAGTATTATCTGTTTACAAGTAATAAAACCGAAAAATAATTTTGCAAAAAGATTTGCTTTTCTCAGCTTAATTAGACTAAGATTGGGTAAATCTCAATTTTTCGTTTGCCAATTAATTACATAAAAGATTCATTAAGCAGAGAAAACACAACTAAAACTTTAACTTTATGTTTACTTAAAAAATAAACATTTTATTTTTAATTAATGCGCTGAATTAAATGGTTAATAAAAACTTACATAAAAACTTTACTAGGGGATGAAGCCAAGCGTTTATTTTAAAATGTATAAGCGCATTAACGGTAAAATAGAGTGGTTAATGTAGTTTATACAGTGTGAAAAACAATTTGCAAGATCGACAAACTGATGTAAGCTATCGCTGATGGCAAAGCGCATCAGCGCTTATCGCAATGATGGATTCCAGAATCATATTTGTCCCTAACGATACGCAAAAAGGAAATTAAAGATATGGCGATAAGTATGCATCGTTTCTAAAAGTGTACCGCACAGACTCGCCGTGTTCTGATTTTAATATTTTTTTCTTTTTCTACATTTAGACGTTGTTGTTTTATTATGACGTCTTTATTTTTTTTAATGTAAAACGCTCAACTTTGTTTTATACAAATGTACGCAATAACATTTTCTAAAGTTTTAGTAAAATAATTAACAATAAGAATTGTGTCTGCATCATAACAAACGCCATTTGCCAACTCCACTACAAGGTTTGGTAACAGAACCCATTGAAACATGTGCTTTCTTCGGTGAGGTAAAATTTGATTCTGCTGATAGTTTAGCACGTAGATAAAACAAAATACATTTAGGTGCGTGTTGTTAAATAAACAGTTTAAAATGAAATTTAATTACAGCTCGTAAATGCAATAAGACGACAAGCAAATTTAAGTACATATTATTAAATTGAATAATTGCAATACTTTTAATTTAGTTTTATGCAGCTTAAACCAGCTCCGCTGTAGTAATTACGTGGACAAAGTGAATCAACTCAACATTTAAAATTTAATTAAATTTGACATTCAGTAAACATGTAAACGATTTTCTCACTACGTGTTTACAAATATTAATATAAAATTGTCACTTCAGTGTATCAAAAAAAGTACTTAATTTATAGTTGGATCTAAAGTTTTTGCATTTTTTTAGAATTATTTGAAAATTTATTTTGAATTTTTAAATGTTCAAACCATTTTACTGTTTGATTATCTAAATAAATAGATATCATGCAATTAGAAACTTTAGTTTATGGTTTTTCTATGTTTTTTTTAATTTAAAGTTAAATTTATCTTGATTTTGAAATACACATTTTTTAAATTTTTAATTAAACGCATACATTTGTTTAAAAAACTATAAAAAGTATGATTTACGTTTGATTAGTTTTTATATTGCAAATTTATATAATTTATTTAGCATATTACATGTTAGTAGCAATTCTTTTGTATTGTTTTTGTACTTAAAAACTTCATAATAAGTATTAATCCTAGTAAAGAAAGTATATCGCAATATTATTTTACAATGTTTAGTAATCCATATTCAAATTAAACTGTTTTTTTTTCTGGTAATTTTTTTCCGGAACGCGTATCTGTCTTTGAGAAATACAGTCAGAAATTAAGAACCTGAAAAAATTTTAAAATATAATAATACAAATAAGAACAATACCAGTTGCAAAAATATATAAACCCAAATTAATAACAGCAATAATTAGACACAAAAATAACACAAGAAAAACAAAAAAGTATAAAAGAATACAAATACAAAGACTATGAAATAAAAAATTTTAAACATTAAACATTAAAATAACTGTGGTACGATATTATAATGAATAAAAAAAAGAAAATTATTTAAATAAATGACATAGAGAAAATGTAGACCGTTAAAAGTAAATAGACAGAAAACATAACAAAAAAAAATTTAACAAAAATCAGTACAATAAATAATAAAGAAAATCCGGAAATATTTCAAACAAACAAAAATGTTTAACGCTATAATTCAGGAAAATTAAAAATTTAGCAATGCATCAAATCAGGTATTTTTGCTTTTTTGATTTATTGTTCATAATGCAAATCCAAGTTGGTAAATTACCTCGTTGTCAAAAATCAAGATCACAAAATTTTTGAACTTTTTTCCGTTTTTATAGATTTTGACTCGGAACGACTGGTTTTTCAACAAAGATTGTTGTATTCATTTTTGAATTAAGTTAAATCTCCAACAATTTAAAACCAGAACGGTTTTTATAGGATTATTAGTTCCGGAGATACGGTTTTTCAAAGTTTGGCCAATTATTCAATTTACACTTTTAACAAAATTTCAAGCACTTGAACAAAA
This sequence comes from Aquatica leii, assembly GCA_035610365.1. Classification (NCBI taxonomy): domain Eukaryota; kingdom Metazoa; phylum Arthropoda; class Insecta; order Coleoptera; family Lampyridae; genus Aquatica; species Aquatica leii. The sequence goes on from CM069435.1 coordinate 82,993,429, forward strand.
AATGAGATTATTTACATTGTTATTTTTAAGCGTATTGGTATAAAAAACTCATGAATGTCCGATTGATAAACGTTTCTTAGACATTAAAAAGTTTTTAAACGTGTAATAAACGTTTATCAGACGGACATTTGAAAATTTTTTATACAAATGTGTTGCTTGAATAGGTATGTAAAAAAATCAAAATACTGAAAATTACTTATTATTGTTATATTTTAAAAAAAATGTGTAAATACGCCCATAAAAAATATCTGAAAATATGACAAATATTTTAAAGATGTATTTATTTTAATATAACTTTGACCTTTTTGATCGGCCTTGTTAGTGCAAGACATCGTCTTCTGAGATGCCAGGAAGATTCTCAAAAATATCTGAGACGAGCAATTAAAATTCTTCGTTTAATTCATCTTCGTGCGAGCTCGGGGATGTTGTCAAATACGACTCCCTCCCCTGCTGCAGTTTTTTTTGTAGTCGCAGGAGATAAGCTTTAGGTGATGTTGTGATGCATTTTCTGCGTGGTACTCAAATGTAAATCCGATTTTTGTGTTATCTCTGTTTTGATGAATTGTTTTATCAGCGTCACCATATAAAAATATTAAATCTAAAATTGAGCAGTAAGACCGTTGCTTTAAAGTTGTCGAAAAGCACTTGCAAATTTTGTGGTAACTGTTTAAAGCTGTTCATCGTTTTTGTAACTCAGAATTACTGCTTTGTCAAAATTTAATTACAAGTGTTCAATTATACTTTGAATGGCTCTTGCAACAGCATTGTTTTTACAACTATAAAATGTAGACCCTCCATGTTCTAGCATACGCGTGGCCAAAATTATCTTGATAATGCTGTTTTCTGCATAAACATTTGAAAGTAATCTACTTTGATGATAAATGACGTAAGCAAGTGAAAACCCCCCAAGCTTAACACTACGTTGCACCAATCAGTATCAGGGCAGTTCTCAATTACCTCTTTGGCTTTGCTGTACAATAGTTAGTTAAAGGTTACAATGCTAGTTTTCTGCCTTGATTTGACATTTCTCACTGGCAAGCCGGAGAGTGGTTAATATCGTGTCATGTGTGTCTTGATAGTAGCGTGGTTGATAAATAGGAGACACAATAGCTTTGGTTTGTTTTGTGTGTTTATCATTCACTTACTTCCAATTTGATAACAAGTTTTACAAACATGTTTCTTTTGCTGCTATAGGTTTTCCTCTATCATCTGTTGTAGTAACATTTTTATAAAATCTTTTAAAACGGTTGCTTTGAAATCATCAATATTAAAGCCTAAACTTTGGTTTAGGTATGTTAATACACGTTTACTGTTTGGTTTCATGGTCATCTCGAATGGTCTAAGACCTAGGATATCAAATTTACTATGAAAATCGAAACTAATGGTTCTTTTCTATTGCTCGACGTTTTTGTGACTAGTAAACCCGACGGATTTTTTGGCCATTCTGTTTATTGCAAATCTACCCATGCGGGCAGATATCTGCATGCTTCGGCTTATCATCATTGTGCACAGAAACTTTCTTTTATTAAATTTTCATCGCGCTTTTTGTATTTACCATCCTGATAATCTAAACTCGGAAAGAAAACCTTAGTAAGCTATGGTTATATAAAACAAGATATTTAACCCAGATATGCCTACTGTTCGTTTTAACGTACACCATGCAGACTTCTAATTAACAGTCAATATTGACAATTCAATAATCTGCCAACAGATGGCAATCACTTAATTATCTCAAGAGAACATATGATTCTTGTTTTATTTCGCTAAAACAACAGTTATTCTTCATTTGATGTACAATACGTAGTTGTGATTGGTGCTGTACAGTTTGCAATGACGACTAACATTGACCTACGACTAAAAGAGTGAGTAAAAAAATGTATATTGTCTATTTCAAAATACATAACATTTCTATATTATTTTATAATGAATTGAAGTTTGATACGAATTATGTCTAGAACCCATATTTCAATTAGTTACTTCTGTAACACTCCCTAAACATCGCTGTACGTTGTAATGTACAGTAGGCATATAGCTGTAAATAATATTGAATATATTCTTGTAAAAAAAATCAGTACATTAAAGATTTTTTTAGTGGATTAACGTTGAATGATTTGCTTGCGGAATTAGAGGAAGATATTCATGGAACTTCTGCTAGCCATGATATCGCTATACTTCCGCCAACAAATGCAAATGACGATTTGACTGATGAAGATTCCGGGGATGAGCAGGATCTTTCAATAAATAATTTACCAGCCTCGCAATTGTTAGCTGAAGCAGAACTTTTTAGTCATGAGCTAAATTTAGTAGACGAGGACAAAAAAAAATAATGTTGAAGATTTTTGGGATGAAAGCGATGAATTACCTTTATCGGAATTTATAAAAATTAGAAGGAAGAATAATAGAACCTATAAATGGGAAAAGAGTGATTTCAGTGGTAAAATTTGTAATACATGAAATGCAATATCTAGCGCTGCTTTTGAAACTTCACCTCCAGAGTTATTCTTCAAATTTTTTACTGAATATATAATTGACATGCTAGTTTATTTTACCAACCAATATGCTGCAAAGCGGAATAGGAAAGCAGACATAACATCCGAAGAAATGAAATGTTTCTTGGGTGTGCTATTAGTGAGTGGATATAGCACGGTCAGCAGAAGGAGGATGTATTGGGAATATTCAAACGACTCTAACGTCTTAATTTCAAGTGCAATAAGCAGGGATCGCGTTGAACATGTTATGACCAACATTCATTGCTCCAATAATGACGAATTAGATAAAAATGATCGTTTTGCAAAAGTAAGACCTCTATTTAATAAGATGAACAAAAACTGTTTAGAAAATGCACCGCATGTAGAGCAATATAGCATCGATGAGGCAATGGTGCCATATTTTGGTAGACACCCGGGAAAGCAATTTATAAAAGGCAAACTTGTACGTTATGGGTATAAATTATGGGTAGGCACTACGTCTTATGGCTACATTGTTTTGTTTGAGCCCTATCAAAACGCAAAATCTAAAATGAAAAAGTATGATGAATTAGGATTGGGTCCTTCAGTGATTTTGAACTACGCTGATGTCATTTGCTCAAAAATAAATGCACCGTATCATTTGTTTTTTGATAATTTTTTCTCAACTGTACCATTGATAGAACACCTGACTCGCAAACAAATAAAAGCAACAGAAACCCTACGTGAAAATAGAAGATCAAAGTGTCCATTGCCTTCTAACACAGTTTTTAAGAAGACAAAAAGAGGACAATGGGATTTTAGAACGACAAATAATCGTTCGATTATTATTGCAAATTGGAATGACAACAGCATTGTAAATGTTATTTCGAATTGTGTAGGAATACAACCAACCGACTTAGTATCCCGTTACTCAGTTGCCGAAAAGAAGCGTATAAGTGTGGAACAGCCTCAAATTATAAAAATGTATAACAAATATATGGGTGGCGTCGACCGCAGTGACCAGAATATAAGCCCTTATCGAATTTCAGTGAGAGGCAAAAAATGGTATTTTCCTTTATTCGTCCACATTCTTGATTTAGCTGCACAAAATGCATGGGTGCTACACAAGAAAGTCGAAAATGGAAAGCTAGATCACCTAACATTTCGAAGAAGACTAGCCAATTTCCTTCTTGAAAGTAATTCTTCTGGAAACAAACACAAAAGATCTAGACCTTCATTTCTAGAAAATATAGATTGCAGGTTTGATAGAGTGGATCATCTAGTTAGTACTCAAGAAAAGCCAACACGTTGCCGAGTATGCCACAAAGCAGTTACTGTTATTTGCTCAAAGTGTAAAGTTGCCTTGCACATAAAATGTTTTATTCCATACCATACACCAGAATAAACTGAATAATAATATTATTCAATTTCTTATGTATACATTCTATTTCTAATTCACTTGTAATAAAATTTACAAAAAATTATTGCATTTTTCTTGATTTACGTGCGTAAGGAATCGCAAGAATTTTTATTGGCATAAGTGTATGTGTATGCCTACTGTACGTTTAAACGAACACCCACTATTTAGTACAAAAACATATAATTTTTTAAAAATTACAATTTTTATGTAAAACTAGCCACATTATTAGCAATATACTAAAAAATTGAAAAAAATACGAAAAAAAGTTTTCAGGCATATCTGGGTTAAACAGTTATTAATTGTTGTCTTGTCTTGTTTAAGTTCTTCGATTTTTCTCAGGGCTTTTACGAAAATCAGCGAAACGTTAGCGACATCGGTCCAAACCCGGAAAACATTTTCATCTTAGTATAGACCTACCGACCGTGGAAGCCTTTGCTAATACATTTACGTCTTTTATCTCAATTGACGTTAAAACCGGATTGTTACCATGACGAAAAAAAATGTTTTCTCTATTATTTGAGCAGCCGTGATATTTGTTTTCAGACAAGGTATCCTTCGTTCAGAACATACCAAATGAAATAGAACCACATTCATTAAACTTCCAATTTCGTGGAATGTTTTAAAGCCACCCAATGTATTAACATTAAAATCGGCATTGCACAATGCAAATTTTAAAAAGCATGATGACTCCATGCTGAATTTTTCTGGTCTCAGATTGGCCAAAATTTCGAGAATTGAGGTATTAAAGCAAAAGGCTGCAAATCCAGGGGAGACCTTACATCAATAAAATGCTTTGATCCAAATTTATAATAAAGATGATGACCTTGATGCCATGCTATAATAAGGAAACGAATGATTTAGGCTCAGGTGTTGCTATTATTGCATATGCAAAAGCAACACATTTGTTCCTATGTGCATTTAAGAAGTGCTTTTTGTCTTTAAGAATTATTGTTTTCAACATTAGTCGCAAATACTTTAGGATAACAGTACATCGTGCAAAAAGTCATCTGAAGTTAAAAATGCAGTTATGTCAAAAGGTTGTGCAAAAATAAAGCAAGATAAAGATAAAAAAACAAAATTTATGAAAAAATTTAAAACCCAGAAAAAAATAATGCTTACGAAAAAGAATAACGTAATAATAAAAATAAAGAAAACAACAAGAATAAAATCGAAAAAAACTCAAAATAAAAGTAAATCAAGTAAATAAAAACATAAATGAACATAAGTAGAAAGAATATATAGATAAATAGAAGAATTAGAAAATACATTTATTAAAAACAAAAAGTGAGAAAGAAAGCATATAAAAGTTAAACAAAATAATAAGAACAAAAAACAGAGAAAAAAATATAAAACGTTCAAGGGAAAAAACAAACAGAAACAACAGTAAGCAAAAGATTTTTAGAAAGTAAGATTGTAAAAAACCCAACTTAGCTCAACAAAACCATTAGATTCGGCACGGAATGATAAAAACGAACATAACAATAATGATCAAAGATACAGGAAATGTATGAAACAAACAAGAAAAACGTATAAAAATAAATTCAAAATGTAGAAAATTGAAATATTATTAAAACAAGTAAATAAACAAAATAAATAAAGAAACAAAACTGTACAAGATAAATATATTTACTAGAAGAATAGGAAAAAATGAAGAAAGAATAAATAAAGCAAAACACACTAAATGCCCAACAGAAAAAAATGAAAAACATAAACATCAAGAAATTTATGATAAAGAAAAATTGTATATACAAATTATTACACTTCAAAAAAATATTTACGTGTCGTTAGCAATAACGCGTTACATTTTTCGTATATTTGTAAAACTGGCAGAAGAACCCACTGACTACAATTTAGTTTTTTGTGCTCGACATTTGCCGGAATTTCATTTCCCGATTAGCGTTGGCTGTGATTAGATTGAGTTTTCTAAGAACCTTGCCCGTTGAATCGTAAATAATTTTTTCTTTAATTTAATTTTACATAGTCGTATAACATTTTTAGCGATTTTAATGAAATATTTTTTAGTTGTACTGAAAGAATTAAAAACGTTTTCTTTGTACTCAATTTTTTACAGGTAAATGATTACAACACCATGTTTTTATTAATTTTTTTTTTGGAGCAAATTTAGCGGAGGTGCGCTGTCATTTATTCAAACAAATGACTAAAATTCATAGATAGCAGACTGATTCAGCCCAATATAATTACAGTGAGATTGATAATTTCAGGTGTTCACCCAAATTGGACTTTGAACAGCTGTGGCTACTCGTAAATGTAGTTTTCGATGTGGTTTACTTGTTTTACGCTTCAACTTGAAAATATTAAGAATCGCTATTTATTACATTGTAAAAAAAATTATATCCGAAAATGAAAATAATTTTAGTTCGAACAAATATTATAGACAGTATTAGTTAATGTCTGGGCGTTGTAGTTGCTACTGTTTGTCTTGTGGAAAATCACAAGCCAATACATCTGATTAATTTTACAGATATAAAAAGTTGCATAACGTAAGAAAATAAAAATACATAAATGTATAATCACCAAACGTGTGTACAATACAATATACAATATTTTTTGAAAATTCCAAATAATGTACGTTTTTCAATAGTTTTCTATTTTTCTTTAAATGACAGTAGTTATTAATTGATTAAAAATTTGAAGAAAGCAATCTGTTGAAAATTGCTTGATATGAAAATTTGAAAATAATGTAAATTTAAAAAACAATTTATACTATTTAAGTACTTCTGACTTTTATCTACGAATTTACAAAAACAAATTCCAAAATTTCAAAAATACTAGTTTTGTGATCATTTCTTTCTGATGCTGCTGCATTTTTAAAGAAATTGTTCTAAAATGGCAACGCTGCAATAAATTTATAAAATTTAAAATGTATTTTTCATCTAAATTAGCTTTCATCAAGCAACAAAAAAAAGTTGATGAGTAGTTATTTAAACAAGTTTAACTTTATGCTGCGCAACAAGAACCAAACACCCTGTATAAATAAAAATATTTTTAAAACATGCAGTTTTTTAATAGAAATGAGTACAGTACCAAACATTTTATGCTGATATTTATATAAAGACACTTGAAACCGAGGCCGGAGTAATGGGAAACCCTGTATATGTTACGCCTAGTCATAGACGTAGTGGGTTATAGTGAGTAAATGGCTATAGACATAGGAAGCTGATTTTATACCCGCGTAATAAGTTTTGATAAAACCGCGGACTAAAAACACACTGTATAAACATTGTAATATTGTTAATGCAAATGTGAAAATGCCACCTTACAGTATTTAGACGTTTTTAGCCCGCGGTTTAATCAAAACTTGTTTAAATTACGCGGGCATAAAATCAGCATTTCCATCTCTATAGCCATTTAACTTACTATTATTCATTCATAGTAAATTTATACTATGAGATGACTCTGTCATGGTTTTTCACTCATATAGTGGGTTATGTTTGTTATAAACAAGCACAGAATTAATTCTAACCACAATCAAAAATGCATAAAAAATTACTATAAGCCATCTATTTATGCGCCTGGCAACATTGTAGTTTCCACATAATCTGTCAATTTTTATCATCAAATCTAAGCATCGGACTAAAAAACAAAATCGGTTTATGAAAATTTTGAGTCTAAAAATTTCAATACCAGAGGCGTCAGATTTTCATAACTCTTCCACATTTAAATGGTTTGATTTTAGCGTACCAGAATATGTGATACGTATAAATAAATTTGTATTTTGTACAACGATATTTACGATGTCCTCATTTACAAAAAATTAAAAAAAATTACATATTTGTAAATTGACTCAACTACATGTTTAACAATTGTTAAAAATGATGTGGGGTCAATTTGATCATTGTACGCAGTTGCAAGTCAAAATTTCATTGTAATTATTGCACAGGATAATTTGGCCCGAATAAGCAAACACATTTTAGTCTGCGAAACGTCGCCAGTACGTATCCAAAGCAAATTCATTTGTTGCCTACCACCGATTTCCAATTGGGAATAAAACAATCACCATTTGAAAAACACAAAGGGGATAATAATAAATTATTATAGTAGTTACTTTTTACTTGTTGTAGAGTTTGTGAGTCACCAGGTAGATTACAGGAAGCCAGTAGGAAAACGATTTTTTAAGGGACACCTGGATTTTGGTAAGTAAATTTTTAATTTTAACTATTCGCTGTCGCTACGGTGCTGCTTATGAATGATATTTACTAATCGTGTCGAAACGTTTAAAATAATTTGCTTCTTATTGCTATTAGTCAATTAGTTTATGTTAAATTGCTATCGCATGCTGATTACGTCAACTGTCAATTATTATTGTTAATGCAATTTACTTACAAAGATTTTGTCCTGGCTGTTACACTTATGATTTAAGTGTATTGTGAGTTGCCGATACTTCTTGTGTTTTAGTACCTACGTATATTTGTACTCAAACTAAATTTACCTACTGTGGTGCTATCAAATCATCTCAAATTGTTATTGATTTAAATTTTAATTTAAGTTATCCTTCTAACATTAATTAAAGTACAATTGTTGTTCACGATTTGGTTTCTTTCTACAATTCCTTTAGCTTTACGAACCTTCAAAATTTTATATAAGTTTCGGGCGTCCTGTGCTGTTCTAGCAGGAGTTATATCAGCAAAAAAAAGATCTGGCGCCCATTAAAGTAAACTTATCATTTGAACCTGCTCTTTCTCCGATGGTATTGTTTTAATTCTACAGCGAGTTGGCTGTGCAAGGTTCGTAAATTACTAGAAGCTTGTAACAATATGTTTTGTTTCTTTATTGTGTTATTTTGTACTATTAATGTTTTTTCAGTAATTTGTTTATTAATAAAATTATTCTCGCTAATGTAAACATTTTGATACGGTAAAGACTTTTGGTTAAATTAATTCACGTTATCGAGCGTCTACTTCTTTATGTATGGATTCAAATAAACAATGTAATTTAAAATATATAAAATCGATAAACGTAATTTTTTTTAACATACCTGAAGTGTACTTTTCCAAATAGCATTAAAATTAAGTTGTTTCTTCAAAACGAAAAGGGTCTTGAAACGTATTGGACGTAAAGTATTTTTTGCAAGTTACTTTATTTTTGAATAAACTCGAATTGTTTATACATAGTAGCAACGTTGAGTTTCAACAATTTGTCAACCAATGTTTGCACCTTTCTTTGTTATTTATAGCAAATTGATAAAAACTCATACACGGAAAATTCTTTTTAGAGTTTTTACAATTTCTATAAACACAACGTAGTCACGTCACAGTATTACTCATTTTAAAACAAAACACTCGTAATTACAGTAATAAAAAGTCAAAATTATATCATCAATTAAAAATTGCAAAAAAGGTCAAACATTTGACGTAAACCGTAAATACTAATACCAATCGAAAATCAAAATTTGTTTCTTCTGTCCTTACGTTTACTTGAAATTTGTTTTTGCGTTTATGGATAGTTCTTTTCTTACAAAAACAGTAAAAATTCAAAAACATTGTAAAAAAAATGAGGGCGTGTACTAGTGTACACACGTAAGAAGTGAAACTTCTTTATGGCCTTATTTTTCGCAAAATGATCTACATGCAACTTTTCAGAAATTGGTTAAATAAAGTTAAATTAGATAAAGTTTAAACAAAAGGATTTTATTATCATAGACATAAATACAAAAAAATGATCTACATGCAACTTTTCAGAAATTGGTTAAATAAAGTTAAATTAGATAAAGTTTAAACAAAATGATTTTATTATCATAGACATGAATACAAGAAAATGATCTACATGCAACTTTTCAGAAATTGGTTAAATAAAGTTAAATTAGATAAAGTTTAAACAAAAGGATTTTATTATCATAGACATGAATACAAATAATACAATTATTTCATTTTAACTTTTTGCTACTAAGATTATTACAGCATTTCATTAATTATGTAATAGAATTATTACTATCATTGTCATCGTTATTATATATTTTTGTAATTAATGGCTTATGGTAACTGAAATATGAAATTGAATCTACAAAAATTAGTTAATTGATTTACAAAAATTAATAACATATTTCAGAATTTATACTCTATGCCAATTAATTGATGTTCATTAAATTAGCAGTCGTATTAATTAAAAATGTGACGCGTAACGAAATAAGCGACATGCTATCCCTACTGCGTTGGAGAAACTGAAAGTACTCTTCGTCTGAACCAACCGTGGTAGGGGCAAGAAAAAGATGGCGCGTAACGGAAAAATGTGACGCGTAAAATGTGACGGTAAATTTTTTTCCAACGCCGATAAAGAAGTTTCACTTCAAAAATAAATCAAATGTTAATAGTTTTGGTGATTGTGTAAATTACTTAAAACACATTCATTTTTTTTGTCGTGTTTAGAAGAACCGAGTTAGAAAAACGAACATATTATTTGGTTTGCCAGTTTGAACAATTCTTTTGTTTTCTTTGCACCGTCACCTATTGTTCTCAGATCAAACGTGTTCTCTTGAAATTGACTGTCCAAGTTTGTTTTTAATTCATTCCAAGCCTACAAATCAAATTTACATTAATTACGCATCACTTAAAAAACATAATACTTACTTCTTTTCATTTATTGGTTTTTTGGACTTGGAAAACACAACTTGTCACAATACCATTAAACAAAGAATAACAGTTCATTAGCGTTTGAGCGCAAACGGTAGGCTCTACTGCGCAGAAAGTTTGAACTAAAGTCTCGTTTACTACCTACTTTAACAACATCTGTTAAAGTGATATGTTTTTAACACAGTTTCTAAAATTTCCGTTACAAGATATAAAAACAGAATTTTAGTTTTAGCGGCTCACAAGAACGTTAAAAATTAACATGATACTTATAGAATACAGACTTTAGACAGTTAAAATAGATTAACCAAAACTATTTAAGTTTTTAATTAATTAACTGTTTTGTTTTTACAGTGGCTAAATTTTGATAAAGTTTATGTAGAGTAATTGCTTTTCTTATAAAAATTCAAAAGTAAAGATTTATTTGAGTTCCGACACAGTTGCATTGTTTAATATTGTAACTGTTGCAGTTAATGTTTGAAATATGTTTTCTTTTTTCTCAAATGTAAACATTTTCGATTTAGTTACTACACAACTTAATCATAAAAAAAATTTACCGAATCTTGGCAAAAACAAAGTTGTTTATTTTCAACAGAAAATTAACTGTTATCAACCGTTTTAAATTAAGAAAACAAATCAACGTTACCTTTAAACTAAATTGAATGTGATTTATAACCATTTTTGGTTTGTGTTGACAGCGTAAAAGACTAAACATGAAAATAGTAAATTGCGTTATGGAAAGTAGTAATGTTAAGAATTTCTCAATCTAGAACGATTTATGTGTCTTACAAAACAAAATTTTAATAAATTTTCTATGCTTGAAGTTAAAATATAAAAAATAAAGTTGTTATATTATTAATATAACATTGTTTATGCAAACTATTATGTAGTGGTTATATTATATATAGATAAGTGGTGGTATTGGCCACAAGCTATACAATTATTTACACCAAATCAGAATTGCATATAAACACCGTGAATATGAAATATAGCAATAGTTGGAATAATCTGTAACGTTGCAGACGGTAGAAGGCAGCGCGTGACGCGACTGCCGATGTCGTTCCCCCAACCTATAAATAACAGAATAATGGAAAAATAATATCTGGTTCTATCACGTCCGTAAATTATGCAACATTTATTTGTTATACACGATAGTGACTTACCTTTTATTAAAAAAAAAAGTTGGATGTTTACGACTATTTTAATAAGCTCTCGTGCTACCTTACAACAAAGATACACGAATACCCATAAAAATTATAATTTAATTTTTAATTAAATTTTGGTATAAAATAGTTTAGTTACTACAACAAAAACAAACGAAAAAAACACGACGCATTAAGGTTCAATAATAAAAATGTTGATGAGCAAAATTTAAAGTGCACGCTATAAACTTTATCGGGTGGTGAGCTTAATTAAGTTTTTGTTTGAAATGCTTCTGTTTGATCCTTTAATATAAAAATTTTATTTGTATTACATTTTTAACGAAGTATTACAAAATTGTATTGGTGTAGTATACTTTAGTATTTAAAGTAGTTTATTGTAACAACTACTTTATTTTTTTATTATATTTTAGTAACAAAGTTTAAATAAAACTATAAAGCAATTGTGTCGTTTGTACTGAAACAATTTATCTCGCTTCAATTTTAAATTAAATTATATTTTTCTTATTTAATATAGATAACAGTTAATTAGAAAAATAAAGCAAAAATCCTCTAAAAGCTTCTGAATAATTTGATTGTTATTTAAATATTAAAACAAACCTAGTGTTAATTATTGAAAATTTAATATTTTCATTCCTAAAAAAACATTATCAAACGCATTAAGTGTTGCTTCCAACTACCCAGTTAATATAAATCAATATTGTTTTAAACTTCATTGGCATATAAAAAGTAACATTGGTTCGTATCTTTAATCTGAAACTCAGTTACTTGACCTATTGAAACTAAGTAAGTTTGTTTCTGCTACGATTCGGTTTAGTTATTGGTGTGAAAAAAATTCAATTCGATTAAAACCAAATTTTGTAGTAATTACACAAAATCAATTATGTTCTATAAACATCCACACAAAGATGTTCTATGCACATCTGCTCAAGCATGTTCTATGAACATCCACATAAGCATGTTCTATGCACATCCGCACAAACATGTACTATAGACATTAACACAAAAATGTTTTATGGACATCCACACAAAGATGTTTTATGCACATACGCTTAAGCATGTCTTATATACATCCACACGAGCATGTTATATGCACGTCCGCTCAAGCATGTGTTACGGACATCCACACAAGCATGTTCTATGCACATCTGCTCAAGCATGTTCTATGGACATTTACACAATAATGTTCTATGCACATCCGCACAAACATGTACTATGGACATTCATACAAATATGTTCTATGGACATCCACACAAAGATATTCTATCGATTTATCCACAAACATGTTCTATGGACATCTACACAAGCATGTTCCATGCACATCCGAACAAACATGTACAATAGACATTCACAGAAAGATGTTTTATAGACATCCACACAAAGATGTTCTATGCACATCCGCTCAAGCATGTTCTATGCATATCCGCTTAAGCATGTCCTATGCACATCCGCACAAACATGTACATTAGACATTCACACAAAAATGTTCTATGAACATTCTCACAAAGATGTTCTAAGCACATTGGCTTAAGCATGTCCTATAGACATCCACACAAGCATGTTCTATGGTCTATGTTTTATGGACATCCACACAAACATGTTCTATGCACATCCGCACAAACATATACTATAGACATTCACACAATAATGTTCTATGAACATCCACACAAATATGTTTTATGCACATACGCTTAAGCATGTCTTATAAACATCCACACAAGCATGTTCTATGCACATCCGCTCAAACATGTCCTATGGACATCCACACAAGCATGTTCTATGCACATCAGCACAAACATGTTCAATAGACATTCACACAAAAATGTTTTATGGACATACACACAAGCATGTTTTACGCACATCCGCACAAACATGTACTATCGACATTTAGACAAGAATTTTCTAAAGACATCCACACAATGATTTTCTATGGATATCCGCACAAAAATGTCTTATGGATATCCACACAAAAATAAAGTATGGAAGGTTGTTACGATAAATATCTGTAATCATTGATCTCTTGGTACAGTTGTCACATCTCGGATTAGAGTTCTTAGGCATTACCCAAAGGACACCTCTACTGAGCAATTTGCGTATTTGTGGCATAGCAGCAAAACACGCCTCGCAGGGACTTTTGCAAAATAGTAAGGTCGTTAGTGAACGCAATTTATAGAAAACAAAAGTAAAAATCATAAATAAATTTAGAAAAAAATACTCCATTCGCCATTCAAGTATCAGTAAATCTAACAAAAATTGACTGGTACGTATTCTCTCTGTTAAATAATTGTGTCGACATAGATTTGTGTTTAATCACATCAGTTTTAAGAGACTATAAAATTATTTTTTAAGAAATTTATATGTGTTTTTTAAGATAACATAACTTAGTCCACCAGCTATGATAGTAACAGCAGTAACATACCTATAATAAATAAGATTTAACTTGTACTTACCCAAACGTGAGCGTTTACCATAACGACTGCAACATTGGATGACCGAACTCTAGTGTTGACTTTACTAATAAGCGTACTATATCTCTAGCAACAATTAAACGAATTCAAGCTACAGGTATTAGATCTGCATACGTCAAAGATAGGAACAAAGTTGCAATTAATATTTTATCAGCCAACGAGTCTAAAAAGCTACAAAATTTCTGACGACTACTAGCAATCCAACCATTTAGCTACAAAGAGATTTTCATAAATATTCGGGTAACATTTCTAAATTAACCAAATATGTAACAGCAGCAATTCCAAAAATTGGCAAATCAAATTAAAAGTCTGCTTGGATTATCAGCATACTTAAATTAAAGCACGAAGAAAAAGTTTTTCGTTTCTGAATGAATTTACGGCGTTGATATCCAAAATTCTATGAAATAGTGCTATTGACTCTCTTAGTTCGCCTTCCTGTACTGTACCATCCGTAGAGAGTGTGTTGATACATACAAAATTAATGTAAATGTTTTGTAAAACCATATATTGCTGACTCTTTATCTATACACTTATTTAGTATATGTTGGTGGAATCTCTTTATTTATTCTTTTTATGTAAGTCTTTTGGCACGTAAGATATCTTCTAACTAAATTCAAGAGAACCAGTTATCTGCCGTAATGTTCCTGTTGCTTTTGTAGATGGGAGCCGCAAATCATAAAGTTATCTGTGTGTTTTTAAGGTATTTCCTTTTCTCGACTGGCCAACCGAATATTTACTGAAATATAAGAGGCATTCTGTAAAAACCATCAATTTCAAGCCGTATTTGACAGATTTAATCAACATTTTATCACAATTCTGAACAAATTCGTTAAATAATTTTGAAATAAATAGCCCTGGATTCTTATTCTTTTTTTTCTATCATTTAAACTGTCAAAAAGCAAAGTTGACAATAGCACTGCAAGTCTGTTTTTACTAATTACACAGCGGAGTATATCGCGCCCTGATTCGTCGGCAGCAAACAAAGTTTTGATGTTGTTGGTTTGTGCACTGTACAATGTTTTCTAGTATTTTGTCAATCACAAGTCACTCCATACATCACCAGGTAATTTAGTGAGCTCTTGGCTATCTAGTTGACGTAAACCTAGTAGTTGAGGAACTGTGCAAATGCCACTAGAGTGAACTACGGGACGGCCGTTTTACCCCTTTAGGGCTTAGTGTTCTCCTACTACTGATGAGCCCCAAAAGGGAAACGGCCGTCCAGTAAGCACTCTGGTGGCTTTTGCACAATTGCATTGACTTTGTTTTACCTTCAATGTCTTTTACGTTGTGATTTTATCTCGTAGTTTTATTAAAAACTATTTTGAATTACGCGGGTCTAAAACCAACTTACAACGTTTACATCCGTTATAGCTTATTTACAGCTAAATAATGTCGTTTTTTATTACAGTACAACTTTCCATTATCTAAAAGCACAAACGTATACTGTAAAACAACTCGGGACACTTTAAAAAGAATAAAAAACGCAAATAGTTTTAGATCGTAAGCACATTTTACACGTGGTAATTTTTTCACCTCGTAAGTTACAGAAAATGCTTCTCAAAAAGCAAATTTAATTTTTATTCTGTAACATTAATTTTGTTCATTTGTAAATATTGTGGGAATACGCTTCTATCGTAAATCACTGTCTGTATATTTAT
This sequence comes from Aquatica leii, assembly GCA_035610365.1. NCBI lineage: Eukaryota > Metazoa > Arthropoda > Insecta > Coleoptera > Lampyridae > Aquatica > Aquatica leii. The sequence goes on from CM069435.1 coordinate 83,009,166, forward strand.
TTATATTATATATTTGTTTCTATTTTTGTACATTTAAGCAAAATAAATGTAATAAAATCTGGCGCCCAACCTAAGCTTTCTTCAGAACCCTGCATTCTTTTTATTAGTAACGTGATCTCTCGTTTGGGTGGCGGATATTTTCTTTTCTTATGTTCTCTCAGTTTTTGTTATCAAACTCTTAATTTTCTTCAAATTGGCTACTTGAGGCATTGAAGTTAATCGGTTATCAAAGTCGGAACTTCAATACGAATGGTTCTCCTGGGGTCTGGAGGAAGTTGAAACAGTCGAGGCATTACGCAAAACGGTACGCAGTGCTTTACAAATAGAGAAAAACACTTCTTTTCCCCCAGCTGTTATTTCAAAACTTTTTGCCAAAGATCGTACATTAATCGAGCAAGCGATTACTGAACTGAACTCTGCTTTTGCAACTTTTGATGGCAATTTCTCTTCTCCGACGTTTAAAAGGATTAATTCGTTATGGTCAGATGTTGAAAATCAAAACATGTCTTGCACTTCCGAAGAAAAAAAAAGCTATTACACGTAACTTTGGTTTATTTTTCGCACTGATTTTGAAGACAACGGCAAAAAAATAAGCTTACGATTGCTCCCTCTTTTTGACAAGTACTTGCTTCTAATCCTATCAATACAACAAAAGATCCAATTACGGAAAGAGAACATACTTTACTTACTGTTTCTGACTCGGATTCTGAACCGGAACCTCCTTTAGCTACTACTTCCGTGTCGGTTGTAGCTAAGACATCTTTGAGTAAGTGGAACTTGTGGTTCTCTGGTGAATGGTTTCTATTAAAGGTTGAGGAATTAAACTTGGCTTGGAGTGTTTCAGCACACCAATTGTTCGTGTCGGCTCCAAAACTTTTATCTAGTTAAGCACTTTTACTTTTTAAAGTAAATAGACATCATATAGGATCCTGGCAAGATTTTGTCGCTCTCTTCAGACGGAATTCTTGCCTCCGGACTTTGACTATCGTTTAATAGAGGAAATTCGTGCTCGTACAATGGATCCAAACAAAACATTTGGAATGTATCTAACAATTATGTAAAGTCTTTATTAGCGGTTATCCAAACCGCTTTCCAAACTCGATCAATTAAAAATTATTCATCGTAACCTTGCTCCTTTCTACCAATCCGATCTGGTTTTAACTCCAATTTCTATCATTGAACAACTAAAGTTAAACAAAATTTTGTTATATAACTACATAGCTCCTCCGTCTTGTAGAACAACGCGTTTATTGGAGAATTAGAGCTTATTTTAGTGATGGTTTAGAATCATTGTCTTCTGTTCGCTTGCTAAATACGCTTTCGAAAATTACTACTCATCAGAGTCTTCCTACTAACCATGCTCGTCATTCAATCACATGCTGAAATTGTAAAGAACGGGTTCACCTTGCTACTAACTGTACGAATCCTCAAGTACGACATTGTTATGGTTGTAGTAAAAAAAGAGTGACTTGTCGCAGTTGCCCTCATTGTAACGCTACTTTTTCCACTTCGGAAAACTAATTGGAGAATTTATGGACCAAGGCATAGATTCGACACTTCAGTTAGGTTTGGATTTACCGTTTGGGGGGTTATTGAAACAACATCGGACCATCCTTAATTTTTTTTTGTTAGTGTTCAGGGGGACGAGCGTCGTCACCTTCAGCTCGATATTTTGGGTTTATCTCTTCGGGGACTTTTTGATTCGGGAGCTTCACGTATCATTGTTTGTGCTCCAGGGCGGGAACGTCTGAAAAACATGGGTTTAATGCGATCTCCGTCTTTGGTTCTAACTTGTACTATTGGTTATAGAGATAAATGTGCTGTGTTAGGTTCTATTGCCGTACCATTTTGTTTGGAAGGTAAAATTAAGATCATTGATACTTTAATAATACCAACAGTGTTGCATTCACTTATTTTGGTAATCGATTTTTGGCGAGCGTTTGAATTAATTCCAAATTTCGTAACGACAGTTTTTTGGGTGCAATCTAACTGTTATTACTACTGACCGCATGCTTTTGGATTCTAATCTAGCTTTGGATCAATCAGATAGATTGACATATATTATCGAACGTCATTTTACTGGACAACCTACTAGCTTAGGTTGTACTACGTTGGTAGAACATCATATTCGAACCAATTCTGAACTCATTAAGCAAAGGTACTATCCATTGTCACTAACAATGATGTCGGTCATGAACAAAAAGTTAGACGCAATGCTTGGGTTAGAGTAGAACTATCAAATAGTCCTTGGTCTAGTCTAATCGTGTTGGTCACAAAAAAGATAATTTGTATCGGTTTTGTGTAGATTTTAAAAATTCAATGAAGTCACGAAAAAAGACGCATACTCGTTACCTTACGTCTCTGCTGTGCATGATCGTCTTCAAGACGCACAACTTCTTACCACTGTAGACATACGATCCTCTTATTGGCAGATTCCTTTGTTATTAGCTGAAAACGTATTACTGTTTTTACTGTTCTTTATCGCGGGTTATTTCAATTTACTCGTATGCCGTTTGGGTTGCATAATTCACCTGCAACTTTTTAACGCTTAATTGATATGATATTAGGGCTTTCATTAGAGCATTATTGTTTTGCATATTTAGACGGCATATTTATTGCAACTTCTACGTTTGAGAAACATTTGGAAATTTTAGGCCAAGTGCTAGACAAAATTACGACGGTTGTTTTAACTCTTTAGAAAGATGAATTTGTTACAAGCTATAGGTCTTACAAACCTTGCACGGCCAACTCACACTAGTCGGAGATAGGGGAGGATTAAATAAATAGGATTTAAAGGGCGCCATATGTCTCTAAGTAAAACTTCTGTTTCAATCAAGACAAAAGGTCCAAGCTTGCAACGAAATAAAGTCCGTAATCCTTGATACACTGGTTTTCGTGTAACTAAAAAAGAAAAAGATAAGTACATATGTATAACAACTTAAATTTAATAACGTAGATAGGTATTAACAACGAGCACTAGAAGCGCTATACATCAGTTTACACATAAGGTGTCGATAGAGAAAAAAATTACATGACAAATATCTATGGTTCACAGCATGCAATACACAAAATAATTATTAAAAATACCTCTATGGTATTGAAATAATTATTGTAATTGCGTAAGTTAAAACAAGCAAAATTACGTGAGAGACTTTTCTGACAGCGACAAAGTAATTCAATAAAACTTTTCCACAATCCAGTACTTGTTCGAAAAAAACGTTTTTCTCGTTGAGTCGATCCAGAATATTTATAAATAGCAAATTGTGTCAACACAATGACTCACGAAAGCAAAAATCTACAAAATTGTTAATCAATACTAAAAGAAATTACATAAAAACCCAATTATCGAATGCTGTTGCACGCATTAAGTAAAAGTTGATATTGCAGTTGCTTGACGCATAAGGAGTAAAATCTCGGAGAAAAGTTCTTGTCGAGACTTCGTTTTTAGTTTTAACGTAGGCTTTCCAGAATTATAATCGTTTGATGAAAGTATTTGTCGATATTAACCCCTCATCGATCAATAATACATCGAAACATAAAGCCAAAACGTGGCGGAACGTGCTATCAAATTAAAAAAGAAATTACCAAATTATTCTAAAAACTAATAGGAAAAGCTTACCCTGTGATGAATAAACTACTAGAAATGCGTTTTCAAATTATTATTTCATTTCCATTAACGCCGATGTTATAAGATTAAGAGGTTATACCATCACAAGCACGATTTTTGGTAGTTGATGGTTTGACGCCTTGACAGGAAATGAACTAAAACTAAACTTCCTAGAGGGCGTCGAAAATAGAAGTCAAACTTTAAGGTAATGAATATACAGGGTATTACATTATGAAATTTATGCACGTAACAAATTGTTCTTTTTGTAGACCCGAATTAAAATACTTAGAGTATGTAGTAAGCTGTCATGGTCTATCGGTAGATACTGCTCCCACTTCGGTCACTAAAATTCGGCGGCTTATCGGAATGGCTAATTGGTACAGGCGATTTATCCGTAATTTTGCTACTCGGACCGCGCCTCTTAATGCTCTTACAGAAAAATGGTTTCTTTTGTTTGGTCTGATGATTGTCACTCAGCATTCCATCAGCTTAAAAATAATTTAGTTTCTACTCCTATCTTGTCTTGTCCAGATTTTTTGTTATCTTTTGTGTGCCGTTATTGGTTGTACTTCGTACTTTTGTGACAGGAAACACGTTCGTTTTGGTGATTTATTTGGCCCTACACTCAAACCTGCTGCAGAAGTCCAGAATCCGGAACGCCCTTCTTTATTAGACGATAAACACTACAAAGTCATTAGGTCTACAATCCTAGAAAAACTATCTAAAGCTCATGACGAAACCCATCGTCGTTATAATCTACGTCGGCGTCGAGTCAAGTATCAACATGGGAAATCCGTTTGGATAAGAAACTTTACGTTATCTGATGCGTCTAAACATTTTAACGCTAAACTTGTTTCTAAATTTTTAGGCCAGTTTTGTATTAAGACCGTAGTTTTCCTTTGGACCTAAGTTGAGTATTTGGCATGTTAAAAAACTGAAAAAAGATTATACTAAAGATTATTCCACTTCTTCAAACTCTGAGAATGGGCACTTTCTGTCAACGATAATTCAGTACATTTCGATCGTCCTCGGAAACGACATAAACTGTCACCTAATGATTAGATTGTGTATTCTTTCCTGCGACAATCTTGGTTTAGACTACCCGATTTTGACTTTCATTTAGCCCTGTTGTGGGGCGCTGAAGAATTCTCCATCAGTGTCAGACTGTATGAGGTAGAAGTCCTCTAAAAGTGACTTTACTGAGCTTTAACATTTTGATTCTTGGTGTGCTCTGCTGACATGTACGTCATTTAAACCTTTAATTGGGGTTGTTTCCGCTTTCCTGTTCTTGCGTTAGACAGACTTACTTCTTGTTTTGGTAGATTGTTTTCGCTAGTCGGCTTTTGTAAAGGTTGTTAAGTTACTTTGGGGTTACTAATTTGGTTAGTTATTTTTGGTTACTATTCCTCTTAATTGGTGTTAGTACTTTAATCCGTTTATCGACCTGTAAGTTCATTAAAAGTTGAGACGGCGATGACGGCTTCCCCTTGAAGGGATTACGGCAATTGGTCAGTTATTGGGATTTTTAGTCGATTGTACCCATTGGGTACCGATGTAGGCTCTTTTGAGACAAAAGTTCTCCGATTTCGGTACCAAGTTTGTTTCTTTGGTTTTCTCGGTTTTGATATTCAAAACCTTTTCTGTTCTTACTTTGGGATGTTGGTAAGTCATCTATTGACTCACCTTGGTTATTTATGTTCTTATTCTTCGATGATATTTAATTTTTGTCGTTGTGAAAATTAGTACTTGGGGTCCCGCCATGTGCTGTTCCCGTAACGCACAACGCGCCTTCTCGTACCGATTCTACGAATTCCGATATTGACTTTATCTATAGTTCAATTTGGCTGTGTAGAGTCTTTCTAGTCTTCAGTAAAGAGGGATTTATAACATTAATTTTTTTCTTTTGGCAATATTGTGGGAATACGCCCCTGTCGTAAATCACTGTCTGTCTTTCACGTTTAATAGCAAATGGGTTTTTTCGAAACGCGGTTGCGTTCGTATTTGTATTTGCTTTAAATTGGTATTTGGAAAGTAGTACTTGACTACTACCACCCACCCCGCTCTCCGACTTAAAATGTGCTGTGGCAAATTATACATGGAGCAAGGATACCCAAGTTTCGTTAACTAACAAGAGGACTTATAGATTTCGGGAAATTACACTGTGTTTTTTTGTTGGTATTTGGAATTAAATTTTTCTATTCTTTTTATGTATATATTTGTTTTTATTTTTGTACATTTAAGCAGAATAAATGTAATAATTCTTTAGTACTTAATATTGTTTGATTGTTGTCAAATCTGTTATTATTAGAAATTGTTATTATTAATTCCATTATTATTTGTAATTAAACAAATTGAAGAATGTTTTTTTACATAGTCTAAATTTATGTAGAAAATGTTTTTTTTATAATCAATTTCGGGTCACTAAATATAATGATTCTTATTACGTTAATGCAATAACAATAAACAATTCCTATATAAATACAAAAAAAAATATAAAACGCATTTATCTAAATATCTTTTACTCGAAAGTTTAAAGTTATGTTTTATATCTTTCAAGAAAAAAATTAGATTGAACGCCTTTGGCCATTATCCGTATACACACTTATCGTAAGTCGATGTTTTTCCAAAGGAAAATTGAATCGCTCTAATTCTGATATACCTAAGCGGCTTGAAGCTAGCCCATGACAACAAACGCAATGGTGATAACCTACAAATTGGTTAGCCTTAAGCTAAAATTTTATCATGTATAAACATTCTTGCATGCATTATCTTTTATGCTTTCAACAAAGCTATAATGCAAAGTTATCACACAAAACAAACCCATTTAATCAGGGTATGTACGAAGTGTTTTGAATTTATGGAGTAAAAGATTTAAATCGTAGATTTTATACAAAAAGAGGTGTCAGCATTGTCGCAGATTATTGTGTGTACTTATATATATAATGTTTTGGCTAATTTGAATTTCAGATTATACATTTTAGTTTCCATTCGTTAATTTGCGATAAGAGTTTGACGTCTATTTAATTAAATTTATTTTCGGTATCTGGATTTATCTTCTCATTTAAAATTATATTTGTATAAGTGTGTAGGTTGTTAATTTTACATAGCCCGTGGTTCTTAACCATTAATTTAATTAGCCGTTTCGCAATTTGGAATTTAACTTGCGTTTTATGTAAATTGTTTAATTATAATATTGTTGGTTGTAAGAGCTACTTCTTTATTTTTTTGGACTTTATATTTATATTGTGTATTACGTATACCTTTAAACTTTTTTAATACATTCTTTTGCCCAAATAAAATTAAACATGCAAACCTAAGTTATTAGTGTTTCACACCGAACTATAAACGGTTTTGCATGTTATTAAAAAAAAAGTATCATTTTTAAAAAATATAATTAAAAAAAAGTACAAAAACATTAGGTATAATTTTATTAAACAAAAACTAAAAATTATAAAAAAATCAATAAAAATACAAAAGTACAAAAAAAGAAATCTAGAATCTCAAAGAATGTTAAAATTATTCTTAAATATTCTAAAAAAATTCATGATTTTGTACTGACAGTAATGAGATTCATTAGTTTAAACTTTAGTGTTTTTAAACAAAATTTAATAAATTGCTTCTAGCATGCGGGCTACTGCTGACTTAGAAGATGGGTAAATCCGGCATTGCTGGTCTGTCAGAATGATGTTAATGGTAATGTTAGTTAAAAAAAGTTAAAGTCCAGAAAATACTGTCTGTTATGTAAGTGTTCACACTGTTGTTAATGATAATGGCAATGGTAATATTAGTCGAACATGTTAACATACCAGAATTTTTTTTGATATCTTAACATCGCCACTGACATGTAGCAATTGAAACGCGATCTTACGCGCATGCAATTTGTGCAACTTAAAATATATGTGTTGTGGTTTTAGAAGGAATGTAGCTCCCCCTATATTACCTACAACGTAAATTTTAAATTTGCAAGACAGTTAGGAGTTTGGTTAACATAATTGTGACCAGTGTTAACATTACCATCACCATTAACATCATAACACCACAAATTTGAGTGTTCAAATAATTTTTGTTTAGTAAATATACAGAAATTATTAATGTTTTTATATACGCTTATAAAATAAGCTGAGATAAGAAGCTTTTTAAGCTTGCTAAACTACTATTTTCCGAAGAAGATTTCCTTTGTATTTAAACTTTTATCACATCTCTTATTTTTACTTTAATGACTGTTCAAAAAGGCACCAGGAAGGTTTTTAGCTCAAAAAAGGGCTTCTGGACCTTGCCAACTAAAAGCCCGCTCTTGTGGAATACACTTCATATGGGACTTACGTTAATATATTAACGTAATATAATAATAATATATAATGTATTGCACTAAAATCTAAATAATTTCAATTAAAAAAAATTAACGCGAAAGCTGAGAAAATAAAAGTTTTGTTACAATTTTATAGTACAACAAAAACGTAGAAAGAAGATGCAAACAGATTAAATTAACACGCAAAAACACAGTTCGATAATTGCCTTTCTCACGGCCAGAAATGCAACGTTAACAAAACAAAAATATCTAAATCGAAAAATTTAATTACACCCATTAAGATTATCTTTAAAATTAAATATTAAAAATATCTTATGGAAGTAATAAATTATAAGGTACGCTTCAAATGTTATATAAAAAATCAACATAAATGAATCAAATGCAATTACACTAAGTATGTACAGCTTTTGACAAAAGTAATGTCCCTTGGACACATAGGCAACCAAAACATCAGGTTCACGATCGTAAACGAAGATTTAAAAATAAAGACGCATGAAGGACAATTAGATGTTGCGTTGCGCTAATTTGCAATGGTAGTATTGATAACTGGCAAAAGTGATTCACAATAACAACTTTGATAAGGTGGGATTTGTATTACCTCTAAGTGACGTAGCATAGCAAATATATTTACAAAGCTTAAAAAATAGATATTACCTGTATTAGACCAAAAAACTAATTAAATTCAATTCAAAAACGCAAATAATAAATTGCTCTACGGGCGACAATATTACAAAATAATGTTCACATGTATAATTAATAAAAAAATAGATATCTTGTCTTTAATATTTAATAATTTTGTTTTAAGCGGCAATTGTGAATTTTGAATTTGTGACAATAAATTAAAGGCGCATTATACTTGCATAATTTGATTACGGTTTCCGACAAAATAGATTGTCTACCTATTTATATTACCTTTTTGAGTTGAACAGCCTAGATTCTATATCAATCACTTAAATTAGCCAAAAGAAAAAAAAGTACTTTGATTTTGAACTAAAAAAATAAAAATTTTATATAAAGGAAATAGCTTGGAGCACCTTCGATAACATAGATAATGACTAAAAACGAGATAATTTATTGTTAATACGTTTAAAAATACATTCAAAAAATCAGTTTTTTATTTATTCTTTAATAAAGTAAAATATTTTAATGTTTTTTCTATAAATTTAGTTATGTTGTTATTCGTAATATCGTAGTTGTAAATTTTTATTGTATTACTGAATGCATTCAAAATTATTTTTTTAATTGAAAAAAATCTTTCTTTTTTTCAAACTATGTAAATATATTCTAAAGTAACATTGCAATAATACAATAAAATCTTCATCCGGTAAAAAAATGATACATTAATTAATGGATTATCAAAAATAATGCATCATTTACAACGCTGTAATAATTCACACAATCCTTGCATTTAGATTTGATACCGCTAGATAAATTTATTGTGCTGTATCTTGAGCAAAAATCAGTTGTATTACAAAACATCAAAGTGCTGACGCGAACTGAGATTAATGCTTATAGAATATACTTTAGCTTTAGGTATATCAATTGAATCGATTGAAGGTTTCTTACCTAAAATGTGAAAAGTGGTTTATGAGTGTATACGTGTAATTATAAGTGAGAAAGAAACCGTCTAAAAATAAAGTTATAGATAAGCGCATACCATACAGACGCCTATCAGTATATCTTTTTTTTACCTTTTTTGAACTTTCTTTTATTTGTCACTGTTAAAATGTTTTGTTTTGAAATAAGTCTCTTGAAACTAGTCTTCTGGGAAATCGCTAGTATCTTTGGAGACCATAGGAAAAATAGCTGCGCTATGGGAGATCGGTGTTCCAGTTACTGAAATAGCAGAGAGGGTTGATTTGCTCTTGGGGTGTAGTTATTTAACGAAATAGAAATTTTAATCATTGAACATCATTTAATCTTGCTTTTGTGCTTAAAGCGTCGCCATATAAAGTTTGTAGTATAAAATCCGTATTTTTGAAATATCTAAAAAGCTAATAATAAAATGCTGTGCTATTTAGTAAGAATCACCCGTTTTTGAGAACACTAGCTTTTTCTGAAAAAACGCTGTATATTTAAAAAAAATTATTTCTATTTCGTGTTTCAAGTAGTCATGCCATGATTATCGCTCAAACTTATAAATTGAATGTTGCAGAAAACTAATATTTCGTAATCCTAGTCTAGTATTTAGCGCTCTTTATTTATTATTTAAACTGGACCTGCACATAGAACTTTATTTAATTTTTACTTTAGCTAATCCACGTATTTTTATGACGGAAAATCGTTTATAAATATCTGATTTTGTTTTAATGCTTACTATATTTCATCACAAACATTTCTTTTTCTCAAAAGCGGAAGTGTGAAGGAAATTTTTGTACTGTTGTATATGTTTAATAATTGTTTAATAGCTTTTTTTAATAATTGAATAATATATAACAATATGCACGACAAATTTGTTTGGCGCGGTGTCCAGCTCACAAAAACAAGATTTTTTTATTCTATAAACCTATGTAATCAAAGAAATAAACTTAGTTTTTTTCTCAGGAAATAAAACGATCATCGTTTAGTGCTAATTAAGAAATACTTTAATAATGAATGCATACAACTAACGCCAGGGCATTTCAAACTATTATTACTTTTTAGGCAATCAATTTCAACTGATTAAGCGTTCATAGCATTGATATGAGACATTAATTTGTTAATTTGATGGGAATGATTTACATCAAAGAGTCGATTGTATGCATTGGTTAATATTAATTCATTTATTGAAATAGAATACTTCAAGATAAAAATTGAGACATTTGCTTATTGCAGAAATTTTTTTGAAATTCCTCAAATATAATAACGACATTTAGATTTTTATTTGGCGTCATAATCGAATTAAGGGAAATTGTACTTATATTTTACGACTCCCTTATTTTTTGTAGTCAACGCAAGTTTGGAGATGGATCCGAAGGGAACAAAAGAGAGCCGAAAATAATCGTCTCTTACAAACGAGGAAACGTACTGGACGACGCCGGATTTTAAACCATAATAACGAGAACAACATAAGGCAATGTTGCGCAGAAAGACCATTTTGCACGTCTACCATGATTAGAGATAATTTACAGCTTACTTGGAAATATCAGGACTGAGGTTAGGAAATTACACAGTATTGAAATTCACAGTCGCATTCCTGCCAGAAAGCCACTGACAACGAAAGAACATGCCCGACGTCGAGCACAATTTTGTCAAGCCAACGCAAGACGAAATTGGCAGCTTGTAATTTTTAGTGACGAAAAAACATTTTGCTCTTCGGAAGATTTCCAAAAAACACTGTGGAGAGCAAATAGTACCAGATACAATTTTGAAATTATCCAACCCATAAAACGCATTAGACGTATAAGTACAAGTTATTGGAGCTGGATGAGCCAAGCATGTCCGGGGGAGCTTGTCCAAGTAAACTCAGGGTTCCGTCTGAGGAATATGTGTCCATACTAGAAGATGTTATGTTACCATCGATTAGGGCAAATTATCCAGAAAGCGAAATAGTTTTCGTTCAAGGCAACTCTCCCATTCATCGAAGACGAATAGTTCGAGAATGGTTCGAACAACATCCAGAGATACACGTCATAGAGTGGCCAGCCAGGTCTCCAGATCTTAACCCCATCGAAAATCTCTGGACAGCTGCTGTGCGTGAATGGGAAAATAACATCATGATTTGAAATATAGACCAACTTCACGCAAATATTATGCGTACTTGGAATACTCTACACCTGAATAATATTGGTAATAATAAGATTGGTAAATACATGCCTGCTCGCATTCAAGCTTGTATTGAATCCGATTGATACTACACAAAATATTAATTAGCCTTTATTACTTTTCCTTGTTCAACTAAAACAAAAAATTAACACATTAATATTATGTTTAATTTTTAATGTTAGGGTGTTAATCATTAATTTTTTGTTTAATTTGCCTTTCTCTTTGCATAGATAGTTATATTGTTACTTACATTTATATTACATGTCCATACATAATTGATATGTAATAAAACAATAATAATTTAATTCTTATTAACCAAAATATAAATGAGTTACATTCATATTCTGATTAATACTTTACACGTAAATTTTTTTGATGCTAATTTCTCTGTTTAGATCAATTTTATAACTAAATATATGAATTAACTACAAATCGCGGGACCACGATCATGTCGTGCCAATTACTTTCACATTGATTATCGCGGTATGATGTATCTGTAATTAAAATATTTTGATTATCTCATTTCCATACTATTTCAATCTTCCATAAACTATTAATGTTATGTATGGAATATCATTGATAAACGTAAACTTGTAGTTTGTTTTAAACGTTTCATAACCAGCTTATCGATATTACATTCAATTATCTTCTCTTATATGAAAAGTAACTTGATTATATTTATACACCACAATTATGTAACTTTCATCTGTTATCTTTAACTACCTAAATTGTTACAATTTAGCCATAATATATTTAAGCCAAAGGATGGCATTTGTCAGGCCAAATTAGTGACTGCATGTTAATATTTCGATCTTCAATTAGCCAATTATATGAGAGGTTGGTGACATTTGTCAGTTTATTTCTTATCTTCAGTTTAAGTCATTTCTACAATTTAGTGCAATAGGGAATTCAATCAACTTTCATATTACGAATTGTATATTTTATAAATAAGTTGTAATTTTTAGTATAACTTAAATATGGTTACATGTTATATTGCATATATTGTTCATATTACCTTTCATTCCTGCAGAAACATCTTTTCTGTAAGTTCACTTTACGTAATTTATTCATCTTAGTTAAATTAATATTTTTTCTTTACATTATGTTTCTCTTTTTTGCTGCGATGTATTTTAATAAAACGATTACATATTTATTCTTAAGTCGATTGTCGTTTTTGTGATAAATTATTTTTATGCGCAAACATCTATTTGTATATCTTAATTATCTCAATGCCTTGCATAACTATAAATTGTACTTATTGCTTTTAAAATAAAAAAAATATGTTAGTAACTTCGCGTAATAAATAATTACACTGTGTGAAGAAACCACTGTTCAAATTTCAAACCTTTATGTAACTTAAAGTTGACTGCTTTAACGTCACAATTTTTTTAGTACAACGTAATTAAAAACAAATGAGGAATAAAACTGTTTTAAATATAGTAAACAGACAAAGATGAAGAATATAATATTTTATTTTGAGAGTTATTAAGAATAAATTCTTCTATTTTTGGTCATTATTGGTAATGTGTCTATCTAATTCCTTTATATAATAAAGTAAATTTATAACATGTAAATCTACTTTTGAATGAATTGACCATTCTGTTTAAATTGCATGAACCAGTGTCCCAAGTGAGTAAATACCTTAAAACTAGAAAAATCTATACAAAATTAAAAATTTGTGTAATACATTAGCGTTCAACCAGTGGCTTTGGTTGCAGTATTGGTAACGCTCCTAGCTATTTCTGTTTTTTAACAAAATAATATTACCACACACAAAATTTAAATTTTTTAGTTCAAAATCAAACTACATTTTTTCCTTTTGATTAATTTAAATGTTTGATATAGAATCTAGGCTGTTTAGCTCAAAAGGGTAATGTGAATAGGTAGAAACCGTTTAGAATCTATTTTGTCGGAAACCGTATTTAAAGGAAAGTAAATATAAATGCGCCTTTAATCTATTCTCAAAAATACAAAATTCACAATTGGCGTTTAAAACGGAATTGTTTGGTATTAAAAACAAGCTATCTATTTTCCTTACTAATTATACAATAGACTTGTGTAATTTATAATATATAATTATTGTAATATTGTCGCCTGTTGAGCAATTTAATATTTGCATTTTTGAATTGAATTGTTAATAGATTCTTGGTCTAATACACGTAATATCTCGGTTTTTATTGTTTGTAAATATATCTACTATGCTACGTCACGAAGAAGTAATACAAGTTTCACCTTATCAGAGTTACTATTGTGGACCACTTTTGACAGTTAACAAAACTACCTTTTCAAATTAGCGCAACGCAACAACCGTCCTTGTTATTTATAAATCTTCGGTTACGATCGTGAATGTGATACTTTGGTTGCCTATGTGTCTGATGGACATTACATTTGTCAAAGACTGTACTTAATACAACAAAATTTTAAATTTTAATTTGAAATCGTGGAATAAATTAATTTTATAACGAAAAACCAACGACGGTTACAATAGTATAAAATCTACAGTAATTTTAATAGAAACTACAATAGTAACAGCAAAACAAGAACATGAAAAAACTTTAAGGAACATATTTCAAAACCGTTTAATTAAAAACTATGTATCATATGATATTCGGTTTGTTCTTTTATCTTAGATTTCTTTCTTGTTTTTTTTTCTTCGGAGTTTCTTTTTCAAGAGATATGTTTCTGGAATTTTTTTCCATGATTATATTCCAGGTAACAATGTTGTAGTTTGACAATGTTTTTCTGATACCATATGTAGTACAGTCAATAAAAAAACTGTGAGGTACATAGTCAAATGTTTTTTTTTTGTTGTATTCGTTTACTACTAAAGCTTTCGTAAAACGATTTAGCTCTTTTTGAAAATTTTGGGGTTATTATTTTCGTTATAAATGGGTATATTATTTTCAATTCGTATGTGTTAACTGTGAAAGTTTTACTGGGGTAAGAATTAACTTTTATTTTTTTGACATTTTTTTCGTAAGTATTAATAGCAAGTTGGAGCACCGCTATGTGTTTGCTCTTTTGGAATTGTAAATTTTTCTTAAATACATCTCTTTGGAGACGATAACTTAAAGCATGTATGAAAATAAACATTGAATATAAACACCAATTTTAAGAATCAATTTGAGGTCTAGTTGATAGAATATTTGTGAGATAGACTCAGTGGCACACCTGGGATCTTAATAGTGAAAGTCATTTGGAAGCTTGGTGCATGCATTTTATAAATATCATTGGATAACTTACGAACAATTTACTTGTGATGTTATATATCTGTTTCTATTACATTTTCAGCAATTTTAAGGGATGATTTGAATATGCCATTAGTTAATCACATTTCTGTTGTTGAACGTAAATACGAACGATTTAAATATATATGGTGAATGTCTTTGCAATAAAGATTTATTTCTTGTATGATTTGTGTTGTTTGATTTGGTTTACTTTCAGTATTTGGCAGATATAAACTGGATCTGTTGTTGGTATTTCTCCGTTTGCACTTCACTTGCACTTTTTAGCAAACCTTTTAATTTCTTTCTTGACGGTTGGTTACAGGAAGCATCCACTGTGTTTCGTAACACTGGAATGTTTTATTATACTTGATGTAGGAATTATTGCCATAGTCCCAGCTAATAATACTATCTGCATTTTAGTCCTAATTCCGCTCTTTTCCTCTTAACATGCTCTATTCACCTAAGTCATGACATACTTGTCATTGATCTCGTATGGTACAATGTAATTTGAATCTAGAGTGAAGTTTGTATGGGTGGATTTTGACTTGTTTAGTTTTATTTTCTATTGGTTAGTCTAGTGGTATATCATTAGTATATATCAAATAAAGGATAAAATCCAGATACCACCTTAAGGCACTCCTGCTCTTATTGTTTTTAAACTTAAATATTCTTTTTTCTGTTTGATTTTAAAGAATCTATCTGTGGTGTATGACGTTGGTACCTATATGAGTTGCTTTGGCAACATTTTGTTTAATTTATGTATCAAGTTTTCATGCCAAGCTGTAGGAAGACTACAGAACAGACTTGTTTTTTTCTAACGCAGGTTTAAAATTAACTATCTGGAATTCGGCAAGTCTATTATTGGTCATAGCCAGTAATGATATCAGTTTATAGGATTTGACATAATTGTGTTGTTTACCTGGCTTTTGTAGCATAATCACTTTCGCAACTTTTCAGAAAGCAGGGAAAGGTTTTAGTCTAAAAGCTGCGTTGAACTGGTATGTGAGCATTACAATACACTTTCTAGGCACGTGTTTTAAATTTTTTTCAGTAATTACATTGAAATTGGTTCTTTCTTTCGGTTCAAGTTCATTTTTATCTTCTCAGTTATTTCTCTTGAGGTAACTAGTGTGGTATTTTTAGATCTTTGGTTGGCTATCTCATTCATAGTGTGATTTATATGTCTTTGGTTGGAAGCGAATATCTCAGCAAAATGCTCGGCAAACAAATCAGCTTTTTGCTTACTGTCTCTGGCTCGTGGACATCGTTGTTTCTATTAGAAAGAACATACGTTATAGGTCTTTTGATCCTCTTAGTTGCTTTCCAGAGCGAATAACCAGTCTTTTGATATGCTGTGCCAATTCTTGTAGATAATCTTATAGATTTTTTTGAACATTTGTATTTCTTTTCTCAGCTGCTGATTCTTGTTGTTAAGTATAGTTTTGTCTGTGGGATTCCTCGACTGCTGATATCTTTTCGATTTTTTTTAACAAATTTTCTGATCTAAGCTGGATAATTTACACCTTTGGTTACGTGTGTTATCTCTTTAGTGTTGTTATATGCCGCAGTTTGGATAACACTGATAAAGTTTTCAACTTCTTTTTCTAGTTGCTCACTTGTCATTAAACTAATATTTAGGTTTATGTTGTTTTGAAGGTCAATATGAAAGCTTTCCCAGTCAATAATTTTATTAGTAAGAGTGATTCTCGCTCTTTTTTTTATTATCTTTTTACTTCATGTCAAGATGACTGCTGAGTGATCAGAGTTTATGTCAAAGCTTTTTTCCTATTTCTATAAAGGTAGGCGATCTATTTCTGGAGAGGAAGAAGTCGATTAAATTTAGAATTTTATCAGAATCAGTGGGCCATTACTGTTGGCTTGTCTGTCAAATTATAGTTGCCGTTTAGTTCTTGTATTGCTTTTCCCGACCTTATACCCTTTCCTACATGTTCCGAGTTGATGTTTCTTCCAACAATAAATATTTCGCCAAAATATTTTAAGTGTTAGGCAATCTTATCATTTTTTAAGATTGTGTTTTGGTGGGCAATATAATGTCTTCACTCTCAACTTTTTTTCTTTGCAGATAAGGTTTTTTATAGTGATTGATCTTATCTGTTATTATGATTGCACTACTACTCCTGGCTTTGTTCTCTGAGTGAATGGTGTGATATGTTTGGTGTCCTTTTATTTTAAGGTAGGATTTGTTTGTCATATGTGTCTCAGAAATGAGACAGACTGATGTGTTAATTGTTCAGGAATACTTCAAGGTCGTGTTTTTTGTTTAGTATGTCGTTAACATTCTAGGTAACAATACGTAGTTTTTTTGGTTCATAAACTTATTTTGGCTTAGCTATAGTCGAGTCTTGCATTAACTCGATCTAATGTTTTTATTATATTCTGCATAAGTATGAAGCAAGTACTAAATCTGCCGATTTTTTTTGCATGCTTTGGGCGTAAGGTATCTTAGGTTTCACTGATGTATTATAGACAATTTGTTTTGGTTGAAATAAATGTAAATTTTTTGGTCTTGACACGATCTCGTCTTTTTTGTAGCTCAATTGCTATTTTATAATCCCTGTAGCTAGCAGAATGATTTCTTTGCAGATAATGCACTTGGCAAGTCTTCTTGGACTTTCTGCATTTTGTAATTAGGTAATCTACTCCAAATTTCACGCAAGCAGGCGCTCTTTTGCAGAATCTGTATGGGTAGCCGTGTCATTAACGTCTTTTATATTGCGAAATTAGCTTGTTATTTTTTTAGCCTCTAGTTTCTTGGAAATTTCTTCCGCGAAAATTCTTGACCAATACCTTCATAGGCCGAGAGGATTTGCTTTTATATGAGTACCATTCCATGTTAGCTTCGTTTATTAATGTTGTCAGAGCTCTATATTCTTCATTAAAGTTGACTTTAATTTTAATTTAGTTAGTCCTTGACAATCACCGGCGGTGGCTTAGCAACTTTAGGTGTTTCGTTTGATTGCTGCGTTTTAGAGCTTTCGTCAGCTTCTTCAAGCACTTCAGTAGCCTTTCGTTTGTTTTTCTTTTCAGCCCGTTTCTCTGGAAACAAGGTTGTCTTCTTTATCCGAATTTGCTGGGCGTAAGATTTCTTCTCCGGCAGCGTTTTTCTTGCATTTGACTGCATTATTTCTCATTTTGTGCCTGTAACGTATTTACTTGGTGTTTTAGCTGGTTAATTTAATTCACAACTTTCTGTACTTGCATTTAGAGATTGCTGATGAATGCATTTTTTAACGTCTACGGGACAAGCATCATTGTGGGTGGTACAATAACACTATTATTCCGGTTGACCGCGGTCAATGCCGGTTAAATAAACACAATAATCTCATTTTTACTAGATGTACGTAAAGTACAGACTTAGGTGTAAATAAATAGTTTTTCACAAGCAACCATGTGTTATCACTGCAAGCGCGCTTTGATAATAAACGTGACTAGTTCAATGCTCTTTTAATTATTTTATAATTAGCACATCCAGTACCACCTACGACTCAATCTCCGAAATTTGACTAAATGCAATCTTTTACTACCAACCAAAAACCTCACAGATATTGTTTAATTAACTTAGTGACTAAATTGCTTAGGAATTTAGAAAAGTACAAATACACTAGAAAAATTAAATTATCAAATATTATTGGAAATGAAAAGAACAGTAAAACGGCATATAAACCAAATACAATTAACAATAGTTTAACCTAAAAAAACTATGACGTTTAGATCTAGCAAAAGTTCCAAGCGTTCTTATAACGCCTTCTCGTTTTTTTTTTGAAGTTAGATAAGTAAGTTTGAATTGTTTTTTCGATATTTTTCTTTTAGATTTAAACTAATTGAACAAATCTAATAAGTAAGGGAGAATGTAGTGTTTCTACACACTTGGCGAATAGAAACCTGTATGTACTGTATTTTATTCAAGTTTACATCACAACTTAAGAACAGACATGGTTAATAGTAAGCTAGAAAAAGTTGACTTGACTTATTTGTTGTGAAGATACTACTACCAATAATACTCTCTATTATTTTGTAAATAATGAAAACTTCAATAGCAAATTTTAAGAAAGATTTTTTCTATCTTCTAACAAAAGTGATAAACTTTGGCAACTACTAAAAAATTAGAACCTACAAAAAAATGATTAGAAATTATTACAATTATACAAATTAATACAAAAATTAATGTTTTTTAAGTAAAATGCATTGCTGTGTTATGTTAAAAATGCTGTATATTAAAAATTTTCTAGTATAAAATTTATTCTCGACACGCCCACTTTTCGTGGTTGACAGTCAAATTTTGAAAACACGATTTCGTTTCTTCCGGTAACGTTTGTGCGGTGTCTACGGCCAACAAGGCTCTTATCGTTAAGGTACTTCACGCAATTCCACGTGAATATGCAATCGAATATTGTGGCAATCTGAGTGAAAGTCTTTATGTGAAAGTGTTTAATTTTATTCTTTCATAATTGTCTATAGCAGGTTTCCATGCCCCCACACGTTTTCTTTGTCGGTGGAGATAACAGGCAGATGGCATATTTGAGAAAATTACCATGACGTGACGTTGCTGTAACTAAAATAATTCACACCGTCAAGGGGTTGGAAGCATTTACGTTACTTTCCTTTGGAAGAACATTTACCACCAATTACAAAATTAAGTCGAAAAAAAACTCTAGGCATTCTCTATCTTCAATGATTATATGATTTAAAAAAAAAAAAAAAGAATTTACTTGTGATAACGCCGTATGTACGTTTTTGTGTTAGATTTTGTTGGTCATGTCGATCGTAAGAATGACCGTACGTACGTGTTAGATTGTTAACACAAAGTTAAGCTATTCACATCATTTTGCTGTACGACGTGTTACTCAGTCAAAGGCGTAATTTTTGGTCTGTGGTACCGATCTACGTGCTAATGTCTTATATAAAAATTGATATAAATATACTTATGTACCTTTTTCTTTTTCTTCGAACTACTGTCTGTGATAAAATAAATATATAATTTGTGTTATCACTTCTGTCGTGTTATTTGTTCTTTTTCAGCTGCGGGTAGATTTAAATTGGGTCTCCCAATTGAATCCTCCACCGTTTTGGCGCCTTTTTAAATTAGTCCATAATCTAACACTACAAAGCTTACGACTCTATCTACGGAAACAACTGAGTTAGCCGTCGCTTTTTTTTTTTGTTACAGGAAATCCAGCGTAACAGTTGGTAAAGAAACTTTTTTAGATTTTGTCCTTAATAATAGTTTTTCTAGAATACAAAGCCTTTTAAAGCCTATTTTAAACAAGAATAACAAAGAAATATGTATGTAATACCAAGTTTAAGATATTAAAGAATATAAGAATATATCGTATTTTTTAAAGAAAATTTATTGAATTATTTTAACTATAATTTATTACTTTATCAATGATTTACTTTCAAATAATATTTAACCAATAAATTATAGCAACTGTAATTTCTCTCTTGGTGTACAGTTTAACCTGTGCGGTGTATGTAAGTAGTGCATTAATAATTTATATATTGATTACTCTAAGCACAAAAGGTATTTTATCTTACGCATACCATTAACATGCTATCAAGTATCGTTGTTGTATTGAATTGTTGTAGAAATAAAATCATATAAGTAATTCTTCGTTGGCAATAGCAAACCTGTTGCTATTATCTAAAATCGTTTGTTTTTCTGTAATTGTATATAATTTTTTATTGATTTATTTTTCTAAACACGTACCGAAATGACTCTGGCGTTGACAGTTTCATGCTCCGAATAGTGTACTGACTTTTGTTCTCTTTCTTATCTCTTTTCGTTACGGTATAGTCTACCTGACACGGGACTAGTCCAACTTTTGTTTTCAATTTAAAGCATAACCCCTAAATGCACATTTCTTTTATTCCCTTTTCTATAAAGGTGACATCAAAAGCACGTGCCTCGACAACCTTAGCTTACCAAATTGAACATTTTTAGTACAAGTAAACAAAATGAACATGCTGTTATTCTTAAATTTTAATAAATGCAAATTTAAAAGTAGAAGCTGTTACAACACAAAAGTATTTTCTTTAAACCTTGTTATGCGTCGCCACTAAAAGAGAACAGAACCTTGTTTTAATTAATGCACATAAATTTCAAATGAATGTGGTAGGATTATAAGTCCTAATGATATAATCCAGGTCGGTAATCCTAGTAATACCTACGAATGAAAGCCAATGAAGACACGCATAAAACATTCTAGATCCTGGCAGGACGCTCCGGATTATCATTTCCTGGCATCCCTTCATCCTACAGAGCAATTTAGACCCGTCTTAAGCTAGATGTTTGCAACAAATATTTAATGATGTAAAAACAATTTTAATTGCAAAAAAATATTTCAGTTTTATGTAATACAAATAAACTTGATCTATCGTATTATAAAATATTTTACTTATTACGCCTAAACATATAACGCATTTTATTGTTTTTTTGCTTTATCTTATTATCTTTAAGAAGTTTTGTTTTAATTAATCCACTTTAAAATAAATTGTTTACTTTATAACAAGCTGTGTTTTTGATTTAACACAAAACAAAATACCTATTCTTTAATTTCTGTTTTTGAATTGTTAATTTAGTTTTCCACGTTTTTTGTGTACTTATAAAATAATTTGTGTTAAATAAGATTAAACAATTTAAACAATATAAAATTGATTAGTGTCATTAAAATACGTTTGTATAAAGTTTATTTATTATCTGTATAAAAGTGAAAATCAATTAATTTACAAATTTAAACGAATAATTTGAAAATGAATTAAATTTTCTATTTACTCTGAGGTGAGTTTTAGATTATTCTTAAAATCAACTGCTAAATATATTTTTTGAACTGCCCTCATCGCAAACGTCAATATTTGCTCGTTATTGTAGTTGAGTACTGACGGAAAAACACTTTAGAGCCGCAAAGTGATAAATCAAAATGTACGTAAACAGTAGATAATTTTTGTAACAAGCGTCTAAAGTGAACGTCAAGTTTTAAATTCGAATGTTTTACGTAGTACCAGCTTTTAAAAACATAATACTCTAATAGTATTTGAATTGATAAAATTATTAATTTTTTTTAAATTTAAAGTAAATTGCAGAAACTTTTAAATAAATTTTCCACTATACACACTTTTACTTAAATAATAATTAAATTATGAATTGTTATTAGTAACCTAAGACTTTACTTTGATCGGCAAAGTTGACAAATTTTGTTAATAATAAAATAAAGTGCCAACAATAAATTTGTCATGTTTTCAATATTGTTCCTTTCGAACTAAAAAAAACTGGTGTGGTCACCACACGACTTTCTTATAAGGAATGATGGAGTATCTAAATATTTTTTTAAGGTTAGGTTGTCATAAAACCATTTTGAAGTAATATGTACACGTTTGTATTGATTTTCTAGCATATTTGTGCGCCTCGATATTACTTACCCCTTTAGTTAATCAATAAAAAAAATTGTTGCAGACAGGATTCGAAACTATGTTCCCACACAGCCAAAAGTAACCAAAAGTCGTAATAAAGGTAACCGTTTTGGATTGGCAAATGTGATCATAGAGTACCCAAAAGCACACCCAATGGTGAACTATGTCCCACTTAATCCCTCCATAGGATACCCTTATACTGACCTTGCGTGTATTCAACGGTCAACCTTTTAGGATAACCCGAAATTAACCGAAACGGACAACTTATTGTTCACTTTTAAAGCTACTTAAAAGATACTTCTTTTTAGTTATTCATTGGTCAACTTGTTGGGTTAACCTAAAGTTAATCGAAATGCCCGGTGCATAGTTGAATTTTAAAACTATTAAAAAGATACCATTTTTTGTTTGCTCAACACCTGTTAGGGTAATCTAAAGTTAATCGAAAGTGATTGTTAATGGTTGGTATTTAAAACTCCCTAAAAGATACTAATTTTTGTTTGCTTAACGTTCAACCTGTTAGGATAACTTAAAGTTAATCTAAATGGGTATTTTACTATTTAATTTTAAAGCTGTTTCAAATATACAATTTTTGCACTTGTTCAAGAATCAACCTGAAGTTAACTGTAAAAGATGTATAATTGTTGGATTTTAAAACTGCTTAAAAATACTATTTTTTTAGTTGCTCAACATTAATGGCTGCTTAACAGATATCTTATAGTTAACGTTTGAAAATAAAACACATTAAAGTAAAGGTGCAAGTCTTAAAAAACAGATTTTATACGAAACGATATAATACATATATATTTATTACTTATTTACAAATTTAAAAATATCTAAAATAAATGTCATCGCCTTTAACCCTTTTTCACACTTTCTCGATTTTCTAATCCACACCTTTGTCGCCACTAAAACGTCCATTTCTGTAGTTGTGGGAACTATTCATTTTACGGAAGCTGAAATTAGAAAAAATAATTAACTAAACCACCAATATTTATATTTGATTTGATTTTTTACAGGGTTCCCAGCGATCTAGAAAATTGTAAAAAATCTGGGTATTCTAAAATCAGGGCAAACATGTAAAATTTAGAGAAAGCTTGTTTCTATGTCTTTTTGTATACTGACCGTTCATCTGCAATGATGAATTATGTGTTCCTTTGCGTCTGTTAAAAATATGTATAAAGATGTTTTACCTTTATAACTAGAATTTTTAGTATAACACAATTACACAAAGTTAACACTCGACTTGTACAACACGCACATTAACTAAGCTTGAACGATTGTCTAGCAGGTAAAAAAAACGACGTTCAATTTTAAACTAGTCTTAAAACAACTCGGTGGTTATTTAAATTACTATACCCATTTTCTCCCACTTCAACAACATAATTTTAAATTTTACAAACGGTGGGCGTTTGTTTAATGTTAATTCAATAATTCTTGAAATCTATTTTTGTTAAGTTTAAACTAACCCCGTAACGTGCATGCTCGAGTTAATTCTATTACGCTAAATGGGCCAAAATAGGCATGCTCGAATTAATTCGAGCGGTATCGCTATATAAAACATAAGAAAAAATGGTCTTTTTGATTTTTTATATTTACATCTGTCTTGTAAGCTATAAAATGTTAGAGTAATATTACTTTTCGTCCAGTTGTAAAACAAAGAAACGTCTTTTTTTGTAAATTACAAATAGGTACAAGTGTTTATTCTTTTCTATAATTATTATTGGTTTAGTAGTAAAAGACTTTTTTTGTGATGTAATATGTAAAAATTATAAAACTGCAAAGATAAGTGTTTATAGACAGTTATTTTGTGTTTAGTTATTACTTTTGGCCAAAATAAAGTTCAAAAATGTATTTTCTTAAATTAAAAATTTGTTTTTTTTTTGTTTTTTTAAAAAAAAGTGCTTTAAGAGGTTAAATAAGAAATTGAGAATAATCAGTACAAATGTCATATCCTCATTGTTAACTGCGACATGAAAACTTAAGTTTTTTTTCAATGATGGCTACATAATAAAAAACTGTTTAATTAATTCCAGAAAGTTCATTTGAATCACTAGATCAATTATTGTACTGTCACTTTTGACATTAATAATACTTTTTTACCGTTTATCGCGAATAATCAATCCTTCAATCAGAAACACTAAAATTTGCCTGTATTACGTTTTGAAAATTGGATATTGATGCGCATTTATGAGTCACAATATTAAAGAAGCTTAAATACAAAACTTGTTCGGTATGCCTGTTTGGAAAAATACATTTTTCTTATTTGCTATCAAGAGGCCAAGTTTATATTGTAATTGTTTAACGGATTTGTTAAAGCAGAAATGAATATTAAACTCTGCTCAAAGTAATAACGATTTGTTTTAAAAAAATTTTGTCAGCATCGACAGAATGAGATTCTTTGAAAGAAAAAGACCTTGAATGGTCGAAGAAACCGACACCTTGAAAGGATTAAAATATCCACAAAGACTATTGTTTGGTGCCCAGTTGACACACAGCCGCAATGCAAAATAAGTTCTTAAGTTTGTCATTTACCGCAACGGATGAAACAAAAGCAACAACAAAAAAGTTTTTACAATCAACATTAAGATGCCATCGCGTTTATTAATACTTTCTCTTTAACCTGCTAAACGCCTTTGAAGAAAAACTTGATATTTTTTATCGATTTAAGGGCGATAATTTGAACTATTATCAATACGATTTTGTATCGATCCACATTACAAATTATAAAAAAGTTTGTTTAAAAAAATAATTTTTAGGTTGAAATTAAATTAAAAAAATCATTAGGCTACAAACAAAAAAGAACAATGTTTATGACGATAATCGGATTAAAATGGTACGTTCCAGAAAACTGTTGTGCGAGGGTAATGGTGGAACTAAAATAAAGTTTACTTCTAAAGATTTCATTGTTAGCCAATTAGATTTTTATTATAAATGTAAGCAGTAACTAACCTTACAAACACTAATTAATAATAATCAATTACACTTACAACTCCACTAAAATGTTTGTTTTCAAATACAAGTTTTTTTTAAGATGATTTTGTTTCAGCGTATACAACTACGGATCCTATATACTAAAAATTACAACAAATAATTAGCGAAACAATGACTGCAGGTTCCATCTGCAGTGCTTTTAAATATTTTTAAAATAAGTGTTTGTCTATTTAAAAAAACATACCCTTGAATTTGTTGTAATTAGAGCGGAGCGACTAACTAACTTCTGACGATTTTGATCAATTCTTTAAAAATTCATAATTTGAAAACTAAGCGGTAATGCACAAAAAACCAAAATAAAGGTAATTTTTTTGTCATGAGAATTCTCCTTGTAAGTCGTAATTATAGTAAGAGGTTAGAAGATAGAAAAGTAATTTTGGTTCAGGGTGATTTTTCTTCCGAGGACGTTTTTCCGAGATACAGTCTTATTCTCCACAAAAACATTCTACTAAAAAGTTAATTTTTAGGATTAACATAAAATTAACTTTTTAGAATGTCTCTTTCACAACTTTTATAGACATTGATTATAAAACTCAACGAAAATAACATTTATGTGATTACTAAAAAGACATGTAGTCTCATTCTGTACTATAAGGCTACTAAAAACTTAATTTTTAGGATTAACATTAAATTAATTTTGTAGGATGTCAGTTGTGTAACTTTTTCAAGACATTAATCAGAAATCTCTGAAAAGATATCAAAAAGTTAACTTATAGGGTTAGTAAAAAAACAAGTAGTCTCATTTTATACTTGAAAGCTCTTAATAGGTTAATTTTTATGGTTACCATCAAGTTAACTTTTTAAAACGGCTTTTGAGTAACAATTAAAGTTGTCTATTGAAAAGTTATCCAAAAGTCAACCTCTGTAGGTAAGAAACGAGATAGGTCGCCATATTTTATACTTTAAGCTTATACAAAAAGTAACCTTCACGTTTACAATTTGGCTGATTATTAGGTATAACTATTTGTTGTGAATAAGTTAAACATTAAGGACACGCGGTAAAACTAACTTTTATGAATGACTAAAGGGCACGATAAAGATACCACATGCTTGTCAACTTTTCAGGTTAAAGTATGATCACTTTTTAGACAATTAAGGTTAACTTTGGTTATGTGGGATATTTGTGAATTTATTTTAAATTACAAATTAAATATCTGATAAACTGTTAATGTTAAATTTTTTTTTATTTGAATAAATTGTTAGCAAGAATTATCTCTATAGGAAACTATAAAATAATTCGAATAATTTACATACGTACAAAATTATATAAGAAAAACTGCTAAAAATGGCGGATACACCCACTTCCGGTTTCCCCATACCAAACTTTAAATAATTAGGTCTTTTGGTTCAAGAGTTATCGTGGGTACATCCAAACATAATTTAAATAAGATGCAGCACTCCGTATATGGACACGTCAAAAGAATTTATAAAAAAATTGTTATTTTTTAACGTTTCCTTCCAAGATATGGAATATTTTTCTAAAAAAAATCGTCGTACGCAGGATTCAAACCTAGGATCATATATAGAATTCATTTTCAATTATAAATTAAATATCTAATAAACTGTTCAAAAAAATGTATTCAAATAAATTGTTAAAAAGAATTAACTCTATAAGAACCTGTAAACATAATTCGAATTTACATATGTACAAAATTATATAAGAAAAACTGTTAGAAATGGCGAATACACCCACTTCTAGTTTTTTTTATCAGACCCATCTTTTGATGAAAATTGCGATCGCTATACTTTCCTATAGGAAAGTAAAAAAACATTTAATTTTGCAAAAACAATACAAAAAATAACGTAGTTCTCGTCGAAGTCTCAACATTTACTCTCATGCAGCGCTCGGGCTACTGCTTCAAGCCACATTAACGTTATGTTATGTTTTACTTTTCACACTAGTGAGTTTACACAATTTTTTATATATTGAAAAATGTATCTGTTTTTGTATTTTTTTACTGCCTTTCTACGAACGTTGACGGTTCAATTAGTTATTATAGCGCGGAATAATAATTTACGTTAATGTTCAGTCCAACCATCTACGCAATCTTTCAACCATGAGTTCTGACAATTTTTTTCTATTATTAAGAAAAGAATCTTATCTTGTATTATATGACCTAAATATTAACATTTTTTTTCTTTAATCATTGAGAAGTTCTTTCTTCTTTTCTATTCGTTCTAGAATTCTAAATTGGTGTTATGTTTTACCCAGAAAAAACGGAACATTTGTCTATATACATACATTTTAAGTGCATCTATTTGCTTTTTTTTGTGTTTGTATTGAGGGCCTAGCTCTCGCATTTGTATAAAAAAAGACAAAAAAACGTAGCATCGTAATAGTCTTGTACGGAATCTATGGTCAAGATTGTGGTTAGCCAGTAGTTTCTGTATCTTGTTTATCTCGATTTTAGCATCGTTTTGTTGGTTAACAAGTGTTTTCAAACTTTTTTGGTCCACGAACCCCTTTTTATAGTTAAAATTTAATTTAGAAATCCCTGATTGAAAAAATTACATAAATGCATAATAAAAAAATCTCAAATTTAACTTTGAAGTCTTAAATGGTAAATTGTGAATATAAATAAAACATTTTGTTAAAGAAGTATTTATGGAAATTATTTTTGTTTTAAAATACAAACAATAATGCTTGGGATAAACCTGATGGGATGTTAGAAGTGTATTTCTGTTAACGTTTGTATTGTAATTAGTAAAACAGGGCGAAATATATGTAACAAAGCGTTACTAAAATATGCGCATATATATGCATTACTTTTGCTAAAACTATGCAACGATTTTTTCTAAATTTGCCTAAATATGCAAACGCATATTTATTAAAAATACTCACAAATAAAACAAAATTTTAAATATACACATTTATAGTTAGTTCTAGTTTTTTATCTTCTTTAGGAGGGGCAATAAAAACCACTCTAAACTGTTTTTATAGCCATAAAAACAGTTTAGAGTGGTTTTTATTGCCCCTCCTAAAGAAGATAAAAAACTAGAACTAACTACAACTTGACAACAGGAGGACAAACTACTTTACCATTAATACACATTTATGTTTAATACATATTTATTTTTCACATAAAAACAAATGACACAAAAAGTGATAGTATAATTAATTAATTAAGAATCTAAAACATTATAGTGTGAAATCAACGAAAGGATCCATTTACTAAACCTTTTGGCAGTATTTATTGTAGATAAATAAAACAAAACTTCGTCAATCAGCCATTAATCGTATATTTTCAAAAGTGACATGTTTCAACTCTCTTAATTTTGATTAGGTCATCATCAGACTAATTAACAACAACGAACAATAAATAACTATAATATATAATATATAAATATAGTTTTTTAAACAACTTAAAAAGAGTATAACTTTGTTATAAAATTTATATTAAATAAATAAATTAAATAGAGATATCAACTTTATTCAAATATACTTACATAACGAAAGTACGCTATCTGCGTTACAATACAAAAATTATACTTTTTTTGTCCAAGACTAAAGAAATTTGTTGTAGGTACTTCACATTACGCATAACACAGAACTAAATTGTTGATTAGATGCACGACTCTTTTATAGTTTATAATATAGACTAATTAGTGCAGGTATCGGCTCTATTGCATTCTTGTATAAGCCTGTATAAATAAGCCTGACTCACCGCGATGCTTGTTATTACTGGTATTTTATGCACTTGTCTATATTTATATTTTACGTAATAATCGCTAATAATTTATTTATTGTTATTTATTTTAATTTCCATATAAATAAAAATGTCTCACAATTTTTTTATATAATATTAAATCTTTGCAGACCCCTGACGTTGTTCAAGGACCCTCAAATTATTTTTAATTTTTCACGGACCCCATAAATGATCCTGGGAACGCTTGGGCAATCTATAAAGACTACTTTGAAGACCATTGGTCTACAATAAGGTTTATAAAAAATTAGATTTCCGGAAAACTACCGGCTAGCACCATAGTATTATCAACATTGCAAAAATTATAGCTGGTGTTACTATTAATTTATGTTTGATACTAGTATTGTTTGCTTACGATGTTTATACCTTGTGCATGGACCTCAGTTGATTTAAAGGTTTTAATTAGATTTTAATGTGAGATGTAGTCAAAAGTTTTTCTGTAGTCGATGAAGCATGTAAGTATATTGACATTTAAATCTTTACGTCTCTGAGTTAGCACGTTTAGTGAAAAAAAAGCTTTGCTTGTTTCCATTCTGTTCTAAAACCAAACTGTGAATGGTCAATCGATCGTTTCAAATTTTTATATATCCAGATATTACAATGCATAAAAACATAGAAGGTGTGGTATTAAACTAATCATACGGTAGTGGTCGCAGTTTGATCCAATGTTTTTTTTTGGCAGAGTGACAAAGATAATTTCAGCCACTCTAAAAGTATTTTTCTGGCTCGGTAAATCGTGTTGAATATTTTTGTGTTAAGGTTTAAACCAACATTGTTTTTCAAGGTGTCTTGTTTTATCTATTGTGATGTCGGGAGATTTTTTGTTGTTGTTTTCTAGATGTAGTGGTGAGTTTAGTAGTATGTCATTAAATAAGATCCCAACATATTCTTGTCATCGTGTTAGTTTCTGTTCAACGCACAAATGTCTTGTTAACATTTTTTAATATACCACTGCGTCTTTTTTTGTCTTCAAACTGTGACTTCTTTAATATTTTTGTGTGCATTGTTTTCTGTTAACAACACTTCGATTTTATTGCATTTGTTTTTCAACCAATATTTGCTGGTTTTCCTGCGTTTTGTGCGGATGTTCCTGTTAGATTCAGTAAATTTATTTTTGTTAATGGCTTTCCGCTGTTGTTGTTTATTCCTAATAGTTAGGCTTTTGTCAGTCATCCATTCTTCTATTTGTTTTTATTTGCGTGATCTATGTCGTCAGTTCTTTCTTGGTTTTTCAATCTCACCTTTATTTTTTTAGTTTTTGACTGATTTGCGTTCTTAACTCTGGAGTGTCGAGTTTTCTTATATCGATAAGCTTTGACCGTATGATAATTTAAATTTTAACAAAACGATGCATTTTTGTATTTTTTATAATGATCAAATCAATTTTATTGTTTACAAGATGATTTTTACAACAGAACTGTAAAAGGCAATTTTCTCTCGTATTTTGTTTTCTTAAAACATATTCTCCTAGCATTTCTCGACCTTTTCGTTAAAGTTCATAAGGACTATTGTGATTTTGCCTTTTTTTTCAAGTTTCATAACTTCTTCGACATTGTCATAGAAGTATTCAGCTACTTCATTCGGTTTATTGTTTGTAGGTGAGCATGCTTAAGTGACGTTCATAGCACCGCAGATAGTGTTTAACGTAAGTAACGTCACATGGTCACTTAAGAAAGCAAAATTCACGACGATTGTTTTAGATCGCACAAGATAATAATAGCTACTCCGTATTGATGTTTATAATCGACGCAACCCAAATAATATATGATACCATGTTTGGCTTTTTGTTTTCCACAAATGCGCTATCGGAATTTATAAATGATTAATTCTTACGTGACATATATGTTAGGCAACTAACATTGCTTGTATTGGTATAAAGTAAAACAAAAATTACAAAATGAATAAAATGTCCTTAAAAGTAAAAATATAATGGCATAAGATTAAAAATTGTAGAAGATGTAATTTTCATTTTCTAAATATACATTTAATAAAAACTATGTGTTCTTTGTAAAGAAATTTAAATTCAACAAGTTACCGTTATTGAAATATGGAATAAACCATTGACAAAATTAAACAAGTTGGCATAAATTTAAAGCGCGTAGTCTTAATCAATTTTTAGTGACAATCCGAAAAAATAAATGCTGTTATCTGGTTGCCGCAAATAATTTCGGTGCCGATTTATTACGATTTTGTTGCATGCAATTTCAAATGCTTCAATAACAGATGTAGTGAGTTTGTTAAGTTTTGATGTATAGTTTGCCTTGCAAGTGCAATTTTTATTTAAAACACGATGAATTAAAACTTTTGTGTGTTAAGGCTATTATTTAGTACTTACTTACAGAAAACACAAAGCTTGCTGAATAGTTATGATAATAATTGTTTGTACAAAAATATAAATGACACAACAATTCCCGTGTTACCACACAATCTGAGCTTTCGTCTCACGTCGCAGTGGACATTTTCAGAGCCCGAAACAAACTGATTGATTACGCCGTAAAGTCTCATTTTTATAGAGCGGTCTCCGATTGATAAAACTGGTTTCCAAATCTCCCGTAAACTGCAACTGTAATCTTGTTTAATATTAAAACGATTTTTAATTATTTTAATAAAATACCTAATATTTTGCTGATAGTGATAAGAAACATTCGACAAAATTTTAGTGTTTTCAAACATAATATCATAACCATTTTTGCCACAAAAACAATTTTGCTTTCGCTTATTTTATGCAACTAATCTTGCATTTCAATTTATTCAGTTTGGCAACGTCGCGTTGTAATTGTTTTCACTAAACGCCCTTTGTTCGACACTTCCTTTATTTAACCACGTTGGAGCTGGTACGTCTTGAGTGATGAAAGGAAGACAATTTTCTTAATAATGGCATAAAATGTATACAAATTAATTTTTCTTTGTTCCAAGTAATTACTGGTAAGTTGATCTTCATTTTGATATAATTTTTCTATTAAATTCAATTTAGTAATTTCGTAATGTGACGCAATACTTTAACAAAGGATTCATTCAAGGCCGTTGCATATAACTCAACGTAAGTGTTTCATGTAGAATACAACTTATTCTGATTATTCATGTTTAGGGCTTTTTCAATTTAAGCTTTTTGATTTTATGCTTTTTGGTTTTATGCTTGCCGTTTTTTTCTTACTTTTCAATTTACATTTATCTTTAATTCTGTTTAGATATTTTGATTCGTAATTTTATGGAATTTCGATGTTTAGCAAGAAAACTTAACACTTGAGCGAAGAATGTGCTATTAATAGATCTGCAATAACAAAACATTTGATATTGGCGAGTCAGTTTTGGATTTATTAACTGCGTGTTGATTAATGATTACGCTTTAAATTCTAATTAAATTGTGCCTTATTTAATTATCAAAACTGTTCGACATAAATACTTTGCAACGTTTATTACTTTTGAATTTACTATCAGTTAATAGTTAATTATGATGTTTCTTGGTTTTTATTTATTACCAATTTAAAGGTAGTGGGCGCTCAATTACTGTTTTTCTCTTTAATGTAAATAGTTGGTGTAGTAATTTTATAGTTACAAATAAATTGTAAGACTTTTGTTTGATTCAAGCTCACACTTAGAGGTGTGTTCCGACAGCTGCCGTAGTAAAAATAATTTTGTTTTAATAATAATTTCATATATTTTAATTTTTTATTTTTATCATTATTATATTTCAATCTGACAGCGTTGATAGCATTCCTTGCTCTTGTGGTCGTGCATACATAGGAAAAACGGGGAAAAGCGGAGAATTCGTATTAAAAAGCACCAAAGGTGAAATCGTCTTAAACAATCTTCGAAGTCAGCGGTAACGGAACGCCTGCTGAAAGCAATGGTCATCAAATTATGTTTGAAAACACTAAAATTTTGGCAAATGTTTTTAATTAGAATTACTATCAGCAAAAAATTAAGGAATCCATTAAATAATCTTTTTAATATTAACCGAGATTCTGGTTTTTCTTTACCAGAAATTTAGAAATAAATTTTATCAATTGGAGGCCGCTCTATGAAAGCAAAACTTTACGGTGCAATCAATCAGTTTGTTGTGGACTCTAAATATGTTTACTGCTACGTGTGACAGAAGCTCAGCTTGTGTGATAACGACAACACAGGAGTAATCCAGAATTGAAAATTATATTACGATTGGAACCCGTGCTAACCATTTAAATACTTTAGAAATAGTAATGTAGTAAAATTTTTGTTTCTTTTTACCACAACAGTACAGAAACCGGTGAGACTGTTTTAGATAGGTTTTTTGAATCCAAAATGACGCCGTTTAGAAAGTCCATCGTTCTACGTCGTAATTTCATACTGATAAAACTGCAGCGTTTTATCAGAATTTAGTTTGTTTTGAGTATTTTATTTTCTCTGTACGACCCATCATTGAGAGGCATTCTTTTATCCCTCACCTACTGTGGCGCCCAATGGAAGACTAGCAATCTCACAGGTTTGTATAACAAAATCAATTATCAATATAATGCAGTCTAAAAGATAACGACAACGCTATATCGTATGATAAACTTTCAAGACATAAAAATTTATTGTTTATATTTACCCTTAACTATAGTATAAGTAATTTTCAAACACTTTTAAAGCGTCAAACCTCTGTATTTAAAAATTTGTTATAACGACGTAAATTTAAGATAATTCTTATTTTTTTGATTACTATAATTTGTTTTCTTTTTGATTTTACGTTAATAAAGATAAAATTTACTTAGAGGCGTAAATTGTAAGTAAAAATATGATTTTTAGAGCATTTTGTTTTGTATTTTTTTTTAAAATTTGACATTTAGATATAGAAAAAAATAACAAAATTTTTTTTTACCGTAAAACTTATTTTGCTTCAAATTTAAATACATTGAGACAAACAAAACTGTTGTGTTTTAATTTTTGAACAAAGAGATTAAAAATAAAAAGCAGTATACTGAAGTTTATTATAATTGAATACAACTCATTTATACAAACCCAAAAGAACAAAGAGTTTTTTTTAGATAGATCAAAACTTTCCGCACTTAATGAACGATGTGAGTTAAGAATGATACTATTGTAGTAAAAAATAATTTATAAAAAAGGAAAGCAAAACGTAGCAGATCTGTATTCAAGAATGGTTAGAATAGAGCAGAGGTTCCCAAAGTGTCGTAGACCCCTTGCTATGTTTTTTGGTTTTGGGTAGACCCCCTACTTATCTGATATTGATTTTTTGTAAATTTCCAACTATAGTGAAGTTTAGTGTTAAAAGCTTAAAGTAAAAACACATGTTAAGTTTTATACATTTATCAATTGAATTTAAATTAAAACTACTCAAAATAAAATTTTGTATCTGTTATATAAAATATACGTAACATAAAATAAACATAAAATAAACTAAGCAATAAGTAAATGTTTTTAGTGAGAAAGATGAACCTAATGATTTAATAATAAATTATCAACATTTGGCGTCAATTTTGTAAGAATTAATCTTAAATCTCCTCGGCGAATGATACCCGTTCTGTTACTTTTTTTCGTAAGGAGACTGGTAACAGCGCTGAACCTTCTTTCCACTAGGTATGACAACGGAAAAAAAATTATAAATGTTCTCGCTATATTCCATACACAGTAAAAAATAATTTACACCATTCTACACCAAATAACACCACACCTGTGTCTATATCCATACGTCCGTTTCGGTGTTAACTTCACTCCTCAGGGACGGAGTAAAATTACAACACTTTAGTAGTGTAATATTTTTTCAAAACTATGGTGTACTTTTAATATCATATGGTGTAATTTTCATGAAAATGGTGAAAACTATTTACTCTATCTGGGTGAATATTTACTAAGAATGGTTAATTTTGATTCCGTGGTCTTGTAATTTTACACCACCATTGTGTACTGTTCAATATGGAGTGGTGTAATTTTCAACAAAATAGTGTGTGCTTTCACTTTGTGTTGGTGATTATTCACAAACGTGTATGTAAAATTTCATCCCATTAGTGTAAATCCTTTATTGCGTATTGAGGAAATTTAGTACAATTGTAGATAGATGACAACTCCACAGCTGTGTACGCTTACACAAGGTTGTGTAAATAGTAACTTAACTTTCGTATTGTAAAACTTATCCTAAAGAGTTTTAATAAAAAAAGAATACAATATTTAAAACTGTATTATAAAAAAACAAAATAAAGCATTACAGAACGAATATGTACATACATAAAATTGCATATAAACTAACAAGATGTATATAATTATATACAAATACAATTTAAAAATGGATTTACTGAAATTTTATATGAGCGAGCTTAACATAATTTGTATTTTAAAACAATACACCAAGTAGTAGGATTGTAACATAGTAAATATTTTTCAAAAGGTTCTTTATAAAGTGACAGATTACTTATTTCTGCTAACTTACATTCTGCCTCACAGTGATCAATTACATAAACACATTTTACTGCATCGTACTCAACCGTTTTCCACAACTTTAAGACTAAATATGGGGTACCGTCTGATAGGACAATGTCAATTATAACTGAAAATTCATAGGTTGAATTAGCGAGATCGATCGACATCCATTTTAATAAACAGTTGTATTCGATTTTCACCAAACATTTCACACACTAGTATTAAACGTTTTAAAAAAATTGCTCTCTGCTGTTTCAAACGCGGTCTGAAACCATTGATGAATATTCGACTTCGCGTACATTACAAATGCTCTTCGTACATACAATTTGCAAGCTTGTAATTTTTTAATCAAGAATGGTGTTAAATATCATCCGCGTAGAAATATCGTGCACCATCGTGAAACAAAAATGTTTGATTGCGGTGTACATTTATCCATTCTTAATACAAATGCAGTACACATGGTGTTATTTCACACCCAAAATTACGTTTCATTTATACACCGCCAACTGGTGTTAAAAATAATACAAAAATTACACCATCTTCGCACCATACCTCGGTGTTCAAGGTTACACCGTGATATTTTTTACTGTGTAATAAGGGATAAGTAAACGGGTATGTTGTTTTGCAGCCAGAATTGCTGATATCCGTTTTTAAACTGAACCGAGTTCTTCGTTTGTACTTAGTTCAGTCAGTTCTTCTTGTATTATGACATTCGTTTCTTCTATGTCACCATATGGGTGAATTATCCACGGTGGTATTACCATAGTCAAAACATCCTCAAACCTAGTTTCAAAATCTGAATAGAGGGCATTAAAATGTTGCACGTAGGTTGAAACGTCGTTTTTCTGGCAGTTTGTCTGTTGGGGAACTGGGAAAATTCGCCCCGTCTAATATTTTGCTTCATTAGTTTAACTCTGGCAAGAAACGCTGATAAGATGGACTTTGTTTTAATCAAATTTAGACTGTCGTCTTGTAACTGCAAATTAACCATATTAAATTTTGTAAACAAATCTGTTAAATAGGTTATGTCTGTTTTCCACTTCATTAAATTGTATTTTTTAAATTTTATATTTAGTGCAAAAAATCTTGTCAAACATAAACCTTTCGACAGCCAGCGTACTTCAGTTTGAAGGAGTAATTGATGAAAGTGACGTCATTTTCTTCACACAACTGCGCAAATAACCACGTATTCAACGCGTTGCTTCGGAATTGGTTTACTGCATCAATGACTAATTTAAGAGATTCATGCAATCTAACACTCAAATTTATAGCAACTTAATCTTGTCGATGGATTAATGTATTACTAACATCCCTTACTCATTTTGGTTTAAATAGCTTATAAATCCACGATAACGTCCAACCTTGGCAAGTGCTCCATCTGTACCTACTGATATATTTGATAAAGGGATTGCTTTTTCAATAAAATAATCCTTCAAAACATGAAATATTGATTCACCTTTAGTGTCAGTTCTTCGTAGATTTCTTGATTCATAATAAAACGAACATATGCCAATAATATTTCTGCATTACCAGGTAAAGTTGACTCGTCCAGTTGTATAGAGAAATGGATCGTTTGCAAATAATCACACAAGAAGCTTTCAATATCAGAACTCATTTCATCAATACGTGTTTCAACAGTATTGTTGCTTAAGGAAATTCTTTTAATATCAGATGCAGGTTTATGTAAAACAGTTTCTAAAACTTCTTCAACGGGTGGCAAAATTAACTTCTTTTTGATAGTATACGGTTTTTCGGATTTTGCTATAAGTAGCGAGATATTGTAAGACGCCCGCAAATCATCATCGTTTCTTTGTGACGTCGAAGCGAACATTCTGTTCAGCGTGGGTCTGTTCTGAAGTATATCTTTGAGTGTTTGAAAGTATTTCAAATCTTTATCTGTATTATCAGGGGTAACATTTTCTTGGATGATTCTGCAGTTTAGATGGTTTTATTGCGTCATTGCCCAAAATTTTATTGCATAAAAGACACATAGGCAATTGTTTGTCCGACAATGATGGAATGAAGCCAATTTTCAAATAATCAACACTGTACTGTCTAAATTTCTTTTTAGATTTGGACATGGCATCAGTCATCTGTGAGCAAAATTAATCTATTTAAATAAGACAGAAAGTTCAGCAGCTGTATATTAAACAATCAAAGTTAAATTTAAATCGTAAAGTCAAATTTTATGACAGGCATAGGCGTACAGCCATTATAAATAATTGTGAGAAGGGGAATGTTATGAATGTTACTTAAGGTTTTCATATGATGGAACTTTAAAAAAATTTGAAAGTAACATGACAAAAAATGTTAAAATAAAGTATTATATAACGAATAGAATAATAATAATAACAAATTGTGATACGATTTATCTCTACGTACATTCGACTATGATGTATAAAAATTCACTGGTTCCACTTTAGCAATAATACAAAATTTTAATTTTAATATAGAGAAGTATGTACAGTGCAATATCAATAATCCAAACTTCCGTAATCCGAACATTCAGTAATCCCAAGTGGCCCATAGTATAACGACCAATAGACAAAAGTACCATTTTTTTACTTTTTTTGTGAAATTGTTTGGTAAGATATATGTATTTATAAAAGAATAATAAATGCCTAGCAAGGTCGTAAATAAGTAAATATTTAGACACATACATATTTATTTAAGTGACCGGCCAAAATGTGTAGTTTAATTACAAAATAATTTTTTTAGTATGTTTTCTGTATGTAAACATTTAAATTCTATAAAAAAAACAACAAATGAATGAGTGTGAATTGGAAATTCGTTAAAAAACACGCAGCTGTAATAATAAAATACATACGTAATATGTATATACAGTTGCTTTTTTTTAGATTTTTCCGAAAACATTCCATAATCCAAACATCTCCTTGCAACAATTACTTCAGATTACGGAAATTGCACTGTAATTATAATAAAGATTGCTAAAACTTTGAAAAATAAACTTTTGAGGAGTACTCGTGTAATTTTGCTTGATTTGAATATTAAACTACTAATAACTGAAGTCATGATTGGCGTAATTTATCTATCTTTGCTAAGTACGAGTACAAAACTAAAATTTAATAAAAAACAATGTACTTACTTTTCTCCGGCACTCTCAAACTAAATAACACTGATTCACTATAATTTGTGTAATAAACTGCCAGTTTATATTTTTTTAAATATTTTCTTAGCACTTTCCTTTTTAAGATTCAGGAAACGAATAAACGTATTTGTCTTAGATTCGTATTTATACACTGCGCGTATGCTTGTAACAAGATGATACTGGTATATCATTATGTGCAGGTCAAGTGCAGGTTTTTATAAGTTCAAAATGTAATGTGACCACAAAGCAAATGCCTATATTCAACAGCTTACACAATTTTATAAACATATATAATAATTTTTTTACTTCATAAGTACTTTTATAAATAATGTACATGTCTATATATTATATGATAATATAATGTAAGTAAATAGATACTATCAGTGTATGTTGAGATCTACTATCGTGGACCCACATTTTCATTTCATGGGGCCCCAATTTTTTTTGCTGACGTAGACCCCATGCAGGATGTCATAGACCCTTGGGGGTCGATATAGACCACTTTGGGAATCATTGGAATAGAGAAACATTAAAATGAGTGACCAGTTACTCAATACCAAAACCTTTAACAAATAAAACTGAAAAAAATATTAAAACATAGAAGTGAATTTAATGAGAAACTGCAAACATTAAAATTAACATAATAGAAATGTATACAGTATGTAGGTCAAATTATTTTAGGATAACAAGAATAGTAGTTTTACAATCAGAGATAAACAGAATTTTAAATTTAGAACATTAAAGACATTTAGAAACGATAACTATAAGGAGAATTTGTAATAATAATTGAAAATGAATACTTATGTTTAAAAATGTAAGAAAGCTTATAAATGACAATTAGCTTTATTTTTTAATGTATTTAAACAATAAAGTGAAAAAATGACATATTTACTCCTAAAATATACAAAAAAAACAATTCCATCTGTCACCGTTTATTTAATTTACAAAAATCACTTTTTGCTGCTTTAGTTTATAACTTGTTATTACATATATTTTATTCGAAACTAAATTATCTTGCTAAAATACATTTATGAAAATTTGATTATTTCTAGTAAAATCTAAATTTTTAATAAACAAAACTTAGTACGTATTTGTATTATTAAAATATAACAATTGTTGATATTACAAACTTTGTAAAGAAACATTTAAAAATCACATTTTTGTTAAGTATAAGTTGTGCGTACGAAGTAGATATCGATATGTTTCTATAAAGTAATATGAGAAAGGCGCATAATTTAAATACGTTATAAATTTTAAAACGTTTCATTTTAATTCTCTATTCTTCAGTTAAACAGTCACATAAATAGGTATAAAATGTGTTTCCTTATTTCGCAATTTCAAGCTAATGGCGCAGCACAAAACTCCTTTTCGGTCGTTTAAGATATATATCTCACTATAAATAAATTTATTTGCAATTAAAATAGCTAAAACACCGTTTTCGTCTTAGTTGTCTTTTTGAATTACATTAAGCTTTCTGAACTCACATGCTTTAAAATTCTGCAAGTGTTTTTATCAAGTTAGTTTAACATTGTGTAAGAGTTAAAACTATTTAACTTTATAAAATTACAACCGCAAAACCATTTTAATTAAATGCAATGTTTTTTTTAACATTTTACACAAAAGAGGTTATATGCTTAACTAACGCATGTTTGTTTGCAAACAAAATGAAAAATTAATAATTTTTAAAATATAAACAAAAACGGAAACCGAAACTTTTAAATTAAATACTGTATTAGTAAAAATTAACATTTGTAAATGATTTTAGAGTAAGTATTTTGTTATACGTTAAACATTTCAGTGATAACAATTGCACTAAAATTTTTTGATTATAATTTGATAATTAATAAATTAATTACAGGCATTTGTAACTCGAAATTTTGAAGGTTTTCGTGCATGCGATTCAGATCGGCTATCTTTGGTTTTTAAAGTAATATGGATGCTAAAATTAAATTGTAGCCCGTCAAATCAACATTATGCAACTTTATTTTTGAGGAAATGGAAATTTGAAGAGCAAAGCCTAGAAAAATTACATTTGAAAATTTTCTGTAGCAGACTAGAAAAAAAATAATTAATCAAACATAAATTTACATTTACATCTACGAACACTCATCGTGGTACCAATAGGTCGAACGCAGGAAGATTGCTCTAATAATCGTCGTGCAGAAAAATTCATTTCAGTTGAGAATTTTTGGCCCTGCAAAGGGCTTTTTTAACATTGTCGATCCGTTGCTTGGCGGAACGACCACGGCGAATCACCTATTTGGGTATGAGGTGTTCGAACATGCCTCCTGCTTGAACTGTACAATAAGTTAGCCGTTCAACAAATCTTTTTCGTGTTTCGGCTAATCTACGAATGGTAATAGCTCGGCATATCACTAGAATTTCATCTTTTAGTGCGTCCCTATTTTCATACCGTTTTCCTCCTTTGAATAATTTTTCTGTTATGTAACTCCACAAAAAAAATCGCACGGGCTTAAATCAGGTGACCTAGCAAGCCATGTAATGGGACCATTCTTGCCTATCCATTGATTTGGAAATGCTTCATTCAGAAGCCTAGTGTTTAGTCTTGCAGTATGGGCTGGAGCACCATCCTGCATAAAACAAACTTGGTGATTTTTACCCGCAACATCATTTAGTTGTGGAAACACTTCTTCTGGTAGAAGGTAATGATATTATATGGAAGTAAGTGTACCTTCAATGAAAAAAGGACCAATAACATGACTTCCCAGCAAGCCCATCCAAACATTGACAGTTTGTCGCCATTGACTTGGTCTATTTACTAATTTGTGTGGATTTTCGAGAGAGCATGTACGATTATTTTGTCGTTCTGGTCTTTCATCAAGTTTAAATGAACTTTCATCCGGAAAACAAATGTTTTTTTATAAAATCGCGATTGGTATTGTTCATTTCGGTGATTATTTTACAAAATCTCATACGAGCATAATAATCGTGTGGTAATAATTCTTGATGGCATTGCCAACGGTAACTTTTAAAGCCCTCCTGTTTGAGGTATCTGACTGCTGACGACCGAGAAACACCTACATTATTTTCAATTTTTGGCAAACTAACATCAGGATCTTGGTCTACAGTTGCAAGAATTGCCAACTTTTGAGGGTTGTCTTTATGATCGTGTAAGGTTGGTGGACGCTGACATTTACATGGTGGATTTACGGAGCCAGTGGTTTCGTTTCTTTGATACTCTTTAAAGAAGGTATTGCTCTATCTGCGAAAAAACCAGCAAAGTCTTCTCAAATTTGGACCTTTGAGACACCTCAAAAATATTGATTTACCACAAGAATTTTTTCTTCTACTTTCATTTTTGAAGCTTGTAAAACAATTCTATTAAAACTGTCAACACTGTTTTATAACAAATCAATGCTAACTTGATTTTTAATACCTATTTACTTGAACATAATTCAAGTTTATTTCATTTTGGAATCATAAGCTGGTTTCTTAGCACGCAAATGCGGGCGCAATTTGGTTTTTTTAGCCTACAGAATATTTTGAAATGTAATTTTTCTAGTCTTTGTTCTTCAAATTTCTAATTCGTCAAAAATAAAGTTGCATAATGTTGATTTGACGGGCTACAATTTAATTTTAGCATCCATATTACTTTAAAAACCGAAGATAGCCGATCTGAATCGCATGCGCAAAAAACCTTCAAAATTTCAAATTTCAAATGTCTGTAATTAATTTATTAATTATCAAATTATAATCAAAAAATTGTTTTTAGAAACGTTTCAAGTGCCACTTTAAATCTGCATCAAAGGTTTTGCGATTTTTTAATTTGGGAAGCAGGAAAAAAATAATTTCAATTTTCCCATGTTAAATCCCATAGGGTACCCTTAGCGTGGGACACAACGTATATAGCTTTGAAAATTACTGTGACTCTTACGTAAGTAATATTTTAAAAAAATACTTAGAAAAAATTGAACTTCAACAAATTACTATTTTCTACATGTACACTATGAGTTGGTCTGTCATCATGTTTTGTTTATACTGAATGTTATTATTATATAAAAAAAACAGTTTCTTTAAATAACTAGTTATTTTTTTCCCACAAAGCTTACGGTTTGGTAATTGTAACCTTCAGACGGAATTGTTCCATGTCTGGGGTTATTATTTTGTTTTAGTTGTGTTAAGTGTATGTGATTAATTTTGATTAAGAAATTTCCTGACAATGTTGCATGTTTTGGTGATGACTGCTTTTTGTATTTATTTGTTCTGGTAGTTTCAGATATTTTATGTTTCTTATGGTGGTCTTTGGTATAATTCCTGTAACTGAGATAATTATTGGTAGTATTTTAACTTTCTTTGGTTTCCATATTCTCTTGATTTCTTCAGCTAATGGTATTTTTGTGTTTTAGTGTTGAAAACACTTATAAGGAGCTTGATTTAAAAACTCGTGTAACAAAACGATGAAACGCTTAGATGTAACAAATCTGAAACTTGCGGTGGTGCCCAATTTTAATTCATTTTTTGTATTTTTCGGATGCCGTGTTTATTATTATTAAACAAGATATTCCTTATGATTTGGTTTATCTTTTAAAAATATAATAAGTCTTAATTTCACTTAGCAGTGATGAAAAATGATTATAGTAATTGCAGAATTAGATCCGCGCGAGCTTCCGCCTTGTACGCTGCAAAAACGGTACAATATAGATAAAAATTGCACATAAACAATTTGAGTACAAAATTTACTACAAAAAAATCCGCGGGAGTGTATAATTTTATCTAATAATTTAAGAGTTACAGGATTTTAATGTAATTTTCGTGCAACTTTGCACACTTGTATCGTCTAAACTATTAAACGTATTTGTACCCGTTTGCCAACTTTTTTATAGTAAATTTTTTTCTCTATTAAAATGTTTATGTGCAACTTTCTTTTATCTTGCACAGTTTTAGGGTAATGGTTTATTGGTTATTTTAAATTATTAAACAAATCATTTCAATACAAAAATTGTGGCGGTTTCGATGCTGGTGTAATATTACGACATCGACAAAAAACCGCATTGGTCACCAAAAGCAACTCGACCGAAACACACATGTTCTACTAAACCGATAATTTATGTTTAAATTTTAAAATGCGTAAACGAAATAATTTAATAAACCTGATATATAAAGTTTTATAATAAAAACTATCAGTAATAACTAATTTAAATCATAAACGATTTCACTGTAAAGTAATCAACATAAGACGAATGTAGGTAAAATAAAATTTGAGTAAATTCTGAATGTCGAAATTGTATCAACAGTCAAACAATTGTAAAGATTATTAGCGTTATAAATCTGTTAAGACTAGAGAAAGGATTCATGTTAAAGTAAAGTTCATCTCTTTAATGCTTTTTTATAGTCAGTAGTAATTTTTTAATACTAATAGGAGAAAAATTTGTAGAATCGGTAAAAAAAATTTAATTTAAAGGCATGTCAATTATTTC
This sequence comes from Aquatica leii, assembly GCA_035610365.1. Taxonomy (NCBI): domain Eukaryota; kingdom Metazoa; phylum Arthropoda; class Insecta; order Coleoptera; family Lampyridae; genus Aquatica; species Aquatica leii. Next base: position 83,053,119 of record CM069435.1, read on the forward strand.
GCGTCGCGAAATGTTTTTATTGCGAGTCCAATCTGCTTTAAGTTTTTTTTAGACAAACGCGCCAAACTGTGATGCACATTTCCAAAGATGAAATCTCCACTTTGCAACGTTTACATCTGAAAGGATTTGGCAACGTAGCTGGAATCGTGTCATAATCTTAGAAGCTGTAGAACTGTGAACCGCCATAAAACTCGGATAAAATCTAGTAATCATTTAGTTTTGTTGTTTTTTTGAAAATGCACATCAACCAGTTAGAGTGTGGTAAAGCAATTGTCAGGAATCACGCAATATGAATTGTTTATTTAATCATTAAATGATTTTTTTTAATTTAAGCGTATTTAATCAAAGTCTGGATAAATATCTGAAAATTGTAACATTTTAAAAGTTTCAGGCAGTATTTTTGAGTGAAGTATTGTTTGCCGCTATTACAGCATTAAAAATTTATTATTATTTTGGCGGGTTTTTCGTAAGGCATTTCCAGGGTTATTAGATTAGGATTAAAATTATGAGATTAGGAATCAAAAGAGTAGGCATATTTGCAGCGTGAAAGTGCTATAGATCACATATACAAATTTAAAATTTTAATAGTTGTGATTGCCCATAATTACAATTTGGCGGCTACGGCTCCATGCTAGCCCAGCACTAAAGAAATCCACCAGTTAGAGAGGGTAGTTTTGTTGGCCGTTTCTGGAAAAGCGATATAATTATTTGTATTCAAACCAAAATGTTACCTAAGAGTACCGAGATGAACGTGTCTTGCCAATGCCCCAGGTATTGATCTTTTCTTTTTTTTTGTGTGCACATCTTTACCAAAGAATTACCTGGCTTAAGCGTGCGGACTGATACGATACCTGTTACTGCTATCTAAGAAAACTTAATATTACAATTATTAAATAGGGACATAGTCAAATTTACTGTGAGACTGTCGAAATAACAACCACTGTTGTTTTAAACACCAGTAGTAGATCTCCGCAGTAAAGAGAAGGCAAAGGGTCGTTTTATTTAAAGAGCAGGATGTATGCTCGTATTTTTAAGCTAGTATAAGAAGCTTCTTCTGCGTAGCTAAAAGTAATACCTAGGCTGGGAATAACTTAATTAACTTGGTAATTTATTTTACTTGTAATATTTTTTGTTAGGTTAAGTCGTTCGCCTCCCTGAATATGTGTTAGAGATACGAAGCTTTAATATGTAAGGTAACTTACCCTGTAGTAAGTATAGTTAGTTATTGGAACCGAGAGTACCCTGTTTTTTTTGTTTCTATTTTTTTCTTCGTTTGAATAAGTTTAAATCAATTCAATCGATAAATTGTCGCATACATAAATCGCATCCCGCTCAAAATATCGATCATAGAGTTTTTTCTTTTTTATTACTGCTAACTACGAATTATGTGATAGTGTCTAAAGCACCTAACACGAGCATATAGTATTTTTTTGTATGTTTTATAATATTGCAACTCTTCCCCGCTAGCCCAATATACCCAACTTTTATTTAATACGTTTCTTTTTTTGTGTTTTTTTACTGAACAGACCGCCGTCGTTTGTGGTGTTTTTTTTTAATTTAAGCGGCTAGTTCAGTTGCCAAACATTTATTTTGCAGATAGCACGTGCACCTACTCACCTTGCCTCCGATTAGAAAGTTAGCCGGCTTTCTTTGCAATAACGGCTCAGTGCAAAGTTCCACTTTGGCTCTAAGATTGATTGTGCCTAGAAAAAATTTCACATTTATCCGAATGCTTTCAAACGTATCTAAGCCAACAGAAAATGAGTCATTGAACGTGAATCACAATTTTTCGATCTTTCCTCGCATAACATGCTTGTGAAAGCCATATTATTATTTGAACTTTGCGAAGATGACTTTTTCTCTTGAAAATATTTTGTGTCAAATAAAGTTTGCTGCTTTGAGATTTTGTTGCTTGCTTTGTGTTTCTTACCGTACATCACTTGGAAAAGAAAAGCTAAGCGTTACCAACACAGCCCAAATACCATTTTTGTGCTTCTTTAGATTTAGAGATTTTAATACTAATTCAATGCCGAGCACAATTTCCGTTCTTCTTGGAGAGATAAAGGGCAAAGAAATTGAACTACAAAAATAGAAAAAATGAGTGACGCCGGCCTATGTACATGCTATGATGTTTGTTCGAGTGCATGGATTTAAGTTAACGCTATCGGGTTTCTCTTTAGATATGTCACTGGAAGCTATGTTTTATAAGCGCGCAGCAATTCTTGATAATGAACGGTCTTGCTAATAATTTGTTATGACCAAAATATCTCTATAAGTCATTTGTGTTGCTGATTCATCATCTTCCAGCGATGAAGAGGTTATGGGAAACAATTCTCAGGCATTTTATGGACAAATGTTAAATACAAACAATTGGTGAATTATCATGCGACCATATGGTCGTTTAATATGTACCTGGAATACTCGTTATTTGTGTTTTTTTTTTTATTATTTATGTATGCATTCTTATTTTTGAAAACTGTATTAAATCTTGTTCATTATATTACGTGGGTAATATTGTGTTTGTTTCACACCTTCCGATAATTGCAAGATTTGCGATATTTTTGTGTATTTTTTATTTGCGTGTTACTGTCATTGGGGATGGATATGTCTATAAGATACGTTGTTTGGTTGTGTTTGTTAACCCATACTATGTTTGGTCTGTTGGCTACTATTGTTTCACCTGTGTGTACTGGTTTGTTATAGTATAATTTAAATGTTGAGGTGTTTGGTCTTTTATTATGTATTTTCTATAGTTTAGTCTGTTTATTACCTGGTCTTGAATGTCTATAAGAAATCCTTCGGTTTCTAGGTGTAAGTTTTCTGGTTGTAACCATTTGTAGCTGAGTTCTATGTTAATTTGTTCTTGGTGTACTATGTTGTAATGTCTCTATGTAATTTCTTTTTTGACCATTTTTTAATCTTATCGTTCTATGTTTGATGTTTTATGTTAATGTCTGGTGCGGCTAGAGGTGTGTATTGCTTGTTTATTGTACATATAGTTGTGTGTAGGTTACTATTTTGTTTGTTATGAAAGAATTCTCTTAATTGTTGTGTTATATACGTAGAGAGTGAATGCCTATCAATCCTCTTCTACCCTTTTTCCTGTTTATTGTTCGTTCTATGTAAGAGTTAGGATGCATTTTTCGGTTGTCTGTTAGTTGAGTTCGAGTGGTTCTATTTAGCGTTTCTAGGTTTGTTGTTGTCCACCAAATTACCCCAAATGAATAAATGAAAATGGTTATTGCGTTTATATTGATGACTTTGAACATGTTTCGATAGTTTAGATTTAGGTATCGTTTCTAGTCTTTTTTTATATTGTATTTTTAGTTGATCTTTTACGTTTTTATGATTAATTTTTATGTTTTGTTTGATGCCTAGGTATTTTTATGTTTCTTGTATAGCCATATGTTCTATAAATACGTTGCTACTAAGTATGGTGTTTTTGGTGTATGTCCATTTCCAGTTCTCTGTGTGTATTGTTTTGCATTTTTTGGTTCCAAACGTCATATGAATGTCTGTACTAACAGTTTCTGTAATATTAATGAATTGTTGTTAGCTGTTGTTGTGAATTAGTGTAAAGTTTAATGTCGTCCATATACAATAGATGGTTTAATACATGGAGCTTTTGGTCTGAGTGAGAACTCCGTACTTGGTATCCTTTAACATATTAGAGAGAGGATTTAGAGATAGACAAAACCATAATAAGCTTAGTGAGTCGCCTTAGAATATTCCACGTTTTATGTTGAATTCTTTAGTATGTATAGCTTGTGTATATGACGTTTTGATTGATATGACTGTTTTCCGTCACCTCGTGACTTGATGTAGGAATTTAATCAGTTAGTTGATTATTTTGTATATTTCTAGAACTTGTATGAACCATGAGTGTGGTATTGAGTCGTACGCTTTTTTATAATCAATTTTATTATTATTATTAGCAAGTTATTTGTTTCCAAGTATTGTCCGTTTTACGCTGATAAACCCTATATTTAGTAAGTATCCCTTTCCATTCATTGTGATCTATTCCATCCATCCATTTGTTTCCAGTCCGTTTTGGCATTTATGCTGATACTTTTAGTGTTTTATAGAACCGATCGCAATATTTTTGCACTGGCTTCCCTGTTTCTTACTGTTAGTTTTCCAATTCTAGGAAATTTGTTTGAAAAAAATTTGTTCCACGGAAATTTGTTAGAAAGAATTTTTTAAGGAAATTAGTAAACACATTGAAGTGAAAGTGAAAAAAATGTGTCCTTAATAGAAGAAGGAAGAATCTGAGAGGTTTTGCCTGTCGAGTTGAATATGGGTATAATACCGTTCTTACAAAAAAGTTTTCCTATTTAATCTGTAACCTTGTGAATGTAAGGTTAAAATGCCAATTTTAAATTGGATTCAGTTGTAGAAATGTTTTTAGGTAAACGAGCACGTGGATGTAGACGACGATTAATAACTTTTTGGATATCACATTCACATAATCATTTTTCACCAAGATTCTAGTAAGATGACCGTGTTCCGAGCTAATGATTCAAATTTCTCGACATTTTTGTGAGCATGTGAGCCCGACTTATTTCGGGACCATTCTGTTTAGTGCAAACCCACCCATACGAACAGACAAAATTGGCATTTTACATTTATAACATCACAACTGAATTAAAAAAACTTCTTTGTAAAAATGGTATTAAACCCATATTCAACTGAACCGGTAAAATTTCTCAAATGTTTTTTTTTACAAGAACAAGTTTTCTACACTTTTCAAGATGTATATTAAATTATTTGTTTATGTGGGTTAGTCTACATCATTGAAACTAACTGTTTCGTCATTGCTCGCGTTTCAGAACATGATCGTTGTATAAGAAAAAAACTGTTGCTGAACATCATTTTACCATAGACCACAATATAGGTTTCGGTGATTATAAAATCTCCGTTTTTATTCAATAAGAAGACCACCGTTTTAAATTATCATTTTTTTGATTTCCAGTTGTAACAACCGTAACTCAATCAGAATCGCAAGTTGATTACCTAAGTCTGTAGTAGTTCTTTGATAGATTGAATTGAATTACTTTAAATTTATCGATTTCTTTCTTATCTGTTTAGAGTACAATCTGGCTCAGTTCACCAATTTCTTAGCTAGGTAGTTGCTTGTTTAAGTTTTTCGATTTTTGTTCCCTGGTAATCTGCCGCGAAAACAAAGAATCAAGTAACTTGACTTACTGGATTTTTCCTTTGTATCTATATTTGGGCTTCTCTTTGACCCTTTATTGTCTCCACCGATTTTGGTAATCAAGTGGTGTTACATTACCAAGTTATGCATAACTAAATTCTAGCATCTCTACTTCTCAACAAAACATATTTTAGTAAACCTTCTTATCTGCAAAGTTTTGTATTTTCTTATTCTTGCTTATAATTAACCTTTATATAAATAAATCTACTCGAGTTACTTGCTGATATTTGACACTTTTGCAATTTAAGTAAGAAATAATTGAATTTACTTTATGCTAAGTACTATAAAAAACAAACCATGAATCAAGTAACTCTACTTAACCTAGTGTAAAGAGCGAAAACGAAAGCAGGGACATTATCTAACTCGAGTTCTTTTAAAATACCTTGCTGAATATAAGAGTGAATCATACTGCATAACACGCTTTAACTTATTTAGATAAATCACGTCAGTTAATTTATTTGCCTAGTAGGTTTAGATGTAGCGTAGTGCACACAAGAAATATGTTTAGTCGAGGAAGAAAACTACTGGAAATGCTAGAAAAACCACATGGGGGGTAAGTACTTATTACATATTGTTTAAGTTATTGTTGTTTAAATAACTTAGGTGTATTTGTTACTGATGTCTTAATAACCCTGGTGTTAGAAATACGCTTCAGCATAGCAACAACTAACAGTGTCACACAGTTATGAACGTTTTATGTATTACCGCGCTTTTGAACTAATGACGTAACCAAGGGCACAACATGGCTTTAGTATGAAAACACAAAACCGCAAATAATAATAATTTGCTAAATTAAAGATAAAATTGTACATTCTATATGGGATTTTCTTTATTTTATGTACTATAGCAGTGTCGAGTATTGACATCAAAGCATGTTGCACTTTACACAAAATAAAGAAGGCGCAACACGATTTTTATTTAAACACTTGATACTGCTATTATACATAAAATAAAGAAAATTGCATATTCCTTGTTAAAATTAACTTGTTTTTATTTTTAACTTTTTAGTTATTTTTCTATTTTCTAAATAAAAGCTTATTGTAAAAACATTTTTTCTTCTTCTATTTATTTTTGAGTAATCTACATCTTTTTTCAACTACATATAAAAGTGCCTACCTAATATTGTGCTTAAAAATATTATTCAACTACATACATAGTAATACATATTAGTTAGAAGTTTGTTTGTTTTTAATAACAATTGTACATAAATAGAATTTCAGGCGGAGTGATCCACAACATAGTTTTAATGAAGCTTATAAAGTTCCAGTAAACTCTAATTGTATTCTGTCCCAATCTTCAACCGTCATGTCGATTGGAAACAAAAGTCAGTTGTCAAAGAAAATTAAACTGTTACAATATATGGATCAAACCGAAACTTTTCCTAGCCCAGAATCGTTCGAGACCACTTCAGCGAAAGCAGTAGTACTTGTCTCATATCTTCTTAAAGAAATCAACGAAAAACATTCAACTATAAGTCATAGGGCTAAAAAAGTAAAACACTATGTTCAACTTCAAAATGTAACAGAAACCAATACAAAGAATGAAGAACGAGTATTTAGCAGCACTCCCACTTTAAGCATTTCTGACAACTTACTAGAGTTCAATGCAAACACTGACGGTATTGGAATCATCTCTATGGAAGAAATAACCTGCGAACAGATCGAAATGCAAAGCGATAAATTACATAAAAGTGAAGAAAGTGCAGAAAAAGTGTTCCAGATCGACAAAGAAAACAAGAATGAACAAAAACAAAATGAAAACCTTGATTTCAGTGATACTAATGAAAATAACAAGACTAAACCTAAAAACTTAGGAAAAGCAAATAAGATCAAAAAATGTTATGTACCTCAACTACTTGATTCATGCAAACAGAATTGCAGACAGAGATGTTTTCAACGATTTACTGAAGATAAAAGAAAAATATTTTTTAAAAATTACAACGTTTTAAATTTTAGAGAAAGAAGACTGTTTTTGGATAAACACATCATCAAAAAAAATATTAAATATAGAAAAGTCGATGCAGATATTTGTTTATCTAAAACTTGCATAATAAAATTACTGTCCATTTTCGTATAAAATATAAGTTGTGATATTGATTGCGATAACTTATCTTATGCTCATTTATTAAAAATTTAAATTAGTCTCACTTGTCTTACTTTATTGTAATAAACCAATTAAAAAATTCTTATGCCTTTTAAATCAATTTAAATAAATTTCTTATTGCTTATCATCTTGTAGTAAAAATTATAAATCCAGTTGCTTGGTTTTTTCATTGTTTTTATGCACTGAGTTTAATTAAATATCTAGCACGTAGAGTTACTTCCGTTTAAGATTGTATATCGGGGCGATACTTAAAAACAGTAACTCAAAAACTATCTAAAACATAGATAATTAGTAAAATATTTTATATTTATTTATACCCTTAAAAAGAGGTGGAAAAAACATATAAGTTAAAACAAAATTATAAATATAGGGTCAAATATAAAGAAATAATTTGAAAAACCATTTTAAAATACAAAGTAGCTTGTATCCAAAACCTTTAAATTTGGAGTTACGTGCTTCTTGCTGTGTACGGCAGTAATGTCTCTTACAAAAGCAGGCAAAACGTTAGCAATTTTGATTACAATATGGATGCTGTCTAAACCTGCAAGAACCGTTTTATCTTATCATCTTTTCGATTACTAGATATTTTTTTTTCTTCTCCACACTTTGTTAAAGTTTAATTTTTTTTGTTTTAATTTTTTAATATAATATAATTTGTTTGTTGTTAGTATTAGTTTTTAGTATTAGTTTTTAGTATTAGTTATTAGTTACAAATTAATGATATTTGTGTTTAAGCATTAAAAGTTTTACACATTTAATGTTTATTTCTAAAGTATTCTTAAAATTTTCAGTAATAAATTTTTGGGGATAAAATAAAATTTTGTGTACATAAATAAACTTAATTTTTAAACTTTAACTGTTTTTATTTAGTTATTTATTTTCAAAACCATTTAGTTATATTTATTTATTAAAGTTTTTAAACTTATGATTACTATTGTTTACAGAATAGTCGTTTGTGTTATAGGCTTTGCAATACGCTAACGCATATAACAAAACAAATTTTAAAACTAAACTAAACATATTGTAAAAACTTTAAACGAATATATAAAGTTTTTGTTATAAAGACGCAATCTTGAGCGTTGTAGAATAGAACCCTAATGCAGTTTTTTGTTACTTTTCTTATATACGGAAAAACCATACATCTTTAACTTAATCTTCAAAATGCAATTTGGTAAAATTAACGTTGAACAATAATTGTTTTTTTAAAGTTTTTTTTTAATTAAACATTTTAAACAATAAACTTTGAACCTAGTATAGCATTTGAATTTGAAAGACTAATTAAATGCTAAAAATTTTATAACACTTCACCAAAAATAAACGGAACGTTTCACTTGAGCGTAAGCTTGCTTTATGAACGAGGGAATTGCAATTTAGATTAAAATTTTAATTGAAACATGCATGTTCTATATGTTTTAACAAATTTTTTAAGCCAAATGTAAACACAATAATAAAAGATTAGTGAAATACCAAAAATGTTAGTAGTTTATATGGGGCACGGCTAAAGTTGAATACAAGAAATAGGTCGCTCCGACACGTGTACAAATTTTTTTCTATATACAATTTAACAAGATTGCATGTTTGTATCTTGTTTTGCAATAGCACAGCAATAGTGAATCAATAAAAATAACAAGGTGCTCTTGGGGAAACTGGTTCAATATCAAACCCAGTTGCAATTCACATCTCATCTGCAATATCATGAATTCTTCATGCTACCAAATAGAAACTGTATCACTTTATTTAGAATAGAATGATTCAATTTAGGTTTTGAAAGGTGCTGTTTCAACTCAATAGCATAAAAACTTAAAGAAACATTCACATTTCCTACGAGTGTGTGCACTCGTGCAAATAACTACGAATTTTAAATCAGAGTTTGCATCTTATTACACTGTAAGAGCTCGATCATTTGAATAAAACATTTGCAGATAGTTAAACTTTAATTTTATTGTCAAATAAAAGTTAATTGTTACATTTAACACTAAAACGTTTTTAAATAATAATAAAAATTACAGTAAATATAATACGTATATTTCATAGTCGAGCATCTAGTAGACATTATTTTAAATTAAATTTAATTTAAACAATAAAACTGGTAAGTAATTTATTAAGAGAAATAATTAAAAATAAAACACGTACTAAAGTGCCATTACTTTTAATAAATTTTATGAAATAAATTAATTTATACCGGTGTGTTAATGTAAAAACCAGAATAGAAGCTAAAATATTAAGTGCCTTTTTCAGAACTTACTGCAATAATTTCTCTTAAATTTTTCAATACATTACACAATATATAAAATGACTGAAAATTGACAAATTAGTGTTGTTACAAAGTATTGGTAACTAATTTACAACTAAATATTATACACACCAAATTTATCTTAATACGAAATAGAGACTTTATTATTAACAAAAAAATATTTGAAATTATGATTAGTATAAAAAATTTTTATTATCAACTTGTGAACTAAGAAGCTTAAGAAGAACACACAAAAATAGTCATTCCTGATTCTAAGTAAATTTACACTTTATTTGTAAGAACTTAGTTCTCTTTTTTTAGTTAAGAATCATTTTTTCTTAGTTTAAGACTTCTTTAGGTATTTAAAAATCTTTTCAAAAACTGAAAAAGAACTAAAAATTCTTAAATTAGGTGTATATTTCTCAATTTTAGTACGTATTTTTATTTTTTAGAATGTTTCTTTACCCAATTGAGCTTGTTTGTTCTTCTTTTTAAGCATGCAGTTCTAAATGCACTAGAACGTTCATTCTTTATTTTAACTGACATCTGCTTATTCAGAGAATGCCAATATTCATACTACTTTGAAAAATTTATTGTTGTTGTAAATTTCTGAATTCATTAGATTGAAAAGTAAATTGAAAAATAACTGGTCCACTTAAGATGCTCACATCTTGCTTATTATAAGAGATACGCATTTGCTTAAATTATAAAAAAGTTGCTTAATTAGTAGAGTAACAATATGATACCAAGAAGTTCAGCATATCTTTCACTGGTTTTACTTCTACTCCTTTTGTTTCTAATTCTTTGCAACAAAGTTTTCTTCGCACTTTTCTTCACGTTACTTGTCGGAATTGTCGTTAAACTGGACATATCTCGCCAAATTGTAACAAACTTCATACTCTTCACCGTTTTGGCCGTAGACAAGCAAGGGTAAGTCGTCGCAATTGTAGTACTGTCTTCCGAAACTAAATCATGAGTCTACGGATCAAGTCGGAGATTCTCCATTATGTTTGACTTTGGACTTTATTTTAGACTTGACTGACTCTTGGATTTTAGATATGCCAGTGTTCCTGATGATTAACGTCCATATCTTAAGATTAGTATTATAGGTTTTTCTTTGGTCTTCGTGATACTGGTGCTTCTCGAACCATTCTGGGCGGTCCAGGGTGGCAAATTCTACAACCTTTGTGTATTCGTCTGTTTCCTTCTTCTAAGTCTTCTTATAATTTGGCTAACAACAATAAGTTTACGTTACTTGAATTAGTTTTTCTGCCCTTTTTTTTGTCACAACAACTGATTTGCGGCATCAATTTCTAGAAAGTGATTTTATAACTAGCAGCATGTCGCGGACGCATTCTTTAAACAATCTTTTGGTCTTGGTCACACTTCTCTTGTTCAACACCAAATACGTATTTTTGCTGAACCAATTAAACAGCGCTCCTATCCTCTCTCGCCTGCGTTGCAGAAGGTCGCTAATGAGAAGTTGGAGTCGATGTAAATATAGGTGTTGTAAAGCTGTTCAGTAGTCCGTGGTCTAATCCAATTGTTTTAATGATGAAGAAAGATCGGTTCTGTGTTGATTTTAGAAAAGTGTACCAGATAACTCAGAATGATGCTTATCCGTTATCTTATAGTACCTTCAGTTTAGATCAGTTGAGACTTACACCTTCTCTTTCCAGCTTTGATATTTGGTTGGCGTAATGGAAAATTCCGCTATCAAAAGATTTCAAAGCGATTGATTGATTGAGTGTTAAGTGTGGATTTGGAATCTTACTGTTTTGCTTACTTAAACAATATTATAATTGCAACAACTACTTTTGATGAGCATATTAGCATATTAAAAAAAATGTTAGAACACTTAATCTCTGCTGGACTTACTTTACATCGAAAAAAAGTAATTTTTGCTTGACTGAATTAAAGTACCTCGGATACGTGGTCAATAAAAGTAGTCTGTTGGTAGACCAAGATAAGGTAACAAGCAATACTTAATATCTCTACTCCTTCAAACGTCACTGATGTCAGACGATTTATTAGTATGACTAGTTGGTATCGTCGCTTTATTCCTAACTGATTTTCTTTTACGTCTTCACTTTCGGATTTTACTCGTAAAAATATTTCTTTTTCTTAGACAGCAGAATGTCAGACCGCTTTTGATTCTGTTAAAAAGAGCTTGGTTGCGGTTTTGATTCAGTCGTGTTTTAATTTCTCGCTTTTTTATGTGGTACAGACTGATGCTTCAGACTGTGGTTTAGGTGTTGTGTTAAGTCAAACATTTGCAAATGTTGAAACAGTTGTTAGTTACATTAGTCGATCGCTCACCAAGGTAAAGCAATATTATTTGACTACTGAGAAAAAATCTTTAGTTGTGTTACGGGTCATAGAGAAGTTTCGTTTTTATGTGAAAGAATCACAGTTCACTGTGATAACCGAGCATCATTCGTTGCTGTGGTTAAATTGTTTGCAAAGTCTATTACGACCAATAGTTCGTCAGTGTATTAGATTACAGCAATACAATTTTTTGATAATCTATGGAACAGGAAAGGATCACGTAGTTTTTGATGCGCTATTTCGCTCAATTCCTATACTAGCGGCTGTCCATTTTTTATGTCGTTATGCTTAATTTGCCGTCTGCTTATTGTTGGTATAATAACCTTCTTAAACGTGTCTTGGATGCTCCTCATTAGTTTGTAAAATAGTCGTTAAAGAATAATGTTCTCTATCGTCGTGTTGTTACTTCTTTTTCTTCTGATTCTTTTGATAATTGGAAAATAGTAATTCCTACTGAACAACATACGAAAATAATTTGTTAACTATCATAATCCTCTTGCCGCTGGACTCTGATTTCAAAAACTACAGCTAGGATTCTACAACAATTTTCTGCCTCAATCTTCGAAAAGTCATAGTTATGTACTGGTGATCGATGACTATTATACTAAGCCTCATCAGTTCTTTCTGTTACGTTTAGCTTTCGCTACTTCTATTTGTAAAATTATCGAAAAACACATATTTCTTCTGTTTGGTGCTCTTCATTATCTTTTTACGAACAATGGTGTCTAGTTTCGTGTTAAAAAATTTGGAAACTTTTGCGCCACTTATGAGACAACAATAATTTTTACAGGTAGATATCATCCGAGTGCTATTGACACTGCAAAATACGAGACCATCGACTACTCCTTTCTTTGCACTTTTCGGACGCAAACACGTGCTTTCAGGAAATTTTTTTGGGGTATTTTCTTCTGATGTTTTTATTTCAAAATTTAAGATTGCTCGTTCAATGTCTTAATATGAAGCTATCCGTACACATATTTTTAAACAATTTTCTAAAGCGTACACGAAAACTCAAAATAGATATAATCTTTGTCGTCCACATGTGCGATATACAGTTAAAGATTTGGTATGGCGACGTAATTATACGCTTTCTGACGCCACTAGGCATTTTATTGCGAAACTAACACCTAAGTTCTTTAGACTTATTATTAGTAAAAAGGTTAGCCATCACTACTGATCAATTGTAAGGTATCTGGCGTGCTAAGGATCTAAAACTAGATTAAAGCTTTTCGGACTCTGATTCGAATGAAAGTCTACACCAGGCAAACCGTCGGTCTGCCAACGTGTCGTTATTACATCTTTGTCGGTGTAAACCACGTAAACTACGTCCTATATTGTCTGTGGCTTTTTTTAAACAAATAACTGTTTTTGATTTGAGTTACTTTTTTTGGTTCTTCTAGTTTTTTCGATTAACCGTTAAACAAATGTATGTAATGTTTGTCTTTGTTATTGTCTATGTTGAATAAATGAATTTATAGTAGATAACTAGTTTTTTTGTGGTTACTCTAGTCATTGGCTCGAGGTTATGTGATCGGATTGCTAGTTAATTCCTTTACTCAGATAGAGTAATATGACATTTGTCGACTGTAACCAGATTCTTTATTAGTGAAATTTCCTCGTTAGTTTTGGTGCTTAGTGGTCTTGTTTGGACCTTTCATAATGTTTTTTAATTTAGTATGTTTGGAGCTTTTAGTTAGTTTACCTAAAAATGGCTATCCGTCGTAGGTTATTATTATTTTGATTTTAGTTTTGTTTTTGGGAAGGATATCATACAGTCACCACCCAGCCTTAGTGTGAATGGGTTCACTGAGGTTTTGATTCTTTTGTTTTCTTGTTGTTTTATTTGAGCGTTTGGTTGGGCAGTCGGTTAGATTACTTGGGGTCGGCTATATAAGGAAATGTAGAGTCGCACAACACTATTGTACTCCTTTTTCTCCTTCTGCCTCTCTTTCTTTTTTTTTGATCCATACCATGAGTGGGAGGAAGCTTGTTGTGTGAACTTGATGGTTACGCATTTAGAAAGGTTGGTTGTCTTCGACCCGGTATAAAAAACTATTACAAATGTTTTCTAAAAGATAGATGGATTCAGCAAAGGCAATACAGAAAGCAAATTTACGTGTGAGAACAACTTGCTGTTATCAATGTTTTTAAAAACACGAAAAACAGTGTAGATTTGTCTACTTACACAGATAATGAGCAAAGTGTAGAAATTGAAAGTGACGATTTTATTGTAATACACTGTAAACATGAATTTCAAGAAAATAATAGCAAAGAAGAGAAAATTCTAATAAAAACGACTGTAACGGACAGTTATGCTAAAGTGTTACATGCAAAAGCTGTGATTAAGAAAATCACCTATATAAAAGTAACATGAATGAGATATTTGCGGTGATCAGTGAAGATGGGTGTGGATTACACTGAAAACTCCGCGTTTAGAAAACTTACTAGAAAACAAAAGTGAACGTCAAAACCAAAATAAAAAAAGCTAAAAAGGCGCCAGGAACGTTTTTAGCCTTTAGATCTTGGCAACAACAACAACACTAAATTCTAAAAAAACCAAATAATATTGATAAACAGTTTAATTGAGTAAAAGCTCTGCTACATTAATAATTTAACATTGATTTCATAAAAACAATCAAAAACAAATAAAATATAAAAATTATTAAACGAGCAAAGTTTTACACACATAATATAGAAATAAAAATTTATAACAAAATAATTGGTTACAATAAAACAAAAATTAATTAAGAAGAAAAAAAAATTCTACTTAAATTTAATTTTAAATTTAATTAAGAAAAACAACAAAGTTGAGTTCACAGTAACATTAAATTTAAAGTAACATTAAGTTCAAAGGCCTTCGTGTTCGTAAAACTACGTAATTATATCAAAATAACAGTATCTCGCAGTTATACAAATACAACAACAAAAATATAAACGAGATAAAACATTGTTTTAATTTAGTAAAGAGTTGAATATTTGTTTTAAACTTGACTAAGTGTCTTTAATTGTAAATTGCACCAAGTTGAAGCAACGGTAGGTAAAATAGCGTTAACTCATAGTTATATAAATTTAGTTTAAAGCTTTTTTGCAATTAACAGCAAATTAAACGGTATAAATATTAATTTAAATACTTGTATAATCTTGGCGAGTTTGGGTTGACCGCAGTCCCCAAGCCTAGTAGCCAAAGATGATGTCAAGAGTTGGTAAATTAATTGGAGACAACCCGCTACTATAGAGCAAAGATGAAAAACGGATAGCAAAATCTAATTTTTTCCATACATAACTTTACCGGGAAAATGGTTGTGTTTGATAAAAAAACAAAATCCGTTAACTAAAACGAAATTGAAGCATTAAACTTCCTACTTAACTATTTTACAAACGCATTTAAAACCCGCAACTGCTACCTTGAATTTTGGAGGAACCACATCTTATTGTTTTCAGAGAGAGAGCTTTTATTCAACTGCCTTATTAATAAGAAAATATTTTTTTTTTATAAATGACACACGGACTGTCGACAGATATTTAAAATAAAACAATCTCTTATAAAGAAAGTGTAACTAACAAAGATGAAAAATAAAATAACACGTAATTTCATGTAAGTTTTGTACGAAGTTTTTGCATCCTACTTCAACCGTAAGCAAAGATAGTATAGAAGAAACATAACTCTTAAAGGTGTTAACATAAGCAAACGAATGTAATATCAAATTTATTAAATAAGTACACTAAACACACAATAATGCACTAAACTTAATGTCTTTGTGGGATTTATGTTCTAGAGACCTAGTGGCAGCTTAAATATTTCTAGTAGAGGAAGGCAACCGGAGAGAGTTTATTATCCAATCCGGTTACCTCCCCTACGACCAGACAGGGTCGCCGCCGCCGAAGAAAATCCACAGGCTGATTAACAGTGGGGCCAACAAACCGTTGATTCTTGGATGTGATGCTAATGTACACCACATTTTTTGGGGGAGCACAAACACAAATTCAAGAAGTGAAAAACTTTTAAAATTTATTTTAAAAGGCAATTTGGACTTAATAAATAACGGACATGGGCCTACGTTTATAAACGTGTCGCGCAGAAAACCTATTGACCTTACGCTTGCTAGTCCAATAGCGAGAAAAGTGATAAAAATGTAGCATGTATCAGATGAACCTTCTTTATCTGATCATAGATACATTCGATTCAACATTGATACAGACAGGGAACTCGTAATGTAATACAGAAACCCGAGAAAAATCGACTAGGATTTGTTCAACGAAACTTTAGCGGGCCAAATCAGGGACTGTCCCACAGTTGCAGGATCAACGCACAAGCTGGATCTTACGACGGATAGTATTGTTAATTTATTAAAATCTGCATTTGAAGCTAGCTGCCCAAAAACTGTCAAACAAACTCCCAACAAAATAACTTGGTAGAACAGGGAACTTGACAAAGCAAGGGCACGCACTAAAAGGCTATTTAATACAGTCAAAAAAAAACGGAGACTGGGATGAATACAAAACCAGCCTCACAAAATACAACAATGCCATTAAAAAAGCAAAGAAAGACTTATAAAGAAGGTACTGTAGGGACGTAGAAAACGAACCTACAAGTTCTCGACTCCAAAAAGCTCTGAGCAAAAACCGCACTAGCAACATTGGTTCTTTGCTGACCGTAAACGGAAAGTTTACAGACTCGGTTGAGTCTACTGCAAAAACACTTCCCGGGTTCGTCGTTAACTGAAGTTCCAGGAAGCACCAGTACCTAGAGGTAACAAACAAACGGGCACTCAAAAAAAACTGGGACTTAGCGAAAAAAATGTTCAATCCTGAAAACCTAGAATAGGAAATCAATACATTTAAACCCTTTCAGTCTCCAGGAGCCGATGGAATTTATCCCATCAAGCTGCAACAAAGCTTTGCTGCTCTTAGAAGCTTTGTATGCAAAATTCTTAGAGCCAGCTGGCGGATTGTCAAGGTGGTATTTATACCAAAGCCAGGGAGATCGACGTACGCCTAGGTTAAATCTTACAGACCTATCAGCTTAACTTCTTTTATCTTCAAACTACTTGAAGAAGTAGTCGACAAGTATATACGGGACGGGGCACTAAAGGCTTCGACTTTGCACCGAAACCAGTATGCTCACCAATCTGGAAAATCTTGCGAGCTAGCAATTCACCAACTAGTAAGCAGATGCGAAAATGCAATCCAATACAATGATATTGCATTGGGTGCTTTTCTAGATATTGAAGGAGCATTTGACAATACTACCTTCACCTCAATTACAAGGGCAATGAAGAAAACAAAATTACACTTCTAGTTCGAAACTGGGTCAACTCAATGCTCATGAATAGGACGGTAACAGCTACTTTGTACGGTAGCACTGTGGGAGCCAAAGTGGCTGGCGGATACCCACAAGGCGGAGTGTTATCACCCCTACTGTGGTGCCTTGTCATAGACGACCTACTACAGGAACTAGAAGACGGCGGGGTGTTTGCTTTAGGTTACGCTGACGATCTCACCATTATCACAAACGGAAAGTTTAGGGCAACTGTATCGAACATAATGCAAAGTGCACTAAACATCGTCGAAAAATGGTGCAAAAAAGAGGGACTATCAGTGAACCCAACTAAGACGGCAATTGTTCCGTTTACCAAACGACTCTCGATGACAAAAGATGTCAAATATCTAGGACTTACTCTTGATACTAGACAGACTTTCGATGCTCATCTAGAAAAAGTCACAACGAAAGCTATCAGGGTTCTGAATACAACCAAACGGATGGTCGGACACACATGGTGATTGAAACCCACAATGACCAAATGGTTGTATACTGTGGGAACAAGACCCACTATCACATACGGCGCGCTTGTATGGGGTAAGAGAACCAACCTGAAAAGCACAGCTGCAAAGCTAAGCAAAGTACAGAGAATGGCATGTCTACTGATAACAGGAGCGATGAGAACCACGCCCACAGCAGCCATGGAAGCACTACTTTTACTTCCACCATTACACCTCGTTGTAATGATGCAAGCAAGACAAACAGCATACATGTTGCAGATTAATGGACACGCGTCAATTACCGGAAAAAACAAACCGGGTGTATACAACGTGCTGCGCGAAGAAACAATCTTAACTATGAGCAAAAAATTATCACATTTTAAAACAATTTAAAGTGATAATACCGTCACGAGACAAATGGACAAAAAACATTTACCCGGGCGCGGTTAAAGGAACTATCTGGTACACAGATGGGACCAAAAATCGCAACGGTACCGGAGCAGGAGTATATGGAGACAAGCACCATGGGAAGCAATTTTCGCTGACTTTGTGTAAATACGCATCCGCTATTCAAGCTGAAGTTGCTGCTATTGACTGGTGTGTAAAGAATAATATCGACTCGAAATCATTCACAAATGGGCCGATATCGATCATGCCTGACAGCCAAGCAGCACTGCTGGCGCTAAAATCACCAGTAATAAAATCCAAACTGATTATGGCATGCATAAACAGTGTGGAAATATTGGCAAATCGCCAACCTGTGCAGCTCATCTGGATACTAAAAGACCAGAATGTAAAGGGTAACCTAATGGCGTACGCACTAGCAAAAAAGAGCACAACAGGGACATATATCGGACCTGAACCCGTTTTCGGAATCGCATACGAGACCGGAAAAGAAATAATTTGCAGCAAACTTGCAGCGGAGCATGGAAAAACTCTTCCTTACACAGAAACAATTAAACACTCAAACTGCACAAAAATTAAGGAAATTAAGACTAATTACAGGGCACTGTGGCCTTAACAAACATATGCATAAAATGGGACTGCAAAGTAGCCCCTTATGCCGCGGATGCTTGGAAGACGACGAGAATCCGCAGCATCTGCTGTGCAAATGCAAAGCGTATCAAATGCAACGCACAACGATTCTCGGAAAACCAAAGCTAACCGATGATGAGTTGAAAAAAGCCCCTTGGAATAAACTTCTGGACTTCATTGACAAAACAGAACTGATGAGAGAGTAATAAATCAGAGGTGCACAAAAGAACCAAGAAGACCGCAGTGCAGGGGCGCTAGACGAACTACCTCTTCAATTAAAAGAACAAAAAAAAACCGTAAAAGCATACATTAATTGAAAACAAAGTTACTTAAAACCTTGAAATAACAAATATGAATTTAAAATACTTCAATTAAACAGCAACTAAAGATTTATCAATAAAAAAAATACATAAATTCAAACGCAAGTTACAAAATGTTAAACTAAAAGACCTGAAGGCATTTTTATATTTTACTTTATCTAACAGTTTAAAAGGACTCAAAAGTGGAGTCTTATGCTACCTAGAATGCTAAACTATAAAACAAAAGCAAATCTTAATTAATATTTTACAAAAATATAATGATTATGTAACCAAAATAACTATAAATAGCTATGAAGACGTTATAAGTTTATTTTATATCCGCTTAATTTAAAATAGTTTTAAATAAAACTACGGTGTAAAACCACAACGTAAAAAACGTAAATACACAATTTATAGTTATTTAATATATAAAAGTATTGTGTAAAACTTTTATATTTTAAATAAAAATCATTCAACCCTCTCTTTAACGGTCACATTTTTTAACGGATAATATTTTATATCTTGTTGGTGCACGTTATTGAGAAGTTTTACTGTATTAATTTTTTTTAAGAAGTTTGCTAAAAAAATGATGAAGAATAATAAAAATAAACTTAATATAATTTCTGCTGCGATTCTCTGTAATAAACTTGACGCAAACAGCTCTAAACGTGCCGTTTTACTTGTCAATATAATTAAATAAATTGAATAAAACGTAAATCTTTGAATAGAAATTGTCACGATTTTTCTGCAAAAATTAGTTTTCTTTAAAATAAGTCGGGAAAATAACAATTAGACGTGCTTATACTACAATCATGTATTTGTAGTAAATTTCAATTAAAAAAACGTTCAAACGTGACTAATCCAACACGAAGCAACAAAATTGCACAAGCAAGATTTATGGAAATCCAATTTTACTCATTAATAGATTAGAATTTGTATGTTTTATAGAGTATAAAGCTTTCATTTACATTAGGAAGTAGGATTTTTGCACTTTTTTTTCTATTGATTGTTACCAAGCTTTTAGAGAATTAAATTAGTATAAAAGAAAAATAGCTTTTAACGCTTTGTTCGGCAAGCTTTAAAATGCACAAAGGCATTATTTTAATAAAACACAAACTTTTAAAGTAATGCATCAGTTTTATATCTGAAATTAATTTTAGGTTTAAACAACACATATCTAAATGGTAACACCAAATTACCTTACAATTTGGCTAATGGAATTTGAGGAAGTCTAGTATTAATAGCACCATTGAACGGTAGTTTATAATAATAAACGAAGTACATTGTATAGCAATTGCCAGACGCGATTATTGCAAGCAAAAGCAGTTATTTATGCTGAATAACAATCTGTAAAATTCAGGTCATGAATTGGGAACTAGCTGTTCGATACATACAACGTTTGCCCTTAACTCTAATGGCATAGCTTTAATGGATACTACATTTTAAAGGCATTAAGATACGTATTTACAGTTTTAATTTTTTGTGTTAAAACCGATTAACTTCATTTTACTATTACTGCCTTCATTCGTAATACCTTTAATGATTTTAAAGATAATTGTGGTAATAGATTTTACACAAGCTTAAACGAGTCTTGTAAAATTTACTATTATTACTAATTATGAATAGCGTAAAATGTTCAAACACAATTAACCAATTTAAAAAGATATTTACCACGTGATGTGATGTTTGCAATTTCGTATATTAAAAAACGCACGAGGAGATTGGAATAAATAAAAGGTAAGGTTTTATTTTTCTGGAATCGAATATGTAAACAGCAAAGAAACAGCTGCCGGAAATGTGGAAGGGATCTCATCAAAAATATATTCTGTCCGCATACTGTATAACGGTTTCCTATTATATATTTTAGTGATACATATATGTATTTGTAAAAAATAACAAAACATTGCTTGTCAACATTTCGGTGTAAAACGTAGTTTAGGTTTACAAAAAACTGCGTTTTTAAGCGCTAACACAAAAAAAATTAATTAAATTACTGTCAATTAAAGTTTAAGTCGAGACAAAATTTTTCTCAAACCGTTGAATAATTGCAAACGGTTGTAATTCATCCATCTGTGAATTCGGACAAATTAAAGAGGTTGTAATACGCCCTATGGTTTTTATAACTGGTTTTCCCTTTTCATTTTTCTTATTTTAGTATAGCAGTTAACAATAACGCGCTATTGTATTGTTTAAACAAGTAAATATTTATAATTGAAAATTATCAATGAAAACAAAAATTATGATTGATTTTTTTTGCATTTTTTTAACAAAATGAATATAAAATTAAATTCAACTAATTCAAATATTTTATTGTAATTTTTAATACGTATGTTAGACAACATTGTATTAAACAAAACGAAATAATAAGTTTGTGTTAAGCTTCTTTGCAGGTTTCTTTGCCGCACCCTGTTATCAAATTAATAATAATAATAAATAAATGTTTTAAACAAATAAACATTACGTTGTGACAATACCGTAAAATCTTTTAAGAAACATACAACAAAGCGCTACTAGACCGCACATGGTTTTTTAAGCCGGATGACGCATCTATAGATGCACAAAAATGTAATTTTACGCCAATTTTTTTAATAAAGTTCAAGAAGAATAATCATTATTCTGATGAACCAAAGGTCTCAAAAAAAACATGGGCGTGTACTAGTGTACACATGTAAGAAGTGAAACTTCTTTATGGCCTTATTTTTCGCAAAATGATCTACATGCAACTTTTCAGAAATTGGTTAAATAAAGTTAAATTAGATAAAGTTTAAACAAAAAGATTTTTTATCATAGACATGAATACAAATAATACAATTATTTCACTTTAACTTTTTGCTACTAAGATTATTACAGCATTTCATTAATTGTAATAGAATTATTACTATCATTGTCATCGTTATTATATATTTTTGTAATTAATGGCTTATGGTAACTGAAATATGAAATTTAATCTACAAAAATTAGTTAATTGATTTACAAAAATTAATAACATATTTCAGAATGTATACTCTATGCCAATTAATTGATGTTCATTAAATTAGCAGTCGTATTAATTAAAAATGTGACGCGTAACGAAATAAGCGACATGCTATCCCTACTGCGTTGGAGAAACTGAAAGTACTCTTCGTCTGAACCAACCGTGTTTCACTCTAACTTTTTGCTACTAAGATTATTACAGCATTTCATTAATTGAAATAGAATTATTACTATCATTGTCATCGTTCAATCAGAAATTGAGGTTAACCTTAAATATCTTAAATTTAAAAAAATTATCAACATATTTCAGAATTTATACTCTATGTCAATTAATTGATGTTCATTAAATTAGCAGTCGTATTAATTAATAAATACTATTTTAATGAAATCATATACATTGACCGATAGTTACAATCAGAAACTGAGGTTAACCTTAAATATCTTAAATTTAAAAAAATAAATACCACAATCCCACCCAAGTATTAGAAAAAGAGATGTATTTACTTACTTTTGTTAAAAAACCACTGGAATTAAAATTAAAATAAAACCTTTGATTTGTTGATCACTTTAGTATTGATATATTATTTATCACGTCGCTATTGCGTTTCAGAAATAAAAAAGATGGCGCGTAACGAAAAACCAACCGTGTTTCACTTTAACTTTTTGCTACTAAGATTATTACAGCATTTCATTAATTGAAATAGAATTATTACTGTCATTGTCATCGTTCAATCAGAAATTGAGGTTAACCTTAAATATCTTAAATTTAAAAAAAAAAAAGATGGCGCGTAACGGAATAATTTAAATGTAACGCGTAACGAAAAAATGTAATGCGTAAAATGTGACGGTAAATTTTTTTCCAACGCCGATAAAGAAGTTTCACTTCAAAAAATTCCCAAACGAATTTATGAGGTTATTACACGAAAGAAACATTAAATTATAGCTTGCAAACTGTAGAAACTCCAAGAGCAAACGGTTGCATGCCTCAAAGAGAAATTTAAGTCAGTTAAATAGTGAGCCTCTTTTATATTCTATTCCATTATTCATTCAACTCTTATTTTTCGTTGAGTGTAAATTTTCTCAAGCTAGCCATTGTATTAATACTATTTATATTTTACAATTTATTCTTAATTTATTTCATTTTGAAAATAGAATCTCTAAAACGGCAACAAGCCTCTGTTCAGAAAATTTTAAATATTTTGGCAAATTTTATATTAAAAGTAGAAACTGAATTTGCAGTCTTTACGTTGGCTAAGCTAACCAAAACGTTGTTCAAAATTTAAAAAAGGCTGAGTGCGGTAACTCTTTGTTATTACAATTTTTAGATTTACAAATGTAAATTCAAACCCAAACGGAAAGTTTACCGAATGTTTAAGAACAATTTACACTCCAACTACAGTTCAATTGCAACAACGAAATATTTGTCTAACAAACTGTTTTTTTCAAAACCAGAGATTATGTTTATACTCTCTGAATTGTTCGATATAAATGGAATCTAAAATCCAGTTGATAGCAATAATTCTATTAAATTCCCGTTATCACTCTTCCGAAACGTCTGCTGGAATACAGAGACTTGTAGAAAAGTCTGATTTATAAAAACGATTTCATTACTCTGATTTAAAAATTTTATTATTGGCGTGCTTCATTAAGATCTGACTTTTAGGTTTATAAAATTTTTAAGAAAAAATTATAATCTATGTTGAATCTTGAATAGTTTAGCAAAAAAATCTGAAAAAAATCGGCGACATGC
Source organism: Aquatica leii (assembly GCA_035610365.1). Classification (NCBI taxonomy): domain Eukaryota; kingdom Metazoa; phylum Arthropoda; class Insecta; order Coleoptera; family Lampyridae; genus Aquatica; species Aquatica leii. The sequence goes on from CM069435.1 coordinate 83,076,815, forward strand.
TATTTAAGCACTTCAACACATTGAAATCGTCAATAGAAACTGAAGACCGTTTTTATAACCTCGTGATTCATTTGATAACTAGCAAACCGATTCCTACACGGCACTTGACGAGTTCAAGATTCTCTAGAGCATTGCCGATTTGCTTTAATACTGCATAAAAAATAAGAAAAAAAAACGTATTAATTTGTTAAAGTTTTACATAATAACACTGCATATTCTTGACAAATTAATTTATTACAACTAACTTGCACCTTTCTGTTATTCGTTTTGATTTTTTATTTCAAGTTTATCTTCTTCTGAAAGCACAAATAGGTTTAATTTAGTCTTGACGTCAATTGGTAATGCATGAATGCAAGACCGTTCCATAATTTGCTTTATTGCCAATTCTAAAGCTAATTGTTTTAGATGTTGACAATAGAAAACAACTGTTTGTGTGTGTTCTTTTTATAAATAATGTACGGATTTATTTCAGCAAAAAAAGTTTTATATAAGAAGCATAATACAATTTTGCGTCCCGAAATATGCGATTAGCTAAGGGAACATCCAACACAAATTTCCTAAAATTGCTGAAAAGTAAACTATTGCATGTAGACAGCTTATCACAAATAAATGACTCAGTTTCATACGATATGAAAAAACCCCAAGTGCGTTTTCCGAAGTTAGGGTAGATGTTTCAATAGGTGTGTCTTCTAACTTGGTCGTAATCCTGTTTGCATTCGTAGCATTCGAAATGGTAGTTTCAATATCACTATCTATTATAATATTACAGAATAATAGGGACTCACAGGCTTTGCTTAGTTTGCAAAAACTTAGATTGTAGTCAAACCAAGTTTTTGAAAAATCAAGCCAAACTTTTAAATAATCAAACCAAGTTCAATATTACCTAAGCCAAGCTTTTAGTTAATACCAAGGTTTCAAGCTGTTACAAATAATATACCTTGATGTAAAATTTATACCACAAAATAAAGTTTATCAAAGGCAAGTTACACAAATCATTTTAGCAAACAGCGTCAACTGAAAAAATTAAGCAAGTTGTCAAACTGAGTTCTAAGAAAACTAAATTTCTAATTTATACTTATAATTACATGGCAACCTTTTTTCTTTATTTAGCTGAAATCTTGTTTTGGTTACAACCGCAAATAAGCATAATCGAGTACATAAAGTACATTTTGTTAAGTTAGGTCAATATAAATACGTAGAAATAAAGATTGGTATGTTTTATAATTGTTTTACTAACAATTTATTTTGTATTATGATTATAAGCGACTTTCGGCTTAGACCGCGTCGCAGTTAAACGTCCAGACTTAGGCTTAGTCGTAATCTCTTCTTGAGAGCCAAAACAAAAAGTAGAACTTGGCCTTTACCGTATTGTCGTTCGTAAACCTAAACAAACTGACGTTTCGCAAGACATTGCAGCTTGCATCTTCAGAGTGGTAAATGTCACTGAAAGAAAAAGTGTAAATGACGATATTTATACCACTAGTGATTAACGTGATTAACGGACCTTATCTTTCTGTTACCGCTTGACTGACTTCGTTATTACTCGGAGTAAGTGTTTGTGTCTTTTACAAGAAGGTCGATCTTTGTCTTAGAAGATATAATACTGGTAGCCTAGATTGGCTGAGTCTTAAACCGTCTTTTCGGTTTATATTACATAGATGTTTTTCTATTTCCACAGCTTTGCGGATTAGTCTGGGAAAGTAAACATACAGTAGACATACATACATAACAACCGCGAAAGCTTAAGATTTTAAATTTATTTTGTAGATGACGGATAATTAAAGAGAACAGTAATTAACGGCATACGTAAAGACGTTTGAAAATATGGATCTCACAGCATTTACCACATAGTTAAAACCAAAAGTCAATCTTTACTTATTTTAGAAGACAAAACAGGCATGAAAATTTTAACTGCCACAGAGTGGCGGAAACACGTCATTAAGTATACACCTCGCATTCTAAAAACTCTGTAATTTTGTGCCTATTACTCTGCCTATTACACGTGCTTGAAAGTTTGAAAATCTAACTAAGCTACTTGGCTTGGCCAATCTCCACAGAATATGCATCCGGAACAATTTTCAATACTCCATGCGTGCCTTACTAATTGTTCATAGAAGTTCTTCCAAGATGAAAGAACATTTGCAGGTATTCCAAACTTAAAAGAACATGTGCAAGCAACCAAAGTTGCTAATAATAAAATATAAAAGTCAAATTGCGTTGTAAAATAAAAATTCATCTTTACACCAGTGAATTTCTTGTAACAACCACATCCTAGATTGCAATTTATTATTTAAAATTAGCGTGGATTATTTTAGATACTTAACAATGTAGAAATTTGCGGGCTTGACACTAACACATCCGTGTAACTTTCTTATTGTACAAAATCGAAATAACCTGTTTAGTATCCGGTATTTAAAATGATATATCATTTGGCAAAATTCGTACAGTACGAAAATCACACCAAAATGTTTTTAAGTTAACAAATGTTTAGAAATCTAAAAAATGTTGTTACAAATCCGGGAGGTACTACTTGCTTGTTTTTCCTCAAAGTAGCAACGCGTGTTTTTTATGGTGTTGAAGTAACTTCTCCACTAGTGAACACTGGAAAACTTATTATCTATTGTAATATTTATTTCAGTTTTGTCAATAGGTTGAATCCGTCTCAAAACAATTTTGCTTGGAAAATTATCGTATTTAAACGGGTTTTCGGGTTGTCAAAAACTACAACAACCTCTAAATAATTCTAGTTTCTCATCAATAGTTGCAAATGCCCTTATTATATAAGCCGCCCTAAAATTAAAATTTAATATATTTGCAAGCTTTTTGATAGATGCTTACTTATCATATTTACATCTTTCTGATCTAGCATCTGTCATCAAATCGTATACAATGTAAAAAAAATCCTTTTTTTTACGTTGTAGCAATAAATATATCAATTTTACTACCGTGTCTAGCCTACATCTTGATAGTTTAGTCAGGTGGATATAAAAAGCCGGCATAATATAATAATCCCAACAAAGCTTCTTTCAGATTTGCTTGTAGTAAGTGAGTCCCGATCCTTATTAAATCTCTGTTTTTGATTTTGTTTTTCTATGTACATGTTTTTGAACTTGGCCATTAATTTTATAATATCAACATTTATTATAAGAGGTCTAATTTCTAATACACTATTTGTATTTCTTGCAACTGCATGAAATCCTTGATTCCCCAAGTGCATTTGAGGTGCAATGTGCAGATTCAAGCTTCCCATTTATTGTTTACAGTAAAGTTTTTCTTTATTTCGACATGAGAATTAGTGATTCTTACACTAAAATCCGTGTAAGAATAAGCAAATTCTTACACGAGTTTTAGTAATGTCAATTTTTTCAAAGTTGGTGTCTGCATCGTAAGTTGACGTTACAAGAAAAACAAATCAAAATGATTGGACCTTAACAATAGAAATTCAAATTTTGATGACAAAATAAAATAAAAATGTGCTATTAATTCAAAGTTAATTACTTATAAAGGTGTAAAGAGATAATTTTGTATGAGATTTTAGGTTAACACATAAAATTTAATATGTCAAAGTGTAAGTGTTGCCAATTCAATAAAATATAAAAGTTTCCCAATGTCGTTTTAAAATTAAAATTATACGAAAAGTATTAAATATTGTATCACAATAGAGAAAATAGTATAAAGCACACGTCATAGAATACGTTTCAATCACTCGACCGCTTCATAAACGCGCCGTTGCGCGGCTCGTGTATGAAACCCGGTCTCGTGATTGAAGCCCGCCCGTTCATTCTGTAACTTGTGTTTTAATATACTATTTTGTTTAATAATTGATAAAATTGCTAATACGTTGCCAGCTTCTCGTGGCTTAAGCATGTTATGTTATGTTAACAAAATCTACAATCTTCTCTCAGATGGTTCTTCTAAAATAATTTAAAAATCTTTCTTCTATTAAAATAGCCTTTTCCAAGCTTATTAAAAAGTCGTCAGTTAATGAAGCCGATAAAAAAATAGCGAAAGAATCTAAAATTTTTTGATTTTACAGGTTACTTAAAATTCATAAATCTAATAATCTTCTTTCGCCAATTTCAACGCTATACATGCAATGATTTTTGTAAAATTTTTATTTATACTTATTTTTCAAAGCATTAAGTTTCAGATAAACCCTTATAAAAAAAACAAATTTTTATGACAAGCTAAGTTGGACTAAACGGTAATTGCAATTATTAAATAATGTAATTTGTGATACTACATTTGATTGCAAGTTTCAAGGTTAAATCTTGCGATAACTTCATCTGAGTGTAATGTAAACGTATCGAATTTTATCAAAGAAAGAAGTTTTGACATGTAAATACGTATGCAGAGTTCTATCTTTTTCTCTTATTGCCACATCTTTTTTTAATAATTTTTAAATGCAGAACATTTTAACAATTGCAATTATAAATAGTTTAATTTATGCCTTTCCATTATATATATATTTCATGTATTCATTATTTTCGGCTATATGCTTCGGCATTATAGTCATCGTCAGGTAACTTAATAGTTAAATCTAAACTTTAAAATATACTAACAATTAATAGATAAATAAATATACAAGATATGTCAAAATGACAATTTAAATTAATCAAATTTTAAACAAGATAGGTATATAAAAAATTACTATAATAACATTAACAAGAAAATTAAAATAATAATTTAAAACAAAACAAAAAATGTTAGTTAAGAAAAAGAAAATAATTATCAAAATTAACAACTTCATTTAAACACGCATCTGGTTTTAAATTATAATGTTTAACAATTTCTATTATTTTAAAAAAAATTGATTTAAGACTTTTATTGCAAATATGAAGAATTTTGTAATTACTTTTATAATCAAAAGAGTGGTTATATTCTAATATATGATTAGCGAAAGAAGATTTGTTAGATAAATTAACACTAACATTATTGTTTTTAATGTAAGAAAAATGCTCAGATATTGTTGTTCAAAATTTACGACCGGTTTGTCCAATATAAAAAGAATTACAGCTACCACAATTTAATTTGTAAACACCAGATTTATTTAGAATATTAACTTTATTTTTACTATTACCAAGTAAAGATTTTAAATTAAATTTAGATGAAAAATAAATGTTAATATTATGCTTTTTAAATAAATTTTGAAATTGAAAAGAAGAGCGACCAAAGTAAGGAAGAGAAAAATATGTCTTTTTAATGGTATCCGAAGATGGAGTAAGAGTTGAAAGGTTTTTAATATTAATAAAATTACAAATTTTATTTTGAAGTTTTTTGATCATATCTAAAGGATAATTATTATTATTATTTGCTAAATTATAAATAATATGAAGTTCATTATTAAAAAAAAATTATCAAGGGCAATTTGTATAAACGGTTAAAAAAAATCTAAAAGATGACATTTTGTGTGAAAAAGGATAAAAAAAAGAACAAAGAATGACATGATCAGTAGTAGTATTTTTACGATGAATATCAAATTTGATAGAATTATTAACTATATTTAAAGATAAATCTAGAAAAGCAAGAACGTTATTAGATTCTTTTTGAAAAATAAATTTAATGTTGAGATGTAATGAATTTAGAATATTAAAACAAAGATCTAAGTCTTAATTATTACCTTTAAATATAACCAAAATATCGTCCACATATCTTTTATAGTAAATAAAATGTTTTTTAATTAAGTTATTCAAAAAAAAGGTTAAGGAAAATTTCAGCAAGTATAAGTCAAAGAATGTTAGCTATAGGTAAACCTTCTTGAAAATTAAAAAAATTTGATTTAAACGTAATTTTAGACAATTAGATAAAAATTCGCAATTATTATCAGGAAGGTTAGATTCAAATAAATGTTCATTAACAATATTTTAACATTCTATAAAAGGAATGCTTGGAAAAAGATTAACAATATCAAAAGATATAAGAAAACATTTTTTATCTAACGTTAAACTAACTAATTCATCAGCTAATGATTGTGAATTAGAAATAGAAAAAAGAAATTAAAAGGTAAGAACGGAAATTTTGATTTAACCAAGATGAAATTTTTGAAACAGGAGTGTTATAAAAAGAAACAAAAGGTCAAATTTCAAGTTACTAGGACTTTTGGTACAAGAGTTATCGTGAGTTAATCGTTATACACACACATACACACACACACACATACACCCAATTTTTTTTTGTCAGAAATACATTTTTCTGATTCAAGAGACAAAAGAAAAAGTTTATATTACCGTTTGCAAAACTACAACTACTGTATAAAGTTAATAAAAAATACGTTGAAATCTAAAAATATCGGTTTTAATTTAATCACAATATAAACATAATATGCTGTAGTAAACTTTATACGAATTAAATGTTGAATATAATAGAAGCATTTGACATCAATGTAAATATACCACAAAACGTTAATAATAATAAAGTGCTATTAAAATAGAGAATAGGATTTTCATTATATTTTGATAGACGGTGTACCATATATTTAAATTATATGAATAACGTTTGTTTGTAATTGAAATAAATTAGTTATTAAAACTAAATTACAACTACTCATATACTAAAACTATACATTTATTTGTGCAATCAATAATTACCTACATATTTTGATTAATTAAGTAGTTGCAATAACTAAACAAAACCAATATTTATTGTGCTGTAAAAAACAATATTTTAAAAGAATTAAATTAATAATATGTTTTATAATTAAAACTAAAATTTTTTATTTAATTATTTTTAGTTTTTAACCAAGAATGTATCAATTACTAAAATTGATTTTTAGTATCAAGTTTATAACCTTTTTACACAACATTATACTAAGACGCGACGTTCTAAATTAACAGTAGCGAAGCAATGTATTTAATATAGTTTTATGTTTTATACACACCGTTTATGTACACATTAAATACTCTTATTAAAATAACTGTATCTATCAAAAGTTTAACATCTAATATCTTTATAAAAAGAAATATATTAAAACTATAAGACATAACAAGTCTATAAAAAAAATTGTTTGAACCATCAATAACATGATTTTTATGAAAGTAAACTTTAATTTTTACTTAATTTAAAGGAAAATAAGATTTAGTGTTTTTCTTTGAGTTATCCTTTTATCTATCGATTTATTTTATTATTGAAGTATAACTTTTTTAGGCGCGACTTGGAAGTAACTTAGACCTTTTTTAGGCGGCAGTAACGCTGGCGCTATTTAAAAATAGTAGTTTTTTATTTACATTTCGGACATTTATATTGATATGAGCTGTTCTAACCTTTAATTTTGTCCACATGTTTATGCAGCGCGCTTTTCAGTTTTTTTTAAGTTCAACTAATTTATTTAATGATTGAAAATTCTTTAAAAAGTGAGAGTGGTAAAATATTATGTTAAAAAACTAGTTCTATAAAAACAATTTTAGCGCACGAGACCACAGTTTGTAATGGTTGAGTCAGCCAAAATGCCTTATGAAACGTGTACTTTCTACTAGTTCTTCTATCTTGAAAATTGACAACATTTGAATATTTAAAATGGATATATCTTTAGTTTTGTGATAAGTGCATTTTTAAGTTGTGAATTAAGTTGTTTATTCTTTACCTAAATCTAAATTATGGAAGGAAAGAACATTTCATCCACCTCACCTGAAATTAGAAATATTTCCAAAAATGTAGTAAATAATCTTCTCTCTTTAAAATCTAATAAAAGTTTACAAAACAGAATATAAATATTGTCAAAGTAAGTGTACAGAAATAAAAGTAACTAAGATCTCTGTTTGACAAAAGAAATAAAGTATAAAAACATTCCTCATTTTGGTCAAAATACCCAGTAAACACAAAATTGATAATGTTTAGTAACAGTTTCAAAACAAAAAAATTATGATTCACTCTTGTTTCAAACATAAAAGAAACCTAACTGCAATAAAATAGCTATAAGTCCATCGCTGTTTCACTTATTTGAATCAGTATAGTTTCGGTATTTTAAATTCAAATCTGTTGCAAAATAAATGTTGCATTCGGTTTACGTTTTAAAAGCTTCGTTCTTGAACTGATACTAAATGATCAATAAATATATGATTTTCTTGTTTCAATAATGAACTAAAACAATTCTTTTAATAATACAATAATACATTTTTGAATGCACGTTTCAAACTTTATTGCACAATAAATATTTTTAAATACATCACAATGAGTTTTTTACATATTGCAACTTTCTTTTTGTGGTCTTTTCACGGAAGCCTCGAAAAAATGCATCAGTTACTGTTGGGTAGCAACTTTTAACCGCATCTGTAACATAGAAGTAAATATTTCGTTTATATACATACATAATCATAAAGTTTCACAAAATTAATTAAATTTTTGAATCAAAAACAACACAAACTTAATATAAATATCACTTTAGCAATTATAAGAAAGTTATAAAAACACTGTGAATACCTTTAGCTGTACATAATCGTATAGAAAACTTGAAGAATTGAACTGTAATTATAAATCCTAAAGTATCATCAGATTTACGCAATAATCTACCTTAACGCAACCATGTGTGTTAATTTACATTTTTTTAATACAAATTAAAACATGATGCATAAAGAACAGAAATGATAATAATATTGATTACATTTATGGATTATAATAAAATGTTTCGACTTACCGTTTATTGTTCCATTTCGTAATTGTACACACAGCATCACTTATCAAACTGCAACCGAACAAGTGAAAAGATATCAATTTGCAGCGCAAGCGTTGACGACAGTAATCAAAAGTATAGCAACGACTAATGCTGACTAATCACAAAGTATTCGTTTTTACTAAAACGATTCCACTGTTTTGAAAATAATTCAATTTTATTTAACCGATCTTCAAACAATTCTAGTTATTCAAAAAATATTCGGTTTTAATAAATCAGTCATTAGACGGTTGCTGATTAGGGGAAAAAAATTGCAAGCATTGAAACGGTTTAAAACTGATTGTGAAAAATCGGAACTCTTTCAATTTATTCACTGTCAGTTACAGGTAAATGATATAAAAATGGAACTAACACGAAACAACGTATTGAAACAATTGTTTTAATTTTGTGACTGTAACAGTTTCAATCGGTGTTTACTGGGTACTCAATGCTAAAACTAGACTACTTTAAAAAACTTTCAAATTATCTCTATAATGGGTTACAATGGCGCATGTAGGCGTAAGAAAATACTTAACGTTCCAGTGGGACAGTGATTCATAAAGTGGTGCTTATAAACCCACAAGGGTTTCCGGGATCATTCAGGGGTTTCGCAAAAAATTAAAATTGATTTGCGAGTTCCTGAACGTCAAGATGTCCGCGCACGGTTTAATACAAATTTAAAAAAAAATGTGACACATTTTTATTAATATGGAAGTTAAAATAAATAACAATAAATAAATTATTAGCAATTTTTACGTCCTAAGTAAACTATAAATATAAACAGGTGCATAAAATACAAGTAATAACAGGCATCGCGGTGAGTCAGGCTTATCTATACAGGTTTATACAGAACCGATACTTGCACCAACTAGTCTATAATATGAAATATAAATAGTTGTGCATTTAATTAACAATTTAGTTTGTGTTATGCGTGATGTAAAATGCATACAACAAATTTTCTTAGTCTTAGACAAAAAGAAGTATACGCATACAGCGTTACGTAAGTATATTTGAATAACATTGATATCCCTTTTTAATTTAAATTTATTTAAGCAAAGTTATACTCTTGTTTTAGTTGATTAAAAAAAGTATATATTACAGTTATCAGCACAGTAATCCTTTAACATTTACTATTATTATTATACACTGTGTCCCATTCTGAGTTGCATTGCATGGGTATCTTTGTTATTAATAAAGATATCGATTCGGTTAAATGAGCAATTATGAGTAATTTTTGTGCTGATTTAGATTATCTTTAAAAAAAATTCAAATTCCGATCGGTCCCGAAGTTAAACGAAAAAAACCGAAAAATGCATTTTTTGAAAAAGGCTAATATTTTTCTTGTTCTAACAGTTACAAAAAAAAATTTTGAGCAAAATTTATTTATTTCATTGTAACAAACTAAATTTTGTTTTCTAAAAATATATAACAAATACCGTTTTCGAGATAATAGTAGCAACTTTCTTATTTTAAATGGGCGCCATCTTGGATTTTGACATAAATAGATTGTATTTTTTTCTGTTTTCAACAATGTATAACAACCTATGTTTTAAATGAAGGAAAACGGCAAACTTATTATGATTTGAATGAAACTCAGTAAGCCATGACAGCAAATGAATTTTAACAAAACGCAAAACAAATTTGATTAATCATGAATATAAGAAAAAGTTAAAACTACTATCACATTATTTAATCAAAGCAAATGTTCAAAATGTTAAACGTTATTTGCTAAACATAACTGGCATCGCTTTAAAATACTGGTGGTTACTTTTCGCAATGAATGACGATTAATACTATTTAAAGCTTTTTGTACGGATTCTTGTAACTCTTCAACATTATTATAATTAAAATTGATGAGTTTTCTTAAGCTACCGTATTGCTGCATACCTTTGTCTAGCGGTTAAAATACACTAGCATATGGTTGTCGTCTTTCTGGGAAATTATTTTTATAGTCTTGAGCAGCTAAGTGCGATCTTTTGTTAAATCTAATATAAGTACAAAACATATATTGTTCGTTTACTGGAAAAGTAGCCATTGGAAATAAATGATTAATTTATCATTAAAAATTAAAAACACACCGATTTGGTACACAAAAACTAAACGGTCTGACAATATGGGAAGTTATTTGTTTTAGCAAGTTTTGTTAAATTTCATTTGTTTTCATGACTAACTTATTTTAATTGAAGTAATATCTAGTTTGCCGTTATCCGTCATTTAAAACATATGTTGTTATACGTTGTTAAAAACAGAAAAAAAATACAATCTATTTATGTCAAAATCCAAGATGGCACCCATTTAAAATAAAAAAAGTTGCTACCATTATTTCGAAAACGGTATTTGTGATATATTTTTAGAAAACATAAATTAGTTTGTTACAATGAAATAAATAAATTTTGCTCAAAAAAATCATTACAAAAAACTCTACATAATTGCCCATTTAACCGAATCGATATCTTTATTAATAACAAAGATGCCCATACAATGCAACTCAGAATGGGACACACTGTGTATATATATTTTTTTTTTGTTTACTTTTGCAAATAACAAAATCCGCGAATGTTTGGAATTAGTGTATATTACTGTATTATTATATTCTCTTGTTAATTAATTTCTAAATTATTAATTTTTTTTTGAAAAACTAATTGGTACACAATTAGTACTTACACAATACGAGACATTTACATGAAATTTTATTCTTACATCTTAATTAATTATTTTAGGAGAGCGTTACACAGCTACATTCAATTAAAAAAATATTATACTTAATAGTAGTTTGTTGTAAACAAGAACTTTGATATAGACATTTTCCTATATCTTTTTGGGTCCCTTGTTTTCGGGTAGCAGTATGAGTAAGCCGAACAAAAAATGCAGGCAGTACAGTGTTGAATATATGAAATATGACTTTATTTTGTCACCAAGAAATAGTAATTTCTTTATGCGTCTTGTATGTAATAAAACGATGTCAAACAATTCAATAAAACTAGTTAAGCTGAAGGAACATTTAATAAAAATCTATAGTAACAAAAGAGATAAAGATTTAACGTTTTTTAAACAATAAAAAAAATATTTAAAAACGCCGACATTGCAAGAACTCATAGGGACACCATCTAAGAGAGATGACAATAGGCTGCCTGCTTCTTATATAATTTTTTTAATAATTACAAAACAAAAAAGCCGCACAGTATTGATAAAAGAACTTATTCTACCAGCTGTAAGTGAGGTAATACGCTCCGTGTTGCACAAACATAATATATAATAAGAGAATTCCACTGAGTAATAATACTGTACAAAGAAGGATCCACGAAACGGCTCAGTGTGTAGAGACATTTTATGTGACTTTTTAAAAACAAAACAAACAATTTTCTATATAGTTTGATCAGTCAACCTTATCAAGAAATGAAGTTTTTTTCTTTTAGGTAATGTGAGATTTTTAAAAGAAAGAAAAATTTTCACAAGAATTGTTATTTGTTAAATGTTTGGAAACTGATACAAAAAATGAAACGTTTACAGAATTAAAAAGATTATTCAATATGAAAGCTATATCCTATACTACTGACAGTGCTCCGGCAATGGTAGGACGACACCTAGGCTTTCTGGCATAGTAAGAACAAGCTATACCTAATGTATTATCGGTACGTTGTTTCATTCATAGACATCGTTTGGTCGCAAAAAATTTTAGTGAACAATTGCATAAATCACTATAAGGTGTCATTAAAGCAATTAATAAAATCAAAAGGAATGCCTTAAATAAAAGATTATTTGCTCAAATTTGTTTGGAAAATGATAATGATTATAATATTTTACTACTTAACACAGAAGTGCGTTGGTTATCTAAAAGTGCATGCTTGGATAGCTTCTATATTCTATATTTAATTATCTCAAAAAATGACATCGTTTATAAGACTGATTTATTTGCCAGATTAAACGAAACTAATTTGAAACTACAAAATCACACATTAAATTATATCTGCGTTCGTTGCAAAACTTTTGCTGTTCATACAAAACTTGGGAAGAACAGAATGTTCTCAGATTTCAAATTTGTTAAAATTTTAAAATAAAGATAAAGATTTGTTTGCTTACTGTCAATACTTAACGGCGTTTCATACGGACTTTAATCAAAGATTTAAAGACATTTTTCACTCGGATATTCCCGACTGGGCGTTGAACCTTTTTGCAAGTAGTCAAACTCAGAGCACAAATCAAGTCCATCCAAGTAATTAAAATTGTTTTTTGTATTTTACAGCAAAAGTTATAATATTAATAAACATTTCGTCAACAAAATGTTTTATTTATATTTAAGTTTTACGTCACTATTTACCATTCAAAACTTTAAACTTAAATTTATAATTTTTCTATTATGCATTTATGTAGCTTTCACTCAGGATTCTCTGAGCAAGTTTTGACTATGAAAAGTGTCCATGGGCCAAAAGAGTTAGTTTGAGAACTACTGCAGTAGAAGAACAAGTACGAGTATTCTTCGGTATCCATTTAATCTTTAGGTGAAACAAGAAAAAATAAAGAGATATGACATGTAGGTAATTAACAAGAAGAAGAAAAAAGACAAGAAAGACGGAGAAAGATAATACTTGATGTAGATGTTTGTTTCCTACTTCTTCGTAAAAGAAACAAAAGGAGTGACCAACCCGTCAATGCCCAACCAACCCCCCAAAATATATACAAAAAAAAGACAAGAGAAAAGATATCAGTTAGTCATAGAACGAATACGTACCAATTGCTGTCCCAAATTGGAAAATTTAATGCAAGACTTAAATGTCGACAAGCGGAATAAGAAACCCAAAAGAAAAAAACTGGTGTGGCTTTCCTATAAGGAATGATGAAGAAATGTATTTTTATAAGGTTATGTTGTCATAAAACCACTTTGAAGTGATATGTTTGTATTAAAAACGATTAATAAATCGCCAATTAACCAAACTTTTGTGCAACCGGCTATTTATTTTTTCGAAAAAAAAATCGTTGCAGGCAGGATTCGAACCTAGATTATATAATGGCAATCACTTTAAATTATAAATTAAATATCTAATAAACTGTTAAGGTTAAAAAAAAAATTATTTGAATAAATTGTTAGGAAGAATTATCTTTATAAGAAACTGTAAAAATAATTAGAATAATTTACATTCGTACAAAATTATATAAGAAAAACTGTTCAAAATTGCGGATACACTTACTTCCGGTAGAAACAGACACAAACACAGACACCCAAAATTTTTTTGTCAAAAATATTTTTTTCTGACTTAGGAGACCTTGAAACGTAAACTTATGCAAAAAAAATTTTTTTTAATCGTTGCAGACAGGATTCGAACTTAGATTATATAATGAAATTCACTTTAAATTGTAAATTAAATATCTAATAAACTGTTAATGATAGAAAAATTGTTTATTTGAATAAATTGTTAGGAAGTATTGTCTCGATAAGAAACTATAAAAATAATTAAAAAAAAATTGAGATTGCTATACTTTCCTTATAGTAAAGTAAAAAAACTAAACTAAAGCTAAAGTGAGAGTTCTACTAGTAACTTACCATTCTAAAAATAGCCGACTAAACGAATGTAACGATATACAAATAGAAACGTAGTCCGTCCCAAAGTAAGATACTTAAGAAACAACAAAGACGTTTACTAAAAACATTAGTAAAAACAAAATTTCAGTACAGCAGTATGCAAAAAAAACAATTTGGATTTTATATCTGAATAAACAGTACGAACCTTATGCAGACGTGTACCTTGTGACGATATCAATGTTAAACAGCTTTATTGTTGCTGGCAATGCGTGACGTGTGAACTCAGAAATCTTAGATCTCATATGAGGCCTGTAGAAATGACACTGAAAAACTTTTAAAGTACGGTGCTCTTGCTCAGATAGAAAGTGGTGATTATAAATTAGTTGTTTGCGTTGCTCCGATAGAACAACTAATTTGTAAACGCAAGGAACAAAAGAAGAAACACGTATTCGTTTACATGAAAGATCTTTTACAACACACCAGCGAGAAAAACGACGGGGAGAAGTGGACACTAGACCTAAGTATCAAGGATCAGTAGTACACCTAATAATCCTAAAACTGAAAAGAAATTAGAAGAAAAAGGAAACAAATACAATTATTTGATGTAGGAATAGTTACAGAAAAAGAAGGTGAAGTTTTACTAACAAAAGCTACACGTGGTTTTTAAACCTTGTCACTGATCTCCGAAGTTAAAAAGTGAGAATTATTACAAGAGTTGCTTAACGATATTAATAGAACGACGACAGATGTAATCTCAATCAACGCTAACGAAAGTCAAATTACAGCGGAAAAATTTCGATTTCAACATCGCAGCAACATTATTCCACAAACGTAAAGAACTTCGGTTAGTCCTAAAAACAAGAAGAGCTTGGTCAGACAAAACCTGAAAGAAAAAGTTGTCGATGTTAAATATCACGAGGCAAACACAACTCGTTAATACAAATAAGAAACCTAATAAATGCAGACGGATCTTCATCAGATAAAGTTACGTTCTAATTCGCGCAGCTGGTATCTGAATCCGAATCCGAGAAAATACGAAGTGGTAATTTTTTGTCTGAAGAATACATATATAAGACACTAAAAGACACAATGAAATCTAAAACAGCAAACTAATAAAAATAGTAAGTGCCTGACCAGCCAACAAACTACAAAAAAAAAATAGAAAAGGTAAGCAAACAAATCACGAAGCCAAGCACTGCAACAAGACAAAAGAAGCAAAGATAAGCTTCGAGTGAGTCAAATCCAACTAAACACAATCAAGAAGAAGAAAAGGTAGAAAGAATTATAATCGCACACACGAAAACGAGCCCTGGCAGTTAAACGCCAAAATTTTGTTATGTGATTTTACCCGTAACTTAAAGGCTAGCTTGTTATTCCGAAAAGAAAGTCGCAGATGGTTCTCGGTGTGCTAATTACGATAAATAAAAGAGCGCCAAAACGAGAAAATATTTATTGCAAGTCCTATTAGGTTTTTTTCTTTTTTTTTTAAGTTAATTTGTTATTGCTCTTTAGTTTTGTTTTGACGTTTTGTTAGAATGTTATCTTTTGGTTTTGCTTAAAAATAATTGTACACCAAATAATGTTTAATTTTCTATGTAAATGTTCAAGTTGACTTATCTCAGATAAAATCTAAGATTAGAGTCTACTTAAGTTTTTGTGTCACTTTTGGATAATGTTGTCTAAGAAGTTTGCAAATGTTTTCTTTTATCAAGTTTATTTTTTTCAATATATTGTTTTTACGTTTTGTATTTACATGTTTGCAATTTTTTAAATACTTTCAGTCACAATTTTTAAAATATTGTAGTTAGTCAGTAGCTTATAAATAAAAATTTATTGATTTTTGAATAATACATTTTGGTTTTTTTTTATAAAAGCACGCCGTTTTACGTTTTATTTCATCGTTACATTTATAGAAAAATTATGTAATTCTTTAGCACGTTAATTACTACAAAATATATGCGTCGTATTTACATTAGTGTTAGACTTAATGCCCAAAAGTAAATGGAGACTTTTAGTACAACGCATTTTATTGCAGTAGTCAATTTCGAAGCTGTAGCTTTTGAGCGTAGAATCAATCAAATTGCTTTTTAACGACTTTTGTAATAGCGGCTTTTAAGAATCCTTAATGATCATCAGAGTAGTATATTAGAATTTTAAAAGACTAAACCGTTTATAAACTGTAGAACTTCTATTGTTAAACACGTTTTTTTTTCTTTAAAAACTAATTCTTTATTCTAAGGAGCATTCAATTGTGATTATCATAAACAGAATTGATTTTAAAGATTGCCCAGAAAGCGTGGAAATTCGATTTTTTTGATTTACCACTTTGTCAATGTAAAAAGAAGTGAGAAGAAAAAAATACATTACTCTAATGCGTATATAAAGAAATTGATTTTGTTGAAAAAAATTTGACTCTTTAATTCTAATTTAAATGCGTACTCGTGAAAGCTTAAACCTTTTCCTGCCATCAATCTATTCTGACAGTGTCATCAATTATCGAAAATCGGTTTGGTTTGTATAAGTGCGAATGAATTTTATTTCGACAATGGGATTCAATTATAATAGTTGGGTCGGTAACAAATTATTTTAACTGCCATTCTGTCGTTGCAAATAACTCGGTCTTTTAACGTGTCAACTGAAACGTCTTTGTATGCGTACCTCATTCTTGACTCTAAAATGCGTTTAGATACTGCTATTGGTTGCGTGTCTGAGAATAACAATGAGATGCAGGCTTTTTCCTGCAACAAAATCATTCAAATTCCTATATTGCTATACGTGATGCATAATATTGTTAGAGAAAATACACCCTTAGGTCCTATTTTGTTTTCAATGAATATTTGGGCAGTTTGAACTTAGTAAAAACAAACTCTCATGATGCAGTAACAGTTTCACACTACAGACGTTTTACACTAACGTTTTGGTATAACTGACTATACATTTATTTTTCTACATGTAAGTTAAACTTAACATAAATTGTTTACAAAAGAATATTTCATGTGGTTAGTGCATTCGTGCAATACTTCTTATACAAATGAATCTACTTTATGTGAACTTATGTATCGTTCTTATGTAAGTGATTTATGTTTGACAAAACATAAGTCAAAGTAGAAGAAAATACATTTATTTTTATTGAAATCCTGACAAAGTTCTTTATATTTATCAACTGCGATGTAGACCTTTTTGTATATACTTTTTATTGCGTTTTTATTGTATAGAACTAGAAAATTTTATTAAATCAATTGATTTTTTCCAAATACTTGTTTTATTTTACTTTTTAAAATGTTTTTTGAACAAAGGTGAGTACTGAGTAGTTTTAAGACAACTACATTTGTCAGTAACAATTAATAAATATCGCACAGTAGTTTTTTAAATGTTAAAATATAGTAATAATGTTCTATAGATACATGCTAGAAAAAATCATAAATAATAGTACAACAAAGAAGAAAATTATCGTGTAGTTAAGTAGAGTTAATCAAAAATAGCAAATGTAAAAGCACGACTTATAAATATTTTAGATACAAAATTTTCACCGTAAAACAAAATAAAATAGTTTTTGGGTAAATGGTGTAATATGTTTATTAAAAAACTCACGTTCTTTTATCTACAGCATTTGCTTGAACGTCTAAAGAAAAACCACCATTAAAAACTCTAGACGTAGCTTATAGTGTGTTTGGTGAATAAAGTAAAGCTCCGGAAATAACAGGTAACCAGGTGTCAGATAACTCATAACCATTGTCCCTGTTATAGTTGTTGCGTACTTTAATAATTTCAATCGCTTTTTTGATCTTTCTTGAACACCAGTTTTTGGTTTTAGCAATCTTTATAGTTTTTTCGAAATTTATGTCATGTAAAGTGTTTAGCGCATGTTTGGTAATGGCAGATTTAGAAGGTTTAGTTTAGTTTCAATAGTTCTACCAGTTTCTCCAATATATACCTTGCCACAAGCGCATGGAACTTGATACACTCTACAGGTGTTATGTGAAATTTTATCTTTTACCAGATTCAACAAATTTTTAATATTTGTGGTAATATCATAAGCAACTTTAATGTCATGTTTCTTTAGTATTCTTTCAATTTTGTCACTTATATAGACAACAAAAGGTAGAACAGCAAAATTGTGGCTTATGGTTGAATCATTTAATATAGTAGGTCTAGTTTTTGGTCAAAGATACTTTTTAATTTGTTCTTTGTTAAAACCATTTCTTTTAAAAGCTATCTCAAGGTAATCTAATCCTTCTGGTAATTTATCTTGATGGCAAATTGTCATCGCACGGTTGTATAATGTGCAAATTGTTCCAAATTTCTGAGATGGACGATGATGAGGATTTGCGTTTATATATTGATCCGTATGTGTTGGTTTTCGATAAACTGAATGTATTAAAGTACCATCTGGTTTTCTTTCTATCTTTACATTAAGAAAAGGTAAGGTACCATTAATTTCTTTTTCAACGCTAAATTTTATGTTTGGATGTTGATTATTTAGGTATTAGAGAAAAATTTGTTCACCATGGAATTAGATTGCAAAAACATCATCAACATATCTAAGCCATAGTTTTGGTTTTTAAGCTGTAAATTTTAAAGCTTTTTCTTCAAAAAGTAATTTGCAATAGATCGAGAAATTGGTGATACTATTGCTACACCATCTATTTGTTTATAATATTCACCATTAAACAAAAAGAAAGAAGTTGTTAAACAATGTTCAAATAACTTGATTGTATTGTTATCAAACTGTCGTTTTAAAAGATGTAAAGTATCAACTATTGGTACTTTAGTGAACAATGAGGCAACGTCAAAGCTAACTATTAAGTCATTTGAAGAAAAATTCTGTTTACTAACTATTTCATTAAATGCTTTGTATTCTTTATAAATGAATAATAATCATCCAATACAAAACTGCAATATTAAATTTAAATACTTAGCTAATTCATAAGTTGTCGGTTCAATACAGCTAACAATTGGTCGAAGAGGTGAATTTAGCTTGTGTATGTTAGGTAATCCATAGAACTTTGGAATAAGATAATCTTTTGGAGTTAGTTTTTTGACAGTCTCCGTTAATAAATTACTTTCTTTCAATAGTTTTGTAGTTAATAGTTTGTATGTGTTATTAGAGTTTTTTGTAGTTTTATGTATGATGTGAAATCATTGAGTAAATCGTTAGCTTTGTTGATGTACTTTGTTTTATCCATCATTACAGTAGCTCTTCCTTTATCTGCATCTAAAAAACCAAAACTATGGCTTAGATATGTTAATGATGATTTTGGAATATGGTCCCATAGTGAAGATGAACTACAAAATTTTCTTCAATACCTAAATAATCAACAACCAAACATAAAATTTAGTATCGAAAAAGAAATTAATGGTACCTTACCTTTTCTTGATGTAAAGATTGAAAGAAATCCAGATAGTACTTTAATACATTCAGTTTATCGAAAACCAACGCATACGGATCAATATTTAAACGGAAATTCTCATCATCATCTATCTCAGAAATTTGGAACAATTCACACATTATACAACCGTGCAATGAGAATTTGCCATCAAGATAAATTACTAGAAGAATTAGATTACTTTGAGAAAGTTTTTATAAGAAATGGTTTTAACAAAGAACAAATTAAAAAGTATCTTCGACCAAAAACTAGACCTACTGTATCAAATTATTCAACTATAAGCATCAGTTTTGCTGTTCTACATACGCTAAACATTTTACATGACATAAACTTCGAAAAAACTATAACTATTGCTAAAACCAAAAACTGGCGTTCAAGAAAGATCAGAGAAGCAATTGAAATTAGTAAAGTACCCAACAACTTTAACAGGGACAATGATTATGAGTTATTTGACACCTGACTAACTGTTATTTTCTGGTCGTTACTTTATTCACCAAACACATTATAAGCTACGTCTAGAGTTTTTAATAGTGGTTTTTTTAGATCTTTGAGCAAATGCTGTAGCTAAAAGAACTTACAACATTTATCAAGTTTTCCGAATATTTGTTTTTTCTAGTTACCTTAGTTTTATAATTGTCATTTTATTAATTGTTACCTGAAGAAGAACGTAGACTACGTTCAAAAGCTTGTAAGTTTTTAAATAAATATATTACACCATTTACTCAAAAACTATTTTATTATAACTTATAACTAGTTTAGAATATACTTTACTTTTGCTAACATTTTTATTTACTGTATTTAAAAAAAACTTCTGCAACAAGTAGTTACTTGTATCAAAAAAACTAGAAAAAGGTCCAGCAAAAACTACTTAAAACTACCGAAGAGTTTAATTAGGGCTACCCAAGTGTCTAATTCAAGCTCTTTAAGATTACCCAAGAGTCCAGGTTAGACTACTTAAGGTTACCCAAATATTTAAATGAGGCTACCCAAGAGTTTAGGTTAGGCTACTCAAGGCTACCCAAGGGTACAAGTTAAGCTATCCAAGAGTCTAGTTAGGACTATCTAAGGGTCTAGCTAATACTACCCAAAGGTCCAGCTAAAGCTACCTGAGAGGGAAAAAAATCATTCATACAGTTTGAATAACCAGTACTGCAACGTCTTTTTTTTAAACTGAACTTGGTTATGCCAAAAAGCTATGAAACAAAAATTTTATTTTAAAGTCATAATGATAAAGTAAAACGACATCTTTACTGTGACTATAATAGTATTGTTAAAATAGTAGCAAAATCTACAAGACACAAAAACAAAAAATTAGTACAACTGTGTTGCGACTGCCAGTAATTTTAGACTATAATAACTAATAAATAAAAACAATTGATACAAAAAATTCCTTATAATAAAAAAAAACAAATAGCTTTTATTTATAAATTTAACTAAAAATGTAATTGTCAACGATTAGAAATTTTTATATTGCTACGACTTTAAGCAAGTTGTAGAATAATGGAATACAATAAACAATCATAAAAAAAATATTAGATTTCTTTGGCAATTGAGTGACTGGTGTAAGAAAAAGTGAGGTTTTTAGCGTTGTTGATTGTGTACACGCATACGGTTCAAAAATTTAGTGTAATAAGTA
The DNA here is from genome assembly GCA_035610365.1 of Aquatica leii. Lineage (NCBI taxonomy): Eukaryota > Metazoa > Arthropoda > Insecta > Coleoptera > Lampyridae > Aquatica > Aquatica leii. Next base: position 83,098,000 of record CM069435.1, read on the forward strand.
CCAATTTTACATGAATCAGTTTCAGTTTGTAGTTACGTTTTTACCGTTACTACTCCAAAAATGTTAAGGTAAAAACGTATTTCGGACTTGAACCGTGTCAATGTTGTAACCAAGATAGCCGAGGTTTCCTCCACTTTTGTAAATGTTTCTTCGGCAATTGAGTGACTGGTGTAAGAAAAAGGTACGGAAAGAGACATTAATGCTGTTCCGTTGGTTTCGCGCATAGGGTTCAAAAGTTTCATTTCATCAATATTTTTGTTTTACTTAATTTCAGTCACGTAGTAACGATTTTGACGTTACGACTTCAGTTTGTGTGTATTGTTTTTTCATTTCATTTCATAGCTTGAAATTAACTCTAAACTGCCTTTCGGAAAATAAATTCACGACTTTTATGTTCTAGATTATAGCTTTTAGCTCTTTAGCAATTAAATGACATTTCTTTTCAAAATTTGGTATGTACGTACACTTTAAAGCATTTATGAAGGCGCATGACTCAGCAACTTTTAATTTGCAGTGTTGACTCAGAAACTGGCCAACTATAACATTAAGGAGTATCTATTATTTATCTTTCTACAAAGGTCAGGTAAGCGATAACAATGCTTGAATGCTCTACACTTAATATATATTTTAGCCAATAAAGTTAATTTTCTTAAATCGAAATCATTTAAACAGTTGACTATTTCTTTTTAAATTCGCAATTTTTGAAAAACGTAAACCATTATAAAACCCTTTATTATTTGCTTCTAATTGCATACTTTAATTCGATGTCAATTTCTTATTATGTTAAAATATTTGACTTTGTCGATATTTTGAAAACATATGTATTTTAGACGATATCTCATATACTAGGCCGATTCTAACAAAATTTAAACCACTTAACTGTAGAAAAAATATTAATTCTAAAATGGTGGAGTAATCAAATAACGAAATTAAAACAGGAAAAAATTATAAAACTTGTTTCGTATTATATATCTATTATTATAAATGTATTGTAAATAAAAATAGTAAATACATATGTTTATTAATTTTTGAAATTGATTATCTTGATTTAAAAATGTAATCACTTAAACAGCTTTTCGAGTGTCATTTTACTAAAAATTGGTTTAGTAGTTTTTGTGATATCGTATGCAAACTCACTGAGCTACATACCAAAAAATACATTTTTGAGATTCGTGGAGATCCAAAATTTGAAATTGATATCATCAAAAATGCCGAGATACGATACTCCTCATTTTGAGATAATTGCAATACTTTCCTTATGCTTCGTATTATTATATTTATTAAAATACATAACTATAATTTTACTCTCACACATTGATTGTTTTTTAGTACCAATTGGAAATAATATAAGCACAATATTGTCATATCCAAAGAGATATTTTTTTATGATTAATACACACTCTTGAAATAAATACGCATAACACAAAATATTTAAAAAAAATATTCTATGGGCATTTTAACAAACAAATGTAAATTGGATGAAAATTAAAAGTTTTATTACAAGCAAAGCACAAGTTAAAACACTAGTAATATATGATTATCACTAATTAATAATATATAATATAAACACACAGTAACATATTATATTGATAATAATAGTTTCATTTTGATTTAATGAATTTGCTACATTTTCTTTACGAAATCGGTTTTCGTATGATCAACAAATAATTATGAGTTACAATAACTCATTGTCAATTTACAAATACAACAGAAAAATAAATAAAATTACATCAAAGTTTAATACCTCGTCCACAGCCCGTTGTTTGCGATGCAATCAGTTAATGTATTTCTTATAGAGTTAACCATGTTCTCACAAAGATTAATTAATTAATTAATTGTCCCACACTCGGAAAACATGATTATCTAGTGCTTGGATGGTTCGGATGTTGAGATTACCAAGAATATCTCCGTTATCTCACCTGCTAACCATGCGAGCCTAAATATTTTCGATGGGGTTCAAATCAGGAGATTTTAAGAGCTAGTCGAGACAGGTCACTTCATGGTTATTATCAAACCATTGCCGAACTACTCTCGCCGTATGCACTAAACTATTGTCTTGCACAAACAATATTCGTAGAGGTTTGTGATATATGCTTTGGACGGTTAGTTATAACCTGATTAAAACTGAAACTTGTTATGACCTAATTAGGATTTAATTTAGTCTTTTCAGATAGTGTAACCTTGGTATACAACTTAGCCAATCGTTTATGACAGATTATACTAATAAGTTTCAACAAAACTTTGCGTATTTTTCAGTCTCCGCTTTGAACTATTCGTAAACAGTTATTGTATTACTATACCTACTACTAGTTATCTAAGAATGGATAGGCGTGGGCATCTCTTGGAAGTTCAAGCACGTGCAGTAGGTTTACATAAAGCCGGAAAATTTTCTAGAGAATTTAGTAGAATAGTTGAAGTGAAGTTCCTCTTCTACTAATAAATTTTGATTAGTGGTAATGTTTAAGAAAGGATTTCTAATCCAGTCGTACTCACTAATATTTAGAGAAGGAAAATAATGCTGAAGTTTTTCTTCTAAGTTAATTAATATTTCAAATATTGTATTTAAAATCCTACTGTCACGTTTAAGTTTTGAAACTAGCGGAAACATATCTAAATTGTTATCTTTTATTCTTCTCTTCCACATACCCAATTTATCATTAAAAGAATTAATTTTATCAGTAGATACTAACAGATTTTCTTGTTTGCCTTGTAAACTTACATTTAGTTTATTTAAGTGATGAAATAAATCTGCCAGAAATGCTACCTTTGAACACCATTCTTCATTACTCAAATAATCACTAAATTTGTTTTGCTTAGTTGTAAAATATACAAGTAATTCTTCTCGTAATTCATAAAATCGTGCTAATACCTTGCCCTTTGATAGCCATCGCACTTCTGTGTGCAGTAATAACACTAAATGTTCTGCTTCCATTGCTTCACATAGTTTCGAAAAAATGCGAACTTTTTGAGGCTTGCTTTTTATAAAACTGACCATTTCTACAACCTGCTGAAGAACATTTGTCAATTAATTGCCGATACATTTTGAAATTAAATTTTCTCGATGTAAAAAGCAGTGGGTTGTAATAATACAAAGATTGCAATCTTTAACTCTTGTCACAAATCCTTTAATTTTTCCAGTCATTGATTTCGCTCCATCAGTGCATATTCCAACGCAAGATTTCCAACTGAGATTAAAACTTTTCAAATGTTTGTCAGTTGTCATGAATATATCTTCGCCAGTTGTTCTTTCAGGTAATTCTTTACAAAAGAAAAATTGACTAATCATATCTCCGTCAAAAATAATTCTAATAAAAGCAATTGGTTGAGCTTTTCCACTTATATTCATCGATTTGCAGGGCAAATATGTTATCACGTTTGAGGTGTTCTATTACTTGAGTTTCTACGTCTTTCGACATATCTTGAATTCGTCTGCTAATAGTGTTATTTGAAAGCAGGATTTTGAAAATTTCTTTTTCTCCTATTAAAGTTTTGACCATTAAACGACAAGCTGGTAAAATTAAATTTTCAGCAATAGTATGAGGTTTCTTTTTTTTGTGCTATAAGCTCGGCAACTAAGAAACTACATTTCTGTGCTTTACTTGAAGTTTTTATGTAATTTGTAAATGACTCGGCTTGTTTGTGAGACGATTTTAATAACGTTTTGAAATAATCAGGAGTCTTTGATTTTAAATTAGGATGTTTTGTATCCAAATGGCGTTGTAATTTATTAGAAACCATAGAAGCATTTGAAAATTTATCGTTACAAACAACGCAAATTGGTATAGGACAGTATTTATCTTATGTCCATGAAAATCCCAATGCTATGTATTTTTCGTCATACGAGTATCGTATCTCGGCATTTTTTGATTATATCAATTTCAAATTTTGGATCTACACGAATCTCAAAAATGTATTTTTTGGTATGTGGATCAGTGAGTTTGCATTCGATATCTCAAAAACTACTGAACCAATTTTTAATAAAATGACAATCGAAAAGCTGTTTAAGTAATAACATTTTTGAAATCGCTATAATCAAATTCAAAAATTAATAAACATATGTATTTACTATTTTTATTTACAATACATTTATAATAATAGATATATAATACGAAACAAGTTTTATAATTTTTTCCTGTTTTAATTTCGTTATTTGATTACTCCACCATTTTAGAATTAATATTTTTTCTACAGTTAGGTGGTTTAAATTTTATTAGAATCGGCCTAGTATATGAGATATCGTCTAAAATACATATGTTTTCAAAATATCGACAAAGTCAAATATTTTAACGTAATAAGAAATTGACATCGAATTAAAGTATGCAGTTAGAAGCAAATAATAAGGGGTTTTATAATAGTTCACGTTTTTCAAAAATTGCGAATTTAACAAGAAATAGTCAACTGTTTAAATGATTTCGATTTAAGAAAATTAACTTTATTGGCTAAAATATATATTAAGTGTAGAGCATTCAAGCATTGTTATCGCTTACCTGACCTTTGTACAAAGATAAATAATAGATACTCCTTAATGTTATAGTTGACCAGTTTCTGAGTCAACACTGCAAATTAAAACTTGCTGAGTCATGCGCCTTCATAAATGCTTTAAAGTGTACAACAGCGGCGTAGCGTGAGTCAATAGCGCCCGGGGCGAAATCATAATTTTCCGCCCTTGTGACATTATAAAAATAAGTCAGTGATTGTAAAAGACAGAACGAAAATATTTATTTAAAAATGTATTAGTTATATAAATAAAAATACATTATAATTTAACGTTTCTGGCTTTAATGGCGGTAAAATTGTTTATGACGTCGTCAAAATTAATTTCCTCCGTGATACTTTGTTCTATTGACAAAATGGCTAAATTACTTAATTTTGTGAAACTCATGGTAGACGTTAAGTAACTTTGTATTAACTTTAACTTTGAGAAACTTCGTTCACATGCTGCAATGCTGATAGCTATAGTTAAAAATATGCGAAGCATTATCACGATATTCGGCACGCTAAAACCATAGTTGCATTGCTGAATCAACTCCAGAATCTCGAAGGATCCCATCATAACATTATCTTTGTCTTTTGTATCAGCTACAGCAATGAAATTCCGTAATCTCTCTCTTTCAATTTCAAACTCTTTCATATCGACGTCACTAGGCTCCTCTTTGAATTCGCACATGTATCCTGGGTTCAATAAGTTCGTTGGTGTGAGGAAAAAGTACTTAACATCCAACTCATGCAGTTGGTCTTGATTTCTTGGGTTATTCTATACACTGACTCGTACATTTCTTGCCTTAATTTAATATCATAACTTAAACCAGCATCTGCAGCTTCCTCACCAGTCATATTTTTTGTTTTCCTTATACGACGAGGAGCTGTATTAATGCCTAGATCTTCACAAGTAGTTTTGGCATAACTCAATGCGTCGTTGACCATAACATCACGGTTGTCGACTAGGAACAATTGTAACGCGTTAATTTTCATAGCACAATGATGCACATTTAGATTTTTAGTCTGGAGATACAATTGTGTATCATTTATTTTGCAAAGAACTCGATTCCATAACCCAAGGAAGGCCAAAAATGGCAACGACTGGAGAGCAAGAAGTAGGAGCCCAGCGTCTGATCTTGTCACTGCATTTTCCTTTATGTTCTGTGAAAGTGATTCTAGGACTTCAATAATTTCAGTATAGTGGCTCTTCATAATCGCTATGGCTTCTTACCTTGCACTCCAGCGTGTTTCAATAACACGTTTGACACCTTGACCTGTAATGTCGGTAAGAACTTTCCAGCGGTGAGTGGAAGACAAAAAATAATTAAAAACTTTATCCATAGTACCAAAAAACGTAACTGAGTTCACTGCTACTGACGCTGCGTGTACTCTCACCAAATTTAAATTATGGCTACTGCACGCAACATACTAAGCATTTGGATTAATTGCTTTGATACGGGTTTGTACACCAGAATGTATTCCCGACATGACAGCTGCGTTGTCGTATGCTTGTCCACGACAATTTTGAATGTCCAATCCATCGCTTTCAATTTTGTCTAGAATCATTTTTGATATATCCTCACCCTTTTTCCTTTCGGTTTCAAGAAAATCGATGCATGATTCCATTACTTGCACTTTGGAGTCGTCGAGTTTTACATAACGCAGTATTTGACTCGTTTGGTCTTTATGTGACAAATCTGGTGTACTATTAAATACAAAAGTAAAGTACTTGGCTTCCTTCACTTCAGCGAGTATGTTTTTTCGAACATGATTGCCTAGACAGTTTATGAATTCATTTTGGATTTCGGGTGATAGGTGAGACACGCTAACTTTTTTTGCAGCCTCACCTTTGTGAGATGTTCACAAAGAACTGGATCGTACTTGGCAAGAAGATGAACAAGTGCTAGGAAGTTGCCTTTATTTCCAGTGGCACTATCATCCACAATCTCACTGTGACTTCGGGATACCAGATTTTGCTTGGCAAGAAATCTAATAATATCTAGTATCCTGACCAACAACTGCCTCCACTTTTGCTCTTCTTTGACAATCACGTTCTGTGCTTCTTTGTAAATCGTTGTACCAGCTTGCAATCTTCTTTCCAGACATTTTCACATATTGCAGTTTTCATTATGTGCCGTGCTTGATTCATGTTCTGAAACTTTGGGATTTAGTTTCCACCATTGGTTGAAACTATTAATAGTGTTCAATCCAGATTTTTTGGTGGCGACTACTATCCCAAACAATCGGCAGCAGAAACAGAACAATGGTCCTTTAGAAGGGGAATAGGCCATACATGACCTCAATACCTTTTCGCCATTTGGCAAAGTTCGGAAAAACCAATCATGGTTTAATTTTCTTGTTATTCTCTTGGGTCCCTTGGTAGAATCTTCTGACCCTGGTCGATTTACTTCAGCGAACTTACAATCAAGATGCTGCACTGCCTTGAGCTACAAGTAGAGTTCCAAGATTATCGGGAATCAGAATAGGCCAAGTTCCAATATCACTGATCGATTCATCCGCATACTCATCCTTAGCTTGTGTGGCTGTATAGTCACCAGTATTTTCACCTTGAAGACTATCGATCTCTTTGGAGTTTTCCATTTCAATTTCCCATTATTCCGATTGCGCACTAATTGTAGCTGTTTCATTAGGTAAAGCTTCATGGTTAACAATACAGCCACTAGTAGACGGGGCACATTTTTCACTTGTAGTGACACTAGTTTCTATATCACGTTCAGTCACACCTCTTTGGCTAGCTGACTCTAAATATTTGAGTAAAGCTCCCTTATTTTTTTTTAGATTCTTCCTCCCTAGCTTTATTTTGTTTCCTGTAGAAATTACCGCTCTCCTTATGCCTCTTCATGATCTGAAAGTAATGAATGAAAACAACATAGAATGAAACTATTTGTATAGGGTTTAATAACTATTTTACGTCAGTATTATAAACGTTTCACTACACTCTTGTACTTACTGAAAACGCTGTAAATCTTGTGATTTTCAAGCAATGAAGTAGCAGGGAGCATAAAACACTAGTAAGTACTACACTATATTAAATTAAAGTCCTATAATGTAAATGTTTATAGTTTATAGTTTATACTTTATAGTTTATATTTTAAACAGTAATCACTACACGAAATGAAATATGTAAGTATCCAGGTAAAGTATTAACACTAAAATTTTTATCAAACAACACAAACAGATTTTAATATGTTTATATAACGAAGTAGGTACAGTGAAAGAGTATCCCTGTGAGAGGGTGCAAAAAATCAGTATCACTATTAGTCAATCACAACAAATAACACTGTGAGCATGCTTAATGCTTATTACGTCAATTACGTGTAAAAGCGCCTGTTTAGTGTTTACATCTTACTTTGGCGGGGGCAGTTATAGTCACCTCTTTGTTTTTTTAAAAGAATTTTTTAGGATTTCCTCAGAGGCAAAAATCACATCTGGTTTTTGTATTATCTAGCTAAAGTAAAGGGGGGATCATAAAAACTGTCAATTTTCAATTTTACATGCGTCACGTTGACGTACAAAGAAACTACTGAGCGAGGTATAAAATCTGTAGTTGATGAATCGGGCGACTGTAAATAAAAAAACTGAAACAAACTTGCTGCAATTAGATTAGCAAAATTGTATCAACAAGATTAATGGAAAGTTTGAAGCAAAACTCAGAGTAGCCCGGATTTAATGTACAACAATAAACTTTTCTTTTTGAAAGAATTTATCTTTGTTTAAATGTTTTATGGTTTAGGATGTAAAAATGTTTGTTATCTGGTTTATGAATGTGCTGTCATATTTTCAAGATCTTTAATTTATGTAAAGCAACTAAAATAACAGAGAGAGATAGAATGACGGTTTTCGTTAACAAAAAGTTTGTTTGAAAAAACTATAAGGCTACTAGTCTAAGTGAAACAGCTTTTTTCAATCAAACTAATGGGAGCAAATGCTCCGATAAATTAAGGCAAGTCATGGAGTGTTACAAATTTAGAGATTTATTAACATATATAGAATGCGGATACGAGTTTCAAACGTTTCTAAACCTTAAAAAACAATTGCGATTAAAGATAAACAAAAAGTTAGTTCAGTCACATCAACTGAAAGAAAAACTAATTTTACATTGTTAGTTTTAACTACCGAAACTTTTGTGCCGCCATTTTTTGCATAAAAAAAATACCCAGATAATTTTGTCGGAGAAACCACCAGAATGTATTAGTGCAAAAAATACAAACAGCCAGATGACTGGCATGGAATTCTATTTAACACGTTATCAGTTATGTAAAACAAACAAAACATTGTCAGTGTTGCTTTTATTAGACAATCATAGTTCTTATTTCAATGTCAGTATTATTTGTTAGTCAAAACTGATTTTTCTAGCATAAACTTTCTACCTCATGATGAAATTGCAAATCTAGACTCTACTACTACCCAGTTAAGAGTGATTTTTGATAGTAATGCAAAAACGTCTACAGGTTTATCTTTGAATGATTGTCAATACGTTGGTCTTGTGTTGCAAAGGCATTTATTTTCTATTCTAATAAATTTTCGAAAATATCCAGTAGCTTTTACTGCAGACTGTATCAAGATGTACAAACAAATCTGGATCATTTCAAATCAACGTCAGCATTAATGCATCCTTTGGCATGATGACATTGCTGAAGAAGTCAAAGTGCTACAGCTTTTCACTGTACTGAACGCGTTTGGTATTCCGTAGAGACAATTCTCTTTTAACCAATTGGATGTTTTACACGACAATGATTTGTAAGCGGATACTATCAACTTTCACGATATTCAGTCTAAAACTCTAGGCGTTTCTTGGTATTAATCATTATTAATCGCGATTCTGTTGGTCTTTCTAAATAGACTAGTCGAAGTCACAAAAAAGAAATTTTCTCGTCACAATTAAATCTCTTTGATCTTTTAGGATTGCTAGCTCCAATCATTGTTGCGGGCAAGCTACTGATACAACACAAGACAATTTCTTTAGTTTTACAAACTAAATGGAAGCGTTGCTTGTGCTTCGATATTGCGTATTTCTCGCTATATTATTTTTAAAAAAGTTTTGTTAGTTGAGCTTCACATTTTTTTATTGACGCAAGTTGCGTAGTTTACGGTTTATGTTTGTATGTGAGATCCATCTGTTTTTATGGGCATTGCAATACATCTGTTATGTTCAAAAACATCAGTCTAACAAAATTGTAAGTATTTCCGTTCACAATTCTCCAAATTGGTCTATTGGACTGATTTAAAGATAGTGCTGGGTTAGTTACACTTGGCTCCCAACACAATGCAGACACGGCTAGAATCACTGTTGTTGTTGAAATTACCTAAACAAAAAGTAACAAAGATAGTGTTTGTTTCTATAGAAAAAAAACGTAATTGATGATTCTTGAAGTTTAAAGAATTTTGTCTTATGTTTATTAAGTTGTTTTTAATTTTCATCTTTTTAAGAGAATCCTATTTTAGAGTTTTTAAATGCCAACGAATTGACAAATTTTTTAGCGGTTTAAGACTTAAGAGTGCCAACGGTTTCTTTCCCAGTGAACGCACAGTGGGCCAACTTGCTGCAAAACCCGGACATAGACAGAAAATGCATACAAAACCTACAAAACTGTGTACGTATAAGTCTTTAAAATCGCCGAATACAAATTTGATGGCGGATCTAATATGGCGGATTAAAAAATATAAACTTGGCGGATTTGTGTGAAACTTTGGATATAAAGTATTTTGAGGTCACCTTTTAGGAATTAGATGTCAGAATTGTAGAATTCAAAATTGCGAATTTTATATGGCGGATCAAAAAAATAAATTTAGAGAATTTATGTTAAGCTTTGTATTTCTAGGTCACTGATTATGAATTAGAGATCGAAGTTCAGTATTAGAAAGTTATATTGAAAATTTACCGCAGTTGTTGAAATTCATAATCCCATTCGTCGCTTACATCTATTTCGCTGTCATAAGTGTCGGATGTTCGCTGGTAGATGGCTCAACGAGAAGATCTTTTACCTCAGGTGAAATCTCTGTTTTTTTAGAAATTGCCATCTGCTGGAAGCTCAAAAATAGAGGACCCGCGTAAAATCTTTCGGTAACGCCGGATGTCGTTATTCCGAGCTTCCTGGGCATCTTCAAATAGCTTACCAATTGGCAGTGGCGCAACTTCAACTATAGCATGTCCATGCAGCAGAACAATGTGGATTCATGATGGCATCGGGTACCATGAATACAACTCTACATACCGTCTGACGACATCCAAGCAGTGCATTTTAAATTTCTTGGCATTAATAGCAAACCCGCTTGACATCGTCTGCAATATTATTTTACTTTTCGCCATCAACTTCTTACGAATCTCCAACATTTTTGCAGCCACAAACACTTCTTCAAAAAAGCGCCTAGCATATTACCGTCATTTTTAGTGCCTGACCCCTCTTTGGGAATGTTCAGCAAAATCATACTGCATTTGACATCGTTAAATTTTTGCTTTACAAGTCGCAACACGCTGTTTTTGCACTACAGACCGAGACTGTCACTTTTTTGCCGTTTTGTCATTGCCGTTCTTGTAAGCTAAATGTACCAACTACTCTATAAACCTTATCCGGGTATGAAGCGAAGATACACCGAAAGTAAGGTTTGCGCTATTAATTTCCATATCTACAAGTAAATCAATGCAATTAAACTGTTTCGATGTCGCTTTAAAATATAACGGCGTTGAGCCGAAGTGTCCATTGCATTTTTTACTTTGCCGTCGACCATCGTAAAAATCAACTGATATTTAATCACTACGTTTCTGTCATTGACGACAGTATGGAACAGACCAAGAGTTTTAATCTGGTCGTCAAAATATTGTTTTTCTACGCGAATATCGTCAGAAGACTCTTTTTAAAAATTGCAATCTAAGCAGTTTGCAAAAACGCGTCGAGAATAACTTTGGATTTCTTCAAATATCAACTTCATAGCCTTTTTCAGAAACAACAATAAGGTTCAAAAAAACCACCAAAGTAAAAAACACATCTGCAGCATTTCCGTTCTCCTCACCAAACTTTTGTTTGTAAATTTGACCGCTTGATTGTCAAGGAAGTCGTTACTTATCGCTTTAATTGTGTTTTTTGTCATATTAATCAATCTCACAGCAATATGATATAAAAGTGCCTATAGTTGCACTTTCGCAGCCGTCTCAGATTTTGTGATACTTGATTTTAGCGGATTAGCTGCCAATATTTTGGCGTAGGACGGATCCGTGTATCCAGCGGTTCTTATTTGTCACATCCCGTATCATGAAATCAAGACATATAGAGCTACGTCAGCAGACATCTCGTACAGCGCTGGCTTTTTAGCATCCTTGTATGCTTTTTGGCATTTGCCCGCTCTCTCAAGTGAATTCGATGTGACAGTTTTCAATAAACTGGAAGCTGCAGGGGCATCATGCGCACGAAAGCTTATTTGCGTGGCATACACTAACTCAGATGTGTTGGTTGATGTTCTGAGTTCTTGTGTTTTGCGACGCTTTGTTTGGTCGGTAGTGTCGTCAAATGAAGAGCGTTCTCGAGCGGATTTCTTTTTTTTTCTTTTGCCTGAGCTGCTGATCTCTTTCTATCTCATTCTAGAACAAAAAATTAATATTATCACATTAATATGAAAATGCAGCGTGGAAATGAATAATAATATGAACTTTGTCGCTACCCACTACGAATGTAAATGACCCTTCTAACCACTGCCTATTGTTAACGTCAAAGCAACTGCGTTTTTGTTAAAGATCTTTCTACCTTATCAACAATTTTGACAAAATCAACCTCAACTTTTTTTCGTTCGCAACAGTTAGCTGAAATGGACTGTCGACATCTTCAGTCAATTGGGACTGAACCGCCGCGACTTGACTCAATTTCTTCTGTCCATGCATGTCTTACACAGTCAAATATTTAATTTTGATTGGAATTGGAAGTAGATGCTGAAAATAATTTTATTCAAAAGTTCATCACAGAAATATTCACAATGAATTGTCCAACAATTAGTATTTTATTAATTAATTAATATCAGGCTTGGCGAGTTTGAAATAGTTCAGTAATAAATCCTAGTTGGGGTACTGAACTGAATTGTATATTGTATGACGCACATTTGGGACACATGTTGGAGAAAACCCGGTCTTAGATGAAAACTGTATCGTAAATTAATGTAGACGTACATTCCAACGAACCGTTGGGTTTCTACAATGGTAAATAAAACAAAGAAATTTTAGTGTTAAAAACACTTATAGGATGCTTGATTCGAAGGTTTGTGTAACGAAACAAGAAAACTCTCAGGTGAAACAAATCTGGAACTTACGGTGGTGCCCAATTTCACTTCATATTTTGTATTTTTCGGATGCAGCGTTTATTATTATTAAACAAGATATTTCTTATGGTTCGTTTTATGTTTTAAAAATATAAGCTTTAATATCACTCAGTAGTGATAAAAAATAATTATAGTAATTGCAGAATTAGATTCCCGCGAGCTTCTGCCTTGTACATTGCAAAAACGGTACAATATAGATAAAAATTGCACATAAACAATTTATTGAGCACAAAATTTACTACAAAAAAGTTCACGGGAGTGTATAATTACACCTAATATTTATAATGTAATGTGACACATTTTCCTGCAACTTTGCACACTTCTATCTTCTAAACTATTGAAGGTAATTGTACCCTTCCGTCTACTTTTTTATAGTAAATTTTGTCTTCTTTAAAAATATTTATGTACAATTTTCTTCTATCTAGCACCGTTTTAGGGTAATAGTTTTTTTAAATTAATTATGTTAAAATTAAAAAATGCGTAAACAAAATCATTTAATAAACCTGATTTACAAAGTTTTATAATAAAAACTATCAGTAATTACTAGTCATACTAATCATAAACAATTTCACTATAAAGTTATCAACATAAGACGAAAGTTAGTATGTAAAATAAAATTTGAGTAAATTTTGAATGTTGAAATTGTATCAACAGTCAAGCAATTGTAAAGATTATTACCGTTATACATCTATTAAGACTAGAGAAAGGATTTATGTTAGAGTAAAGTTCATTTCTTCAATGCTTTTTTTATAGTCAGTAGCGCATTTGTTTAATATTAATAAGAGACAAAATTCTAGAATCGGTAAAAAAGAGAATTTAATAAAAAGGCATGTCGATTATTTTTCGTTGCAAAATGTTGTTATTGCGATTCCTATCTGCTGCAAGTCTTCTTTAGATATGACAAGGAATCGCAAACGCGACAAACTGTTAAAAAAATCAATTTTTAAACTGTAGATGCACATTTCCAAAGATGAAATCTTTACTTTGCAACTTTTACATCTGAAGGAATGTGGCAACGTAGCTCAAATTGTATCATAATCTTAAAAGCTGTAGAACTGTGAACCGCCATAAAACTCGGGTAAAATCCAGTAATCATTTAGTTTTGTTGCTTTTTTAAAAATGCGCATCAACTAGTTAGAGTGTGGTAAAGCAATCAAAAAATCACTCTATAAAAATTGTTTATTTAATCATTGAATGATTCATTTAATCTAAGCGTATTCAATCAAAGTCTTCCGATAATTGCAAGATTTACGATATCTGTGAATTTTTATTAAAATTATGATTATTTTGATTTAGATGAGAAAAATGAATTTTATTCATTTAACTGAAAAAAAAACATCGAATTAAACATTTTTCTAGAAAAAATTAAAGAATTTTTGCATCTTATAATTAATAATTAATTAACTACAAATAAATAATCATTCATCAGCTGGTATATAATGCGAGTACACAATGTGCAGGGGGGCACTCTAACAATATAGCGACGTATGGCCAGAGTAAAGATATTGAAACTGTCAAAGACTTCACCGTGTTTAATTATAATATAATTCCTATACAAATAAAATTTATGTACACTATTAGATATAAACTTGTAACATTTTTTTTTTTTTTGATTACGTGCAATTTGTGTAGTGTTAAAACAAACATTGATTTGTGTACAGACAAATAGAAAATTTAATTACAATGCAGTACCTTTATTTCAAGAACATTTTACAACAAATTTGTTGGTTGCGAGAACGAGCGTCCGAGTTCAATTGACCGGAAAAACAGACAGATCATCAATGATTCAAAAAGGTAACAACACAAGAGACACATTTGTAATACACGAGGAATAACAAAAACACTTTTTTTAACAAACGTCGCGCATACGATACAGATTAAATTACCATTTTATAACAACAATTTCCAATTTTGATTTGTTTTTATAGATAAATGTTAATTGTTAAAAAACACAAAAATTTAGTTGATAGTAAATGCGTAAAATTAGGTTTGACTTTTTTTAATAAAAGTTTATCTCTTAACAGTAAAATGTCAATATCTGCTGACCGCCGCAGCAACGCGTCCAATGAGGCATCGCTCGATTTGGGAAATGTTTTATTGCAGACGGTGAGAATAAATTACGGGGTATTAACAGTTGAAAGAATAATGCTTAACTGTCAGTGTTGTAAACCACCAACAAATGTTTTAAAAAGGAAAGGTTTCTAAAATAAAAAATAATTTTAACTTTTGTTTGTCACTAAAACACATTTATTTACGTTTTTTTTTTACTTAAACATTACTTCATTCATTTTAATATAATTATTATTATTTTTATTAGAAGTAAAATGTAGCTTAATAAATTAAAAGTAACGTTAACAAAGTTTTGCAGCAAAAAATAAAAAGTATGGCCTAAAACGAAATGGACCAACTGTTGAGTGTGATTAATTGATGTGTTGCAAAGTAAGAAATGTCAAAAATAATGTACATGAAATGTAGAAGTTGCTGCATAACTTTTTCATAACCAAGTTTAATTAACTTTATTATGCTTTTAAATTATATTAATAATTAAGTGTACTTTAAAAATAATTAAATCAACTTTTAATGGTAAATTAATTTTGAAAAAGTGTATAAGATTAATTCAAGATTAAAGTTGAAAAAAAGTGATAATTAATTATGTAGGGATAAAAAATTATTTGTATTTTTAATTCGACACAAGCAATTATTTTAAATAGAAGTATATATATTTTACAACTTTATTTGGGAATCGCATAAATGTTTTTAGATCAACTTTAAAAGCTCGAGTTAGTGCTGGAACTATACAATTTAAAATCATAAGCAATTTTAATTGTTTCAATAAACATATGCACTTTGAGAGGTAAAAAACTTTGTTAAATTTATCGTTTAGTCAAAAATTACGTTTACTATTGTCTCTATCAAAACGAGTAACACGAAATTTACTGATATATGTAGATTGTTGTAATTTAAACAAGAAGAAAAATTTGTCTTCTAATCGTTGTTCAAGATGTCTGAACGTTTGCGGTCCACCGCTCCTTCTAAAGTAGTATTTTGATATGCTAATTTCTGTTTAAAACTTAAGACGTTCTTTTGTGAATTTGCAGATTAGACATCGAAACTCTTGTTGAATTCAAATTACTCTGAAATGCTATATTTTAGGCAATTTTGGTTTAAATATATTTCAACTTGAATATGTAATATAAGATAAAAGAAGGAATTCTTTTTTATACAAAAAAACTTCTACTAATGTAAAAGAATTGTCTTTTCAAGCTTTAATAATACACGAATTGATATAAAACAAAAATCTGTATTTTTGAGGATTTTGGCGTAAATGGATATACGGATATTCTATTTTGTTGTTTATTCGTTTACGATATTTCTCTAAAGTTAACTTTGTAAAATATTTAAATGTTTAATGTATACGAACAGTTCTACTTTACTTATTTATAACTGTTTTTAAACCCACTTCAAAATAATACGGATAAAAATAAAAAATTTTGTTTCATTTGGATTCAGGCAATTATACTATATTCAATATACGTTTTTTACATGTGTAGGTTTTAACAGTGGCTTATAATCTAAAAACAGAACAAAATATAATTTGTTATTAATTTTTAAAATTGTTTTATGTAATTCTCAAATTCTCAAGCAATTTAAATTATTATGATTTCTATTATTATATTTTTTGTACAAAAATAAACAAAATTGGTAAAAGGCTATTAGTAAATACTGCCTCTTATAAAGATTTTTAATTAGTGTTAAGTTGCTTAGTTTTTGAGTAAGCAACACAAAACTTAAGTATTTAGTACAAAAAAACATTAATTACAAAAACTACTAGTTTATTATGCTGTTGCATAATTAATAAAAGAAAATTTTATAGTTTCATTGACGCATTTGGATTCATCGATATTTTCTCGTAAATATGTCCGGATGAATGATGGTATTTTTCGCCCCCGTGTCAACCAGTAACTGTACACTTTTTCCATTGATCGTATTCTAAGAATGTTTGAATAGTTTTTCTTCTATTTTTCTGGAATTTTCTTCCATTTTCTAAGTATTTTCGGACAGTTTTTTTCCATTTTTTTAAAAATTTCGGACAGTTTTTCTTCCATATTTTTATTCATCGATTCTTGACCACTTTATTAATTTGAAAATTTAAAATAGTTTTGCAACCATTTTCACTTGATAACGCGTTAGTAGCACAAATTTTAACACGGATAAAATGTTTAATAACACTAAAAACAATTATAAATACAAACAAACAAACGCGAAGCGCAAACTAAACAGTTATTTATTTACCCGATATCAACGTTTTATCAAAGGGTTTTGATTACCCCACACCTGTATCACAGATTATTATGTCTTACGGACAAATATATCAGTAAGACGGAGAAATGAATATACAATAAGGATGCAAGACATAACTGATTTAAAGAGACCTCATGCAAAGCACATGCGTTCCTAAACAGCTGTGTGAAAACAATTTTGTTTTTAATATTTTTGTAGCGTTGTTTTTGGTGGACTCTTATTGAAACAATCGTTAATGTTTTGGAACTTTTAGTGTTTATTTTTATTGTATATATTAGTGGTTTAGCGTATTTAAACAATAGTAGATAATTAATATGAGTGACGAAAAGACTGGTGGAGTTTATTGTATTTATAAGAATTGTAAGAACACTTTCCACAAATCTCGGGGCCGTGGAGTCAAATATTTTGGAGTGCCAAAGGATGAAACAATCTAAGTACCTTCCTTTCTCTTTGTTGTTATTTCTCCTTTACTTATTAAATCCTTTTAGTAATGGAGTAAAAATTTTACGCTTTTGGCAAATTAATATTTATTATTTTAACAATAATATAATAAAGAAAAATTACATAAGTACTTACCTAAAACCATTGACAACAGCCTTAACAATATATTCTCAAGTAAAAGTAAAAGGTAATATTGCGTTGGACAAAAAAAATTAAGTCTGGCAACGATGCATATAACCCGTTTAAATGCCCGATGTCACGGCGGCGTTTCGAGCGAGATCAAAAGAGTAATACATCTGTACCTTATAATCTGTGCCTGTATCACTGTTGTTACAATTTTTAAAACTAATTTATTTATAAACTAAATATTTACACGATTTACTATAGTTACTTTTAAATAACACTAATAAAATGCAACGATATTTAAGAAAAACAATTACACTAATTTATATTGTACTATCGCTCGAAAAATAATGTTCGATAACTTCTGTTTATCTGAAACCGTGAAACAGTTGACTCTCTTTCAGCTACAACCCGAAGGTACCGTTGAAGTGTTACGATCCCGTCTGGTGCACTTTTTTCGTACAGGAGAAGGTCTTTTTATTGCCAAACTGAATACCCGTTCGCCATCAAGAGATTCAAGACAAGTCTTAACCGGTTCCCCAACCGAAATATTGACAACCGTCCCTCTTCCAGTAGGTGCACAAATCTGCGATCGTGTACGAAAGTGGGGCCTACGTTTTGATGGCCGTAGCGACCCTATATCGTTCCTGGAACGTTTGGAAGAGCTACAACAATGCTATCAAATCAATGACCAGGAACTGCTCTTGACGCTGCCGGAGCGTCTTAAAGATGGAGTGTTATTATTGTACCGAAATAACCGAAACAACTGGACGTCATGGGACAACTTTATGAGCATCTTTAAACGCCAATTGTTACCCCACCGCTACCAACATCAGCTCGAAGACACCATCCGGAACAAAACGCAAAATACCCGAGAAAATGCGTCCGAATTTGTGACCGGGATGTTAACTTTAATGCGGCGACATAGACAAGTGTCTCCCAAAAATCAGTTGGAACGTGTTTACGACAATCTTCGGACGGAATACAAGTTTTACATCCGAAGAAAAGACTTCTCTAACCTAGAAGAACTACTCGAGCTACCCGCAACTACGAAGCACTTCTAAAAGACAAACCGCCATATCACCATCTTCGTCAAGTGCATTTCTCCGACCCTCGACCCATGGCGGCGATACATAAAACAACCCCACCCCCGCTAATATTCCACCGTTAATCGTGCCCCGGGGTACGACCCCTTCGACGGCCCGCCAAGAAGTTTTTTAGAGATGCGGCAAACCAGGACATTTTAGAAGAAACTGTAGAAACCGATTCAAAAAGTTTTGTTTTAGATGCGAAAGATCAGAGATACTTTCCCGAGACTGCCCTTGCAATCGTCAACCTCAACGACCATGTCAAATAGCCACGCTAAACGAACATTCAATTACAAGTTCACCGACATCTGCGAAAGAATAGTCCAATTGGTTGAAATTTATTAAGAAGTTTCTAAAGCCAAAACGGACTACAGTAACCCGCAACTCTGTAATAGACTCCCGCTTGTTTGTCAAAGCCACCGTCTGCAACCGAACCGTATGGGCACTACTAGATACCGGAGCCGCAAAATCGTACGTTAACTCTTCGATTATACCACTCCTACCTGAACACCACCAGGCAGTACATTCCACCAGACCCGAACCAGTACAAATGGCCGATGGCACCATCATCATGTCCATTGGAGCATAACCTGTAAATATAAGTTTTCAAAAAACGTCTATTCACGTATTATGTAACAGCCTCACCGGGCTCACCAGCGACCTTATACTGGGTCTAGACTTTCTCATCGAAAATGAAGCATGCTTAGATCTGAAAAATCTCCGCCTGTCGCTCAAAAACGAAGTCTTGCCTTTACAATATTTACCGATCCCAGGATTAAACGGCCTAGAAAGTCTCTGTGATACTCAACTCCGAGAACTCAACCAATTGGCCAAGTTCGAAAACATCCAAGAAAAAAATAACCTCATTTGCCTCCAACTAAAACTCAAACCCAAGACGGAACCAGTAATATGATATTATCCCCGCAACCCAGCCATGCAAGTCGTTACCAATGCCGAAACCGACATCTTGCTGAACTGTAACCGACCTGAAGTTAGAATCAAACCCTGGCAGCCCGAAGTGTATCGAACAAAAAACGAGGATGAGCTGCATCCAACAGAAATAACACGCCATAAAAAAAAGCCATTTGCAACCCAACTACAGGTGATTGCATGCACTGAAAAGTTTGCCTCCCTTACTACCGACGAGAAAACCCCTCCGGCCTCACCAATCCGTTCCAGTTTGGATGAAATACTAATGTCATCACCCATAGACTTACCGAAGACTCCAGAAACCCCGGAATACTTGAGGATACCGTCTCACCCACAAGAACCGACTCCAACAACAAAAGATGTGTTAACGTGGACATTTTTCCTCCCATATTTTCACTAAAAGTAACTCCGCTGCAATGGAAAGGGCAATTAGCAACCATGTCAAAGAATCACCACACCGTCTATATTTTAATCAGTGAAAACCAAGCCATTAAATTACCAGCTCACAGCGTGTTACATACGAAGGGGTGGTATGTAAGAAACTGCCTTTATTAACTACAATCAGAGTAACAAAATAACTAATATTTTGATTATAATTTTAGAAAAAGGCGTGCGTAGCGCTGCAAGTACAGTCCAGATAAATAAAGCTTCTCCTACTCTGTAAATCCCTCCTTATTGGCGTCACCACTGATAAGGATAGATAACCGACGGGTATATAAGTAGTCACCTAGCCATAGCAAGAAAGAATGAGCCGATTTGTGCCTCCAGCTTTCTACCTGACTGTTTTTCCTAAACGTTTTTCAAGTTATTGTGATACCATTAACTATATTTATTAGACCTACCGCCGCTACTTTCAATTACCTATCTAGTCTCTCGTCCGGTAACCGTCAAGGACACCGTTGCCTGTACCGAACTAGAAATAAATTAATGCCGTTACAACTGCAAAACTAAATCGTATTTAAGTTTTTACCGTCAAACAATATCCACCTATCGATCGTAGGGGTGCTAACTATGTCTTTGTACATAATCATTTTCCTTACTTTAGTAAACGTAGATCAGAAACTATAAGCATTACCGGAACATTCAGTAATAAAAAAGTACTTACCGATGCATTCAAAGCTAACGTAGCTGAAGTTGCACTACGCTATAATCACCGATCTCTTATTCATTTGCACCGGGCGTCGCCTGGAAACGGAACCTATCCTCCAGTAATTCTCCTAAATGAAAGGGATTCTATGCCGTAGAATTTCCGTTCCGATAACCCAACATTCCAGCAGGTGCAATTAGTCCAGTACCGGGTAGTAGTTTCGTTGAAATTGAATCCAGTACACAATTATTCGAATACTTATTGCCACAACACATTGAGTTCCAGAATTATACAAACAATCGCAACGAATGTACTTGCAACGTCAACCGCCATCTTAGAAAGGTATAAATACTAACCTTAGTCTTTAGTTTTAGATTCCAGTGCCGTGTCACTACCGGTCCGAACCAGAGGCGGCACATATTTTATTCTTGTACATAATTTAGCATTTAGGTTTAAGTTATTATTATCTTGAATTATATTTTAGTTTCATTTTGTTTGTAAATAAATGTATTAAACCGGATTATGATTCAATCAGTGAACCCTGGCCAAGCTGACTACTCGATTTCGCACTGTAAATAAAAACACGTAAACAAACGCACGTCCGAGTGCGTTACAATATAGAAGTGTCGTCATTGAAAGAATAAGTTATAATTTATTCTTTAATTATAAACTAGTTAAGACAACAGGTGATTTTTTTGTATTGGGGGTTTAAATTGATTCTTTCCTAATTGTCCATAGCGGATTTCCATACCCCACACACGTTTTATTTTATCGGTAGAGATAACAAACAAACTGTTCACACTGTAAAGGGGTTGGAAACCTTTAAGATTGCGATTTCTTTTGGAAGAAACTTCTACCATCAATTACTACTCTCTACTACTCTCAAATGTTTGCATGCTTTAAAAACGGAATTAACTTGTGTTAACGCCGTATGTACGTTTGGTGTTAGATTTATTTTTTACGTTTTCGGTAATAAAGGTACGGAATTAGCTAATCCCCTACTGGATAACTAACTGCAAGTATTACAATTTCTAATTTTACTATTAGTACTCTATTGGTCATGTCGATTGTAGACCGTACGTACATGTTAGGTTGACACAGCTAATTATAAAACTATTTTGTGCGTCACAAAGTCGTATGCAGTGCGAGTTGAGTCTCTAAGTCTCTGCTTTCTTTATATATACTTTTGGGATTTTAAATTTACGAATATAAATTAATTCCTTCTTCGAATGTAAAAGTTTAAGCCGACTAGGTCAAGTTACTGTACGACGTGTTGCCCAGTATAGGGCGCAGATTATCTTTGGCCCGACCCATGTATTAGCGTTTACAATATTTACGTAATTATACTTATTATGTACCTCCTTCGTCTTCTTTAGAATTATTGTCTGTGATAAAATAAATGTATGTCCTGTGTTATTAATTATGTCGTGTTATTTGTTCTTTTTCAGCTACGGATAAAGTTAAACAATATCTCCATAATTTAATCTTTTATTGTTTTGGCGCTTTTTTAGATTTAATTTATAATTTCGCATCACAAAGTCTGCGACTCCTTCTCTCGAAACAACTGTGATAGCCGTTGTTTATTTTTTTTGTTACACAAAAATCAACGTAACAAATTTGACCCCCAACTGTCTGGGCTCGATTTTGTGGGTGCGATTATAATTCCTTCTAGTTTTATTGATTCTTTTATCTTTTTCTGTGTTTTTAGTGGGTTCGATTTACTCGACGTTTTACTTCTCTTCTTTAGGTATTGTTGCAAGACTTAACGTCAAAGTCACTCGACTAACTTTTACTTCTTTGATTTTAGTGCTTCGGTTTAATTTTATATTAGTTATCTACTTGCTTTTAAATTATTTGGATTTCCAACACGTGTTCGGACTTCTGCTTTGATTTTTGGATTAACTCGACTACGTCGGTTAACCCTGTTTGGCTTGTTAGATTAGTTACTTATATGTGATATTACTGGGTACTTACTGTTGTTTTGATTGGGTTTTAGTCGTACAGTTTTGCTTTGTCGTATCTTTGGAAAACGTGATCGGAGCTGTGCTATTACTTGTTTTTTTTTACGTTGTTTGGGAAATCTTGTCACTAAGATGACTACTTGGCGGTTAAAAGTAAATCGACTTAGAAAACAAGAGCTTCAATATGAAGTAATCTCTTATGGGTTTGACTCTACAGTGGTCGTTTCTAAAGGGTGCGGTGCGTAGTGCTTTACAGTTAGAAAAGCAAGCATCTCTTCGTACGGATACTATTACATCAGTTTTTGCGGATGATACTGTAGCTGTTAAACAAGCTATTGCTGAACTACAAACGTTACTAAGCAAATTTAATGGTAATTTTTTCACTTCTACTTTCTAACGAGTTAGTACCTTATAAGTACACATTCACCGTCGTTGTTTGAATATGTCGCTTGATGAGGAAAATCAAGTAAAAGGTCATCGTCAATTTGGATTTACGCTATAAACCCTGCGTAATAAGTTCACAGCTAAAGAGAAGAAAGCTACCAAAACTACGTTGTTTTTTTTGCTAAGTTACCTTCGTTTAGTCCTAAAGAGGTTTTGGTAGAGTCACTACTTCCGAACGGGGAACCATCTTTTCTTACTTCTTCGGATTCTAAGGCTGAAATGAATGTATCAGCTCAGACTACTTCTGCTCTTCTGAAGGTTGTTGTAACTCACGTGTCACTAGCTTAATGGAACTTGACTGCTTCGGGTGAAAGTTCGTTTTCGCTCACCGAATTCTTGATGCAAGTTGATGAGTTCTGTCTGTTGTTTGGCGTCTCTCCACAAAATTTGTTTAATTCTGCCGCTGAAATCCTGACTAGAAAAGCTTTGTGTGTTTAGGGTAAATCGAGATTCTTTGCGTTCTTGGCAAGATGTAGTTACTTTATTAAAATCAGAATTCTTACCACCTAATTAGAACGATCGGCAGTGGGATGAGATTCGAAATCGAGCAATGGGGCCTCAAAAATCAATCGGGATGTATATGACAATTATGCGAAGTTTCTTTCAGTCATTATCATTGCCCGCTTGTCAGGAAACTCAACTTAAAACAATACGACGTAATTTAACTCCATACTACAAATCTGCCTTAGGGTAAGCGCAGATCTCCACATTGGCTCACTTGAATAATTATGGCAAACAGGTGGAATTAACTAAACTTTCAGTAGAAAACTATAAACCACCTCTTTCGCGGCAAACCACTCGACTGTTATAACCTGCATTGGTTTATGTTAGCGACACCTCGGTTTTTTCTCTTGCTTTTACTTCTAAAAATCGTTCGGTACGGTTCGAAGAAAATGCTACTACTTCTACTCGTTCTTATTCTTCTCGACGAAGTTTTCTTGGCTCTTCTCGCGGTACTTGTTGGAATTGTCATCAGATGGAAAATATTTTTCTAAATTTTGACAAACCTCCGACTTTTTACTGTTTTGGGTGTAGACAGGCAGGGGTTAGTCGTCACAATTGTCCTAAGTGTAAGACTGTCTCGGAAAAGAAGGTCACGAGTCTACAAACCGAGTCGTAGATTCTACGCTTTAATCTTTAACCTCGGATTCTATCTTAGATTTGACTGACACGCAACGTATTCTTTTGGATTTTATATTTGTCAGTGTTCGTGATAATGAGCGTCATTATCTTAAGACTAGTGTTTTAGGTTTTTCTTTCCTTGGTTTTTTGATACTGGTGTTTCTCAAACTATTCTGGGCGATCCATGTTGGCAAATTTTACAACCCTTAGATATTCGTCTTTTTCTTTCTTCGGTGTTTTCTTGTAATTTAGTTAATGATAATAAGTGTGCGGTACTAAGATACGTTCTTCTGTCATTTTCTCTGGAAGGCAAAAGTAAAGGTATTAACACTTTAGTTCTTTCTAAAGTTTTACTACTAATTTAGGCATCGACTTCTAGAAAGCAATGAACTTTATACCATATTTTCGGCACGAATTTTGGACTTTCAACGCTACTTCTCCTTTCATCAATGTAATTTCTTTGGGCTCGATTAGTCCTATATTTGAACTTCTTCCTAATCAGCAACAGCTTTTAAACAATGTTGTCGCGGACGCATTTAATAAACAACTTTTTGATCTTTGTCACACCTCTCTCGTTCAGCACCAAATACGAACTTCAGATAAACCCATAAAACAGAGTTATTATCGCCTCTTGCCTGCGTTGCAAAAGGTGGGTAATGAACAGTTGGACTCAATGCTACGTCTGGGAGTTATAGAGCCGTCGAGTAGTCCATGGTCCAATCCCATTGTTTTGGTAAGAGAGAAGGATAACACTTATCGATTCTGTGTAGATTTTACAAAAGTAAACCAGGTGACGCAGAAGGATGCTTATCCGTTGCCATATATCATTTTCATTTTAGATTGGTTGAAAAATGTACGTTTTTTTGCAGCTTGGATATTCGGTCTGCGTATTGGCAGATTCTGCTGTCAGAAGATTCCAAAGCTGTTACTGCTTTTACTGTTGTTTTTTGTGATCTTTTTCAGTTCACTCGCATGCAATTTGAATTACATAATGCGCTTGCTACATTTTAGCGATTGATTGATTGAGTGTTGCATGTGGATTTGGAGCCTTACTGTTTTGCTTACCTAGACAATATTATCATAGCAACACTTACTTTTGTTGAACATATCAGCGTATTAGAAAAACTGTTAGAACGTTTAATTTCTGCTAGACTTACCTTACGCCGGGAAAAATGTAATTTTTGTTTGCTTGAACTAAAATACCCCAGGTACGTGGTCAACAAGAATGGTCTATTGGTAGACACGGATAAGGTAACAGCAGTACTTAATATCCCCATTCCTTCAAACGTCACTGATGTCAGACAATTTATTGGTGTGACTAGTTGGTACCGTCGTTTTATTCCTAATTTTTCTTCTTTGCTTTTGGCTCTAACTCGTAAAAATGTTTCTTTTAGTTAGACAGCGGAATCTCAGACCGTTTTTGATTTTCTTAAAAACAGCTCAGTTGCCGTTCCTATTCTGTCGTGTCTTGATTTTTCCTTCCTTTTGTGGTACAGACTGATGTTTTGGACTTTGGTTTAGGTGTTAAGTCAAACGACTGCGGATGGCAAAAAAGTTGTTTGTTATCTTAGTCAATCGCTCGCTAAAGCGTAGCGACATTATTCGACTACTAAGAAAGAATGTCTGGTTGTGTTATCGGCCGTAGAGAAATTCCGTCTTTATGTGGAAGGATTCCATTTCGCGGTGATAACTAATCATCATTCGTTGTTGTGGTTAAATCGTTTGCAAAGTCCTTCAGGACGATTAGCTTGTTGGTCTATTAGGCTACAACAATACGATAATCCTTTGGAAAAAATCATGTCGTTTCTGATGCGATATTTCGCTCAGTTCCTGTACTAGAAGCTGCCCATCTGTCTGAAATTTCTTTTGTCTTTATGCTTAAGTTCCCGACTACTGATCTTTGGTATAATAACCTTTTTTTTGGGTTTTTATTACTTACTTACTTTGTTATCTAAAATAATAATTATTATTGCAAATTGTCTAGCAGTTATTTACAAAGCCATTTTCGTTTTTTTATGACACACTCATCTTCACAACACTGATATGTCTGCAAGAATGCATATCGAATACTGCACATTACGGATGGTTATCAAACGGATATGTCATCGTACACGTATCATACGGTTTTTATACGAGACGCATACGGGCATAAAACGCGGTCAATCTGTTACAGTGGGCATAGTAATGCATGTTTTGTTACTTTCCGTGCCTGGTAAGATACGTTTTACTGAGCAGAGACCTTTATAGAAGTTATCAGTATCATTTTTAAGTCATAAATCCTAAACTTCTAGACCCATAACTGTCGTTATTAAAACATTTTTTAACAGGTATCACCGGAAGTAGCAGATTTTAAATGTAGTTAAAAACTATAGACTGAGACGGCAAAAACTATAAAAATATTTAAAAAAAACTGCATTAAAAGCTTTGAAATTAAGCAAAAAAAAATTATAATTTTTATGCTTTAGTCCTATATTTTTAAATGACACACATTAATTAAATTATTTTAACTTGAATATTAAAAAATTTTAATACCGGTATAATTTTTTATAAAGTTTACGTTTATCTTTTGATTTTATGATTTGATAATAGCAGAAATTTTCAAGCAATTACGCTCGATTATTAAAACGAATAAAATAAACTGTAGTTTAAACGTCTGTTAAAAATAAACTACATTCGCTATTTTTTATCTAAATTTTTGTTTCAACTTTATATAAAGCCAGAGCAAAACTGATAAAAAGCACGCTCTCTAACATAAAATACTTTTTGGTGTGTATAGCTACGAGTTTGGCGTCATCAGTACGTTAAATCTACAGAGTTAAAAATTGGCTTCGTTTCATGACAAATCTTTTTTCTAAAAGCGAGCCGCAAGCATGAAAACTAACTAAAAGCTTCAAGCGGCAAAAAAAAACACGAATGCGATAAGATTGAAGATTTCATGTTCTCTAGGGTCTTACTAAGCTTGAAGAGTTCTCTAAGAAATAATTACTTTACTATAACTTTACAACACATGCAAGAAATGAATTAATAACAATGTATCGATTTAAATCTTTTCATATAAGATCTTATCTATCGTTATTCAACAACGCGTTGTGTGCGCTAGTTTTGTATTTATTAATATAATATATTAAATGTAATTGCAATGCAAGTATACTTTACTAATTTATTATGTACTGCATTTTTACTGGTAGTAAATAATTTATTGCTTTTATATGTACAAAGTTTTTCTATTTAATATTTATTAAACTCGTTTTTAAAATACAGTTACATACATTTGCTTGCAATTTTAAATTCCATTTATATTTTTTTATTTTATTTTTTTATATTATTTTCTAATTGTATTATATAACTATAAAAAGATTTCGTGGTGTAATTTAAGTAAGTTATTTGTAAAAATCAACATTGACCATGTTTACAACAAGTCGTTTAAGCTTCCCAAACTAATCTAAGCAATTTTACCGACATAAACGTAACCGCTTTATTAAATCCAGAAAATTCAATCTAAACTGACAAACAATTCAGCGTCGCGCATAAACTCTTGGCGTTGTAAACAGACCGGGATTAAAATTTTAGTCACTGTTATTTATATACACTAGCACACGCGTAAAAACATTGAATAAACACTTATTTGTTTAACATTGCTTTTGTTTCCTTTTAAGACTGTCCATTTTTTCGGTCATTTGCATATTATATTTTTTCTTTATTTTTGTCTAAAATATTTTGCACGTTTCGTAAAATGCTTCGAATGCTATTGAAATCTTGAGAATGTTACAAGAGAAATAGTGTTAGCAATTTAAATGCAAGAAGAAAACACAACACACTGTTTAGAAAACTTTCTTGTAAAATTTGTAAAAAAATGTAATGTAAAAAATTTCTTTTTGTTCTTTAAACACTTGTTTAATAAATGGTATAACAAACACCACAAACCTTTTGTAACTATTACTATGTGTTTTGGTTTAAAAATATATTTATTTTAAACCAAAATAATCCTTTGTGACAATTAAACAAATGCAGTTTATCTTGGACTGTTATTTCCTAGATATTTAGATATTTCCTAAACCATAAATTAGTACAAATTTTGTTAAAAAAATCAATGTTTCTTTGTTTATTGCAAAGTTATAACAAGTATATATAGTTTAGAACTTTAGTAATGTTTGTCAATTGGTAATAATTTAGATACTCTTAAATTGATAAGATTTGGTATGCATTTCCTAAGCGTACGGAAACATTGTAGTAATTTTTTTAACTTCTACAAACTTTAAAATACTACGTAAGACTCTCATTGCAAAAATTAATATTTTTTTGTTGTTGTAGTTACGTAATGAAAAAAAAAACTACAGAGCGTCAAATGGATAAATCGAAATATAAGTAAAACTTGATTTGAAAGTCAATTATTACTTAATTTGCAGTGTGTTTGGTATAAAATATGTTTATAAATATTAAAATTTAGTTAAAATTAAAAGAAAAACGTTTTAAAAAGTTTATAAATTCAAATATTAGAGTATTAAATATTTAGAGATTAGTACTATCTAAAACAATTAAATTTTGAACTTGATCCAGTTAATTATAAACCTACTACCCACATTATATCTGACCACACTTTGTCTAAAGAAAGGATTGGGATTCTTCAGGCAGTTTGAGACAAAACAAAAAAACTCTTGGGGCAGATCAAACAAACCTAAAGTTCGTTACAAGTTTGGACCGTCTGTCCTGATCGAGACAAAAGTTTTGCTTACAAAATATCTAGCGCCCTTAAATATTATTTACTTGAACCTCCCCTATCTCCAACTGTGTGAGTTGGCCGTCCAAGGTTCGTAAGACCCATACGCTTGGAACAAATTTTGGCGCCCAACGTGGGGCTGGATTTTCTGATATTGAATTTCTCATTTTTTTCATTTCTTTTGACTATTTTTTTAAATTGTGATTATCTTACAATTACTATCATTCAGCGATAGGTTATTTAGTTTGGACATAAGTTAGGGTGTAGTGTTGACTTTTTCTTGATTTTCTTATAACAATTTTCTTGTATTGTGATTACATCATTTATCGGTAAGTAGCTTATACTGTTGGTTTGACTTTACTGTAGTTGTCGATTTGCTTTTAGTTTGACTGAATTCCTAGTTAGACGCTTGTTAATTATGTATTTTTTATCGTATTGATGAGTTGTGTTTGTCTCGTGGAGTTTCTAAGCATCAACTTTTTCTTTCGGCTTCTGAGATGTTATTGGGTAAAGCTCTTCTTGTGTTTAGAAGTAGACTACATAATTTACGTTCTTGGAATGAGGTTACTGCGATGTTGATAACTGAATTTCTGCCTTTAGATTATGAAGAATGGTTAATGGACACTATTCGTAACCGAGTGATGAAACCTAAGGAATCTATTGGGATATACGTTGCTACTATGCGATATCTTTTTATGCAATTGTTAGAACTAGTTTCGGAGAAGACGCAGCTTAAAATGATACGCCGCAACTTGACTCCATATTTGCACTGGTGGATATTACGTCCTTTTGGTCTCTTTGGGCAAACGTTTGGAGTCCAACTTTAACTATAGTAATTTTTTTAGTTTTCTAACATCCGAAAGGAGTGACATACTTCTAGAATCATCTGTGATTAGTACTGCTACTTCCGCAGCTTCAGTTAATGCTGTTGCTGATTCTCGTAATATTGCTTCACTTCTTTCTTCTATAACTACTCCAGAGTCTAATACTTGTGTACACTGTCGTTCTAAAACTAAGAAAGTTGTACGTTCTGTTAGTTCTTTAGCTTCTCTTTCTCCAAATTTTTCTTCAGTTTTTAGGATTATCAGACCGATTCTTGGTACTTAGGTTTGGTTTCTAAAGTTTCTGCTTTTCCTCGCCGTTTCTCTCGTTGGTGTATTGTGAAAGGTCTTCTATGTAAACGTGTACGCATTTCTTTGTCTGAGTCTTGCGTGTGGAAAATTAGTTATTCCTTCGGAACAACACAAACAACTAATCCACGATCACCATCTTCGATCTGAGCGTAAACACCGCAGTGTTAGAAGCACTTTAGAAGCTTTTTGTTGTCGCTTCTACTGGCCTCATATGAGACCTAAGGTTGTTGAGTTTATAAGTCACTGTTCTTGTTTGAATGCACAGCAAAGCAATCTTATTAAGTCATTTCACGTTTTTCCAGCAACGATGACGCTTTCCAACACTGGTGTCACTACAAGGTCTACGCGTCTACATAAGGATCGCACTTTTTCTCCAGATGTAAAAACCGCTGCTATTGTATTTGCATCTCCGTCTTCAGTCGCTTCTAATTATTCTTTACTGTCTCCTTCTTCTAATCGTTCTCTTCTCTTTCATCGGCGTCGCAAGCGTCGTAAGTACTAGTTCACTTTTTGGGCTTTCGACTTTCGACCTTTGCTATTCTTTTCGTTCTTTTCTTTTGGTTTTGGTGGTTCCAATCTTTTGATACGTCGTTGAGATCTTGTTGGTTGTAGCTTGGATGCTACCCAATTGTTCTTCTCATATTGCTGTCACCGATTTTCTTTTCTTTGCTTAAGTTTCTAGTACTTTTGTTTTGGTTTCTTTCTTCTGCATCTTACTTCAGGACAGACTACCTTTTAGTCTGTATATATTTATATCCGCTTAGTCGGCCTTTTTTGATTGGTACGTCATGTATAGAATTCTCTCTTCTGTTTTTTAATTTGTTTTTTTTTCGATTCCGCTCGTCGGCATTAAAGTCTTGAAGTATACTTTCTAATTTGGGACAGCAATTGATACGCTTTCGTTCTATGACTAACTGTGATATCTTTTTTCTTCTCTTTCTTTTCCTTTTTTTAGGGCGGTTGGTTAGACACCGTAGGGTGGTCTCTCTTTTCGTTCTTTTACGGGGTGAAGAACGAATCAGGCATTTACAGCTAGTCTTATTTTTCTCCGTCTTTCTCTATCTCTTATATTTTCTACTTTTTGTTTCTTGGGATCTATCTATGTATCTTTTTTTTGTGCCAACCATTATTCTTTTTTTTGATTTTCTTTAAGGTTCACCTCATGGGCGGTTGGTTCGGCAATGAAAGGCTGGTCACTCCCTTTTGTTTCTTCTACGGAGAAAAGAACGAATTAAACATCTACATCTTGTCTTATCTTTTTCCGCCTGTCTCTTTTTTTACTTTTTTGTCTTTCTTACTTTTCTTTTTTTTTCTTTTATTTCTCTTTGATTAGTTTCTCACCTACATGCCACATCTCCTTTTTCTTTCTTGTTCCTCATGAAGTTTCGCCTTTTGGGATGTTGCTTGTGCTGTAACATTGGGTTGGTTTTGAATTGGGTTGGTTGCTTTGAAAGTTTCTTTTATCTGGCCTAAGCCTTGTTTTTTCTTGGATTTACTGCAACCACATTCTTTTCTCTTTATTTTCTTTTTTGCTAATTCTTTCTGTTGCTACATTGGGCTTAGTAAGTTATTCGTTTTGCTGTGTAAGTCTGAAACTTGAAACAGACTACAACTCGGTTTTCTGTTCTTTATGTGCTTCTGCTTGGTCGGCTTTTTTGGATGTTGTTAGTCATTTTAGGATATCTCTTTTGCTGCTTTTTCCTTATTTTTTTCTTGGGATATTCTATTCCGTTTATCGGCTTATAAGTTTTATTGTTACAGTCTAGCACAGTGATCGATGATTAGCAAGTGTTTGTTTAGCAATTGACAGTTATTACGTTTTCTTCCTTCTTCTTCTTTCTTTCGTTTTCTTTAAATTCAAGATTTGGAGACTATTAGTATTTGTGATTTTGGGTTACTTATTTTGGGGACCATTTTTAACGATGGTTTTGTATTTAAGGGTTGGGTTTTAAAAGGATTTTTGAGCTACTTTGTTCTAGACGCTTGTCTAAACTTCTACCTTTCCTACATTCTTTTCTTTTCTCTGGAATTCTTTTGATGCTTACGTTCTTACTGTATTGGGTTACTAATTGTTTGTAACTTACTTTTTAGTATCGCTTTATGCGCTTCGGAAATTAGTAAACCGTGTTGGTATTCTTTTGGATCAAATTACTCTTGGTTTCTTGGAGATACCATTTGCTTCGCGTGCTTCTGTTACAGTTTTAATCGTCGGTATTTTTAAGATTCTGGAAAACTTTTGTCTCTTCTGTATATGTGGTAATCTGATAAAATTACTCGGGGTGGGGTTTCTTGGAATTGGGTTGGTTTTAGATTTTAGGGTTCCATCCTTGGCGTGTGCTTAAATTTCTGTCTTTATTTTAGCTTTTGTTTTTCTATCCCTGCTCCACGCTTTTATCTTGCTGGCGGAAAATTCTGTTACGTGCAAAAATTTCATAACGTAATACCCTGTATATTAGTTGAATTTTGACGCCCTATGCCGATTTTTCTTGTTACTGTCATTTGCTGGCAAGACGTTAAACTGACAACTACTTAAAATGGCCTGTGTCATTTAAAACTGGATGTTTCTAATAACATTAACGGTAATGGAAATGAAATTATAATTTCATTACGTATTTAAAGTAATTTATTCGTCACAGGGTAAGCTATTTACATCGGTTTTGTTAGGATTCTTTAATAATTTTTTTCTTAATTTGATAACTGTTCCGCCACGCTTTGGCCACGTTTCTATTTAATAAAAAACAATGAGGGATTAATATCGATAAATACCTTTATGGGACGAGTATAACTCTGTAAGGCCTGCATTTAAAACTAAAAACCAAAGACAAAAACTTTTCTTCGAAATCCTACTCATGCGGCAAATACCTGCGAAACCAACTTTCACTGAATGTGTACTACAGCATTTGATAATCGGTTTATGTTATGTGCACTTTCTTCCAGTAGTAATTAACAATTTGGAGATCTTGCTTTCGTGAGTCATTGTAGTGACACGATTTGCTATTCAAATTTATTCCAGGCTGACTCAACAAGGAAAACGTTTTCTTCGAACAAGTAGGTACTGGATTGTGGGTAAGTTTATTTAATTATTTTCTTGCTGTCAGAAAACGGAATTTTTGCTTATATTAATTTTCGTAATTACAATTATTGTTTCAGTACGATTGAGGTAGTTTCACTAATTATTTTGTGTGTATCGCATGCTGTGTACAAACAATATTTATTATGAAATTTTCTTCACTATCCATTTTGTTTCAACTTCTGACATTTATGGATTGAGAATTAGATAAACTCTTGTTAATACTCTAAGTTATTAAATTAAAGTTTTTTATACTTATTTAATTTTTCTTTTATGGTAACATACCTTTCTTTTTTATTGTGTATAAGCTTGTAACAAATTTTGAACATTTGAATGAGGCATTTTATAAAAAGCAATAGGAGAGTATTTTCTAGAAACATTCGTTAAAGTCATGCTGAGAGACGAAAAGACATGGCAGAAAATAGCAAAAAACCTAGCGGAAATTCTAAAGATGAAAATAGAGTGAAGACATACCAAGAACAGCAGCGGATAAAGACCATACCTGAACAGTAAAGTAATGATGCGGTTCCGCCGTTACGGGGTCGGGCTTTTTAGCTTGGTACAATACTACAAACAGATAGTCTTTCAAAGATTTTTGCCCTTCGTTTAAAAAAAAATTTTACCAATAGTGTTTTTAAAATCTTTGGATTTGAACTGTTATATATATAAATATAATTTTAATTTAAAGATTTAATTTTAAATGACACTGTTACGTACAAAATTTTCTAACGAAATACCCTGTATATGAATTAAAATTAGATTCCGGTTTTGACGGCCTCTGCCGATCTTTTCTTGTGACTGTCATTTTACGACAAAATCGTTAAGCTGTCAACTACATGAACGGGTTGGTGCCGAGGATCTTGAACTGATTCTTAAATTTTCAAGGACATCACTTGTGATGAACACAAATTTATAAGGCGATTGCGAATTTATTATGATTCTTCCGGCACAGGGTAAGATATTTTGTCTCCAATCTATTAAGATTCCTTCGTAATTTCTGTATTAATGTGATAACCGGTTCCACCACGTTACAAGCACTTGTTCGCTTCAAGCAGTAATAAGGATGCATAAGTACGATTGATAAATACCGCTACCGAGCATAAAAGCTGTTGTGAGGGCCTGCTACTTAAACAACAACGAGGTCTCGTCGAACAATGCGTCGGAAATGCTGATTTGTGGATAAAAATCGATTGTGTTATCAACCACTTGTTCGAAATTAGAACCTACAGCATTCGATACAACGGGTTCTTATATAACATTTAATGAATTATTAATACTGATTTTGTAGCTTCCTATTCTTCGTGAGTTATTGTGTGACACGGTTTATTCGTCAATATTTATTACAGGCTGCTAGCGAGGGAAAACGTTTTTTTTTCGCAAGTGGACACTGGACTTTGGGTAAGTTTATTTGATTACTTTTTATATCGCTGTCACGAAAGTTACTCACAGAACTTTGATTAATGTTAATGTCCGTAATTCGTTTACTGTTTATATACAAATAAGGTAATTTCATTTATCAGTTAACTTGTATCGCATGCTGTGTACAAACAATATTTACTACGAGATTTTCTGTGCTGGTTGTTTCGACTTGCATATGTATTCTGTGTTGCCGATACTGCTGGCATTCCTGCACTGAGAATTAGATATAATCTTGTTAATCTTGTATGTTGCTAAATCAAAGTTTTCTATACTTGTTGATCATAATTGTTAGCCTTTCTAGTATTTATGGATTGAGTAATTTAATATACATCTGTCAATTTGCTACGCTGCTAAATTAAAGCTTTTATATTTGTTAATGATACTTAGTAATCGTTCGAGCATGGATAAGTGGAGAAATTTCATATATTCTTGTTAATCTTCTACGTTAATACCTTAAAGTGGTTATATTTGTTAATCTATCTCTAATTTTTTTCTTTCTCCTGTAATTATCGTTACCTATTAACTAATTTTGGCTACTCGAACATCAGAGTAACAAGGATTACGAACCTCAAATTTTGTTACAAGTTTGGACCGTCTGTTGTGATCGAGGCAGAAGTGTTAATTTTGGATTAGATCTGGTGCCCTTAAGCATAATTCCCTTGAACCTCCCCTATCTCCGACTATGTGAGTTGGCCGTGCAAGGTTTGTAAGACATAAAGCTTGTAACAACACCGACAGCGCGCTGTTTTAAACAGTTAAATATTACTTAATATTGACATAATAGTAATTTAAAATACATAAGCAAATACAAAATCGTAATATATTTTTTTCTTACATTTTAAAACCAAAATACCAACGATACAAATTTTTCAAGTATTACGCAAAATATTATGAACTTTTCGTTAAAAAAACTGCTACTGCACAATCATACTAAATATTAAGAATTTACATACATACACAAAATCACATTAGGATGTAAAAAATATAAGGATTTTAAAAAAAAAGCAAAAATATTAATAGGACTAAGAGAAATCGATACAAAACAATAGAAATAAATAATTTTAAAACGCAAAATAAACTTTTATTTGTTTACAATGCTTTGAACCATATTATTTTTTAAATATTTTTTATTTTAATAATGGTATTAAGAACAAACAATTCAATATACTACAGGTTTAATCCAATTTTATTTTTGTATTGTTATATAATATACAAACAAATGATAATTTAACAAATACAATGAAAACATTATTTGAATTTGAAAAGTGTTTTATGCAAACTTATATACCTATGCATGTACATTATGTACAACAACCAGATACTTTAAAAACATACAAAATTCGACAAACGCTTTAATAATAAACATAAACTTAAACATAAACATCAACACAAAACAAGAATTTAAGTTTTTGTTGTTCTTAAACGTTTATCAAAAAGATAAATTGCCATAAAACTAGGATAAACTTTACGTTTACATCTGGATAATTTTCAACGAAAAATTTTTTTATTGTTTACTGGAAAATTATTGACTAAGAAAATATGTTCTTTATATTTTTTATTGGTGTAGAAAACAAATATTTTAAGCATAGATAAAGGTATCTACATACGAATGGGGTCGTAAACTCAATGTAATTCTATTAATAATCTATAATTAGTTACAGTTATTAATTCTTATTACTAAATCCGTATACTATTATTATCACACCTTTTTCAAACATTTCTTAACTTAAGTTTTGATTTCGCAGCTACTTCTACATTAAAACGCCCCAGGGTATAGAATTCAACCAATATAAGAATTTGTAGGTGTTTTTTTGACCTGGTGTGCTTTTACTAATAATTCTTGCTTAACTGTATTTTATTGTTAAAGCTTTTTTTTTACTTTAAAAATGAATTTATAGTAAATATTTAAATTCCAGCAATGAGTTTATGTTTAAATATGATAACTAAAAATGTATTTTATTATTGTATTTAAAACAATTGAAAAATTTTACATTAAGCATTCTTATTTAAGATTTTGTGCATTGCAAATAATCTCTTATTACAAATGACTGCTATAAATTTTACTAAGTAGACGTCAAATTACACACGCAATAAAAAAAGTACTTGCATTTACTTTCTTTTTCTTTAAAACAAGCTTTAGTTATATGTAGTGAAACATTATTTTAATGCAATTTATTTGTATAAAAAATATGTATTTATTTTTACTGTAAAACATGCACTCTTACTTTGAAGACTTGTTTTAGACTCTTTACCTATACTACGTTTAGTCGTTGTTTATAATGCCGTAGATAAATGTACCAAGTTTATTTAGAAGCACATTTTGCTACAGCTAATATATTTATGTTCTATGTGAGTTAAACTTAAAAGAGTAAATGTTATGTCAAAGCTTTGCATCGTGTTTGCTATACGTCGTAATAAATACGAAAACATTTTACTTATTTTAACTAGCTTTAAACAGTGTAATCTGCATATAAAGTTACTAGTAATATTAATAAAGTATATAATCAAGTTTATTAAAAGTAAACGAATTACCAATTATGTTAAGAAACGTTACCGACAACGTTAATTAATAGAGCTCAGAGTGAGCTTAGATACACCCTAATAGTCATTTTTGCAAATATAGCCTCAAAAATGTATAAATTTTAGAAAGTATTTGTTATTTATCGTTAAAATAACATAAAGTATCATTACTAAGTGATGTACTCTCTTACAATAAAGTAGAAGGGCGGTTCTAAATGCAAGTTAGGCAACCAGATTTGCTACTCTACACTCATGCAGCAAGTTTGACAACTGTAAAGTTTTTTACGAAAGCTACCATGCTATGATATTGAAGAATTTATTGTGTTTAATTTGCTTTAAGATCAAAACCATTCAAAATAAACAATTATTCGAGCAATTTTAAGTAATGTTTATTGTATATATGTACTTGTTTAACAATTTGTTTTGTACAAACCTAAAGATTGAAAAATGTGAAAGTAGATTACTTTATCAATAACAATTACCTAAAATTTTTAAAAGTTAATTACTTCAAATCTTAAATTATTTTTATTTTTAAACTATTACTTTCATTATTTACACTTTAAATTAAAAAATTGAAATATTACTGTGTTACTAAAAACAAAATAAATAAGACAATAATACATAAAAATAATGAAGTAAATACGAGTAATAAATAACTAAATATTAAATATTCTTATAAGTGTGTAATAACCGTGGAACATGCCGAATTTTACAAAATTTTTTGTTCCTGTGAATCAAGTAATATAGTGCAAACAGAACTCTCTATTAAAGTTAAAGTAAAAGAACATATGGCTGATTGCAAACACTACAGAACTTATTTTTACTTTCCCAGACTAATCCGCAAAGTTGTGGAAATAAAAAAACGTTCATATAATGTGAACTGGAAAGACGGTTTAAAACTACGTAAATCTTGGCTACAAGTGTTACACCCTGTAAGACAAAGATCAACTTTCTTGAAAAAGACACAAACTTTTACTCCGAGTAATAACGAAATTAGTCAAACGGTAACGAAAGTGAAAGTCCGTTAATTACCTGATCGTTATTGATATAAATACTGTCACTTACACTTTTTCCTTTAATGCAATGTCAATTTCTTTGGGTACACGAACGACAATACGGCAAAGGCTAAGTTTTATTTCTTGTTTTGGCTTTTAAAAAGAGAAAAACCAATTCTATAAAGTCTGGGTGTTTTACTATGACACGGTCTAAGTCAAAAGTCGCTTATAATCGAAGCCAAGAAAATCGCAAAAGTTTAAGATTCTTACTAATAGTCTTTGTTGTTTTAGCGTATCTAAATCAATTGTTCAAGGCATCCTTAGACATAAAAACAGTTTTGATATAAGATTTCTAAAACGTTGCCGACACCACAACGTATTGCCATCGTGCATGGGAATTAAACATCGTCTAAAATCTCGCACTGAGCGATTTTTTTGCTAAATTGTCTTCAAACTGATAAGTTTGGAAATTCACAATCAATGCAAAGTATTGGACGCTGTCAGAAAAAAGTTATACCAGCCACATTTAACTTTGTCTAACAAATTAGAAGACTCGATATAGGTAAAAATAGAATAGATAGATTTGCGAACAATCAGAAATTAAGCAAACTAAGAAATACGAGAGATTTTATCTTTCACAGTGTAAAAAAACGTTAGACGATCATAGAATAATTGTTAATCTAATCTGTGGTTTGACAGACGTAATGTACAAAAAAACAATTGCTTAAGATCTGCTAAAGACAAACTAGAAGCTTTAAAACATGCCGGGAGTTACAATTTCTTGTTCCTGTGGATTAAGTTATATAGAACAGACGGGACGCTTTATGGAAATTTGATTAAAAAAACATATAACTGACTGCAAACACCGCAAAGTTACAAAATCAACAGTGGCAGAGCCCGTGTAGAACCAAGAACACAATTTTGACTAAACTAAATTGTTGGCTAGAACTTTTTTCTACTATCCCAGACTACTCCGTAAAGCTGTGGGAATGAAAAACATTCAAATAATATAAACCGGAAAGACGGTTTAAAACTCAGCAAATTTTGGCTACCTGTTTAAAAAGAACACAAATTCTTACTCCGAGTAACAACGAACTCAATCAAACGGTAACAGAAAGTGAAAGTTCGTTAATTACCAGATTGCTATCGATATAAATACCGTCACTTAGGAGGGAATGGGTAAATTCCGGCCTTTTAAGCAATTGTGAAGGGCGTGACTATATTTTTAAGATTACGAAAATTGTAAGGGTGGTAAATTGTAATGTAGTTTAAAAACTATACTATTTTCAAAAACTTTACTATGAACCGGTATTACTCGTAGTTATAGAGTAATTTAATAATTAAAAAAAAAATTATACAAAAGTTATAAATAAACATTTTTTGCTGTGTACTGATGCACGCTTTATGGGCTCATCTAGGACACAGAATCCATCGGTACCAAGTTTCCTAATCTTTTCTAAATTCTCTAAATATTATACAAGTGTCTTCGTTAACCTTGTCTTCATCAGAAAGTTCTACAGCGTCGTCTCTGTTTCAATTGTCAAAACAACAAAAGAGTTGTGACTCTTTTTTATTTTTTACGAGAGGCAAATTTTTCTTTGGCAGTATTTGCTTTTGTTGAATTACTACTTTCCAAAAATACTTGCCGCTTTGTACTTTTCGTTTTTAAAACCCTAATCTGTTGCTTATTAAGATTAAGTAATGCTGTTTTTTAGATTCTGTTTTGGCTCATTCGTTGTCGATTTATATCATCCCAGGTATTGGCAATGTTTTCTTAAATGACACATCTATTGTTTTCCTCATTATGTAATTGAACAGTTTTCGGTGGTGTAGTTTTTTTTTAAGTGTCTGACTGTCAATGTATTTTCTTTTTGCTTTACGTCCCCCAATATAGTTGTTAGCAAATTTTCAGCAGGTGCGAAATCGTCTTTTTTAAAAACGTCCGAATTCACAAGATTAATTCTTATAACTTGTAAATATTTTTGTGCTGTTTTAATAGTTGCCACACCAGCAAAGGTTTTATCGAGTAACTCCGCATCATTGTACGTGACGTGGTATAGTTTCTATTGAAATAATCTTGTCCGGCAGAAATTGTAGGCGTTGAACGAGCAATGGCAGAATGATTATCTAGAAACAATTACACTGGATTGTTTTTGAATGGTTTTACGCAATTTTGAAAGGGTTTTAACCATTCCAAAAACAACTTTTAGAACAAAAATAAACAGCACTGGGTAGCCATTTTTTCAGAGTTGCGGTGCCATATTCTTTATGCTTAAATAAACATTAGAGGAATGTACATAATGGAGGCACTTACAGCACATACTACGGTTGTAGTTTTGTCTCTTTTCCATTTTGTCAAAAAGTTAACGCGTTTTTCTTCCTTTTTAGTAAATATTTTGCTGGGGTATTGCATGGTTGTAATACCCGTCTCATCGACAAAGATTTGCGTAGACAGTAACGAGTGTTTATGCATCATAATATTCAAATAGTTAAAAAACAAGCGTACCTCCTCTTTATTTGACTGATAGTGGTTGATTCTGGTTTTCTGAGAGAAATTTCAAGATTGCATTTTGTGAAACTTTTTAACAATCACAACAATTTGTTTTAGTATAGTTGAATGTACATTTTCTTATTCTTTTTGACGTTACATTCAAGAACATTTTTGATAGAGAGAGAGAGAGACAATCGTTGTTTTTACGTTTATTTTGCAACGTTGATTGAGCTATTCTAAAGCTTATTGACATATTACAAACTGCGACCACCTTCGATAACATATAATGCAGTTCTTAGAGTTTCCTGGCTTCGAGGCGCCTTATTACTTTTTCTTAGATAGTTTTGTGGCATTTGGAATAAGAAAAATTAATATTTTTCATTCCTTTATTTAAATAGCAACTTTTAAACTTTTTTGGGAGTAATGACCGCAATTTTTTTAATCAACGATTCACGGATTGTTAACAAATATTAAAAAAAACTCATTTGATAAAAGTGTAACCAACAAGAATGACAAATCAAAACGACACGTAACTTTACCTAACTGTTGTACGAACTTTACACATTGCACTGCAACCGTAAACAAAGATAATAATAAATAAACAAAACTCTAAGTGATGTTAACACAAACAAACAAATATAATATCAAATTTCTGATATCTAAGAAACTAAATAATTGTCGAAACTAGAAATCATAATGTAATCTGAATTTATTAATACAAAAAAAATAGAATAAAATATGATTAAAGTCAATCCACAGTTACATTTTATTATAAGACAAGTTTCAACAATCTAAATTGTCATCATCAGTTACACTAAAAAGCAGATGGATTAACAAAAATAATTAAATAATTAAAAGAGTTTATACATTATATCAAATTATAAAATTGGATGACAAACGTCAACATTTTTTTCTAAATTCAAACTGACATTAAATAAAAAGCCAAAGGTGATATAAAATGGAAAATGAAAAATGAAAAAAGTAAGTTAAAATTATTAAGAAGAGGAGAAATACTTAAATCAAGAATTTCATTAAGACAATTATCTGAATTTTCATTATAAAGACGATGAATTTCAAGAATTTCAAGATGATTAAGAAAGATTTGTTAATTATGTTAATAAAGTTAAAGATTTTATTAGTAAAGGTGATTTTAAAGTACATTCCAAAGATTCTATTTCTAGTTTTTGTTCATCTTTTCTTTCATGTCTTCATTCCTGTAATTTAACTTTGAATTTTCTTGAAAATAGAAATATATATCATTTTAAACTTATAAATCCCTCAACACCGCTTCTTTATGGTCTACCAAAAATACATAAACTTTCTATCCCAATTCTACCTGTTGTTTCTTTTTGCAATTCTCCTGTCTCTAAACTTGCTCCCTGGTTTAACAATATTATTAGAAATTATCCTAATTTTACTAGTCACTATTCTATACTTAATTCTTCTGGCCTTGCTTCTAAGATTAAAACATTTCCTTTTCCTTCTTCATCCATTCTTGTATCTTTTCATGTTGTCAATCTTTTTCCATCTATTCTTCCAGAAGAATGTATTTTTCTTATTCGTAATTGCTTTTTTCTAATGGTTCTCTAGATACTTACCAGATTTTAGACATTTGCTCGATTTGGTTTTTAAACAATTTTTTTTAAAATTTAACAATAATTTTTATTCTCAAGCATCTGGTTTAGCTATTGGATCTAATATTTCACCTCTTGCTGCTGAGATTTTTATGAATAATATTGAAAATAAAATCCTTTCTAATTCTTCTTTTTCTAATATGATTACTTTTTGGTTTAGATATGTTGATGATTGCATTATTCTCTTTAATGGTTCTTTAGATGATTTAAATAATTTCATTAATTCTATTCATCATAATATTTATTTTACTTATGAAAATGAATGTAACAACTTCCTTCCATATTTAGATCTTCTTCTTTTACGTGAGAATAAAAAAATTAGTTTTGAAATCTATCGTAAACCTACTTACACTGATTCTTTAGTTCCCTTTTACTTTAATCGTCCTTATAATCATAAAATTGCTTCTTTTTGTTCTTTATTTAATCGTCTCTTTTCCATTCCTTTTTCTAAGTCTAGTTTTAATAAAGAATTTAATACTATTAAACAATTAGCTTATAACAATGGTTACCCTTTTTATGTTTTAAACAATGTTTTAGGTAAAGTTCGTTTATACTATTTCTTTAAAAATTTTTCTCAAAATAAATCGTATAATATGGTACTATCTATCGTTATATGCCTTATATTAATTCTTGTTCTCTTTTTCTTAAAAATTATTTTAAAAAGTATAATATTTCTATTTCGTTTTCTACTAATCATAATTTAAAATATTTTATT
Source organism: Aquatica leii (assembly GCA_035610365.1). NCBI lineage: Eukaryota > Metazoa > Arthropoda > Insecta > Coleoptera > Lampyridae > Aquatica > Aquatica leii. Next base: position 83,140,996 of record CM069435.1, read on the forward strand.
GTTAATAATAAAGATTCTGTATCATCTTTAGATAAATCTGGTGTATATAAAATTTCTTGCTCCTCTTGCAATTGTTCTTATGTTGGGCAATTTGGTAGAAAGCTTAAAACAAAATTAAGAGAACATGTTCATTTTATTAAAAGGTATTTAAATTCTACTATATCAAACACTTGTTTTTCTTTCGCTAATCATATTTTATCTACTATAGTCATTCTTTTTCTTCTGATCTGAATGTTGAATTTCTTCATTTTTGTAACAAAAGTTCTTTTTTTAATCATCCTAAAATTCTTGAAATTCATTGTCTTTATAATGAAAATTCAGATAATTGTCTTAATGGAATTCTTGATTTAAATATTTCTCCACTTCTTAATAATAAATTTTAACTTACTTTTTTCATTTTTTATTTTCCTTTTCATATCACTTATGGCTTTTTATTTAATGTCAGTTTGAATTAAAAAAAAAATGTTGACGTTTGTCATTCAATTTTATAATTTGATATAATGTGTAAGCTCTTTTAAATTTTTAATTATTTTTGTTAATTCATGTGCTTTTTAGTGTAACTGATGATGAGAATTTAAATTGTTGAAGCTAGTCTTATAATAAAATATAACTGTGGATTGACTTAAAGCAAGTATCATATTTTATTACAATTTTTCCACTTAGAGAGATGGATTACTTTAACTATATTAAAAAAAATAGAAATTGGCGAAAACCGAGCACACAAATATTTAGGCAAACATTAATAATAATTAACACACATTATTTCCTCTGTTGGCACGTTGTCGTATGCTTTCTTTGAAATCGATCAGCTTCATGTGAGTCGATGTCTTTTTTTTGTATGTTTTAATATTTGTTGCACACAGAATATATTATCTAGGCAAAACCGATGTAGTAAAACCAGTCTGTTACTTTTCGAATTCTATTATTAATATATTTTTAATTATTCTTTCAAATATTTGTGGTGTAGATGATAATACACAGATTCCCCTATAATTTCTACATTTTCTCTTTTTTTAATTACAGTTAAGTACTTTCCTTTTCTAAATTTTCCAAAATTTCTTAGTTAGCATTTGGATTAATTTCTGGTCTCTGTATTTCCACAGCTCGAGCTTCATTTTTCGGGTTAGTTTTTTGTTTTCTAATAGAACTTTTTTCTTGTCGGACATTTACTTTTGATGTTATATAATATTCTTCTATTGTAATTTTTTTTTCTAAGTATTGTTTTCTAGTTTCTTGTAATGACTAGTTGCTGATAGCATTTGAAATATAGTTTTGTTCGTATTATTAATATGTATTTTCAAACTTTTTTTAGTGTTACTATGAATGCTTTTTATTATCTTCCATGCTTTTCTAGATTTTGCAAATTCCAATGTGTTATCTATTTTATTACTTAAGTAATAAACTTAATTTTGCAATGTTTTTGCTATAAAAGTCCGTTTTGTTTAAAAACTAGTTTTACTATTATTTAGCATATTGTACTATAATGCAAGCTAATAAAAAATAAGAAAATTTTGCAACATTTTAACAGTTAAAAAACATTATTGTTAATTTTTTGAATACATTATTTTTTTAGAAAATTAAATAATTTAATCTAATAATTTCATTTGTGTATTCTATTTGTTAAAGAAACAAATACATTTTGACAAAATTTAATAACTTTGCAATCTAAAGCGATACACGTTTGCACCATCATCAATCGATGTCAATCGAAAGGTTCTCTAAATTAAGCTTGTCGCCGTACATGCACATGGGAATGCAGACTACCAAAATTAATTTACACAACATACGGTTAATAAAAAAACTTAATTAAAACACTCCTAGAAAAGCTTGTTTAGAGTAATCACAAAATTTTGTGTTTAATACTTTTAACTATTTTAGTAATTGGTTTAATGCTTTACGTATAACTGCTGTTGTTTTTAACTTACACCGTAAACGTATAAACTTTGTCGTTTAAATAACAGAAATAATAATGCAAGTACACAACTAGAATGTGCAGTGGTGACTTTAGAATATGTGGTGGACGCGAAAATGCACTATGAACTTAATTTAATTTGTACGTAAAGAGTTATAATTGCTTTAAAGTTTTGTAAAAAAAATGTAGTTAAAAGTTTAACATAATTTAGACAAAAACTAAAAATAACGTAGTTAGCTATACTTGTTGGTATACACATACAAACTAAAAAATTAAATTTTATTTATTCTAAATATAGTTTATTTTTGCAAAAAATTTGTAATAATTAATTTTAAGACAATTGTTATATTTCAATATTTTACAAACTTTAAATTTCAATAAGAAAAACTGTATAAACATAAAATTTTTTTAATATAATGACACGTTTACACGTTATAATATTAATATTGCATAACAATTAAAACTCAGAACTGCGTAAATAATTTTTTAGTCTATATAAATTGATTTTTACGCACATTGTTGTGTGACAACATAGCAAAATCATATACAGTGCGGTAAAATGAGCGCTAAATTCCAGTCTTTACAAAAAATCTTAAAAGTATGCTAATTAGATAGTAATAAACTTAATGATACTTTACATTAGATTTAATGATATACATCTACAAAAGCGATAAGATTTTTAAATTTATATTTTAATATTTAGAAATACGCCATCCTGTGACAACTTTGTCAATTATGATTACAGTTCGGTATAGACAGCTGTCAAGGTTACCAACGATTTTGGATTGTACATTTCAAAGTAGTTATAATGCCAACATAAAAAATACAAGTAACTGTTAATAATTTTTTATATTAAATTATTGTCGGCTAAAAAGAAGAATACAAATTTTTTGCATTTCGGTATAACAACGCTCCAGCTAAATGAAAATCTTGCCCGCTGAGTTAGGTTTTCAAACAAAGCGGTCGCCCTGTAAAATACCACTTACACGCACTTGTAAATAACTATTTACTGCAGATATCTTTGTTTTTTATTTAGACGGTATTAGATTTATTAGTAATGTAATAATGTAATCTTTTTAAAAACAGATGCATACAATAATTAGAATTTTTTTTAAAACGACATATATTTGCTTTTCTTTCACAATTTTATCAAAAAATAATCAAAACTCGTTTTATTAATTATGTTTCTTTTACAAACTGTTTTGTCTTAAGGCAGCTAACCAATTGGGCGGTATTTTTCCTAAAAATATTTTTTTTTTAACTTTTAGTACCGTATTATAAGCAAGTGTGACCCTGGTGGTGTTATTTTAGGCAACGAGCAGTACGGTTCATTTGGAAACTAGTAAAAGTTGCACATAACAATCTTTTTTTTGTGAGCACTCAACCGAACCGAAGCACCGATATATAAACAGTCATAGCAACGTTCCAAATATCACTAAATTTCAAGATCTAACCCGTAGTAGCACAAAATATATGTACGATATTCTAATGATCTTGGTACAATATTTAAAGTCGGTTAAATATTGCTTGGTGTAATTGATATTGTTAAAGTGTATAATACCAATATTCTAAAAATATATTCGTACAATATCATTGATATATATCAGGTAAATATTTTAATTCTAGATACTGTTTGCAAGATGTAGAAAATGTATTCAAAATATTGTAAATCTAGATAAAAACAATGTTATAAAAATGTGTACTAACAATATCGTTTGTGTATTCTAAAGTCACAGATGTTTTTCCAAAGTTTGACTGACATAAAATATATAGTATAATTATCTATAGAGCTAATATTTATGCTTATTCAGTATCTAACATTGTTATGCTTATTTTTAAATGTACTTTCCTTAAACTTTTTTTATTTTTGCTAAAAACCCTAACACGAATTATTTTTATGTGCGTATAAAAGTAATCCAAAATTATAATATGTATATAAACGCAATTTAATTTATAAAAAATTACACAATAAGTATATAAAATCGAAACATCTGCGTTTGAGTTGAATTAAAAAAATAATTACGTTATAACTAAAAATATATATAATTTTACGATAATAAACTACATTTGCTAAAAAAAAATTTAGACGAGGTATTGTAATTCTGCTGTAAAATTACTATAAGTTATTTATGATTTTAGAGGTCACCTTTTCCAAATATTTTTGTAGGATTCTAAACGGGTTTACACTAAATACCTTTCAGAAAGTTTCGTAGAATTCTTTGCAACATTAAACATCTTAACAAGTATATTATTTACCTGCTTTTGAGTATTAAGGCCAGAAACGATTATATAGACACTGAACAAGAATAAGGAAAGTTTTCTTTACTAATATGTATTTGGATTTCGTGTTTGCAGCTTGCAAAGTTTAAATTTATATCGAGTTTTAGTGCAACGTAATTGTATAATCAAGTAAGTTTCTTATTTTTTATTTTTGCATCATGTTTTTTAAATATAGAAAAGCAAATAACTATTTTGTAAATAATTTATTTTAACGCAGCGAGTTTACCCTAAATTCGATGTTTGCTTAGTTGGTTGTTTAACGTTTACAGAAAACAATTTAAATAAATTTGAACGTTTAACACTAATAAGAAACATAATTGAAGAAATGCTTTTATTTATGTAACTATGGTCAATAATTAATAAACAACACATTTTAAAAAGTATATAAGTAAATATATGCAAAAAACAGTTTCTAAAATTTATTTGAATAGGGTCTTTATTTTTTGAATAACAATCCCAATAAAATGTTTTTGTGCACTTTTAAAACTAACCATGTACTGTAGGTTACGTCCTCCTTTTATATTTAATTAATGAATTGGTTAGGAACACTCTTCACTAGGAAGGGCAAATTAAACCACTTTAGATTTTTTATATGGCGACGTTTCGTGCAATCATGTGTGCACTTCTTCAGGCCACTAAAATATATTGTACGTAAGCTACACTAGCTTGATATAAAATTACAATAAATGGCCAACATAAAAAAGTGTGACATTTAAGTATTTAACAGATGTTATTTACTAATATATTACATATATTTTGTGCTACTAGGGAATTATTCTTAAACTTCTCTTGAAAGCAAAATGATATTATTAACCGACTTTAGTTATTTTTACTGACTACCTGTAGCAATTCTTTTGCGATTTTAGCCCGACGCGTTTGTAATTTTTTTGACAGATTTATTTCGTACACAGACAAGAACCGACCTGGCCATCTACTTTAATTTTATCACCAAAATGCTAGATTTAACTCATAAATAAATTGTTTATTTTATTTTTTGTTGCTTCATCTTGTGTCAGTAATTTTGTATAATTGTTAAGTTATACTTTTGTTATTGTTTATGTATATTATATGTTGTATTACCGACTCAGTGCTGCACAATCTATTTAGCGATGCTGAGGGCAGTACAGTCGTTACACGCAACCTAAAAAAATCACAAACGTGTAAATATATTTTAGTAATTACATTTCTGAACCGATTTTTGTCAATTCATTTAAAGGTTGGAGCCTGAGAACTATTAACTTCCAAAAACTCCATCCCGTTATCATCAAGCGTTTCCGTTAACAGTTAAAAAACGTCAATCAAAATCACTTTTTGTTTATTTCTTTTATTATTTAATTTCAAATTATCTATATTAATTTAACAAATTATTGTATGTGAACCATTCTTTATTTTCAATTTTATCGAATCGTCACTTTCTAGCCGAACTTTGTAAGTCATTTGGATCTGTCTTAGTGCGTGCACATAACTACGTATTAAGTTATGTAATTATATCGTATCTTATATCTACAATATCTTTATTTGAAAAATCTGTCTCTCAATTCTGTTTTATTACACATACCTAATTTTTTTTTAATGTGTTAGAGTCTTAGTCGATTTAATTTTTCAAGTACTTTATACTTAATATTTCTGACGTTTTGAAAGTTAATTGACTAATTTTTTTAATTACTTAAATGATTTTCTAATATCTTTGGTTAGCTCGCTTATTGTCTTTAAACACAAGAATGTCGTTACAAACTTTTGAACATTAATTTTATTTATATTTGTAACGACTACTTTTGGTATTTTGTGATTATTTCATTCAATGGATAGGCAACTTTGCCATCGCCCGTGTGAGATATCCTACCTCGAATAATATTCTTCTTCGAATGTCGAATTCGTAGAACGACGTAGCTTAATATTTTCTAACCAAAGTCATAGAGTAGGTTAGTATTTACACGTGGTGAATGTTCGCGACGTACCAACTATTTTTGGTTGTTTTAGCTTTCTTCTTCTTCTTCATCTTCTTCTTCTTCTTCTTCTTCTTCTTCTTCTTCTTCTTCTTCTCATGGATTAACGTTAGTTTGCTTATGAATTAACGAAAGCGCAATTTCTTTTGTGTGGTGTAATTTTACTGATTGCGTCCTATTGTGTAGTTTGAGTTCGCCGAGGATCCGTTGGAAATAATGCCACGTGCAAATGGGTATTTCTTAGGTAATTTCTAGTCGAAAAAGGTATTTATGTATAATATAAGTTTCCGCCGGCATAATCGAGCGGGGAATACGGCACCACCTCGTCCCTCGTCTGGTCAAGCACTTCGGAGTTACCGACTTGCGATCGCGCTGAGTTGCGTTGTGTCAATATTTAAACAACGTTACAATTTTAATTTAAATGAATTAAGGACTGATTATGTAATATATGCGCATTTGCTAAATTTGGTTTCTTGTTAATACTTTAAGCCTAATCAATGTCAATTTTGTTTATTCACTATAAATGTCAAAACTTTACTCAGTAATGTGCGGGAATGTAACTATCAGAGATTTGGAAGTACGCGTCGGATTGTGATTTTGTCGTAAAATGAATTTTGACTAATGATACCGGTCGTAAGCTTGACGTCAAGATCTACGGACGGTTTTAAAATTTCACTTGCGGAATCGTATTTATTTTGCTACCGTTTATTGTACTGCGGCGGCGCATTTAATCTAGTAAAAGCATATCTGCTTCCAGAGTCTATTTTAGACCTGCTTTGCACTGTGATTTATATGTTTTGTTATTATGTATGTGTAATTTGTACCAGTGGCGTAACAGTCGATATTAATCTTTTATCTTCAAGGGAATTGCTCTTAATAAATAATTGTTATTAATTTTGGGTATCTTTTATTTGGGAATGTACTGTGGGGGATTTGCAAGAAAAATTTTAAAATTTTGTCCAATTTTGCTAATGTAGCCGACTCTATAACTTCCATAATAACGAAGTTACCTATACAACACAGGTAAATTATTGTTATTTGTTTCGTTCTTGATATCAAATTGTTTCTTTTTTTTGTTTTATTTAATCTTCTCGACAGTGTGTCTAATGGTACTTTTGGTGTCTCCAAATCAAGGATTCTACGCGTACGCTAAAAATGACGCCTCCTTTTTTTGTTTTTTAGTAGCATTTTCAACCATGCCCACTTACCGACATTTCAGCTAGCCGTGCTGTTGTGGTTGTTACTAACAGAACCCCCTAAAAAAGAAGTTGGTTGTGAGTGTTTAGTCGTGTTACGAGATTTACATGTAATAAAGAAAAAATGTATTTAGAATTGGTTATGAGACTGTTACAAAAAATGCATACAAAGTTTTTAATTATAACTACTCAAGCAATTTCTTAAATACTAGAACACAATTAAATTAAAAAAAAATTATATAAAATATATATGAAAGTATTTTAGTGAAATACTTCTGATTGTAAAAACTATGACAAAAACAATATTTTGTAATCTATTTTAAAGTTTACCTAGTCAAAATAAAAATATCTATACGTAATATAGAATTTTTACAGAATATTTTAATTGGCTTGTTTTCTTTTATTTGATTAAAATAAAAAATTTAGTTAAAATACGTATCTTGTTGTTGCAAAATTTAATTTGATGTTGAGTATATTTGTTGTCATAATCAATAAAATATCTGTTTACAATATATTTATCCATTATGAAGCTTTCAAATTTTAATAAATAATTGAAACGTATTTCAGAATATAAGTACGTAGATATGTATATACAAAACTTAATATTTTTTAATATAATGCTTTTAAGTATGCCTACATAAACATCGATACAAACAATAAATTCGAAAAGCTTCATTCTCATGTATTTGATTAAACAATTCAAATTTGAAAATATAGTGCAAACGTAGATGTCACTACGTAACATACTAATTAACGGTTGTTCTAAACTCGCGGTAATTAAAAGTTTCAACAGACTTTTATACTAGCTAGCTTTGTTCAAATTTTAAACAAAATAAACATTGTTATTTAGTTGGAAATACAATATTGAAAGCCTTTCAATTCAGGAACTCAAATTATAGATAGATCAAAAGCTTATGTATTCTCATCGTATTAAAAACACTGTTGGATTTTAATGAAAACGAGTTTAAAATTTTAACCCAGTTTGCAGATTCTCAATTTTTGTTTGTAAACTTATTTTTTTTGCAAACGCATACCTTTATTAACGCACGTAATGAATTTTGCTAATGTACGTTTTCTTATTTTACATAAAAAATATTAAAAAAGTTACAAAAGAAACTTTCTAAAAGACGGTTTCTTAATAATAACTTATTAAAATGTATTTTGGTCAAACGTAGATATCAAAACTTTCTTAGAAAACTTACTACTGTTTTTCAGTTTTAAGATAATAAAGCTTTATAATGTATAATATCGATTTCTATGTATAAAAATTAATTAAAAATTAGAAATTTATAAATAGCTGTTTTTGATTGTGTTAATATTGTTCAATACAGTAAAATAAATTTAAAATAGTTTTTCTATTAATTAAACTAGATAAAATAGTGTTTTTGTTTTAATTATTTTTTAATTAATATGTGTTTTTTTTAATTGCATTTACAGTGTGCTTTTTTTTAGAATTATTTTAAACAGTATACTCCGTATAGTGTTGCGTGCTTGATGACAATTAGACTTTCCGAAAATTTCTAATAAATTTGTTAAAACAAAGTCTGATTAAGAATTAATTATATTTCAATTAAACGTTTAGGTGTTTGATTAGTGTATGAATTTACAAAACAATTAAATTTCTAGCATATAATTACAACTTTAATATCAATATCAATTTGTAAAATATAGTAAAGCTTGACAAATTCATAGTTATAAATCAAACAAATATTTATAATTTTTTTTCTTAATTATTTTTTATATGTGAGTTAATTCTGTAACTGACCTGTTTTTTAAAAACAGTGCCAAATTTTGAACTAAGTACAATTGGAACAAATATGTACTCTATGCAAATTGTTTATTCCATTCTTCAACATTTTTAAGGTACGTAGGAGGAGTGTTAAATCAATTTAGTTAAATGGTTAACGAAAACATTTTCTTATCGGTTAATTTAAAATTGAATTATTTATTTTAGTTTAACCATCTTGATTTAATCGAACCAGTTTAACTATTTTTGGATATACGATTTGCTTTAAATGCTTTTGTTAATTGACTCGAGAGCTAAAATCTAATATTTTTCTCGTGTATAATACACAATTTTTTTCCGTAGCGGGAGAAAACGACGATTTGTTACTAAATAAATATTACAACATATTAAAGTCAGAAAATTATCGATGTAAAATTTGTAGTTTTAAACTGGTAAGCTGTTGTACTTATAGCGACCATAAATAAAAAAGGTAGAGATGTGCAAATACGTGTTAAAAAATTGGAAACAAAATAAGACCACTGGTGCTGACATTGCTGTAATTGGTACAAAAATTTTTTGGAGGGAAATTTAAATGTCGCTATTTTCTATTTTTATATTGAATACAATTATATTATTATTAATATATTAAGAAGTACCAAACTAAAAAAAAAAAACAATAGATATACTTAACACAAAACATAATCCAACTTAACCTGTACTCGTTTTTTTGTCCTTCCTGGTGACGATAAAATTAATTCAAGTAAGTTGTATTTTGTTTTTTTTTCTTGGTTTAAACTTAACACAATTTTTTTAGAACTTTTCCATGAGATCAATTCAAGTACTCCTTCAAGGTTTCCAAATCCGGAACATGAAAATTGAAAATTGAATTAGAAATGTCAAAAATGTTGCTAATAAGAAATGTATGGTTCTTTCTCATATCCTTATAAAATTTGCAAATAATTAACAATGACGACACAGAAACAATTTTAACCTAAATTTCTTCATAATGAACCAGGCACAAAATAAAACTAAAATCGACCTTTTCACGAATGACCTTTGCAATTGTGTTCTAAATGTGTAAAATATAACCCATTTCAGTTAAGTAACAAATATCATAAATATGACGTAAACAAATTAAAAAAGAAAATGTAACATATTTAAGACGAGTTTCACTTTGATCATATCATTTTAACATCGTGTAAATTAAAAGAAATTAAAGAGTATTTACACAAATCACAATCCGGTATGCCAATTTTTTTTAAGATAAAACCGTAGACATAAGCCACAGCTTGACTCAAAGGCAAATCGATATTATTGGGTGCTATTGGAAATTCCAATGACAACAACTCGTTATTGTGTGAAATAGTAGAAAGGTTAACAAAGCAAGTTAAAAAATTCTGAGATTTTCTAAGACGATCGATAAATCTGCCTCACAATTTGAACCTCTAGTTTGAACACTAACTAAATTATTGAGAATACAAGTTTTAAGGCTAGAAGTAAATTGATAACAAGATGGATTTGTGTGACCTACTCCGCATGGACCAATAGCACTAAATAAATTTTCTACAAAATCCTGATTCAAACAAGTTCGCAAAAATTGAAAGCCAGCCTTTTGACAAATATCCCAAATCTTCAAAACACCTCTAATTGCTAAAATCCAACCTTCTTTACATTTTAGGGATCAAATAACTTTGTTTAAATTCTTGTCAATGAAAGTCTAACTTTTAATTTTTATAACATTTCATGGAAGAATGCAACATGATCACTACTTTGACTTATAGCGCAACAAAACCTTTTACCGTAAATTCTTTTTACTATTGTACTATTTACGCTATCGAAGAGAGTGTCAATCAGACCTACAAATTTTGATGTATGAGCAGCTTCCGATGGTAAATTTCTACTAGAAACAGCACTCTGAAGTGCACAAGCAACTGAATAACTTAAGGTACGAGCAGCAATAGGAAACTTCATTTTAATTGGATTATTTTTTAAATTAAAATAAAGAGGACTTACTTTCCAAAAATATTTAAATCTGTTCTTTGAATCAGTTTTGTGGGAATCGATAATGTGATTCCACTTCGCTACTTTTAGCTACCAAACCGAATGTTTTAATTGAATTAAGCATTTCTGATATTTTTTAGAAGATGTGGTGGATCATAAAAAGCAACAACCTTTTTTTTACAAAAACTGGAATTTTTACCTGGTTTTAATGACTTACGACAACGTCTAACAATTTGTATCGGAGTAGATGACGACAGAGGTGTATTAATGGGTTTTGTATTAGAAGAAACAAAAGATAATGATGACGTTGAAGCAACAATTTCAAATGAAGTATTAATAAGCAGACCAAAATTTCTAGAAACTTCCAAATCAGATTCTGACAAATGAGACGACTGTACAAGTGTTGGATTTAATAGCAATGTGGGAACAACATTAAAATCCCTATGTAGTCGATTTTTAACCAAAGAAGTGAAACGGTTATCGGAAAAGTGATCTTCGCAAATTTAACTGTACGACTTGAGGTCGACTGATTTTGCAATTGAATCTAACCAAGTTTGATTATTTTGAGAGAGTAAGAAAAAATGTTTAGATGATTTTTGACCTTTGTATATATTTTTACAATGAGGAATTCTACAAGGAATATTTATAGATGACATCTTAAAATAACAAATGGATAATAGAAATGTAGTCACGTAACTATCAACAGAAACAAACTAGAACCGACGAACAACGAACACGAATGATGAAATCCTCTTATTTCAATCTGTGGGGGCCGCTGAAAACTTAAAACAAATAATTAAGAATAACACTTTTAAATGGTTACTTTTTTCACTTATCTTCAAAAGATTTTCTTATCTTAGCTATTAGTTCCAATTACTCAAACCTCATCGTTACAATCGTGTTTCCACTTATATCATTAGAACATCTCTTTTTAATTAATTTATCATAGCGACAATTAGACCTGCGTTTCTAAAGAAACCTTTAAAGTAATCAAATATTTGTCAACTTAATTCTGTGACTTGATTTAGAAATTATGAACTTAGTGGTTGTTTAGTAGTTATTTCAAATAATATAAAAGTAAAAAAGTCTAATTCCGAGTTTTCTTTAACTCCACCGGAGTAAGTACAAGAAGCGAAAGTAGCGTCACAAAAATTATTTGCTAGCTAAATTGCGAAACAGTTACGAAACTGCGTATTTAAGATTTATGGACTTAAAGATAAAAAGGCCATGCAAGTTTTTCTCGCAGACGGTGTTAATGGCTTATTTCCGGAACTGGCACAACATCAAAAACCATCGAGTGTGGCCGAATTATTTCATGATTAAAAGTATGTTACAATTCAATAATGATGTCGACAATTCAAAATATTACAAACTAATTACATTTCTAAACAAAATGGAAAAGTTACACGCCCAAGAAAGCTGCGATTTTTACGAGTACACAAATTAATGATTTTTTATATATTGGTCCCGATGAAATTTACATAATGGCCAATGTTGTTGTGTTTGGGATTGCAAAAGGTTGTCAAATTTGTGAATCCAGTAAGGTAACATTATATCATAGTGGAGATTGAAGATGAACGTTATTGATTGGTAAAGTATTTTATTCTCCTATCTACAATGATTGTGATTGATAGTTGTTTTTATCTTCATGTAGGAAAGGCAATAAAAAACCACTCTAGTTTTTTTTATGGCTACGTTTCATGCCTTAAGTATGCATTTCTTTAGGTCACTGAAAATTTATTGACGGTAAATGAGCAACATAACACAATACATAACGACTAAGAAAATTCTTTAACAGTTATACTTATACACAAAAAAATTACAAGAAAAGGTTATTTAGTGGAGAAGTCCACTGGTCCAACAAGCATACCGCAACTGATATCATTAGTTAATCTAGTCTTACAATAAGTTGTCAAATAAAAATTTGAATATATCGGATGTTTTTTTTAACTTGAAACACTTAAATATATTGACAAGAACCCATTCGACAAAAAAAATTTTCTAATAATAGGTTCATAGTTTATTTTTACTATTCAAAATTCTCCCCTTGTCACCCTAGGAGATGAAACCCCGCAACTTTAAAATTTTAAATAGGAATCCCTATTTTTATTACATATTTACATTCTACTAGAAAAAGTACATACTTTTTATCTGAAACATTGGTTTCGATTTGTAATAGATGGCGCTGTAATCAACTAATTTTTATTTATTCAATTATTTCACTTCTGAACTACTGCACTGCATTTGGAAATTCATCCACATGAAACATTTTACTGTAAAAGAGAACTCATGAAGTTATGAAACTAAATTAACTTAATTTGTAAATTCCAGAATTATTTGTCAATTTTTAGCTCAAACCTGCGCAGTAAACTCTATTCAGCTCCTAGTTACAATAAGTATTCAAATTGGTGACCTTGAACTTCAATACATTTTTGAATCCGCGTTTCAAATGACTGTACACAACTCAAAAGTACATCGGGTTCAATTTGAACACAAACGTTTCCAATTCGCTCAATCATATGTTCACGAGTAGTTGGCACATCTCGATACACCTTTTCTTTCAGGTACCCCCATAAAAAGAAATCCGGTGAAGTAAGATCTGGTGATCTAGCAAGCCAATTTATAGGGTCGACTTTGCCAATCCATTGGCCATTGAAGTCATTGTCGAGTATTTCACGTGCTGCTATCGAATAGTGAGCCGTCGTGTTGATACTACATGTTTATGCGCAATTCCAGGTTAACATTCTCAAGTAATATTGGCAGTTCATTTTGCAAAAAATTTCGCTAGCGTTGACCTATTAAATGTCCAACAAAGAAGTAGGAACCGATGAAACTGTCACCAATAATTTCAAACCACACGTTTACAGACCATAGTCGCTGATGTTCAACTTGGCGCAGCCACTGTGGATTTTCAACACTCCAATAATGCATGCTATGCCTATTGATAAGGATGACTCATCAGAAAACAACACCTGATAAAAAAAGTTTGGCCTTATTTGTATTTGTTGACGTGTCCACTGACAAAATACTACTCGATTTTGAAAATCAACGCTAATATTTGCTATACAACAAGCACCAGAAATTTTGTAGTACATTATTCCATCCATAAATGCCGAAAATATCGGCAACACACAATACATAGGTGTCAATAACGAAGAAAATTACACGACAAATATTTATGGTTCACAGCATGCGATACACAAAATAATTTATAAAAATACATAAATAGTATTGAAACAATTATTGTGATTGCGTAAGTTAGAACAAACAAGACATTGTGAGAGACTTTTCTGACACCGACAAAGTAATTAAATAAAATTTACCCACAATCCAGTACTGTTTAACAAATAATTAATTTCGGGTTTTGAACCGCGTTCCATATTTACACTTTTTACAAAATTTATAAAACTTAGAAAACTTACAAACTTTGAAAAAATTACAATGCTTGACGTTTCGACAGTCATGTCGCAGCCTTCTTCAGAAAAAAACTGAAGCTAAAGATATAGGTCTTTATATTACGCCGTTCGGGTCAGTGGTTCGTGACGGTTCCGATTCATTAGTTTTCCGGAACATGTTTTTCCATATTTTCGCTAGATCAATTCCATTATACCTATTAAAATTGTCATACTTCAGGATTTCAATGGCTTCCTTGTATAGTCTAGGCCAGAAGTTTTGGGATTTAGCCAACATTGTTGCTTTTTCAAATTTTATCGTGTGACCGGTGTTCCGCAACAGCAGATCTTGTGTTATGTTTCTTTGTATCCACCGTATGTTCTTTTAATCTGGTAGCTATGTTGCGTCCCGTTTGTTCTATGTAAGCCAGCCCACACAAACAAGGGATGTGGTAGACCCCTGGTTCCTTGAGTGGTGCTTTTGTTTCTTTTATTTTAAGAAATGTGTTTGTTAATTGCTATATATATATATGTCTGTTTTTCTAAAACCGTTTGTTATTAAGGCGTTTGTTAGGTGATTTAGCTCGGTCTTTAACGTGTTCGGTTCACTGATCGCCTTGGCCCTGTGTACTAAAGTTTTTAGAACTGCAAACTTCTGAGCTGGATGATGATGTAATTCGGCGTTGAGGTATCTGTCAGTATGTGTCGGTTTTCTATATACTTGATTTTCTTGTCCATATTTCGAGTGACCAGTACTTCCAAGAACGGAATGCTTATCTTTGTTTCCTTTTCCATAATGAAGGTGAAGTTGAAATCTAACTGGTTGATGTGATCCAGAAAGTTGTGTAGTGTTTTTGTTTCATAAGACCAAATTACTAATGTATCGTCCACATAACGTAGCCAGAATTTTGGTTTGAGAGTACGTACGTGGACTTTAAGCATAGCTCAATTAGTCTGTTGAGCTGCTCATCCAAATCCGCTTGTAATTTGGTCTTGATGATCTTCAATGCTGTTTGTAGTGGCACTTTTGTAAAGAGAGATGTCACATCAAAACTGACTAAAATGTCTTCTGGTTCCAATTTAATTTCTTTAATTCTTGAGACGAAGAAGATGAGTGGCTGAACCTGTAGCACTCACAATTGAGCGAAACGGTACCCCTGGTTTGTGAATTTTTGGAATGCCGTAAAGGTGCGGCATTAGAGTGTCTGTAGGAATCAGTCGTCTCTTTTGATGTTCCAGGATTGTGCTTACGGATTTTACAGCGGCCGAAATATTTCTCTCTAGAGGTTTTATTGGATTCTTCTTCAGTGGTTTGTACGCCGAATCTTGTAGCAAAGTATCGATTTTTTTCATGTAGACGTTGGTGTTCATGATTACAGAGGCATTTCCTTTATCAGCTGGTACTGCAATGATTTCTTTGTTGGCCTTCACTTCCCTTAGAGCATTTCTTTCTTCTTGATTGATGTTGGATTTCGGTGTTGTCGATTTCTTCATAATATCGGCTGTTTTGACCCTCACCTCACCTCTTCTTGAATATGTTGTGGTAGAGTTCTGAGTGTGCTCTCTAATGAACTCACTATTTGGTATAAATTTTGGTGTGATAGCAAAATTTAATCCTTTTGATAAAATGGTCGTTGCTGGTCCACTGAGTGTGGTGGAAGACATATTGATGGTGATCCTGCCTGTCTCTAATTGCGGCGGTGAAGGATGTTGTACTTCCTGTAATTTCTGGTACTTTGCCATTTGTATTTTCTTTACCTTTTTGGCGATCTCTTCGACTTTTTCCGTAGATAGTTTGTCGATCAACTCCCAGATTGTCGAATCTATTGTGTTGATCAGTTGTGAATGGACTAAAAATAACTCCGTAGTTTTCTGGTCTAATTGGCGTCTAGTTTCGTGTATCCTCTCCCTTAACAAGGCTCGGCTAGCTGTTCGCAGTATATGCTTTCCCGTACTAGTCTTGATGTGATGTATTTGCAGAAAACTTGGGACAATGTCCTGGTCTCAACATCTGCTCAAAAAGACTAATTGAGCAAGCAGACGTTGGCGTTTGATCCTGAGTGTCTCCTAGTTCCGTACTTTTTTAAAATCTTACTCCCCGTAGAGTCGGATAATTTTATTTTTGAGGCTTTTGCGACCATGATTTTTTAACAAATAATTATTTTCGGGTGTTGAACCGCGTTCCATATTTACACTTTTCACAAAATTTATAAAACTTTATATTACGCCGTTCGGGTCAGTGGTTCGTGACGGTTCCGATTCATTAGTTTTTGGAACATGTTTTTCCATATTGGCGCTAGATCGATTCCATTATCCCTATTAAAATTGTCGTACTTCTGGATTTCAATAACGTTTTTAGTTTGAACGTAGGTCTTTCAGAATATAGTTCCATGAAGGTATTGGTTAATATTAACCCCTCATCGATCGATAATACATCCAAACATGCAGCCAACACGTGACAGGACGTGCTATAAAAATTAACAAGAAAATTACTAAAGAATTCTAAAAATTAATGCGAAAAGCTTACACTGTGATGAATAAATTACTAGAAATGCGTTTTCAAATTATATTTTACTTTCTATAAACGCCGATGTTAGAAGATTAAAATGTTTTACCATCGCAAGCACGATTTTAAGTAGTTGACGGTTTGACGTCTTGACAGGAAATGAAGTAACGCTAAACTCCCTAGAGGGCGTCAAAAATAGAAATCTAACTTAAAGGTAATGAATATACAGGGTATTATATTATGAAATTTATGCACGTAACAAATACCTTAAAAGAATTTGAGATTTTAAATTGACAGCAGAGATCAATAAATTTTTAAAATAAATTATAGTCTTTCTGGAAGTTCTTTGTGCATTAGTTTTTGTCTTAGAAAACCCAACCAAAATAAATGACTTTCTGTCTTTGACTTTAAAAGTACTTATTTATAGAATTTAGTTAATTAATAGATGTCTTATGTGTATTACTCTAACTGGATTACTTAGTAGTTTTACAAACTGACTTAATAAATTAATTAATAAATGATATATAAAATAATAAATTATTAAAGTTACTAAATAAAACTAAAATAAACAGTCGTTTTTAAGTAATATGTAATTTACTGTTTACTTTTATTCGTATTTTTCTATTATAAGTTTAAATTAGTTTCAATTTTTATGCAATAAACAAGTAAATTAATGTTGATGAAACAAATAGCATACATATTTAAAATATTACACAAATTACACTAAATTAAAAAAAATCTTGCAAAACCATTACAGTTCAATATTATCAAAGTCTTCTAATAAGCTTATAAACAAACACGAGTTAATAAAGTTCAATAAAAAACAAAAAACAACAATAAAACAGATTATTTATTCATTGTTAAACATAAACTTTTATAACGAATTGGTTGTCCTAATAATACAAAAACATTTGATGTTAATTTAACGTATTCTGGTAGTTGTGTTAACGCAAAGACAAAATAAATTGTGTTAAAGCAACAAGGTAATAACGCAGTTTAATGCGTTTAGTACTTTAGGTAAGTGTGGAAAAGCTGGTTGTAATTACAAAACGTACTTGCGATAATTAAATTGAATTTTCATGTGTGAAATAAGCACGTAAAATAGGGCGCCTGTATTTATTATGAAAGCGAATTCAGAGATTTGAAATAGCCAACCATATAAGAAACGTTTATGGACCGTTAAGAGTAGGACATTACGCTCCAACACGAAATGCTTTTGACTGAAGCAATCCTATTATTGCATCAAGAAAGGAACTCCAAACACAATCCCGTGCCAAAGTGACCCCATTAAAAGGACTAAGGGTAAAACTGGAAATTTGTAACTCTATAACTGATACTTAATTTAATTTCACCTTAATGTATTTTTAAATATATTTGCAAACTTTTATCAAGTTTATTTTATTTAAACACCGAATCAAATTTTTTTTTAAATATTTAACAGAAGTTTTAGAAAACACCGTATCTGTTAACGATTGAAAACGTAATTGCTCAACTCTAATAGTTGAACTGAGGTAGCAACGATAAACCGGCTTTTGTATCCTACACTATGTTTAAATTGAATTTATTCAATATTTTACAAAAGCGTTTTAACAAAAAATGTTTAGGTGTAGTTTTAAGTACTCCAATAATAATTAATTTTACATACACTTGAACATTAAGTATTGTTATAAAACTACGGTATTTTGGTAGTTATGTACGTAATCCAGATTATGGCATGGCTGAAATTGCGGTGCTTTAGTTTTATGTTGTAATTTGTTGTGATATTTTTCATAAATAAGAGTTTTAAAACTTTGTTTCTTTTTTTTAAATTAAATTTTAAATTACTTTATTTAGAATGTTTTTTATGAGCTTATATATTACATATTTTTTTAATTTAATTTATTCATTTTTGTTTTAACGCAATTTTATAGTTATTTAACTTACAAATAAATGTATTTTTTCTAAATTAAGTTATAAAACATGATTAAGTAATTATTAATTGTTTTGTTTTTAAATAATAAATAAATTTTAGTTACGTTAACGTTGTACAGAGCACCGAAGCAAACGTTGCCCCCGGAAAATATGTGAACTGAATTTAAAAAAAATTGGTGTTAAAGTTATTGGTGTTTTATATATAACTTTTATTCATCTTTATTAAATAGTTTTTGTAAAACGGTAAGTACTGAATCTTTATTTTATATAACTACTATCTTACATAAACTAATAAATTATGTTTACTTTTTTAATAAATTAACGTCAATCATAATTCAATTTGAATAATAATGATTAATTTGTAAAATATTGGTCAATTTCAACATTTTAGTTTTTCAATTGAAGTTAAAGCCTAAAGCAATATTACAAGTCGTAGAGTTTTTCGACAAGCAATAATAAGCTGTTGATGTGTGGTTGTTTTGTTTAGGCATAGCTTTTGAATCAGTTGCCTATGCAACCGGAAAATCAACGTAGTTTAT
This sequence comes from Aquatica leii, assembly GCA_035610365.1. NCBI lineage: Eukaryota > Metazoa > Arthropoda > Insecta > Coleoptera > Lampyridae > Aquatica > Aquatica leii. The sequence goes on from CM069435.1 coordinate 83,160,405, forward strand.
AAAACATATAAGGCAAGTTAATATATATTTAAAGTATGTAAATAAAAAAATGATTTTATTAGTAGACAAGTTTTATCAACTGAGCATGGAGTACTAGTATCTTCCTCAAAGAAACAAAGAAGTGGTTATTCTAACAAAATTGTTTTGGGTACCTATCTTAAAAATAAGTGTTCATGAAATTAATGCAATAGATAAAAAGTGCCATAAATAAAAATTTTAGTTAAAAAATTGCAGGAGAAAATTAATTACGCAGTGAACCAGATAGTCTAAGAAAATTATCATGTCTAATTAAATTTAAATATAAAAAATGTCACATTAAAAGAAAATTGTTAATGAAATGCAATCCCTTGGCGATGTTGTTATTTAAAAAAGTTGCAAGAAAATTATGCTGTCGAAGAAAATAAGAAACAATGGTTAACTTTTTTTTAAGTAATTTTTTAATTTTTAAATATATAATATTTTAGCATTGCAGCCGAGTAATTAAACTGTAACAGTTAATTGTTTTTGTTGCAACGTATTTAGGATGGACTGTTTTAGTAATATTACAATATGATGAATATAAAAATTCATTCAAAAAAATCAATAATTTTTTTTATGAAATCATAGGTATCTTTTAAATCTGTCGTTAAGAATATTTGAAGAAAATCTTAGCATGTTATCAAGAAATATCTATTTCTGCCTCGATACTTATCAGACAGTTTGAACAAGGATGCTTAATGCTTGAAACCTATTTTAAGAGTTTTGTCACTGTTGTAAGTTTGGGTTATCATTTCAGCAATCGGATTGCTAACTTAGTGCAATGCCAATTCTAGTAATCAATACAAAAAAAATAATAGCAAATTTTTATCGTAACTCGTGTAAAATAACACATAACTAAAGATAAATTGTTTTTTTCCGAAATTAATGAATAATATTATTTAAAAAGAACTTATACAACTATACATAACCAAAAATATTTAAATTTACCACCGAAATGCATTTTACCTTAAATGTACCATCAAAATGAAAGCGCCCTCAGTCACGCTCCTTTGCGTCACTTGTTTGCTTATGTCAACTGTAGTTTAGTATTTTTTTTAAACAATTCTATACTTAGAACAAACATCATTAACAGTACTTAAAAAGCATTTTAATTTGATACAATTTAGGTTCACTTTTTTTGTAAAATTCGTTTTTTAATGTAGTTAAACCTAATTTAGATTAAAACAATAAACAGTTTCTGTCGGGTGTTTTAAAAAATAAAGCAGTGTCGAAACAAAATTATCGTATTTGCAAATAAGCAAAACTTAATACGTTTATTTAAAAATGATGAAGTGAAACAAACCCATTTTTTCTATCGGAAATTATTTGTAGAGATTTAGAGAAAAATTAATACTGTGTAAACGATTTTTTGCTTTTTAATTAGAAATACATGTAACATTTGATATTATTTCTAATTTAATATAAAATTTCTAATGAATTAAGTGGACAAACTTACTTGGATTTTTCGAGCATGTCAGTCTACTGCATTAATACCGTTCTTTGCTTTATATTGTAACAGTTATTTAAGATTTTTCTAACAAGTTACAATCATATGCTTGATATAAAGTCACACCGAAAAGAACACAAAACACAATTTGAAGCGTTTCACTAGCAAGTAGTAGACGTGTCTGTAGTCTTATGCACTGCCTTTTTAGCTCCTCTACAGTTGTTTTTTAAGTATAATTTTAAGTATATAATCTAAGCTTGCTTTGTTGCATTTGTTTTGTTCTGTTTTTTACAGGTGTAGTCAATCTATATCTATTTTTGTTTTTTTAACATATTTTGTTGTCTCTTTCTATAAATCTTTGACAGTAACTGTTTCAGATTAAAAAATCCACATATAATTTAAAAGCTTCGATCTAAATTATGTAGCTTTTAGACCTGTTTTTATAATATTTCCAGGCCGATCAGCCATAGAATAGTGCACTCGTTACGTATATCTTTTTTTTGTTTCAGTTTTAGCACAACTTTTTTTATGTCTCTTTTTTGTAGATTTAAACTTTAGTACTAATTTTTTTTAGTATTCTTTAGTTTACTTTAAGACATTGTTTGGTCACCGTCAAGTGCGAACCCGGAAACATTAAAACAGTTATATACCCGTTTAGTATGACGTTAGAAAAGAATAAAAGAGCGAACAAATGAAATTTACCACAAAAAAATGGTTTATACATAAAAGATAAAAACATTTGTTGATTAAATAAAACAAAACCTAAAACGTTTAGATGGTTGAGGTACTAGAATAAAACAAAAATTTAGTAATTTAAGTGCAGAAATAAAAAAAATTAATTATAAAAACAACAGGTACAGATAACAGCCAGAAAAGTAATAATTGAAATATAAAAAATGAACAAAAAAAATAATAAAAGAAGACCAATATTAATTATAAAAGAACAAAATCAAGAAAAGAAAAACCGTTGACCAAAACATAGTATTTGGCGCTGGAGCTTGGAAATATATTCTTTATCTCAGAGTTTCTTTAGACAGCCAAAGTGTGGTGAGTGAGGGAAAAAATGCCACGCAACTCTTTTGCGAGCGTTTAATTTAGAAATTAATACATTTTGCGTAGTGAAAAATTTACCTAGTTTTCTCAAAGCAGCAAAGCTCTAACAAAATTGGTACCGTTATCAGAATGTATATTTGCTGGTTTGTACCTGCAAGCAACGAAGAGAAGCTCATTAAAGAGAATTTCTTAGACAAAGTGGTGACTAGTTCTAGATGAACCGCTTTTGAAGTGAATCAGAGAAGTATACATAAATAAGATTTGGACGTTTTACAGCCTTGATCTTTGCGGTACAAGATGCTGTGAGAGATCCTATGATAAGATTAATAATTTTAGCTGAAAATCTAAAGCACCTAATAAAAGTGCAAATTATTTTGCTAGCTAGATTTTGGCTATTAGTAATCCAGTACTGTTCACGCACAATGGCAAGAAGTAGTTGAAGTCCGGGGTGATGATGTTCCAAATGAACAGATCTCATAATGAGAGTGGAGAGATGATGTTTGTTAGAAATTATAACAAGATAAATCTAGTCGAAGTTTTAATTTGAATTATGTAACCTGCATCAGACACAAATTATGCCACTGGACCCTAAAAACGGATGCAAAATGCCGATGGTACCAGACGGCTTAAGGTTCCAATTACAATTAAAAGCGTCGGCAGATTTGGGGACGTGTTCAACTAACCCAGAACTATTGTAGAATTCGGTCACAAGAAACATCGTATGAATAGAATATTTAACCATTTATGATCACAAACAAAAAAATTCAAAAACAAGGTAGCAGCGCACAGTTCTAACTTTGAAATCGTTGTTTTAATAACAAATCTTTGGATTAACACACAATAATCTAACATGAACGGCGCTTTCATCATTGAAAAATAGATGCACGCGCCATATCTATGCATCAAAGCATTCAAAAATTCATGTAATTCGATCGATGTCGGACATACGCCATGCTGTAGGATACGACAATTATTTATAAGTCGTTACAAAACAAGTTTCAATTTTCAAGGATGTGATTTGGAACAAGATCGTCTTCTTCAACCAGTCCTAAAGAGTAAAAACTTTAAGCAGTGCTTAAAAATATAGCTCGTTCAGTAACAGTTGTGAAAGACAAAATTAAAGTTGAAAACATAAGATTATCAGTAATATAAAGTGTGAGCGTTTTCGTGGGAGCCAAATTCATGTAAACCTGGGTGAATGTCAACTTTGTCAATGTACTCAGGTGTTTCAAACTGGTTAAAAATCCATGTATGTAATTTAAACCATATTGCATGCACACGGCATGAATGCGTTTCGACATTAATCTTGAAATTTAGAAAGTCGAAACGCGTTAAAAGAGCATTTACATAGAAATCCTCTTTGATGGCCTTAGAAACTTCGGAATGAGAATTTTTGCAATCGATTTCAAGCTGAACTAAGCTACGAGTGGTTAATAAAAAGGCCGAAGCTGTACCGTATGTTACAGTATTAAGATTAATGAGCACCTGCCGATACATCTTTTCAATGTCAGCATATATTGCATAGCTAAATTTCTTAAATCGCACTAAAATTAAGAAGAAGTCTTGTTGTATTACAGGACCAACTATTTGTATGTCGTTTAAGGAATAGTCTGTCGTAGTTTAAACAGAGCCATCAAACACTACACGCAACTTCGTGCTGAGAATGCTTTCTTTTAGAGCGTCGTGATGAAGCATATAAAAAGACTGTTTAGAAAGGCTAGGAACAGCTTTCGTCATGTGTCCCAACAGCTTGTACTCATCCATAAATGAAGTATAAAGTTTACGCGGAGCATCATTGCCGTGCAATCGCTTCACGTCGTCCAAATGAGAAAGGTGGCACGTAATGTGGTTATTATTATTGCTAGCGGAAAGAAGCTCATTAATTATCTAACCAAGATAAATCATTTGAAGAATTATGAAACGTGGTTCAAGATGAAACTGACATTTACAAAAAAGGTTCCAAAATTCGGAAAAACCCATCAGAATATCAATCTCGCTAGGCTTACACAAACGATTTTTATGAGGGAAATGACATTTGTCATTGACAAAGAGCAAACCAAAAAAAAATATGAACGAGAAATTAGATCAAAAGAAGGTACATATAAGCCATGGAGCATCTGCTCTTTTTTTGAGAGATCTTGCTAAAGAGTACCCGCAAGAGTATCAATCTTATTGAAAAATAACTCCGGAAATTTTTAAAAAGCTGCTAGAGATTGTAATTCCAAAAATTCTAAAATGTGAAAAACAAATGAGAAATGCAATAACACCTCGAATAAAACTAGAACTTATGTTGAGTTTCTTAGGTTTAAAACAATTACAGCATCTTGATGCATTTGTTTATAATGCTTACTAATTTAATATATTTGTTACTGTACGTACGAAAAAAATTGTTAGTACATCTTTTTTGCGCATTTCACAAACTATTAAAAAACTGATACAGCTTGTCAAGATCATAATGCCAGGATAAAAAACATCAATGCTTTTCAGTGAAAAAACGACAGAAGTTTATGAAGTTAGTAAACAAGTAAAAAGTAACCCAGAGAGATGCATTATATGTATTGCGGTTCATCATATTTTTAGACAACTGTAATAATGATACAAAACAAAATGCAACAATGGATAATAAATTAGTTGAAATAATGCACACGCAAACAATATTGTAGTAGTAAAGCTAGAAAGAACGTTTAAGATAATAAAACAATTATCAAAACACAAAAATAATGAAAAAATTAAGTTTTATATAAGTAGAAAGTTATATTTTAATCCAAACGTCGTCACGTCAAGAAATGATTAAAATAAAAAATTGGCAGCAGTTATCCCTGCAACAATAGCTTTTTAATTTTTAGTTACATTTTTATATATTACTTGTGAAACTTAGTAATATTCATTGAAGTAACAGAATACCAAAATTCGACACGATCAGGCCTGCGAAAGATGCTCACGTCTATTCATGAACTAAAAAGGAATTGATTAGTTTTAAACGACTAAACAAATTTTTTTAAATTATAGCTAAGAACACTAAAATAAGACACAAAAAAAATCTGAATCAAAATTGGTTTGGCCATTTGAAAGCTGCGATATTTTAATAATGCAACTGTTTTGAAATCTAAATAACGCTTTTGTTTTGAATTTTTCTAACAGAATCAGATACTCTACGTAACACTTTCAGTTTCGCTACACCAAAACAATTAATTAATTAAAAACGTAAATACTTTTAGTTTTATGTGAATAACAATTTCAAGACGTTCAAAAAATAAATACACACGTACGCATAATTGGTTTATTATAATTACTTTAAGACATTGTTTGAGAACGATATAATAACAATAAACAGAGAATGATCAAAACGTTTTTAATTTATGTTCGTAACTTTAACAGTACAATTTTGTACATAATTACATTTGAAGATTTAAATATACTGCATTTTTACAAACAAGTTTTAAACTATTATTACAATATTTTTAAATGTTTTACAACGGCATATTTACAACGATTAATTAGAAATACAACACTTACCCACTAAACATGAGACATTTATGAAACATTTGACACTTACAGAAATATTGCGATAATGTAACATTTCCTAATTTCTAGTATGTTCGTTCTCTGCAACATTCTACATGAAATGTTACAATTAAAACATTTTGTAAATATGTATTCCGAAACATTACAAAAAGGTCGTATTTGAAATAATTCATAAATATGTTAGAGATACCGTTTATAAAATGTTACATTTTTAAACTGATGTAAATCAGTCTTAAATTGAAACAAAATTGAATTCATCAAAACTTATACAAATTTTAATCATTCTGGTTTAGGTATACATTATTTTGGTTAATCTTGCATAAAATAAAGTTATTTACGCCAATGAAATATGCGCGCGCCGGTACACTAACGAATTTGGGTTTCTGCGATTGTTGTCATTCATGTCATTGCAGTTTGTGCATATAGTTTTTGTGATTGTAAGCAATAAGTTTCCAATTTATTTACTTGTGATGGAAGAAGTGGCGATTGACAATACTCAAGCGACTCAAGTAAGTATGCAGTAGACATTACGGGAGTTTTTTTAAAATTCGTATTTCATTTGTTTTACCGCAATGAACTGTATGTATACAGTTCATTGTTTTACCGTGATTATATAACCTAACTTATTTATTTAGTTTTGCTCGCTAAATTTGTTTGCGGGAATTTTGATACAACTCAGATAATAAATTAGTTCAACTTTTGTTCTTGATTTTTATCTGAAGGATATCTGTGAAATTGTTGGATTAGAAATTTACTGTTTCATAAAAAGTGTGGTTTATTCATTTATTAAATATGGGTAAATTAAGTAGTAACTCTAAAATTTTTGTTACTAAACGGCATTTAAGGAGACTTGTTCATAAAAAGGTACAAAAAGAACTGTCAGTTATGAAATTAAATACAAATTCTGTTACTGACGATAACAACCGATGCCTAGAGCATGAACAACTAGTGGAAGTCAACGAACCTTTAATAGTCATAAATAAAATTCAAGAGCTCCCCGAGTTGTCTTACGAATGCAGTTCTAATGAATCTAATTATGAAGCTTTTGTAAATGAAACTTTCGAGTGTTCTACCAATATTAGAGAATCTTTGCAAAATTGGATGTTACGATATAGACATCTGCTGAGTCAGGAAGCAATGGATGAATTGCTCAAACTGCTTAAACCTGTGTGTCAACATTTACCAAAAGATTCAAGAACTTTTTTGAAGACACCAAATAGTTGTCCAGCAGGTACAATAATTAACATCGTAGCTCCAGGATATTATTGTCATTTTGGCATAGAAACTACTTTAAAGAATGCTGTTAGTAATTACTGCCTGAAAAATGTGAATAGTGACAAAAATGTATTTATTAATATTTCTTTAAATATTGATGGTTTACCACTTTCAAAAAGCTCAACTAGCCAGTTTTGGCCAATTTTAGGTTTAATTGAAAGTTACACAGAGCATCAAGTACGACCTATTATGTTTGGTGTGTACCATGGCTATAAAAAGCTTTTATCTGCTGAAAAATATTTACAAATGTTTGTCAGTGAATGTAAAAAATTACAAGATGTTGGGTTTCAGTATTTTAATAAATGGGTAAAAGTTAGGGTAACTAAGTTGATCTGTGATGCTCCAGCAAAATCTTTCATTTTATGTGTCAAAGGGCATACAGGCTATTTTGGATGTACCAAATGCATTCAAGAAGGTGAGTTTGTGGATGGAAGAATGACTTTTCCTGAAGTAGAGGCTGCTCTCCGTACTGATGAGAGTTTCAGAAATAACATGTATGAAGACTATCAGAACAACAAATCACCTTTAAATGATTTAGATATTGGTTCAGTCTCTGATGTCACATTAGATTATATGCATGTTGTGTGTCTTGGCGTGATGAAAAAGCTTGTACGTTTTTGGGTCAAGGGCAATAAAGGCAAGAGATTGACTCCAGATCAATTGCAATTAATTTCTACACGATTACTTAATTTAAAACCTTACATTCCTGCTGAATTTTCAAGACAGCCCAGAAGTTTACAAGAATTTGAACATTTCAAAGCAACTGAATTTAGGCAACTCTTGTATACTGGACCAGTTGTATTTAAGAATATAATGCCAAAAAATATATTTACCCACTTCATGAGTTTACATGTCGCCATAAGAATACTATGTAGCCATGATCTATACATGAAGTATAATGGATATGCATCTGAACTTTTAAAATATTTTGTTGGGAAGTTTTCTTATCTGTATGGCTCTCAATATATATCTCACAATGTACATGGTCTAATACATTTACCAAAAGACTGTATGAAGCATGGGCCACTTAATAAATTTAGTGCCTTCCCTTTTGAGAGCTATTTATATACTATAAAAACGAACTGTAAAAACATCAAAGTTTCTTCTGCAACAATTACGTAATCGTTTAATAGAGCAACGATCGTTACTAAAATCTTCAGGATCTTATAAGTTTCCATTATTGTGCCAAGAAATTAGAAAGGATAAAAACAGAATATTTTTTAAGAGACTGGAGTTACCACAATTTCAGATCAGTGTTTCTTCTAGAATAAATAACTTTATTCGTGGACCAAATTTATCAGGACCAGCTATCAAAAAAAATTTATATATCTGGAAAAAAAGTTAAAGCATTGAAACCCTTGTATGTGATCCCATGTTCATCACAACTTTTTGATATCTGTATTACCTTAAACATTGAACCAGAAAGTGAGGTATACGAGATCAATGAAACACAGTTACGGAAGTGTTTTTATGCTGACACAAGCGATGGAATTGTAATTTTCCACTTATTCATCTATAACTATAACTACATAGTATTGTATATATTGTAAATGTCCATATGTATATATATATGTATTTGTAAATACAAGTAAATTAGGTACATGTATAAAATATCTTTAAAAGTAATATTTAAAATCTATTTTTAGGCTTAGACAGTAGTTGAATTTCAAAATGATGAAAGTGATGTTGAGTTATCAACAGTACCAGCATCATGGTTAAAGGATGACTTGAAAAATAATTATGGAACCTGTTATTGGCCTCATAAAAATACCAGACAATGCATAATCAAAGCTGTCCAACCAAATCTGTTAAAATGGGGAATACATGACGTGAAAATTTTGAAACGTACAGGTTATCCATAATGCATTCAGTATCTATATAAGTTAGATTTAACAGCTGTTAAAATGATTGCAATGAATATGGTTAAAATTATTTCAAATTAGATAACTGTAAGCTAAGTCTAACTAGGTGGAAACGGCATTTTTCTCATTGAATCATGAAAACAGATTTATCTGTTTTTTCAATATCCATGTATTACCTCGTCATATTTAAAATTAATTTTCAGATACATATTCAGAAGCACTCGAGTACGAAAAAAAGAAAGCTTCAGTTCTAAGTAGCACTGATACAGATGTTACTAAACCCCTAGGTAGAGGAAATCGCAAGCATAAACCAAATCCCTCTTGGAATTCCTCTGATTCAGAAGAAATGGATAGAATTACGCCACCACCAACTCTACAGTTAACGACGACTGACAAATGTAAGGAATAATAATGAACGTATTCTTTTGTAAATTTTATGTTTTTACCAAAATTTAGACGGACAGTCTCTAATCGTTCGATTACCACTACTACAATACAACGTAAGTGATCTAAAAGTTACAATTTTCTTCTACAATAGTCTTATTTCAACTAAATTTAGAGGACATTTTGTGACTTTAATATCACAGATTTAAACTTCTTTCCAAATTATTCGCTATTTTCATATAATTGCAGATTGTAATAATTCGACTGTTGTCATATATCTTCAACTTTATTAAATCAAACTTCAAACCTAAGCTTGGAAGTAGATTTACCGAATTATGCATCTCGTAAGAGTATACAGCTTGTAAGATGTTACCACAGTGACAGTATATAATCATCTGTTTCAGAACTACTACAAAATGTTACTACTCAACACTCACTCTAAGGAACAAGTAATAACCCAATTGGCATGGATAATCCTACTATTTTACGACGCAAAGAAGATACAGTTGAGCATTTAAACAGTAAGAGAATATACTACAATTTGCTAATATTGTGTATATGTGATGTTCTTAATTACCTACATTTTAGTTTCAGACATGCAAAATAGTGTTTCTACTTGTTTTGCACCAACAATTCAAGAGGTTACACAACATCCTTTAGGTGTGATACAGATAATTACTTTATAATTTATGGAAATGTATTCTTTATTTTCAGAATCTTCTATCCTAAATTTAATATTGAACAATGTTATTGCTTTAAAAACGATGCTACATCAGCAGAATGAAGTGCTATCTGAATTGAGAGCTGGAAAAGTAAATATAGTGACCACCGAATTTGATCTTGTCCCTAAAAAACCATTTGTGAAATATAGAAAATTACTGGTTTTTGATGAAGACCTAAGATCAAATGAAAACATGAGGCATCAAGTAGTTAAGTGTTTGACTTAATAGCTCAATTTTTGTTATTCGATCCATATATAGAGATTTTATAGTTTAAACAAAGATTTCATTCAAAATACAATTAGGAAGTGTTTTCGTTGAGTAATAATATACAATTAAATAATTAGAATTTTAGGTGTTCCAACCAATAAAAAAATGTGTTTTTAATAATGTTAACAATATTTCGTTTTTGTATCGTTTTTTGACATAGTAATGTAGTTTGCTTGTTTTTTGTTACTGATAATGTTTGTTAGTAGACAAATGAAATATTAAGATTATTGAAAACACAAAATTTTATTTAATTTAATTGGAATATCCAAGATTCTTATTTTAATTTAAAAAATACAAAATATACGTAATATTTTAATTTTAGGAAACCGCCGTATTTCTTCTTGGTGGATCTCATAAAAAGGAGCAAATTAAAAGAGGCCTCAAGACATTTTTTTCTGACAAGCTTGCTACCAAATGTTCTTGGACAGGTAGAAAAAATAATTTTTGTCTGAAAGACTTAATCCTTATTCAAATTTTGAAAACTGGTGTTCGTAAGCGCTTTGCGCAACTAACAGATGCCGATTTCCAATTTGAAGTATCAGCTTGGTTTAGACAATCAACATTACGTTTAATACGGTCAAAGGTAAAATGTTTTTTATTCAATCTATATTTTATTTAATAAAATAATTTATTTTTAGAGTGCAAATGTTAATAAAGAATTATTCACTAATCATAAGAATTTTTGATGTGTATATCTGTTTTTTAATTATATATTGTGTTCAACGTTATATTAATAAATTACTCAATAATACCTTACATTTTATTACAATTTGCTTTAAATATTACCATTGAAAACATAAAAATAGAAATGTTACTAATACGAATAAGTTGCAATATTTTAGAAACATTCGATTTTAAACATTTGTAATACAAAATAATTAAATGTTTCAGAACTGTTCCACTGAAATGTTTCATTTGAAACATTTCTGGGGTAGGACATTTATACAAAAATAAATGTTTCTGAAATATAAATGTTGTGCTAGCGTGCAATGTTGCGCGGTAACATAGTGTGTTTCAGAAATGTTTCTGAAACAAAAAAATGTTTACTGGGTACATATGATATAGTCTATTTGGTCACATGCGTTGCCGCGTAAACTATATCCAGATGCTACCTACAAATTTAAGTAGTGTTTATAATAATCTAATATCAAAAATTGTGAGATAACTATATAGGTTTTAATGTATCGTTTTTCTGTTTTATCTTACAATTCTTATCTTTCTTTTTACATTAAAAAATTTTTGATTACACAATATTTGTCAAGTGTTTGTGAAACATTTATGTCCTGCGGTCGGTGGATTGTTCCACTTGATACGATTCTGTAAGTTTTATGTGTTAAAAAGTATCTGTTATTTTGTTTTGTTGTTGTTACTATGTTGTTGATTTACAAGTTTAGTAAATTACAGTAACCTGATGAAATGCTCGCTGGTAGCACGAAACGTTGCTACAAAAATAGATTGAAGTGGTTTTGCATTCTCCTCCTAAGCGAAGAAGTTGAAATTAATTATTGTAATATTAATGAGATACAAATTTTTTATATCTTATTAAGGTATCTATTTTTTTAAAAAACTGTACTTACACATCTTATTCAATATAGTTCTAATCATATATTATATAATTCCGTTTACTACAGATATTTTGCAAAAGGATCTAGTTTTGCATCATCATATTTTTATTTCTGATTGGAGCCTCGACAGTGGAAGAAATGATTAAGAAACTCTCGGAAGAATATAAACAATTATGGAGTTTACCAAATTGCATTGAGTTATGTAACTCAATTTGTTGCTTAATTAACACACAAAATAAAAATATAGTTAAATTGTTTACTGTATTATTATAAAAACATAAAATAAAGAACATTAAAGCATAAGTCATTTTTTTAAACAGATTTATAATTTAAAGTCGTAGAAATTCTATGGTATCTTATTTTATTTTTATAAATGAACTTAAATTTAATGTAGACGATTTAATATTTTATAGTAAAACAAGGATAAATATTGAAACTCAAAAGTACATAAAACATAAACATCCGAATAATAGAATATTAAGAAACTTATTCATAAGGTTACATACGTAACGGTTTGAAGGTTACCTTTTGTATGACTACGACTTTATTTCGGTGACGTAATGTGCAATTTTTGTAATTTGTAAATTTTCCGCATCTTGTATTTGGTATTTGGTTGCTTTTTTATTCGTAAAAATCCATAACTAAAAATATCGCAGCGTAGCAACATTTTCATATTCAAAACGTACCAACCCAAATTAACTTTAGAACATAATGTAATTCAAAATTGTATCAAATTCATACGTATGTAGACTAATATTTTGCGTACAAATCGTAATTTTGTAAAAAACAAAAACGCAAATTCTAAAGGTTACACAATGCTATAGAAACAAAAAAACTAGGGTCATTTTTTTATCTGTTACTTGACCACCATAGCACTTATATATTTAACACAAGAACAAAGGCAGATAAGTAAACCACAGTTCAAAATTGACATGTGGCCATGCTGCTGCAACAGGAAAGAGAACGTTCGTTTGCATTAAAATGCTAGCCAAAGATCACCAAAGACCATATAAATAAACCTGAGTGCTGTGTAAAAACAGTTGCTAAACGATTTTAGCGCCGTCTAATGTACACTGCCTCAAAAAAGTAATTGGACACTTTTAAGCGCGACCTGCAAGGTAGGAAACCACCATGTTTTTTTTGCTGCAAATATTTATCTAAATTGTACCATAAAGATTTAAATTTTTTTTGCCAAATTTTTTATTTATGTATTTATATTTTCTGCTCAAGTTTTAAATGAATATAGCCCTTAATTAAAAAAGCTTTAAGTCATTCATAATTTGATTTATAATTAAAATAAATCAAAAAAAGATCCATTAATAGCTCAAATAAATTTAAACTGCATGCCCAAATATGAAATTGCTGTTTTAATTACCCCAAATTTTTAATATTTCCGGGTTAAATTAAAGTCAACATTCCGATTTTCTTTGTAAAAGAAGTATTATCATCATTTGAACGTAATTGAGCAATTGTAATATTAATTCCCATTAGAAATTCTTATAACATTCATTCGTAGATTGCATTTTTTCATAGAAACAGGATTTTTTTGGAATATAGGTAAAATTCGATGTTAAATTGTTTTTTTTTTCATTACACTGTCGTAATACACAGAAAAAATGCTTTAACTTTGTTGATTTAACCCAATTTATGCATGATATCGAACTTACTAGTTGAAGTATTAGACAGAAAGTATGCGTAACTCCAATTTACTTATCTGTGCCTGTAGAGTTTTATTTTCAGGCGGCTTTCGTAGAATCTTATTTATATTATAACAAAAAGAACAATTGACGAGAAAATTAATGTTCTTTTAAAAAAGATATTATTTTTAGTTTGATGTAACTGAATTGGAAATCAAAACTAATATGAGTTTCGTTACATATAAATAAGGTAATTTTTTATTTTGTTTTTGTTAATATTCTTTAACATTAGCAATCTTTTCAATTTTAAGCATGGGTATATGTACCTATGAAATGAAATTATAAAAATTTCAGTCACATGGCAATTGGGTATCGAGTTTTTCGCGTCCCTCAAGTTAGCAACACAAAGTTAGCAAAACATAATTAGGAATTTCTTGCGAAAAAAAAACTTGTAGCTTTCTTACTTTTTTAATTATACATTAAACTTGAAGCGAATTAGTAGTACACCATTCTAAACTGTATTTTAATGAATCGGTATTTGGTTTAAAATGTATGTAGAATTTGTTGTTAAATTGTTGTTAATTAATTGTAAAAGAAAAAAACTGATAATTTTTTATTATTATTCTACACACATTTTAAACAGGAAGTAAATTCATTAAAGCACTTTTTAGAATGGTGTACTACTAACGTGCCTCAAGTTAGCCAAAAAACGCATAACTAAAAAAGTAAGAATGCTACAATTTTTTTCTTTCTCAAAGAATTCCTATCTATATTTTATTTGATGCTGCTAACTTTAAAGACAACTTTTTCACTTAAATTAATAACATCACTTTATCGGTGCCTTTCAGTAAACGTAAACCTTTTTACGGAGTTTTAATTAACTATTATTTATTTTATTAGAAAAGTGTGGTCTATTATTGGGTTCAACGAAAAGAACAAGGCGCGGAAAATGATCGTTTTTTGCAGACCGCCCATAAAAGTGGAATGCCATCTTTCTTATCCAGAGTTAGAAAGGACAACATTATCCAAAAAGCTCGTTTGACTCTATTCACAATTTTCGCCAACATTCGCGAAAGGCTACAATGCAGTTTGCAAACAATCAAAAATACTTTGAAAGCTGAACGAATAAACTGCTATCGACCCGTAAAGAAACCTGTAATAAGTAAAAAAAATGCCTACCGGAGATTGCAGTTTTCAGAAGAACATTTAAATTTTCATTGGAAAGGTGCTGTTTTTTCAGATGAAAAAACCTTCTGCACTTTCCTAGATAGTTAAAAAGTTCTTTGAAAGCCACGAAATTCTAGATATGAATCAAAACATGTGCAATCCGACAAAAGAAGTGGAAGAATTAATGCTGAGTACTGAGTACGTGTTGATGAACACTTAACTGCTCAAGCTTATTTGACGATTTTGGAAGACGTTATGTTGCCCTCCGTACGAGCAGTTTATCCCGAAGAACCAATTTTGTTTGTTCAGGACAATTCTCCTATACATACGACAGCGGTAGTTCAAAAATGGTTCTTACAACATCCAGAAGCGGAAAGAATCCGTTGGCCACCTAAGTCACCGGATTTGTGGGCGGCGACCGTGCGTGGGTGAAACAACATACTAAACAATAACATAAAAATACGAAACATAAACAACTTGCATCGCCATATTAATACCGTGTTGCAAAGATTGTGAGGAGCTAATGTAGGTGCCAATTTAATCAATTCGATGCCAAACCGTCTACAAGATTGTATAACCAATAATGGATACTACACCCATTATTAGCATGTAAAATACAAATATTTAAATAAAAAAGTAAACACTTTTTTAATCATGTTTTTTATTAGGATTTTCTGTATCTAGTTTTGTTCTTGTAATATAAATAGTGTTTATGTATAATTTATAATAAAATTTAAAATATTGTTTTTATTTAAATTTAGTAGGTGCTATAATAATCTAAAACATAAAAAAATGCAAACTACGAAATTGCAAATTTCAGTTCATTACTGTTAAATTTATATTCCCTTAAAATAGTTAATACTTAAATTAAATGTTACGAAGACAAAGCGAAAAAATGCATTTCGCATTTTTCTAGATTTGTGATTTTTAGATTTACAGCATAGGTATGTATTTTCAAATTTTATTTCGAATATTTTTAGCGTTCTGTATGAGAAATTAGTCTTGATTTTATAAAGTGAGATATATATCATTTAATTTTTCATACATACATAATTTAAAAAGAGTCATTGGAATTTACACTTCAATTGTTCGACCACTAATAGCATTTTAATGGTGATAATATTTCCTTTGCAAAATAATCAGAATGTTGACTTTAATTTAATCCAGATATACTAAGACTTTTAGGCTAATTAGTACAATAGTTTCATATTTGAGCATACAGTTTGCCATTATTTGAGCTATAGATAAAACTTTAATAATAATAATTAAATTTTTTTAATTACTTAAGCAGAGAACATAAATAAATAAAAAACTCGGCGAAGAAGAATTTAAAACTTTAGCGTACAATTTAGATAAATATTTGCAGGTAAGAAACATGTTCTTTGAATGCTGGAGGCAGTGCTTCTGAAGAATGGTTAGTAACCTCGTAATATCGCTGCAAGTAATGTCTACAATGCCAATGTTGTCAAATTTAACTAGTCGTTCTGTTATAACGTAAGTTTGGTTGCCTACCTTGCAGGTCGCGCTTAAAAATGCTCATTACTTTTTTGAGACAGCGTACGTAAAGCATAACTAAAAAATTCAAATGGTTTAAAATTAGACTAGGTTAGGCAGTCTTGTAACTTTGTATCAAGGGCAACCTATTTAGTTTTGAGTCTATAGTGATGACTGATTTTTGGTTTCAGTGTAGGAGTGAGTACTAGGAGTAGCGCAGAAATTTTAAATTGGGACCAAAGCAAATATTAGTGTATATAAAACGCCTAACTTTGTACCAAAGTCAATTACCTATTCAGGTTTGAGTCTTTCTATAAATGGTCCATGACGAAAACTTAAAAAAATGACTATAATTGCTTGTTCATTGCGCGAATGAGTTGCATACACACTGAATAAAAAATGTTAATTAAAATAAAAAGTATTCAATCAAAAAAAAAAAATATGCACGTTACACTCATAAGATAGCAGGCATATTCGTATGAAGTGTTAATATCAGTTTGGTTTTTGACATCAATAATTGAAAGTTTCTATTGTAATAGAACAGATATAATGGTACAATTATATATAATGCTACACAATTTATTACTGCATTGGCATTTTGTACTCTATAATAATAGACAAGTAATAATTCTTTCTCATACACGAGTAGACGGATTTGAACATGAAACCAATTTACGTACATTAAAGCTTTCTATAGCAAAATGTGCATATAACTTTGATAAAAGTTAAAATTGTCTATAATTTAACTAAAAGCGATTGATGAAGAATTCTTATCTTACGTAGATGAGTGTTCAGCTTATTAAATTTTTAAACTTTAATAATGTTGATGCACTATTAAAATGCAAACTAGTTTGAATAACTTTACGTAACATTTCACTTATTACATTTAACGGTAGTTTTTTGTTAACGTAAAATGTAAGTCGATGAGATTTCGCGTAGTGTTGTATCGTAAATCACTTCCTGAATTTTAAATGGTTGCATAATAACACAAAAACGTTTGAAACTGGTAGTAGGAAGTTTGTATTAAAACTCTCTTATATTATGTACCATTTACATAAAAATGATGTATCGATATTAATAGTCCGGGTGTAAGCGCTGATGCAGCTGCGGCTGTGCTCGTCAGATAAGACTACATCACTTCAGATCCATTATGCTTCTTTTGAGAAATTTACTACTTGCTCGTTTTGATCGCGAGAAAAATAGAACGTGCCTTACAAAACGAAGGGTGAGAAGCGTTAGTCCCTTTTGAATTATTCATTGCTCACTAAGTTATGCCAGAGCAGAGATGGCCAATCAGACCAAGATTTAAAGCATCGCTTTGATAAAGATAAAGATATCAATAAGGTGCTGAAGCAATGGCGTGCCATCAAGAAACACGTAATACGTATATATCTGCCCGATAAAAAATTACTCACGCGATGTCTCGACCTTTGTTTTGCTTAATGACAAAAACGTTTATTTCTATGTTTATTTGCGCTTAACCTCGTGTACAAATTAAAATGTCTATAATTTACAAAAATCGTAAAACTTAAAATGCAAGATGAGTTACTGTTTCATCATAATTTGACGTTGAAAAACGTATAGTTTAATTTTCATACACGTACTTCATTAAAACCCTATAAAATATTTACTTGTAATTATGTTGTCAGCTACTCGTTTACTTTTGTTACTAAATATCTCTTCTAACTAATTTATTACGTTGTTATTTTCTATACGGTGTGCTTTTAATAAAGCTCTAACATGAAACATAAATTTTAAAAGATTTCATAATAATTAACAAAAAATTTTTACTCGAATCTACTTTCAAACTAAAAATATATTTTTCGTTAGCTTTGATTAAAATGTTATTATAGATTACTTCAATATTTTTTTAGAATAAAAATGTATTGTTGAAACGCTTTAAATTTAATTTAAAAGTTTACTAGCTGTGCGTGTTATTTTAAAAAAAGTTAAAAAGAGATGTAAATGTGTTTGCCACAAAAAATAAATTTTTAACTTAGCATTGAATTGTTTTCAAACTGCAAATATATTTTAATTAATTAAAACGCCATTTTTTTAAATTAAGGTTTTTTTATAGCGTTCTTTTGTTTTGGTTTTTTATTATTTACTAGAACACTTTTATTGTTGCAGCTATTATCTCATTATATGTATATATGATTTAGTTTTTGTTTTTTTTTCTTTTATCATTTAATAATTCGTATTAGTACGATTTAGATGTTATAATATTTTGTTTTTAGAATGTTTGTTTAATTCCGAAATAATATTGTGTATGCTTAGTACTGCAAATGCTTTGTGTTGTAAGTTTAACTTAGCAATTACTACATTATAAAAATTGTTTTAGATTAAATATATAAATTGTGTAAGTTAGAAACTTACAAAGCTGTTGAAGATGATCTACATGTTTTGCCAAGTAAATAATAATGACAAATATAAAACTAATGTAACCAGAAATAGCAATTGAACACCAAAGAACAACCTAAAACAGAAGAAGAAGAGTATAATTTTCAACACTAAGCCACAAACAAGTCGAGATTCCCAAAACTGTATTTACCAAGTTCCATGTGAATGTGGCAAGTCATACGTGGGGAAAACCAAAAGACCACTTGACATCAGACTGAAAGAACATCAGACGGACACACAGAGAGGAGAGACTTCTCAGTCCGGCAGCATTCGTGGGATAACTAACATCGAATGAAATGGTCGGAAGCGAAAATCATACACAGAGAAGAACATTGGTACAAACGGAAATTTAAAGAAGCGGCATGCATCAAGAACAACAAAGAAATTTTCAGGCAGCCGAGTGTCGAGATAAGCAACATATGGAAACCACTAATCGAACCTCTAAAACAACTTAAACTTCACTAAGTAATTTTGTTAATTCATCTGTTACGCTAAGTTGATTTTGTACGCTCATCGAACATGTCTTTAGTATATAAGCTCCAGTAGTTTCTAAGTTTGTTAGTATTCACCTGATGACGATTGCAAATACCACAGCAATCGAAACGTTGTGTATATTCCTTTCAAAATAATAAACAATGAAAGTTCAGTAGAATGTTATTACTTCGCATAATGAACAAGGTTTATCACGATTTTCGAAAATAAGAATGCATACACAAAAAAATCCCTGTCATATCTAAAGAAGACTTACAACAGACTGAACCCCCAATAAAAACATTTCGCAACACGAAATAATTGACATTCCTTTATTTAAATTCTCTAGATGTTCTTAGCGTTACTTTTTGGAGCAATAAAATTGAAACAAATCTTATAAGCGACATGTCAATTGCAAAAGACAAGAAAACATTAAATTTGCTTTCTCCGTTTACAACAAAAAAACAAACAAAAAACCTCGTTTAAACGGAAGGGATTAAATTTAAATAATTATTCTCAATTTTCTCTCCTTAGATAGTGTCTTAATTCACCGCATCTCTCCCACAATAATCAAATAGAAAAATTACAAACGCATATCCAAATAAATTCAACTAAGCTCTGACTTTTTTTGTATAGCATCTAATCCTCAAATTGAAGATCAGGTTGGAAACCATGTAACAATTTGTCACTTACTAATAGCTTTATACAAAACGTACGCTCAAAGAAAAATAATAATAATAATAAAGATACGTGAAAGAAACCAGCCCGTTAGTAACTCTCTTTTCGCGAGTACAAAAAAAACACCACCCATCGGTAACTTTTTTTTGGGTGAATAAAAAAAAACCAGCGCGTAAATAACTCTTTTTCGAGTACGCAAAAAAACCAGCGCGTAAATTAACTCTCTTACGTGAGTATGTAGAAAAAACCCGACAGTAACTTCTTTTTCGCGACTAAATCAAAAGAAGAACTTCCGTATGCAACTTTCATTGTTTTTGCACCGCGTCAAGGTTTTTAAAACCTTAATTTAAAATTTTCCTTCTTCTTTGTACGCAATTTTGACTTATTTCTTAAAACTTTTTTTTCTGTTTGTTTAAGTTCACGAACCCTATCAGTACCAAATCTGTCAATTGATTTTTAATTTTTTTACTCAATCTATTGAAGGCGGCGTTATGCGTCTTTCTACCCTTAAGATGTTACGACGTTTTTTAACTGGGCGGCGCTGCATATTTCAAATGAAATAAAAATTTACTGATTCTGCAGTTTTTTTCCTATTAATATTAAACAATTGCGCTACTGACTATAAAAAATCATTAAAGAAATGAATTTTATTTTAACATAAATCCTTTCTCTAATCTTAACAAATTTATTAAGCTAATCTTTACAATTGCCTGATTGTTGGTACAATTTCAACATTCAAAATTTAGTCAGATTTTATTTTACATACTTTCGTCCTATATTGATAACTTTACAATAAAATTTTTTACTATTTAAACTAGTAATTACTGATAGTTTTTATTATGAAACTTTATAAATCACATTTATTAAGTTATTACTTCGTTTTCGCATTTCAAAGTTTGAACATAAATTATCCGTTTAGTCAAGTATGTGTGTTTCGGTCCATTTTGGTTTTAGTGACCACTGCGGTTTTTTTGCGGCTAAGAGTAGCTTTGTTGGTGTTGCAATATTACACCAGGTATCTGGAGTTTTTTTTTATAAACCATGCCTGCATCAAAACCGCCACAACTTTTGTATTGAAATGATTTGCTTAATTTTTTTATATTTATTCCCACAGCGGCAAAGCAAATCAAAGTATTAGCTGGACACTTGCAAACTATGGTGATTTTATGCTAGTAGATTAACCTGTGACCCCCGTCTTCACTGATAAGAATGTTTCCTTTTTGGATACATGTGTTTATTTCTGCTGCGTTTTATCGAGCTTTCACACTGTCGGACCATAGCCCTCAGAGTTCACTTGAGTTGGAATTTACGTACAAGAGTATTATGTTCCCAAATAATAAAGTAAACTCAGCGAAAATAACTAATAAATTATTACCTTAAAACGGTGCAAGATAGAGGAAACTTGCACATAAACATGTAGACAAAGTACAAGATTTACTATGAAAAAGTCCGCGAAGGGGTAAAATAGGTAAAGTTGCACGAAAATGTCTCACATTACATTAAAATTCTCTAACTCTTAAACTATTAGATATAAGTATACCTTTCCGCGGACTTTCTTGTAGTAAATTCTGTGTTCTACAAATATATTTATGTGCAAGTTTCATCTATATTGTACTGTTTTTGCAGAGGAAGCTCCCGCGGATCTTATTCTGCAACTACTATAATTATTTTTTAACAGTGCTGAGTAAAGTTAAGAATTATTATATTTTTAAAAGATAAAACAAATCGTAAGGAATATTTTGTTTAATAATAATAATAAACACTGCATCCGAAAAATACAAAAAGTTGAAGTAAAATTAGGCACCACCGCAAGTTCCAGCTTCGTTTTATCTGAGCGTTTTATCGTTTCGTTACATAAACCTTTGAATCAAGCATCCTATAAATGTTTTCAACACTGAACATATCGTCAGAAAACTTGATGAATAGCCTAAGTATACGTTTAGCTACAGTATTTGCTCGAAGACCTAACCAAAAACCACCACAAAAAGCCTAGACGCAGCTTGGTAAAAAAAAGATCAAAAAATAACAAGTAGCCAGTTATCATATACTTAGCTTATAACCTTTGTTTATATCTTTTTGAAATAGCGAAGCAGAGAAATAAGGAAGAAAAACAATACATGCACTTTCCGGTTAGATGGATCACAAATAAAGTAAACAGCAGAATATTTAATGAGACATTGAGAGATGTGATGTCCAATACGGTGACTCTAAACCTTGAGCCAATTACAAGAGCAAGTAAAACTGGCTGCGACAACAGCATACCGCGCGCCAGAAGGAGTAGTAAGAACAATTTTATATATTAGTAGTTAGAGGACCTTAAAAAACTCCGACAAATATGTAACAAAGCTTGCAAGAAATGCCATCGGTTAGGTTAATCATCAGATGACAAAGCAAAAAATACAGCTCGGCAAATATTTTTAGAAGCTAGGAATAATTACCAATTTGCAATTTTCACGGTTAAAAAGAAGGCGTGGTAAGATATATGAGCAGAATTAGACTAAAACCCATGACCTTCTACGTATACAGTAGTATCTAAAAAACTTAAATTAGGTCAGAAAGTAAGTCTTCCAAATTATGAAGAGGCGAAATAAATTGCGGATAAACTTTTTTCAACAAATAATACAACTAAATGGGCTATAGGAATTACTTTCCTTCTACATCCTTTTTCTAAGGAAGAGCTGGAGACGACAATTAGCACCTACGGTAATAGGAAAACCCCGGGTTCGGATGGCATCTATTGAATGCATTCAGATGACGGCTAGGAACCATCCGGTGACCTTTCCAGACATGTTCTAAGCAGGAAACTTTCCGAAAGACTGTAAAAAGGCTAATCTAGCCCTAATACTAAAGTTTGGTAAAGGCGACAAACAGGGTTATTTTTTCGCCCTATTTGCTTAATGAATAATATGGCAAAAGTTTATGATCGTCTTATTTTGAACAGACTACACAAAGAAATACTAATACGAGAAGATTTCTCACCTACGCAATTCGGCTTTAGGAAAGGGAAGTCAACAATAGACGCGGTAGACTAAATTTATAGAATTGCTAAGAATGCTAAGGATGGTACCTGGAGGACATGCAAGATCGGTTTCACTGGACATCTAAAATGCTTTTAACTCGGTTCTGTAGACAGTGGTAATTGATAAGATGAGGAAAAAAGACTTTAACGCACAATTAATTAAAATAATTGTCAGCTATCTGTCAGACAGAAGTGTAACATACACCGACACCGGTACGCTCAGATTGCAACACATAGTAACCCGTCGTGTCTCTCAAGGTTCTATACTAAAACTCACAAGAGGGCTCTAAATATGGTGAACAAGTAGCTAAGAGCAAAAAAACGGTAGCGATCGCATTCACGAAAAAAAGAAAGATTAGAAGCATCTAATTTAGAGATGGAGATGTTCTGGTGAAGGTTAAGGATACGATAGAGTATTTGAGATTTACCTTAGATAAACATCTAAGGTTTGCTCCGCACATTACTAAGGTAATAGAAAAGGCCAACAGAACGAAGACAGTTCTTGCTAGATCGATGTTTAACGTTAAAGATCCCCAAAATTCAGTAACAAAAATCATTTTTTTAACGGTTCATTCAACCATTTTAAATGCCGGCGTGGTGTGGTATCAAGTATTTAGTATTAATAGAATTAAAAACTAGAACTAGAAACAGGTAGAGTGTTAGTGGGCATTGTTCCTATAGATTTAATAGCGGAATGGTATGCGTCAATTTTTAAAGAAAGAGACCACTATGCAGAAATGGCAAAAAAGATGAGCGCTGTATCAGAAAGCGGAATGGACTAGTGTACTAATTTCTAACTTAACTAAATAGCGGGAAAAGAATTTGGTAACATCAACTACCATAGTACTCAAGCGCTTACGGGACATGGGTGTTTCGGTAATTACCTAACCGGTATGATGAAGAAAACTGACTTTTCATGCTTTTTGTGTAACGAAAAATTTGATGATGCAAACCATACTATCTTCGACTGCAAATAGAGGCACAAGAAAAGAAGTAAATTAAGAAGTGGATGGAAGAAGTATGGAAAAGGAGGAAAAAGTTAAGAGGACAGGAATAAGAAATAAATTCCGAATAGATAAAAACAACATTACACAGATGATGCTGAAATGTCTGAAACCGTGTTCAAAAACAAATAATTTTTTCGCAGATACTATAAGGAATAAAGGAGTAATAATTGTTAATTTTGCATTATTTTGGTTGAGCTTTATATGCATTCTTTCTCACTTTTTTAAGAACTTCTTGTTTTTTTATCATTGTATTTTCTAATTCTTCTATTTTTATCTATATATTCTTTCTGATAATGTTCATTCATGTTTTTTATTTACTTGATTTACTTTTATCTTGCGTTTTTTCTCAATTTCATTCTTGTTGTTTTCTTTGTCTTTATCATTATGTTATTCTTTTTTTTTTTTTTCTAAAATATTAATTTTTCCATAAATTTTGTTTTTTTATCTTTATCTTGCTTTATTTTTGCTTGACAGCATCTAGTTTTGCATTTAATTTCTGCATTTGTCTACTAATTTGATAAAACGTTTTTTTAATTTTTATTTGGTTTTAATACTTTGTCTTCTGGATATCGTAGGCAGTTAAGTAACATTAACAAAAATATATTTGAATTACGCATAAAATTAGATTGGCAACGTTTGCATCTCTATAGCAATTTAAAACCAGTTCACTAAGTTAAATTATTATATCCTACCACTGTTTGACTTTGTGTGTTTCTTATCCCCCAGAATTTTTAATAATTTGTTTAGAATTACTATAAACTGTAGCGGGCGTGAACTATCTTTGCGTTTTATTTTTACCTTAATTTTAAAAGTTTAAAACTTTTTTTTTTAGTTTGAGTTTTCTATTTACTGTTTTATATATATATACGTTATTTTCATTCGCATTGCTAGTCAATTAAGACGTTAGCAATATATTTTTTTGGCATTTCATTACTCGTCATTTTCTTATTTTTTTCTTAAAAACTGTATCATCTGGTTTATTGGTAGGAGTTTTCTATTGCAAATTAAAATTTTTTTAGTAACATTTTGTTAATATTTTAATTTATTATTCCCGAGGCAAGGTTTTGATTCTAGAACTAAATTGATTTTGTTCTTAGACAAACCATCCTGCTTTACCAAGTTTTAGGACCGGCAGCATAGCCACTGAGGTACTCAATGCAACCAGTCACTATGCAAGCCGAGTTAATATATATAATATATATAAATAATTATAAAAACCAATACAAATTAACTTTTGGTAACACAATACAATCCAACACAAATACAAGATATAAAAACGTTCAACTTGGTTAACCCTTGGTTGGTCGCGTGGGGGACAGGTGTCAACCATATACTTGCAACTGGCAAATATTCTTATTGTATTAAGCTTAAGATATATTAGTTTTTAGTACCTTCTAATTACATTCTAAAGTAAACGTCTACATAGCCACAACATGATTCATACTGCACAAAAGCAGTCGTTAAAGTGTCGTGGTTGACGACTGTCACCTACGCGAGTAACCGTGTGACTGTTTTTGTAGTAGGCGTTCGAACAGATTGTTTTTATTATTGGTAGTGCAAAGTTTTTTGTTTTTATGTGTTTGTAAGAGAGAAGTGTTTGTGTGCATATTTTTTATCTGCAATCCAAAACTAATAGATTTTTGAGGAGGTGAATAACTTTTACTGTAAACACATAACTTTTATATCACGTAGTAACACTATTTAGCGTTTAGGCGTCATATCAGCTGCCAAGAAAAAAAAACAAATAAATATAGCAAAGACCCTGCCATATGGGTACAGTGGTTCAACGAAGAGAGTGATAAAGAGGAACAAACGGAATGTGATGTAGTAGACGAAAGCGATCAAGACAAGGAAAATGTAACAATTGAAAGAAATCATGAATCTGACTCACAGGAAATATCTGAAAGTGATGATGAAACTGGTGTTCAAAAAGATGAGGGTTCCGCAATTTATTTTTTAGGGAAGGATGGAGAAACTAAGTGGCAAAAAACCAGACTACCTAAAGATGTAAAAACTCGATTACATAGTATTGTCGAAAATATTCCTGAACCCATACATCAAGCTCGCGAATGTAAATCTGAAACACAAACATTTGATTTGTTTATTGATAATGCAGTTCTGTCGGTCATCGCCACATCCACAAATATGTTTATCAATGAAATTACTAAAAATTTTACAAGGGAGCGAGATGCCAGGTATACGGATATAACCGAAATAAGAGCCCTAATTACTTTATTGTACCTCATAGGCAGTTTTAGATGTTCTCAAAAGAATTTGCACCAGTTATGGGACAGTTCTAAAGGCAATGGAATGGAGTTGTGCTACATAACTATGAGCGAACATCGTTTTCGTTTTCTGTTGAGGTGTGTAAGATTCGACAATGTCCAAGATAGAAAACAACGCAAAGAGATAGATAAATTTGCTGCAATAAGAGATGTTTTTAAAATTGTGAACAATAACTTTCAAAAGTATTTTTTCCCATACAAATATATTACAATAGAGAAACAACTACTCGCGTTTAGAGGTCGCTGTAGTTTCCGTCAATACATACTCAATAAACCGAGTAAATATGGGATAAAAACGTATGCTTTGGTGGATGCTAAAACAGCATACACAATAAAATTAGAAACATTTGTAGGCACACAGCCAGATGGACCATATAAAATTAGTAATAATCCCCATGATGTCGTCATTAGAATGGTAAAACCAGTTGAAGGCACATACCGAAACATCACTGGAGATAACTGGTTCAGTAGTGTACCTCTGATCAAGGAATTACTGCGCAATAAAAAATTGACAAATGTTGGTACGCTCAAGAAAAACATAAGAAAAATATGTGCTGAGTTTTTACCACACAAAGACAGAGAAAAGAATTTTTCACTATTTGGTTTTCACAAAAACTATCTTCAGTTTTATACTGCCCTAAGAAGAAAAAGGCTGTTCTAGTTATTTCATCTATGCATCATGATGATGCTTTAAATGTAGAAACTGGGGAACGAAGAAAACCAGAAATAATAACTTTTTACAATCACACAAAAGTTGGTGTCTATTTGGCCGACCAGTTGTGCTAAAAAAACAATGTTGCACGTAATACTAGAAGATGGCCAACGGTTGTTTTTTATAATTTGCTAAATGTTTCGGCAATCAATGCGTTATGTATATATAAAGCCAACAATTCCGAACAAAATGTAAAAATGAAAAGATGAAAGATTTTATTAGAAATGCTGCATGGGAAATGATTAAACCGCAAATCCAAAGAAGATCTCAAATGTCACATATTCCTACAAAGATCCACCGAAGAGCTAATCTACTATTAGGAACAGAAGCTGAAGAATCGACACCTTACAACCGTCAAAGAAACAGAGATGGCTGCTTTTATTGTGGTAGAACGTGTAACGTGCACATTTTTTCGATTAACTATGTTTGCTTTTAATTAACATTTTTGTGTTCACTGTTAATATAAATCCTTTTGCGCAATGCATTTTACGCACTGCACATGCGTTATGGGTCCTTCTTCTTAAGTCGTCAACCATCTTGCGTGCGTTTGTCAACGCGTGAGGACGTGTTCGTCCTGCACAGCGTGCAGAAAATTTCCACATGTTAAATTTGTACGGTGGAATTCTGCTTTAGTCGTATGCAATACTATCCGCTTTCATTCGTTTAAATTTACGCTTTTGTTTGTTAAAGAAACCCGTAATCTAAAAGGGTTTTTTTTTGTTTGGTACGTACGAACTGGAAGTTTTTCTTTATGAGTTACGATATACGACTACGTTTCTGATTTATTCGATGCTTTTCGATTTGTGTACGTATGATTTCGTTTATGGTTACGAAAATTTGGTTTGGATACGTACGCCTTTTTACGATTTTGAGGTATGAAATGCGATATGAAAATATGGTTTACGCAGCACGTTTGATGTTAGTCACAACGTCGCTTTTACGAAGAATTTCCGTTACGAATTATGATTTTCATGTGTGAAAATCGATAATTATTCATGGTTACGTTCGATGGAATTTGGTTTGGATGTTTCGAATGAAGAATTATCATACGTTACGTTTGTTTACGATATTCTGGTTGTTGGATCTGTACGGATATTAGATCAAATCAGAATAATTACGGAAAATATGGAAGTTAATTTTGCATTTCAAGAAATTCATAATGTTGCATGAATCAGATAAGAAACGCGTAATTTAATTAAGTCACGTGATGACCACGCCCATGCGCGAAGTTACAAACAACAAGAGATATTAACCTAACCTTCAATTACACGTATGTAGATAACTTAAGTATTCGTTTTTAGATATATTTGTTTTGTTGGTTTCAATATTTAACAGTTATAAATTTAATATAAAAAATATTGTGGCGTCCAAATTATGTTTCAAATTATATTTTAAATTATACGTCAAATTAGAATTGTAAATATGAGTGTACGATAAGAATTCCCAGACCCTGGTTATAATTTGAATAAGACTCATTGCTCTAATTTATTGTTTGTGTGTTTATATTTAATAAAATCGTAAGAGCTAGTACGGTGCATTAGTTATTGATTATTAGTTTATTCGTTATATAAATGACACCTTAAGTAAGTTTTTAACGTTATAAACGCGCGATAAAACAACAAGGAGATGGTGTACTAGCGGTAATCGGTGGGCATGTAACGAACATCTAACGGACGTGTGTGAAACATGCTGTGGGAAAGAATGAAACATTTAATACTTTAATATTAGGTAGTTTAATTTAATAATAGTTAGTTTTTTATTAAAAACCTCATTGTTTTGTTTTTTTTTGTATAACAATTGTTCAAT
The DNA here is from genome assembly GCA_035610365.1 of Aquatica leii. Taxonomy (NCBI): domain Eukaryota; kingdom Metazoa; phylum Arthropoda; class Insecta; order Coleoptera; family Lampyridae; genus Aquatica; species Aquatica leii. Next base: position 83,189,199 of record CM069435.1, read on the forward strand.
ATAGTTCTCTAAATCTATCTAGCATTTTTGTTTTTGTATTGGAATCAATATAAAGTGACAATCAGCGAAAACAGTGGTGGTTGACACATGTCACCCACGCGACCAAACGCGACTAACGTAGTTTAACGTCGGTAATGACTACAATCTATTACTTAGAAAAATAAAAACAACAATCCTAAAAAAAATTTAGAAACAAGAACAAATGCACAAAAGTTACATAATAAATCATTGTAGAATGAATCAACAAAGACAATACTTTAAAACATGTTTAAAGAGAAAATAGCTAAAAACTCAATGAACAAAAAAAAGAAATCAACAGTATCTGGGAGAAATAAAAAACAAACAATAGAAGCAATAAAAGCGATCGGAAAAATAATGCAGCACCAAATAAAACTCTATAGTTTTGTAAATCAATTAAAAAAAAGTCAAAAAAAGGTTCAAATAAAACTGTTGTGTGTATTAAAAATAACGGGTTCAAAATTCTGTCATCGGCATGAGTTATCCCCAAGTCCTTGCGACTAATGTTTAAAACAAGAATTCTTAAAGACAACAAAAAATGTCTTGCTCTTGCACATGCAAAATAGCCTCGATCATTCGTTTCTTCATTATCGCATGACATCAGGATTTATCTTTATTATGAATTTGAATCAAAACATATCATTGATTTGATGTCCTTTTTGGATTTGCAGCATCTTGCTTTAATATCTGAATTTTCAAAATTGTTGCCACCCTAAAACCAGAAAAAACTCAGCTTGGAGCCATCATGTTTCCTAAAAGTTACATTGTGCAATGCTGATTTTAATGGCAATATATTGGAAGGTTTTAAAACATTTTACAAAATTGGAAGCTTAATGACTGTAGCTTCATTTTATTTGGTATGTTCTGAAAGCAAGATACCTTGTTTGAAAACAAACATCACAGCTGCTCAAATGATAACGAAAAATTTTTCTATTCAGTTAGAAACGTTCCATCATAGTAACAGTCAGTGTTTAGCATTAATTGAGACAAAATACGTAGATGTAATAGCAAAGGCTTGGACAGCCGGTGTCTATACTAAGATGAGAAAGTTTTCCGAGTTTGGACCGGGTCATTGTTGTAACCGAAGTAACCGTAAAAGGATTCATCAGGCTGCGAGATAAATCAAAAAACTCATACAGGACAAGACGATGATTATTAACTGTTTAAATATTTTGCTTCATATAACCATTGTTTACCAAGGTCCTCCTTCCGAGTCTAGATTATGAGAATGGCAAATAGAAAAAGCAAAAGCATTAAAAAAGTTTACATACAAATATTTAATGCGAGAACGCTTTTGTGCAGAATGATAAGACGAAACATTCAGATATCTGCCCGCATGGGTAGATTTGCAATAAACAGAATAACCAAGAAATCCGTTGGGCTTACTAGTAACAAGAATGTCAAAAAATAAAAAAAAACCATTAGTTTCCATTTTGATATCTAGGTCTTAGACCATTCGAGATAGCCATGACCAAACAATAAACGTGTCGTCAACATATCTAAACCAAACATTAAGTTTTAATATTGATGATTCTATAAGAACCGTTTCAAAAATTTTATAAAAATGTTAGCTACAACAGTTGATAGAGTAAAACCCATAACAGTATCAGAAACTTGTTAGTAAACTTGTCAAATTGGAAGCAAGTGGATGATAAACACACAAGACAAACCGATTTTTTTTGCCTCCTATTTATCAACCACCCTACTATCACAACATGACACCATATTAACAATTCTCCGGCTTGCCATTGAAAAATATCAAATCTATGGGCAGAAAACTAGCATTGTAACCTTTGATTAACCATTGTAAATCAAAGTCAAAAGGATTATTGAGAACTGCCCCGATACTGATTGATGCAACGTAGTGGTAAGGTTAGGCGGTTTTCACTTGCTCATGTCATTCATGGGTACAATTAGGTGATCATGGAAAAAAGTGGACTACTTTCAAATGTTTATGCAGAAAATAGCATTATCAAGATAATTTTGGCCACGCGGATGCTACAGCAATGAGGGTCTACATTTCGGTCTAAATACCATTAGCACATGAAGTTGTAAAAACAATGCTGTTGACAAGAAACGATGAAAGTATAATTGAAAACTTGTATTTAAATGTTGACAAAGCAGTAATTTTGACTTACAAAAACGATGAATAATTTTAAACAGTTACCACAAAATTTGCAATTGTTTTTCAAAAACTTTAAAGCAACAGTTCTACTGCTCAACAGTAGGTTTAATATTTTCAAATGGTGACGCTGATAAAACAATTCATCAAAGCAGAGAGAACACAAAACTGGGATTTACATTTAGGTACCACGCAGAAAATGCATCACAACATCTCCTGACGCTGATCTCCTGCGACTGCAAAAAAGACTGCAGCAGTGTCTGCCAGTGCAGGTAAGCTGGACTGCAATGTTTTGTAGTTTGCATTTACTGCGAGGGATTTTTGAGCTCGGATTCAGGCTGGATTATGCATCTACAGATGACTAGCTACACGAAAATGAACTAAACGAAGAATTGTAAATGCTCGTCTCAAATATTCTTGAAAACCTCGCTGGCATCACAGAAGACGACGTTTTGGACTAACAAAGCCAATTAAAAAAGTCAAAGATATATTAAAATAAATACATCTTTAAAATAGATGTCAGATTTTTAGATATTTTTTATGGGTGTATTTATATTTTTTTTTAAAATATAGCAATAATAAGTAACTTTGAGTACTTTGATTTTTTTAATAACTATGCTTAAAAATAAAAATAGAAATAATCTCATTTTTTGTTCAAGTGGTTGAAATTTTGTTCAAAATCGTGTAAATTAAATAATTGGCCAAACTGTATCTCTGGAACTAATAATTCTATAAAAACCGTTCTGGTTTTGAATTGTTGGAGATTTAACTTAATTAAAAAATAAATACAACAATCTATGTTAAAAACCCAGTCCTTCCGGGTCAAAATCCATAAAAAGAAATTTGAGATTTTTTTGATTTTTGATAACGACCCGGTCGTCTACCAATGTCGGAGACTTGGATTTGCATTATAAACAATAAATCAAAAAAGCAAAAATAACGGATTTCATGCATTGCTAAATGTTTAATTTGTCTGAATTATAGCGTTAAAAATTTTTATTTGTTTAAAATCTTTCCAGATTTTCTTTTTTGTTTTTTGTACTGATTTTTGCTACATTGTTTTTTGGTTGTTTCCTGCCTGTTTATTTTCAACGGTCTATATTTTTTCTATGCCATTTTCTAATCCAGCGGTTCTCAAACTGTGGGTCGCGACCCCCAGGGGGGTCGCGTGATGTGTCCAGGGGAGTCGTGGGATAAGGAGGAAAATCAAAAAAACAAATCAGAAAACAAATCAGTCATAGCTGTAGGTTTTATTAACAACAAAATGTATAGGCTACACAAATTTGTAATACACATACAAGTTGAAAAAGGCCTAATACTATTTAATGGGAAACATGAGCTTGTTTGGAATCAACCATTCTTTTTATGTCCGGAATGAGTTTTGTAATACACAAAAGAATGTCATTTTCCAGGGTCAAACGATTTCTTGATTTTGTTTTGATATTCACCATTGTGGAGAAACCTTGTTCACAGTTATAAGACATAGAAAATGGCATGAAAGTCTGTAATGCTTTTGTGGACAGTTCTGGGTATTCATTTTTAATACCTATCCAAAATTTGTCGATACAAGCACTGTTAAATGTGAATTTTGCTGACTGATCACTTGAAATTTCGATCAGTTGATCATGTTGACGAGCAGATAGCTCAGCTTTTGTTACGACTTGATCACTGAACGGATTGACTACCCACAAAACCCCACTCGTATCCTTATTTGGAAGGTAATCTGTCAACTGTTCAATCAAACCTTCGAGATGAGAAGATACTAGTAAGGAGAGAGATGAAGTGTCAGGGGATGTACAGTAGGATGTCGACAGAAACTCTATAAACTCTTGAGTTAGTGTAAAATTTTCAAAATCTTCTTTCTTTACTCTTGCGTTCCAAACACTGAGTTTTTTTACAAATGCATTTACTCTGTCTTGAGCATATAGCATATTTTTGTCTGGTCCTTGTAGGGATAAGTTCAAAATATTAAGGTGAGAGAAGATGTCAGCCAAATAAGCAAGCTTAACCAACCACTTTTCCTCACTGAAAAAAGTGGAAAGTTCGGGTTTACTATCAACTAAAAATAACAACATTTCTGACTTTAATCCAAACAGCCTGCTTAATACATCACGGGATAGCCACCGTACTTCAGTGTGAAATAAATGATGTTTATGCAAGGCTCCTACCTCTTCACACAAGTTATTAAACAACCTACTTTGCAGCGGGCGACTTTTGATGTAGTTCACTATCTTGACAGCTTCATTTAAAACTTGCCGTAATTCATCTGGCATTTTCTTAGCTGCCAAAGCTTGCCTATGTAAAAAGCAGTGGACCCAGCTTGCATTCGGTATAAATGATTTCAACCTGGCAATCAAGCTCTTCTTTCCCGTAAGGGCCATTGCTCCATCACTACAAATTGAAACACATTTCTTCCAATCAAATTCAAAAGGTTCAGTTGCTTGAACAAACACCTTATAAAGACTTTCACCTGTTGTATTATTCGGCAGGGGCTTACAAAACAAAATATTTTCATGAATAGCATCACCGTAATCGTACCGGATGAAGCATAAAAACTGAGCACAGTTGGCAACATCTGTTGACTCATCCAACTGAATTGCAAAAAAAGTACTGTCTTTTATTTGCTTCTTTAGCTGGTTCTGAACATCTTCAGCCATGTCACATATTCTTCTTGAAATAGTATCATTTGATAACGGGATTTTTTTCAATTTTTCAGCATCTTGAGGACTGATTATATTTGAAACCATATCAATTGCAGCAGGAAGAATTAATTCCTCAGCAATTGTATGGGGTTTCCCTTTTTTAGCAATCTTGAGTGCTACCTCGTATGAAGCTTTAAGAGCATTTTTATTAACATTAACAAGATCTGTAATGTTTACCTGTTGACTTCGAAGGGATAACAGTTTTCTTTGGAAAAATTCCACTGGTTTGTCTTTCAAAGCAAAATGTTTAGTTTCAAGATGGCGTTTCATTTTCGAAGGCTTCATGCTTTCAGCTGACAACACTTCAGTACACACCACACATTGAGGTTTGTTTGCCAGTTCAGTGAAACCGAATTGTATGTACGACTGGTCATATTTGCGGAATTTTGTCTTTGCGCACCCACTAGCACTAGCATCACTACTTGACGACGGTCTTTTCAAAAACTTATCCATTGCTACTTTTTCTAACTGTATTTGCTCGCAATACTACTCACAAAGTACACACACAGTGTTGAGTGATCGACTCAAGAAGCCAGACTGTCGTGTCGTCTGCCGGGCACCGGCTAGCAGAGAGTGCGCGCGCAAACAGCTGTGACTGCAGTCTATTCTAGGCCCCATGAGTCATCAATGCTTTGTCCTTGTTCGTGCTACGAAGTGAGTTATCTCACTTTTTCTTATTATAAAACAATTCAAGTCCAACAATTTGTATTTATTTTTACTAGTTAATAGTATTTTTATAGATAAAACTTAGCCAATAGTGTTTTTTTTTTCATTTTTGCTAATATTTAAAAATAGGGGGGTCGCCGAAATACTAGATCTAAAAAGGGGGTCGCAGTGTCAAAAAGTTTGAGAACCACGGTTCTAATCAATGTTCTTTTTTTTTTATTCAATGTAATATTTTGCCACCGTTACTTTAATGTTTCAGTTTCCTATATTTGATTGTGTTAATTAATTTTTTATAAATTTTTCAAACATTTTTTATTTTATAGTCTATGTATTTGTATTCTTTTACATTTCTTTATTTTTCTTGCGTTATTTTTGTGTCCAATTATTGCTGTTATCCTTTTGTGTTTATAAATTTTTGCAACTAGTATTGTTCTTATTTGTATTATTATTATTATATTTAAACTTTTGTTGTCTTATTAATTTGTTACAATATTCTCAAAAATTGATACGCGTTTCGCTCTACTACCAAAAAAAAAATAGAAAGGATCTTCACAAAAAATTACAAGAAAAAAATCATTTTATTTTGAAGCTGACATATGAATTACTAAACAATGTAAAGTAATATTGTTTTTTACTTTTTTTACTATGATTAATGCTTATTATGTATTTTTTAAATATAAAAACAATATAAAAGAATTGCAACTAACATGTAATATGCTAAATAAATTATATAAATTTGCAATATAAAAACTAATCAAACGTAAATCATACTTTTTATAGTTTCTTAAACAAATGTATGCGTTTAATTAAAAATTTAAAAAATGTGTATTTCAAAATCAAGATAAATTTAACTTTAAATTAAAATATTAAAAAAGTTTACTATTGCATGACACAGAACCAACAACATGCAACATATAAAAACCATATTTAAAACACCAATAAAAACTTTTATTAATTTATCGGTAAGATAAATCAAATTATTGATGTATCATTTAAAAAGTTTTGTATGCTAAATTGCGCTATAAATCTCAAGTTACTTTAGAATATTTTAACGCCATCGCAAAAATGAAATGTAACAAGTTTTTATTAACAAGCTCGTCATAAAACAATTGTATATGCATTAAAAGGCTATAAAAATTCTTTTCATATCAATATAAATTTTTACTTCGTTTTTTAAAATCCTTATAAAATATACAACCGTCTGTAATTCTGTCACGACATCATAGCATGTTATGTATACAAAACGCATTTGAAACCGTTTTGTCGATAAAATAGTTTTTATTTCTTGCAAAAAAATTATTAATGTATATTTGTTTTCAGCATTTATTTACCTAAATTGTTTAAAATGTTTTTATCAACGTCTTAGAAAATTTATTTTAATGTTACTTATACGTAGTTCGAGAGATTTAATTATTCCTTGGAATTACTTTTTAAAATTCATATATTTCTATAGCGTGTACGTCTAATTGTTTAAAATTGCGTGGTAGTTATTATACAAATGTTAATTATTTTTTGTACGTATGTATGTTATAGTTTAATAATTTTTACATTATGATTTTTTTGTATGGTTATTTTTTTAGTAGAAAAATTCAGGAACTACCCATGTATTTACGCATTGCAAATTACATTTCTATAATTAACTCGAATAATAATTATACGTGTAAGTAAATTACGTTTCCGTAAATAATTATATTAAGTTTAATTTAAAAAATATTGTTTTTATTTATTAATTACAAAGCGCTTAGTCTAATCACATACTGTTGCTTTGTGCTGCAATTTACAAGACGTACTTTACCGATAGGATATATCACTCCTTCAAAGGCTGTAACAACACGTCGAACATCTATTTTGAATTAAATTTGAGCGGGTTGATTTTCATTAAGCTTCAGTGCATTAATTGCATTACTGATATACCACTCTCAAATTAACAGTGGTGTATAGTATGCAGATACAGAGATGTTTTAATCTCAAATTGCATTACATTGAATGACTGCACGTAGTGGTTAAGTTTCGCTTTACTTTCAAGAAAATATTCTGTGTGTCAAATAGCATTACCGTAAATTGGTACACAAAGACTTCTATTAAAAGCGTCAACGTTTGAATGACTGAAAATCTTTTGATCGCATATATGTACGTATACAAAGATTACAGTGTCAATAAATGTGTTATATAATTAACGTTATACACAAATTAGAATTCAAATTGTAAAAATACAAATATAAATTATAGTTTGTATACAAAATATCTACTTTAATGTTAAAATGTTTTCTTTAATAATTCAATCACATGTTTGTTGTTTTTATTGATTATATTGTTTATTATTCGTAAGCGCCACAACTCAGGTGTTCTTTTAAAATTTTTTATATTTATTGTACTATTTTATCGTGTCAGCAAATGTCTAATTTTGTCTGTAATTGGCGTTGACAGCGTAAGAAAATGGTTGTACTTCCACAATTGATTTTTTTGCTGTTTATTTTACTTTTTTTAGTTTGCTCATTTTTTCAGTATAGATCTGTCTGTTCAAAAAATTTTTTTTTTAATTTTTTTAATTTGGTTGTTTTTTATTGATACGACAAAACAATGTAGGCGCACCAAGTGGTAAAATTTTGAAGCGCTGTACCTGAGACAGCTCTTCGTGTTTCAGTCTTATGTAAATGTGTAATTTTATACATTATTGTTTAAAATCAATTAGTTATAGGTGAAAATAAAAAACGTTTTGTGAAAATTAACATTTATTGTTGTGTACCTCAATGTTTATCGTTACGCTGAAAATCGTTCATTTTATATTTTCCCAGCTGATAAAATATTATATGCAGAATGAAAATGGGTTTTAAAAATTGGGAAGCCAACATCACAATATATGCGTGTATATAGTGAACATTTTAAGAATGAAGATTACTTTTTTAAGGTAAAAAAATTAAAATTCCTAATTTACAAATTATTAATTTTTCCATTTCTAAAGCATAATCCCAAACAATTTCGTTTGAAAAAAAATAAAGTGTCATCTTTAAAAGTACGTGTTGGCAGTTACGACAAATGTGCTAATGTAGATTCTTTATTTTCATGCCAGTGGCCACTTCTTATATGCAAAATTTTGCCATTTATATTTGCAAGACATGTCTAATTTGAAGGAAAGAATGACAGTTGAAGAATTCGAACTTTTTACAACTAAAGGATACTTTACAATTAGACGTTCCGACAAATTTTGGCGTGGCACGTGGTCAGATATGGCGATTGAGCAATCATTGATGAGAACGATGAAATGCCCTGGCGGTCTTACTCATAGACGTGGAGTTCAGAAAAGCTTGCTTTTTAAGTGGACTTTAGGAATGGCATTCTTGCACAATATTGGCGACGAAGTTGAAAAGTTTTGCTCTGTTGCTTTTTCCAGTTCTGAGCAACATGTTGAAATCAGAAGTTTGCGGGTTAATCGTGACAATGATGACGTAAAAAAACTGATGGATTGGTTGTGTCACCAGCCACCTTTTTCAAAAGTTAAGGATATTATGTCAATAAGCACAGGAGTTGTCGGAGATGAAAAGATAAACTGTCACATGGCCCATGAAATTGGTTGTACTGGCACCTCTAAAATCATTGGCAGCAATTTTTATACCGTAAAATTCAAATGGAATGACAGAATAAAATCACTAGATGTTATGGAATGTAGACATCCAGATAGAAGGTGACATTGTCCCAATGAATCCATTATTACTTTTCCAAAGAATGTGCAATGCAAAAGAATCTGAAAAAGAACTTGAAAAGTTTCTTAAGTACAAACTTGCTTTATTTTCATTATCGGTTTTCAATGACAAAGGCATGCGTAAATGCGTTAAATCTTCTATGTATAAGGCATTTAAGCAACATTCTGGAGACATAAATTTTGGAGATACAATGTATGTCACCGACGGAGGTCACTTATTACACCGAGTCATTTGGCATCGCGGTGAATCGTTTTTATCTATTTGCAATAACTACATTACATTCGTTCGATCGAAATATATATCCAATGCCATGTTCGTATTCGACGGATATCCGGAAGGTGTAGCAAACCGTAGTACCAAATATGCAGAGCGATCTCAACGATCACGAAAAACTGCTTTAGTAGACATACTTTTTGACGAGACAATGATTCCAACTGTGTCACAAAATAAATTCCGCCTTATTAGAATGTTGAAGACAAAATTTGAAGCTGAGAATTTCATAGTCAAACAAGCCACGGAAGATGCGGATACGTTAATAATCAATACCGCAATAAGTGTTTTCTCAGCATTCGATATTGTAATAGTTGTCGGCCAATATATAGATCTTCTTATTCTTTTGACAGCTCTATCTACGCGACCAAACGTGTATATTCTAAAACCAGGAAAAGGAAAAATTTTGCAGCAAATATATTCAACTGAAAGTATCGTAGCTAAAACAGCCGCAGATGATATGTTATTCTTGCATGCCTTCAATGGCTGGGATACAGCATGTGCACTCTTTAATCAAAGAAAAATATGGAATTTAATTATGTACTCCGAAAAAATCCAAATTTAAACGAGGTTATTCAGGTATTTAAAATTCCAAACGCTGATCCAGAAATTATTGCTAAAACTGGGGAACGCTTTCTTCTTGAATTATACGTTTACAGTGATGTGAAACGTAAGAAAAGCATGTCTTTAAACGAGTATAAATATGCATGCTTCACAAAATCAGCATATAAAAGTAAATTTAATATTGCGTCGCTACCACCAACAAAAGCAGCAGCAGGAAAACATTTATTCCGAACCTATCACCAGGTTCAGCAGCGGTATAGAAATCAACTTAATGCAGAGCAATGGGGATAGAACAAAATCAAAAATGGGCTAATTCCTGTTACGACACTCAAGCCACCAGCCCTAGAAACCTTGTTAAAATTCATTATTTGTAAATGCACAGAGGGATGTCAGAAAACCTGTGGATGCAGAAAAGCTAGATTAATATGCTCCGTTTTTTCAAGACTAGCTAATATAGAATTATTATGTGCGTTGGTAGATAGCATAAAAAAATTGATAAATTTACGACAAAATGTTCAATCAGAAATAAAGTATTGCCAACTTTAATGCGTATAGAACATTAGCAATACTTTTTAATGTTAGCCGACAAACTGCTCAAACATATTTTCATACAATAATCTAGTTCATAAGTTTAATATTAAAACCTGTAATAAGATTTGCAGATAAAGATGAAATTAGGCATAACATTCCTAAATGCTTTTCAAAGTTTAAAAATACAAGACTTGTCTTAGACTGTATTGAAATACCAATTCAAGCTAATAAGTGCTTGAATTGTAGAATCAAAACATACTCCTATTACTCCTATTATAAAGGTAAACACACCTTCAAATTCTTAATTGGTGTAGCACCATCAGGCTTAATAACATATGTAAGTGATGGTTATGGTGGTCGCACTTTTGATAAAGCGATTGTTAAATGTAAAAATTTAATTGCAAAATTAGAACCGCTGAATACAATTATGGTAGATAAAATTTTTTTAATAGATCAAAAACGTGCAGAAAATCTAATAACTCTAATTAAACTTGAATTTTTGAAAAAAAATCAACAAATGTCAAGAAAAGAAGCTGAAGGAACTACCGAAATAGCTCGCGTTTAAGTAGAGAGATCCATCCAACGAATAAAAAACCTTCGAATTTAAAAAAATACTATTCCATGGTCTTTGCTTCTTCAATTGAAAAATATGATTATAGTTGCTGTAGCTCTAACTAATAGTATTATTATTTAAATGACTAGAATTGTTTGAAGATTGATTAAATAAGATTGACGTATTTTCAAAACATTAGAATTGTTTTAAAATCGTTTTAGTAAAAACGAATACTTTGTGATTAGTCAGCATTAGTCGTTGCTATCATTTCGATTAGTGTCGTCAACGCTTGCATTGCAAGTTGATATTTTTTTCACTTGTTCGGTGGTCATTTGATAAGTGATGCTTAGTGTACAATTACGAAATGGAACAATAAACGGTAAGTCTATACACTTATATAATTCATAAATGTAGTCAATATTATTATGATTTTCGTTCTTTAAGTATCATGTTTCAATTTGTATTTTAGGAGTAATTAAGGTTCTAGTGTCATTAATTACAGTTCAATTCTTCAAATTTTCTATACGATTATGTACAACTAAAGGTATTCACAGTGTTTTTTTTTCTTCCGGTTGCTAGTTTAAGTCAACACCGATGTAATTCATAATGTCAGCCAGTGGCGGTTCGTGAAGTTGCGCTTAGAATGGGCTACATTTTTCAAAAAACTTATAGATAACGTGAACGTTTTCAAGTGTCATTAAAAGCATTATGTAGTCGATAGTGATTTATAGGGAGAATTCTATTGATAACTATTGTGTTTGATACAAAAAATTTAGACGTGTTGATTTTTACAGATTTTATAATAAATTTATTTTCATTAAAGAATCATAATACTTATGTGTGTTTACTTTTACATTTATTATAAAAAATCGTTTCTAGAAAAGTTTTTGGTTTTGAATTTAATATTTGTTTTTCAGGGATGTATATGATACATGATACATTTGTGTATTATTAATAGTGAATACAAAAATAATATACACACACGTTTTAACCGTTTAAGAAAATTTTTTGTCGTATAATAGTACATTGCACTAAATAATTTAAATTTGCCATGATTAAATTTACATTAATAATTTAAAAAATTGTTTGAGTTTGCAGTTTCAAAATTTGGGATTTAAAACTTATTTGTCCCAGTTTTGTGATTTTACAAATGGCAGTCTTATTAAAAAGCATATATGATTTAATTTTTTTTTGAATATTTAAAAAATTTTGCATTTTGCTAATAAAGCAATAATAATTGCGTTTTTCTTTGATTTACTATTTTCAATTGAAAATCACCGATTTTTGTTTTGTTTAAATTAAGATTTGATATTAATAAAGCTACTAAACGACATTTTTTTCTGACTCTCATTGCTGATTAACAATAAACGTAAATTAATATTAATTGAATATGTGTAGACGTTCCAAAATACTAGTATCATCTAGTATAATTCAACGGATATGTTATGATCAACTTCATTTTATTGTTTTCTTTTAGATAAAACTGTAATACGGTATTTTTATAGCTGACTGAGGCCCGGTTTCACTACTAAGAATTTAACTCTAGATTAACTAATCTACGGTTAATTTTAAAATCCTGTCATATTATTGGTTAACTTAAAACCACTAACAAATGATATGACAGGATTTTAAATTTAATCGTAGATTAGTTAATCTCGAGTTAAATTCTTAATGGTGAAACCGAGCCTGAGAAATTTTATTTCAACCTTTAACGACAGGCTTACAAATTAATTAAAAAAAATATTGTATAGTATCTTTTTGCATTTTTTTAAAATTACGTATGACAAAAATACCGTTTCACTTACAATACGTCATGCAACTTCATGATTACTAAATTGAAACTATCGCGGGCTACAAACGCAAAAGCCTTTCCGCATGTTAAAACTGCATATGAAATCTCGTAGTGGGGGCGATGTCACGGTATAATGCTCTGCTACATATACAGGCATGAGCTCAAATACTACTGGTCTTTGTAAATTTGCTCGAAACATGTTTTTATTTGTAGCGAAATCAGATTGGTTATCAGGAATGTACAACGTTGCTTAACTGTCAATATTCATAAAATACATTTCTATTAGTCTAAAAAACATAAAGGTTTGTGCTCAAACTAGTTCTGGAAAAATTGTTGCATTTTTACTTTTTAATATTACACATAGCAGAGTAGACAAGTAGTAGTAGTTTGTGGTTGTAAATCCAACAGTATTTTGCACAGGAGAGCGCTTCTTGAAGTTGTTGGAAGAGGATATGACACTGGCTGTGGTCGAAGTTACCGAAGACAACCAAGAAAGTTGGTTTCAGAGTTTCGTTTTTTTTTTATTTTATTTTTATTGGTTCTGAGAAATAAACATTGTAAACAATGGTATGGACGGATGCAAGAAACAAATTATTTAACATTAAATATTTAGCATTAAAGTCATAATATTAATTTACAAAACAAACGTCGAAAGTAAACTATAGCATAACAACGTTAGTGCGATGCTAAGCCGTAATTCCGAGCGTTCAACTAACACAAAAATTACTATTACAAATTGTAAAATTTGAAAAAATATTTTTGGCTTTTTACAAACTGTTTTAATATTTTTTTAACTTAATTGTGTTTTTATAATTACGCATACTGTCGATAAAAATTTTAAAAATTGTAATATTAACATGTAACAACAAATTGTAACTAGATAAAATAATTTGATCTTACATCAAATTTTAATAAAATTAAATATCAAAAACAATTTGTAAAAAATTAGACGTTCAAATTATATAAGCTTTTAAAACGACAAAATTAGAAATTATTATAACTGTGTTTAAATTTGATAAACAGAACACGATTAAACTTATATATCAAATCACGCATAACGTTGAAAAACAATTTGGAAAAAATAAATTGCTATATTTAATAAATTATATAACATAAATCAAATAAAACTGTAATTGAAATACGTATATTTTTTAATAAATTAAAAATGTATAAACATATTTTAATGGCAGCTTTAATTACATTTTAGAACTGTTTTTTATTATTTTTAATAAATGTAATAAATTGTTATAAATGTATATAACCGCATTTTTACAGTAATAAAATCAAAACCAAAAGAACATGCAACGGAAAAATATTAGATAAAAACTTGTAATGGAATATACATTAAATTTAAAGTTATAAACAAAAATTTACTTTGGAAGAAGTAATAACGATATAGATTTAATCATATTGAAAAGAAACAAGAAATGTCGGAAAAATGTTTTTTTATTGCCGTTATTTAATTGCTTTTCAGATAGTTGTATAAAATCTTTTACAAATAAAAAAGTTTTAAACTTCAAATTTTTGCTGTATTTAGTTTTACCAGTAACTTTATGAAAAGTTTTTACTTTTTAGATTTGTTTTTCATTAATTAAGTCAATTTTCTTTTTTATTCAATAATATTCAATTTAATTCTACTTGCCGATTTTTGACTAATACAATTTTTTTTTGCACTTCAGTGTATTTCAAGTCGAATAAATGTTAACTAATTTTAAAGCATTTCTATCATTATCATATACAATATATAAACCAAGACTTTGTCAAATTCATTAATTTTTAGTTATGTTTATATAATATATTATAATTTAGTGTGTGTTTGTTGTAATTAATTTTACTTAAAAATACACTACATTGCATATATCCTTATTTAGAATACTAATTAACTGTTAAATTTAAAATACCAAAATAGCTGCTTAATTAAATTTTTATTTGGGTTAAATAAAACAACAACAAATACTTTTTTATAACTGTTAAAATGTTTTAACTAAAAAAGTGGATTAATTAGAATTAAGTAATTTTAGAACGTCTTATATTACACAACGAACTTGGAAAACGCAGCATAGGGACTTCAATGCTAAATCTTTAACGTTTAATTATTTACTTCCATAATTATTTTAGAGAAAAAGTATAAACTAATATTTTGTAGAGAAAAAAATACTACGTCTATCGGTACTATTGTTTACAAGTTTCTATTTCCCGGAACCAAAATTCTGTTCTCCTTAAAACACATTCAACGCAAGAAAAAGTGAAAATATTAAAGTGATTTTATGCTAAAAATAGTGCTCATCAAGTAAGTGCCTTGTTTAGTGTAAAATATCTAATTTGACGGAAAATACCTTTCCGTATGCAGTCTCTAAATTCTACAGAAAAAAACCGAAAAATGAACGCGCCAACAGGTTAATTGATTAAAAGCTTTTTTACATTTGAACAATTTACCATTTATTACATAGAAAAACAATAATTAACAAAAAGTTTCATAATTATTTAATTTAATCTTTTGCTCTAAATTTGACAGTCTTTAATTGTAAATCACCAAAATGTGAATTTATACCAAACTTAAGTATTTAGTCAAAAACTTTTTGCAATTATTAACAAAACAAATAGTATAATTGCTACTTTAAATACCTGCTTTTAATCATGTTGTACGAAAGAAGTGTTTTCCTGGTTAGTCGCAGTCCCTAAACAAAGTAGATGTTTCAGCTCTTAGAGTTGCTACGATAATTTGGTGCGATCCGCTACAGAGCAAAGATGAATTACGGAAATTAGAAACTATACTTTTCATCCATAACCTTAAGGAATATTTGATTGTGTTTGACGTACAATTGAATCTGTTAACAAAACAAAAGCAAACTTTTAACTGAAATATTTTACAAACACATTGTTATACAGCTTGAATTTAGATGCACTATTACATATTAATGTTTTCCAACTACTAATTAACTAAAAATGTTTTCTTTTATAAATGATCAAAATGCAACAAACATAACAAACACAGATACAAAATTATAACAAAAACAGTGCGGTATTAAGGCACTTGCATGACAAAACAAAACTCGTGTTATTTGAGAGGAACTTGGTAAAGATGATAGACAAAAATTTACTAGAAAAAGCCCAACAGAAATTTTTGGCACAAATAAAGTTGATAGCCCAATATATTATTGTAGACACTTTTTGATAAAGAACTTCTTGAGCATATTGCTGCGCAGTCAAATTTATACGCGATGCAAAAGAATCACAATAAACCATTGAGGACGAATAAGCATAAATTTGAAGAATTTATTGGGACTTGTGTATATATGTCAATATATGGCCTTCCTTATACAAGGATGTATTGGGCCGCAAATACGAGAGTCAAAAAAGTTACCGATGCCATGTCTCGTAACCGATGGGAAGAATTGAAAAAAAAATTACATTTTAATAACAACGCACAAATGTCAAATCAAAATGAGCAATCTTGAGACAAACTATATCAAATACGCCCTTTCGTAAATGCACTACAAAGAAAGTTTATGAAGCTTCCACAGTAACAAATGTTGTGCGTGAACAAGCAAATAGTGCCATTCAAAGGCAAGTCGAATCTACGACAATACAACCCCTAGAAGCCACATAAATGGGGATACAAAATTTATGTATTATGTAATATTAAAAGTTTGGTGCAAAATTTATACAGGCAGTATTCAACTATAAACAAAATTTTCCGACATCAAACCGAGTGGAAATTAATGGCGAATAAATATTTGCAGTTTTAATGGTAATTTTACACACTGCTATAAGAGTTCTATGCTTTAGAAACGTTTTAACAAAAAGTTCTAACTGATTATTATTTTTTAAAGAATTTTCAAAAATTACGTCTGGCATTAGATTTTGTAAAAATGTTGCTAAAGCATAAGACTGTGTAAAATTACCATTAAAACTGCGGAAAATCATCAGCACGACACATTTTCACAAAATTTCTAGCCAAATGTAATTTTTCAAAATTGTTTTTTTTTCACCAATATTAAACAGTAAACAGTTGTAAATAGTTGGAACTTTTCGTTCAAATGTTTCTAAAGCATAGAACTCTTATAGAACTGGATAAAATTACTATTAAAACTGCGGAAAATCATCAGCACGAGACATTTTTACAAAATTATTCTGAATATTAGAAATTTATAAAATTGTTAAAATAGCGATCTAAAATTATACATATATACTTAACTTCAGCAGAACTATTTAGAACTCTTGTCAAAAAAAGTAATATTCAACGCGTTTTAGTACTTTAGAGAGGAGGATGTCGTGCTAGATTTGCGAAGTTAGCACATTTTTACAATTTTGGTTTTTTAAGGTAAAAAATACGGAATTTTTTTAATTTTTATCAGGAGCTGTAGAACTATAAAAAGTGCTATTAGAACTGTTATTTCTTTTTTTTTATTTTTTTACAAGATGTTCTGTAGGAACTGTAGAACTATGAATAGTGCTATTGGAACTCTTATTATTTCTTTTGTATTTATAGAACGTCGTGCTAACTTTACTGTCACTACAAAGATGATTAATAAAACATAACGCTTTTAGATTTTAGTGTAAAAGAAAATAAATGTACATAGTTTTTATTACAATTTTAATCTATAGTCAAGTAAGATAAAATTAGGTACAAAGTGCAAATGATTAAGAATGTGGTTTAGCGATGTTACATTACAAGTGCTACGTAAGTGAAAAGTAAAAGTGTACGAGGGGTAAGAAAACAGAGACCTGTTGGTAAGAAATCAATGGCGAAATAAGAGTCAAACGTGGAAGTTGGTGGATTTAAGATGCTGCACCAAAAAAGAGCAGCAAATTAGTGAAAGCTGAAACTAAAAAAGTAAATTTAATGTGCTAAGAAGCCGAAAAATGTTCTGAAACCGTTGCGGAAGTCAATGATCTGCAATTCTATGGAAACCGATCCTGCAGTTTGCTACCGTAGTCGCCAACAAATCGTAATTCGCCAGGGTAACCGTAGTTTGCTAGCAAAAGTTATTCTAAGCACAACCGATTTTTAAAGACCTCATCGATATTATATAGTTTCCTGTGAGACGCCGTAACTAACCCGCCAATAATCGTACATACGTATTAAGTTAAATTTTTAAGATATATTTTGTGTTTCGTAAAGATCTGTATTGTATTTAGTTTGTTTTAACATTAAGTTCCAATTAGGTAAAGATTTCGTTATTTATGTACAGTATGACAATACAAATTTTTTTGCTATAATTTCTTCTATTCTTGTAAGAAATCGAAAAGTTAACCTAAAAATCTTGAAAAAAAATCTTATACACTTCTTTTATGTCAGCCAGTGCTTTTAGGTTTTCTTAGTGCCCAACTGTGCTGCTGTGTCTTTCATGAATCCTTTAAGCCGATTCATGCCAGCCATCTTGTCAACTTTTTGCTGATTAAGAACTTTACACCTGTTTCGAATACTTGAGTAATTATAAGTTAAAGTCCTTATTTGCTTATAAGTTAGCTGATAGTTTATATCACACGATTTCCAAATGTATTTTACCAAATTGTTGTTTTAACCATTGGTAAAAACTTAACATGTATATTTGCTGGAATAAACATACTTAATAATTCTTCTATCGATCGGTGTTTTTTTCTAAGTTTACTATTCTGGAATGGAACGTTTTTCGTTTGACAATGATTGCTCTAGCACTTTCTCTTTTGCCCATTGTTTTATTCAAAACATTGTCTATAGTATTTATCATCTCATTTTCATTTATATCACTTCTGGACGTTTTTCTTTAAGAGTTAAAATATATCTGAATTGTAAGGTAATTGTAAGAAGTCTCTATTAAAAGAACGATTAATCTGTTTTAGTCAGGTTAAATGTGCCCCACTCATAGGTAGTTGAATCTGTCCCATTGTATCATTATGCGCGCGCTTCTTTTTAAATTTCATTTTTAGGTTAGAATTTCTCTAGTCATATAACGCCCTAATATGTGCTAAAAACAATGCTTATGTACTAATCTAACAATATTTCAAAAATTCACACATATTGCTATAGATACACATTTTATGCACGGTTTTGAATTTTCCTTTTAAGTTAATGATTTCAAATCGCAATTATTGTGTATTCTCAGGCAGTTTACATCTAGAAGTAAAAGTTACGCGTAGCCTAGCAAAAATCTACAAGATCAAAATTTATTCTCACATCTAATTTTTCATTATTTAATTGTAGGACGAGCGTAGATAAGCAAAATTTAGGACATTTTTGCCGGGCATAACACTAATACGGCTAATTGTTGTGAAATTGAAAAATTGACGATACACCGGAAAGAAAAATAACTAAATAAGTAAGAAGTGTTGATAGTAAACGGTACAACGTTATCACTTCTTTATTGGCTACAGACTAGACGTATCTTAACCTAAGTATTTTGGACCTAATTGAATGCGTTCGATACCTAAAAGTGTTAGTTCCTCTATACATTTTGCATTCTAAAAGAACAATAAAGATTTCCCAGTTTTGACGCCTGTACACTACCTCAAAAAAGTAATTGGACACTTTTAAGCGCGACCTACAAAGTAAGCAACCCAACTTACGTTATAATAGAACGGCTAGTTAAAATTGACAACATTGGCATTGTAGACATTACTTGCAGCGATATTACGAGGTTACTAACCATTCTTTACATGTTTTTTTGCTGCAAATAATTATCTAAATTGTACCATAAAGACCTAAAGTTTTTTTCGCCCAATTTTCTATTTATGTTCTCTGTTCAAGTTTTAAATGAAAGTTATAGCCCTTAATTAAAAAAGTCCTAAGTCATTTATAATTTGATTTATAATTAAAATTAATTAAAAAGGTTTTATTAATAGCTCGAATAAATATAAACTGCATGCCCAAATATGAAATTTCTGTTTTAATTAGCCTACATTTTTAATATTTCCGGATTAAATTAAAGTCAACATTTTGATTTTATTTCTAAAAGAAGTCATTTGAACGTAATTAGTGATTAAACAATTGTAGTCTTAATTCCCATTACAAATTCTCATAACATTTATTCGTAGTTTGCATTTTTTATAGAAAATGGATTTTTATGAATATAGGTAATATCCGATGTTCAGTTGTTTTTTTGATTACACTGTCGTAATACACGAAAAAAATCCTTGAGCGTTGCTAATTAAACCGAATTTATGAATAATATCAAACTTACTAGTTTACGTATTAGACAGAATGTATGCGTAACTCAAATTTACTTATCTGTGCCTGTAAAGTTTTATTTTCAAGCGGCTTTTGTAAAATCTTATTTATATTATTACAAAAAGGACAAGTAACGAAAAAATTAATATTCTTTTAAAAAGATATTATCTTTAGTTAGATTAACTGGAAATCAAAACTAATATGAGTTAATAAGTCTCTTTTTTGTACAAAATGATCAACAACGTCTATCTTTAAATTAATAATATAAACACTAAGTCTCAACCTTGATTTTAGGAGAAAATTTTTTTTTTTAAATACCCAATACTTTGAAAACCTGGTAAATATAAGTAACGATTAACCTAAAATATGTCACATCGTGAGATATACATAAGTTGCACTCATGCGTAGCTGGCACAAATGGCTAGTATTTAACACATTTAGCGCCGCGACTAAACTTTTGTCACAGCCTATGGACTGCAAGGCAAAGTTTTTTTAAAACCTTCTTCACAGCTCATGGGACCGTATTTAATTGTGCTTTACGGTTGTATTTGAGCGTCCTGTGTTCTTAAAGCATTACCTTACGCAAAATTGTAGGTTTTCTTATTTTTTCTTTTTCTTCAAGTAATTCAAATTAATTTTTATTACGTATAATGTTAAATGTTTACAATTGTCTGTTATTTTTTTTATTTGAATATAAGAAAAATGACAAAATTTTAAAAATGAAGCTTTTATTAAATATAATAGGAGTAAGGTTTTACATATTACAAAAAATGTTTTCAAACATTGTTATCTAATTTCTTGAACACCAAACCATTCTATGATCATTTTTCTCTTGAACTGAGAACGGGTTTATGGACCTCATATAAGTAACACGATTTTTTTACAATTTTGCGTTTTGAAACTTCTTTTTATTACTTTTCCTAAATTTTTTGTATAACACCACGTAAAGTACGCAATGGTAAACAAAAATTATTGGGCCAATGAAAAGTATAAAAATTATTACTTACTATTGCTATTACAAACAAAATGTGTCGCAATAGTTGCCACACTAAATTTTGAGGTAATGCAGAAATTCCAAGTAGACGGGTCGGTTTATGGCGCGGTCGGGGAAAAATATTGTCTAAAAATAAGATGAGAAAATGCAAATATCCCCAAACAAAGAAATAATGTTTCATATTGCTTAAAGTAATAAATAATAATAAAACAAGTACAATAACATAAACAAAATATAATAACACAAAAAAGTCAAACTTTTTAACGAAATAATCAAAACATTAATAATTTATAGTTTTAAAACTCTGTTTAAATTTATATTATTATATACTTTTACTTATTATTTTTCTTATTTTGACAATGTTAATAAATCCACATAGGGTGCCAAACATTACATTTGGCAAACGTAATAAATTTTCCATTTAGATTTGGTTTATTGCATTTCAATTATTTTGGAAAACCTAGGATTGTTTATTATAAAACTAGTATAATTACCTAGTAAACAAAAATTTACAAATGTTTTTCTACTTTTATTACTAGTACTTAACGTATTGAAACCAAAATCGAGAATTGAATTAAAATTTGAGAAGAAAGGATACAAAAATTCTCATCAAAATTACACTGAAAGCAGTGTTTCCAGAGACCCGAGACCCCGTTCTTCTGGGAGTATTCCATACCCTCAGTAATGCTCTCTTCTGCCTAAGGCTCCGCCATTACTAAGTAGGGTATATGAAAAGATTACTTAAAATTTATTTTGTAATGTATAATATTTAGTATTGTTTTGTCTGTCAAATTTGTGCAAAATGCCACGTCTTTTTAAACAAGTAGAGTTATCACTAGAAACTAAAAGAAATATTATTGGATTACAATAATGTGGATTTTCTATCCGAGTAATTGCTGCACGTATAGGGTTATCGGTAAGATAATTTTTTATTTTGCTTTTGATAATATTTAAATTAGCAGTCTTTTTAATTTTAAGCTAGATATATACTTATTTTATAGGTATGCTAATGTAGTTTTTAGTAAATGGATGATATTATGTATAATTCAAGTTGCACAATTATTCACCTACACCACAGGAAATTATTTATAATGAAATTATAAAAGTTTCAGTCACATAGAATTTGGGTATCAAATTTTTTACATCTTTCAAGTTAGCAATACAAACTTAGCAAAATCAAATCAAACATAATTTGTTGCGAAAGAAAAAACTTTCTTACTTTTCTAATTATGCATTAAACTTGGGACAAATTAATAGTACACCATTCTAATTTAATAAATTAGTATAAGGCTTAAAATGCGTGTAGAATTTGTTGCTAAATAATTGTTGTTAATTAATTGTAAAAGAAAAAGGCTGATAGCTTTATTATTATTCTACACGCATTTTAAACAGGAAATAAATTCCTTAAAGCACTTTTTAGAATAGTGTACCGTTAACTTGCCTCAAGTTAGCCAAAAAACGCATAACTAAAAAAGTAAGAATGTTACAATTTGTTTTCTTTTGCAACAAATTCTAAACTATATTTTATTTGATTCTGCTAACCTTGTACTGCTTGTACTGCTACTTTCTCACTTAAATTAATAACTTTATTTTATCGGTGCCTTTTAGTAAACGTAAACCTTTTTGCGCAGTTTTAATTAACTATTATTTATTTTATTAAAAAAGTATGGTCCATTATTGGGTTCAACGCAAAGAACAAGTCTTGGAAAATGATCGCAGACCGCCCATACAAGTGGAAATCCATATCTCTAATTCAGAGTTGAAAAAGACATTACCCAAGATGTTCGTTTTACTCCATTCACAACTTCCGCCACCATTTGCAAAAAACTACAGCCACAATGCAGTTTGCTAACAATAAGGAATACTTTAATAACTGAAGAAAATGCCTACCGGAGATTGCAGTTTTCAAAAAAACATTTAAATTTTGATTGGAAAAGTGTTGTTTTTTTAGATGCATAAACCTTCTACACTTCCCAAGATAGTAATACAGTTTTTTGGAGGCCACGTAATTCTAGATATGTATCAAAAAATGTACAATGTAGCAAAAAAAGTGAGAGAATTAGTGCTGCGCACTGGGGATGGATGAGTGATGCTGGGCCAGAGTAATTAACACGTGTCTATGGACGCTTAACTGCTCAAACTTACCTGACGATTTTGGAAGACGTTATGTTGCTTTTTGTATGAGCAGTTTATCCCGATTAACCAATTTGGTTTGTTCAGGACAATTGTCCTATACATACGGCAGCGGTAGTTCAAGAAAAGTTCTTCCATCCAGAAATGAAAAAAATTCGTGGGCTACATAAGTAACCGTATTTACACTCTATAGAAAATTCGTGGGTGGCGGCCGTGCGTGGGTGGAATGACAAACTAAACAATAACATAGAAATACTAAATATAAACAACTTGCATCGCCATATTGATATCGTGTAGGAAGAATTTCGAAGAGCTAATGTATGTGCCAATTTAATTAATTTGATTGATGCCAAACCGTCTACAGGAATGTATAACCAATAATGGATATTACACACATTACTAGCATGTAAAATAGAAATAATATTTTTTTTTAATCACGTTTTTTATTAGGATTTTCTGTAGTTTTGTTCTTGTAATATAAATAGTGTTTATGTATAATTTAATAAATCTAAGGTATTATTTCTATTAAAATGTAGTAGGTACTATAATAATCTAAAACATAAAGAAATGCAAACTACGAAATTGCAAATTTTAGTTCATTATTATTAAATTTGTATTTCTTCAAAATACTTAATACTTAAATTAAATGTTACAAAAAGAATGCGGAAAAATGCATTTCGCATTTTTCTAATTTTGTAATTTTTAGATTTACGGCATAGGTGCTTATGTATTTTCAAATTTTATATGGAATTTTTTTAGCGTTCTGTATGAGAAATTATACTTGATTTTATAAAGGGAGATATGTATCCTTTAATTTATTATACAAATAATGTAAAAGAAGTAATAGAAATTTATACTGCAATTGTTCGCCCACTAATTATGTTCTAATGGTGATAATACTTCCTTTGCAAAAAAAATCGGAATGTTGACTTTAATTTAATCCAGATATATTAAAATTTTTAAGTTTATTAGTATTTTAGTTTCATATTTGAGTACACAGCTTATCATTATTTCAGCTAAAGATGGAACTTATTTAATCATAAATAACAATTAAAAATTTTTAATAACTTAAGCAGAGAAATTAAATAAATAGAAAACTTGGCGAAGAAGAATTTAAAACTTTAGGGTACAATTTAGATAAATATTTGCAGATAAAAAGCATGTTTTTTGAACGGTTGAGACAGTGTTTTTAAAGAATGGTTATTAACCTCATAATATCGCTGCAAGTAATGTCTACAATGCCAATGTTGTCAAATTTAACTAAGCGTTTTGTTATAACGTAAGTTTGGTTGCATACCTTGCAGGTCGTGATTAAAAGTGTCCAATTACTTTTTTGAGGTAGTGTACGTACGCTTAGGACCAAGCTCTGTTAAACCGTAACCTAATAGCTATGACTTGTCTCTAGCTGCGGAAGCTCTATGTACCAGTCGTACCCAGCTTAACACGTTAATAATCAAGTGCCGTCTAATTTTGACTTGTAAAAAAAATTGCCATTTTATCTATTTTAATTTATATAATCACGCAACAAGCAAAGCTGATCAAACACTGGCGCAATAACAGGTTTTTAGGTGTTTGTGTAACAACATACTGTATACATATGTATATTAAAATTACGTTTCAATAACATCAATAAAAATTGAAATTATATACTAAGGATTTATTTTTTTACAATATTTTTTAAGTTTGAAATTAAGTTAATTATCTAATTAAATACCCAAACTGTTCAAAAATGTTTAAATATTTTTGTTTGGTAGTGATTAAACTACAAAAATAAATTAAAAAAATTACGTTAGAAGCAATTTGTCATGTCAAGTTTTTTTTACTATACATTTATCATTTTTTTTTATCTCAATATCAATGTAAATACTTTTTTGCGTTTTTTCACGATTGAAATTAAGATTAATACGATAAAAAATTAAAAGTGATGCATTTATAGTTTAACTAAGTATATTATTTTAGCAAAGTTGAAATCAATTAAATGTAATGTAAACATACTGTAAAACGCAAAATATGTGAAGTAAATGCGTGTCGCACAGTGCATAAGTTGATGATAAGGTATAACAATATACGTACAGTCATTTTATTTCTACATCGTGTTAATAAAGGTGGACGCAGTAATGCCTGTAATAGATTTCCTGCGATAAAATTTTTGGTGTAATAAATACCGAAAGCGTGAGGGTATTATAGCTGCATGGAATAGAAAAGAAATATCATGCAATGGACCCACCGCCACCACCTGATGTTTTAGCTCACTACGACAGAAAAAGGCGAAGGGCAGACACGCAAATAGGGTGTCATGAAATAAAATGCTCCCTCTGCATATAGATGCACGCACACCTTTTCAAGGGTAGAATAT
The DNA here is from genome assembly GCA_035610365.1 of Aquatica leii. Lineage (NCBI taxonomy): Eukaryota > Metazoa > Arthropoda > Insecta > Coleoptera > Lampyridae > Aquatica > Aquatica leii. Next base: position 83,214,751 of record CM069435.1, read on the forward strand.
TAACCTCATGCCCCGTCTACAATACGAATGAAACAGCAAGAAAACACTAACAACTTCAATGATATATGATTCGTGGGAAAACGCAATACTATCTAAATATTAATGTTAGAAAAATTCTTTCTTTTTTACGTGCTCAATAATAAACGTTATTACATTAAAAGAGAAAAAAACGTAAAAACCATCGCTTAAAGCAACAATATATTTTATCTTTTCAAACGTCATCTTTAATCAAACTTCTACAAAGACAATACTTTTAATCCAACATAAAGTATATCTTCTCGTTCCGCGTACATTTATCTCTTTTTTTACACAAATTGGTAATCACCAATAATTGATCAATACGAATGACAGAACAATTTCAACTTGAAACAAAATTGAACGAAGTGAATTATTTAGTAAAAATGATTGATTACTTTGGAAAATATAAGTATTAATGAACAAAGGTTTTTTGTTTTGTTGACTCTTTTATAATCACAAAATTGGATTATTACGTTAAATTACGGTATTAATTCAATCTTTCGTGTAATTTCGTTTTCTTTTTATCAATAAACTTGCATTATTTGGCTTATTTAAAAGTTAATAACGTTGTAATAAGTTAAAAATATATTTTATATAAATTATTTACTAACTAAAAATAATATAAAAATTATAAAGTTTTAACTAAATATACAAATAAACATTTATTACTAGAGTTACAATATCATTGAAATTATTTCTAAAATCTTAATAGCAAAAGCAGTCATCCCGGTTGCATAAAGCAAAGTTGTTACATGACTAAATCGTTTTTGATTTGACAATGTCAAAAAAACAATTGATTTTGCACTTAACGACAAATAACCACACTTAACGATATGATCACGTAGTTAATTACATCGTGAAACCGGATTTTGCATTCTTCTTCCTGTTGCGTTATTGTTGGTATTGGCAGGTCAGTCAAAAAACCATATTGTATTTTTTTTCTATTTTGCGTCTAAAATAGAGCGATTACAGCACTAAAACCAGTGCGGTAATAAAATATTAGCGTGCTGTAATAGTATATTAAAGAAATAGTTTCATAAGGGTCCATTTTAGCGCACGAGACCAAGTTTAGAAAATGAGCCGCGAAGCGAGGACTTTTCTAGTAGTCGAGTGCGTCAAAATGTCTTATACTATTTTTTCTGTTTTGGAAATTATATGCAAAAATAAATTTAAATTACATATTTACTTTTACTTAACTGATTAAGAAGTTATATTTTTTATTAATAAGATGGCAACATTTCAAACATGTGGGATAGATAGGTGGATTGCTGTACTTCAATTGTCAATTATGAGTATTGCCAATCTAACAAAACCACAGTTTGGGTGCTATAAAGTGTCACTTGAGACAACTCAAACGAGTTCTTTAAAGTACTTGTTAGAGTACCAAAATAGAAAATGGAACAGTATAACTTTCTTTTTTAATGTTTGTAATATATAGAAATGTCAAAATCAAAGTAGTAATTCTAACCTGTTCTAAAGTATAATTAAAAATACTCTCTATAAGAAACAAAGATAATTTAAATGTGCTATTAAAAAGAATCATTTTGAATAATAACTACAGTTATATTTAAGCTTGAAAATTTATTGTTATACTGTGAGAATAAATTTTAGTATATTAAAGAATTAGTTTCATCAGAAACTATTTTAACGCACGAGACCAAGTTTAGAAAATAAGCCGCGAATCTAGAAGGTTTCTAATAGTAAAATGCGCCAAAATATTCTATGAAACGTGTACTTTATACAATTTTTTTTGTTTTAAAATTACATGTAAAAATAAATTTACATTAATATTTCCTTATATTGACTAGAGAAAAAAAAAATTTTAATAATAAGTTGGCAACATTTCTAGTCTAACATTTGAATATTTAAAATTGACATATCTTTAATTTCGTGATAAATACACTTTTAAATTGTTTATTGCGGCGTGAAACGCGCGCGGAGTGCGGACGTGTTTATGTGTGCTATTAAATTAAGTTGAAGAATTAATTGAAACTGGTAAAGCCCTAAAGGGCATTACTAGAGTTAATTATAAAAATGTCTAAAGCAGCAAGTTGTGCAAAATGTAATGCTGACCTAGTTAAAAATGATAAAATTGTGTGTTTGTGATAGGATGTATCACTACAAATCTGGTAACATTACTACCCACAAATATAGTCTATTGATGGCTAAACGTAATTTTGGTTGGTTTTGTGAACACTGTGTAAATAGAATATGTTATATAGCAATTATTTTGGATGGTATGAAAGCATTAAAAGAAAACAACTGAAGGAGTTCATAAGCAGAATGAAAAGATAGATAATGTTAATCAACAAATCATAGTGAATTAAGATAAATTACAAAGTGATATAACTGAGATAATTGAAGAACGATCACAATCAACATATGCGAATAAATTGAAATTAAAAAAACATGAACCAGCTTTAATAATAAAATCCAATAACGTAGAACAGAAAAGTGTGGATACCAAAAATGACATTAAGAGATGTATTGACCCTACGGATATGAATATAACCGGAATAAGACCGGTAAGTAATGTGGTATACTTATAAAATGTAAAAATAAGGATGATGTATGTAAATTAAAAGAGAAAGCGGAAACTAAAATGAGAAAATCCTACAAGATACAATTACCAAAAAAAAAGTTGCCAAGAATAAAAATAGTTAGATTACTGTAATCTCTAATTTTGCAGTAGACAATAACTATTTGTTAATATGTATTAAAATAATAGAAGGATTCTGAACAAAATACTATACAGTGCTGTATCACTCACCAAGTGCAAGTGATGCTATTTTTATAGAACATTTTGAAAAATGGTGTAAAGATACAATTCCGGATAACAGTTGACATATAATTATAGGGGATTTTATTGTAAATCCAAGCAAAGTGATAATGAGTCGAAATTAATATAAGTTATTAGAAGCCTAAGGATGAAACAAATTGGTGACGAATTTACGCGTACAACAAAAAATAGCCGTACAATAGTTTACCTAGTAATTACAAACGCAGATGAATTAAGATCTGTTGTATTAAATGAACCAAAAATAAGTGAAGATGATATAATAGAAATAAATTTAGGTACATCACATAAAAAGATGGATTACAAAATAAAAACAATAAATTACTATAAAAAATATTCACAACAAAACCTACTTAATCTACTGAGCCATCACAATTGGAATATCCAAAACCGACAGATGGATCAAATAGCAAACGCTTTGTTATGCAGTAAATAACCTAATTATAAAGAAAGCTATAAAAACACAAACAAGTAACGCCTGGTTTACAATGGACTTACGTAATCTCTAGAACGAAAGGAACAGACTTTATAAAATTGCTAAATTAACGGAAAATGAAAATGACTAGATGCTTTACAAAAACACAAGAAATAATTTTAGTAACAAAATTAAGATCAGCAAAAATAAATATTACGTAAATAAAATACAGCAAAATAGCGGACAACCTCAAAATATGTGAAAAATTATTAAACATTTAATCAATGAACAAAATAATGAACCATAAAGTATAATACTTGACGAAGTAGAAATTAGTAACTTAAAGGAAATATCATATAAATTTATCGTATATTTTGTAAGCAGCATTATGCAGATAAATAATAGTATAAACCAGGCCCCAGCAAATTTCAAAGAGGCTCCAATATTAAAACCAATTTCTAATTTCAGATTTAAGCAAGTTAATTTATCAGATCTAAAGAAAACCTTAAATTAATATTAAGCGAAAAAGAACAACGGATCACATTACAAAACAAGTTATTACAGAAGCATTGCCAGAAATTTTTAATGCGATGGTAGACCTAATAAACAAATATTTATTAATTAAAAAATTTCCTAATTGCTGCAAACAATCAAAAATCATACCAACGCCTAAAATTAAAAATACAAAAAGATGCAAAGAATTTCGACCTATCAATATATTACCAGTGTACGAACAAATAATAGAATCAGTTGTTAAGGAACAATCACGCTTTCTGGAACAAAATAATATAATCAGTGAAAATGAATCGAGTTTTCGAAGTAAACACTTGTGTGAAACAGCAATAAATCTCGTGCTGACAAAATGGAAATCTGAAATCGACGTGGGTAATGGTGTAGCAGTGTTTTTAGACTACAAAATAGCTTTTGATTCTATCCACAGAGAAATACTTATAATAATACCCATATGGAATAAGAAGCACCGAACTTTAATAGTTCGAAACTTACTTGGAATATCGTACTCAGACGTACCAAAATTACGAATCTATTTCAGTTCAGAATAATTAGGTAGGTGTACCTCAAGGATCAGTCTTAGGACCATTACTTTTCTTAATTTATATTAATGATTTAGAACTTAATCCTAAGTGCTGTAATATTAATTTGTTTGTCGACGATACCCTTGTATCATTTACTGATAAACATGTACATTCAGATATTATAAAGCTAAACTCAGAATTATAAATTATTGCAAATTGGTGACAAACAAACAAATTAAAATTAAATGTGCTAAAAAATAAGACAATGGTAATATCAAATAATAATTTGGAAACAACAAAAATAAAAATAGTAAATATAGAATTAAAACACGTTGAACAAAATAAATATTTATGAGTAATTATAGATCAGAATCTAAATTTTAGAAGCCATGTGAATTATGTAATAAAAAAAGTAGCAAATAAGATTAGCCTATTAGGAAGAATATCTAATAAATTGACGATTAATGCCAGAATTACTGTTTATAAAACAACTATTGCACCATATTTTGATTTTTGCAGTAGTATATTTTTAATGTGTTACGAAGTCGGTTACAGAAACAACAAAATAAGGCTATGAGGATCATATTACATTGTTCAAAATATACCAAAATCATAGTAATGTTAGATTGTTTACAATGATTAAGTGTGAAACAGCGGATATATTTCAATTCATTTCAATTAATGTTGGTATACAAAATAATTAATGATTTGTTTCCAAACTACATGTCAAAACTAGTGATACGTAACTATGCTATACATTCACATAACAGGAAAACTATGGTCACGCACACACTAGTTCACCATTAGAATAAACAAACACACTTAATTGGCAGCTTGAGGAAGAACTAAAACAGAAACTTGCGCAAGGTAACCATAAAGTAACAGTACGCCCAGTGAATACTGTGCAAAAGAAAATAGTAAAGGAATTACTGTTTTCCCTGCAGATATAAGCGGCAAGTTTTGATGCTTTCTACAAAATACTCTGATTCCCAACTTACGGTTACAACATTTGATTCTTAAAAAAACAATATGAATATGAAAAGAATAACGACACTCGCTTGCAACAAGAACAACTAAGTAAAGAAATGGCAAAAATTCATTCCAACAACAAAAAAGACGCAGAAAACGTCGATCTACATTTCTAACCACCTATCGCACCAGAAATCTCTCAAAATCCCAGAAGATACGTACTTTACACTGAATACAACACAAAAGAACCAGAACTGTCTGAAGAAGTAAGAATATCAAACAAATAACAATGACACTAATCCAAAAAAAAATCAAAAAATAATGAAAAGCAAAGAAAATTATCAATACGAATTTTTACTAAACAAGATAAACAAAGAATGCAAAGCAATCCATACGTTCATGAAGACATCATAATTACAAAAAAGAAATTTGATATATTTTATTCAAAACTCTTTTGGAAAAATTAAAAACAAACACAAAGGGACGATGGAAATTCTAGGTCTAAAAATAAAAACAACAACGCATCGATCCGTTCCAAACATAATACTACCCATGTTGATTGACGAATACGAATAATGACCTATGTTTTGATTGTCGACATCTCTGACTACGATGTGTTCCGGGCCACAGCTACTCCAGTGGAAATAAAAAATAAAACATATTGAGCACTAAGCATCTCTAAGAACTATTAGTCAAATCCCAACTGTATTTTACTCTGAACGACAAAGAAGATTGTAATTATCATTTAAATAAACTTTAATTTTATGCGAATAAAAAAACATACATTTCTTTCTATAATTTTAGATACATACTTATTAATAGTAAAATTTTGAACGTATGAAGTTAAGGTAAATTGTAAATAATAATCTAATTACTGATTTTATAAAAAGAATTTTACATAGGTACTATTAATATTTTGCTGTATGTGCAAAATTATTTATAAATAAAGTTAAACTTTTATACTTTAATTTCGTTTAAATATAAATGATACTATCAAACAGAATTTTCCGGAATAAATAAATAAATATTTCTGCCAATATAATATAATTTATTTAAATTTTTGTTCACATAGTCACATTCTTTTTTTTGTTTAAGCGGTTAAATACTTCACTTATTAATGAGTATCATAATAACATTTTCGTATTCAACGATATTATTTTTATTTTAGCAAATAAAACACACAAAAACACGTGGATTCAACATTTAACAGAACTACATACAGTAAAAACAATCAACTACAAAACTATTCCTATATTTGGTATAACCGGAAGTGATACGTTCTTGAATATGTTTTAATTATAAAGCCAATAACCATATATTCGTTATTTAAAAAAAAATTAAATTATGATTGGAAGTATAAAAACTTTTAACGAACGGGTTACGTAAAAAATCCTGTATGTATATGGTTATACATTCCATTTTTAGAATTGTAACCGTTCCTTTGAGCTCTTTTGACTTATGTATTTTACATAGCAGTTAGTCACTCTGCTATGCTTTTTTGTTTGTTTGCTGCTTTTTTTATAAGTTGATATGCGTCTTTGTCTTTTCTGTAATTTTCTGCCATTCCTTCCTATCCTATTCCCATTTTTTAAGGTCATTTATAAGTTATCTTCCCAGCAGAGTTTAGGTCTTCCGCTCTGTACAATGTGAAGTAGGTACCATTTCTTGATTTTCTTTATAATTGCTTCGTCTCCTCTTTTTTGCATGTGTCCGTGCTACTTTATTCTCTTGGCTTTAATTATTCTTGTTATGGTTTCGTTTTCTAGTATTTCATTCACTACTGTATTCATGAGCCTTCTATATTCTCTTTGATCTTCATTTTCTCTTCATCGTTATTTGTTAGTTTCGTTTTCTTACGCATATGTTTACTTCTCATTATTTCTTTGTATCTATGGAAAGTGTTATGTTCGGTTTTTATTCTATGCTTTTGTCGTTTTCATTATTTATTATTACTCTTAAGTATCTATAGTTTTGTATCACTTCGTACTTATGCTTCCTTATTTTCGTTTCTTTTTCTTCTTCTGTTTGCTCACTTTTCCTTGTGATTTTCATATATTTTGTCTTTTTTCGATGTGTTTCCAGTCATCTTCTCTTTGCTACTTGCTCTATTTTATCTATTATCTTTTCTAATCTTTTTTTATTTCTTGTTACTACCGCAACATTGTTGGCATATGCTATTATTTGCACCATTTTTTATATAACAGATCCCGTGATTTCGCATTTTTTTATTATACTTTCCATTGCGATGTTGAATAAGGTTGTTGACAATCCGTTTCCTTGTCTAGCCCCTCGTTTTATTGCTATTTTCTTTGTTGTTCCTTTATGTATTTGTACTACGTCTTTACTTATTATTCCGTATAATCATTTTCTCAGTTCTTTTCCCCCATACTTTAACATTTCGTTACATATATTATCTGTTCATGCCGCTTTTAGATTTTTTAGTTTATTTATAATTTCTTCTATTTTTTGTTTCTGTTGTGCTCTTATCTTTATATTGCCTTCTTGAACTTCATCTTGGGATTCTTCTTCTTCTTCTACCTTTTTTTTGTATTTTTAAGTAGATTATTTTTCCAGGTCTTCCTGTCTATATTTGCGGTTTTGTTTTGTTTTTTGCGTCGTTAACTGTTGGTATAGCTTAGTATTGCTCTTATTATCATTTCTTATTTTATCCATTAATTTGTTAAGGTACTCACGTTTCTTTTCCGTCATTAATTTTGCGCCTTCTTTTCTTATTCTCTTGTAATTCTTTTTCTCATTATTATCTTTTTGCATTCTTCATCAAACCATCCGTTTCTATTTTTAACTCGTTTTGTCCCAATTATCTTTTCTGTCGATTTTATGTTAATTGTTTTCCACTCTTACTCTATACTTTCTTTTTTGTTTTTCTTCTGTAGTAAGTTGTTTATCTCATTTTCGTATGTTTTTTTTCTTCTTCTTTCTCTAGTTTGTCTATGCCTCAGTTCTTTTTAATTTGTTGTCTATGTTTTTCTTTATTCATTCTTAGTTTTATTTTGTTATAATTGATTGCCTTTCTTCTTTCCTGGTATATTCCATGTGATTTTATGTTCTTTTTTGTGCTTAAATTTTGTACTTACAGTATACATATTTATTTATGTTGCTAGGTGACATAACCTCATGCCGTTATCTGTTGTTATTTTGTGGATAGTTCCTTTCTCAGTCACGTCTTTATGAAATCTGCTTTCCTTACTTTTGGATTGTAGTCTTCTTATACTATTAATGTTTCTTGTTTGAGTATTTTTTCACAACTTTCTTGTAGTTTGTTATAGAAAACTTTTTTTTCTTCTATTGCTGCTCTTTCTGTGGGTGAATAAGCATTTATTATGGATATGTTAGCTATTGTACTTTTAATTCTTAGGTCCGTTTGACAATATGTTAAAATTGATGCAAATTGTTTTTTTTTTTAAATTGATTAATAAATATTGTGACAAAATTGCTTGACAAAATTATAAATATCATTACAATGGTATATGCCACTGATGACAAATTTAGCGTCAAATTTGTCACTGCGCATGCCTAGTTGAATTAAAATAACCGCGGTAAATAGAAAGTTAAACGTGAGGTAAACGTTAGAGCTTATTACCGAATGCTAAATTCTATAATAAGTAAAAAACTATTATTATATGGAGCTGCGGCTGTTTTTTTTTGCTACAATATTAATTTTACGTGTAAAAAAAAAATAATAACAAAAAAAGACAATGGTCGCAAAAGTGGTTACAAAGACGTGAAGAAAGTAGAGGAGTATTGAGTATGTTAAACAATGAACTTTTGATCGAATACCGGAACTTTCTACGTTTGCCTAATAAAGTATTCAAAAAGTTTTTTTTAGGAAATTAAGCATAAAATAGCAAAGCAGAATACCTTTATGCGTGATAGCATCTCTGCTGGAAACAGATACATATTGGTAAATGATAATCTAAATTAAAATATGTAATATGTTATTATTTTCAGATTAAAAGTAACCCTGCGATTCTTAGCTACTGGTGAATCTTATAGATCATTAATATATGCAACTTGCATTCATGAAAGTACAATATTAAAAATAGTGCTAGAAGTTTGTTTTGTTGTCTACAAGCACTTAAAGGAAACATATTTAAAAGTAGGCTTAGCATAGTTTTTCTATAGTTTCAGCAGTAGTGTAAAATTTTAGACTCCAAATACAACGGAAGAATGGAAAAAAATATCTGAACTATTTTATGAATAATGGAACTACCCGAACTGTTTGGGTGCTCTGAATTAACGTCACATTAAATTTAGAGCACCACAGTCGGCTAACAAACTGACCAAATATGTTAAAATGATTGGTTTCAGTAGCTGCACTTGCGGAATCACCTATATGAGACGTTATTGCAGTTAATATATGTTCTAAAGAATTTGTTGCTGTCTCAACCATTAGTTGTTCAGGAAGTGATTTAGTAGTTTTTCTCTTCTTTTTGTTTTCAAAACTACCAGATTTTTCCTGAGTTAATTTGCTAGTTAGAGTTGTATCACAAGAAAATAAAGTGATTTGGCTATTAGTATTATTGTGTGCAGGTGAATCAACAGATTGCAAAGAAAATTTTTCATGGATTTCAGATGTGTATGTTTCACCTTTCTTGTCATCACTCTAGAACAACAAAACAATTTGCAAACTAAATTTAGATAAAATAACTCTAAAACTTACTTTCAATAAGTCTGGCTCATCTGACGTTGCTTTCACATTTACAACAGAGGAACTTGTAGTAGTAGTATGGGAAATACCGTCTATACTCTCTTTCACAGTAGTGTGCTCAAGAATAAATAGCATTTTGTCATAGTACCATATTGTTGGCACATATATCTAAAACAAAATATATTTTAATAAGAAATTGTTTTCATAAACTGCCACAATATGTGCTTAGAGGTGTTTTATTATGTCGTGAACTGTGTCCTTTAGTCGAAAATTGAAATTAATAAACTAAAAATTGAAAATTTGACAATTTTATGTAAATCTCAAAAACGTTAGTCTATTTAAAAGGCAGTCACTTTACAAAAATCAAAAATAATTACATATTTATATAGTGAATAAAAATAAATGTACTTATAATAATATGTAAAGACAAATACTACGACATAAGCACATATAGGCAAAGAAAAACGTACCGGCGAATGTTTGTAAGACGGATCATAGCAACATTTGGATATATACGGGCTCCGGACTTCAATGATTTTATATACTTGCGGTACTCTGTTAGAAATGTATTTTTCAGACCATGAAATTTTGTTTTAATTTTATCAATTGTCACAGCAGGTCTTAGCAACTTTAAAATTTCTTGTATAAATAAAAGAGCTTTATTTCTCGCATGTTTATTTTTATAGCTAATTCATTTTACCGCATACAAACACAAATGTTGTTTGTATTCATCAATAAGCATGTCTACCGGATTCTTTCACCATGGCATATTTTATCACTATTGCACCAAAAGAACAAATTTTAAAAACGGACTTAAATTTAAAGATCGGAACTTGGATGTTATGTTTAACGTAGGACGTAATTTAAACTTCTGCACACTTTTACACGCATTATTGACACGGTGTTCAGAACATGTTTTAAAAATTATGTCGTCAATTATTTAAAGTAATTTTTGACGTCAAATGTACTGTATGCAACATGCTAAATTATGATAGTCATTTCTTCAGACAATTTTAACAATAAATTTATCATCGTGTCAAACGGGTTTTAGATATGATATACTTCCGTGTATTTTTTTAAGTAGTATTAGTTTGTTCATAATCTTTTTAGCTATCACGAATGCCGTTCCATGTTGACCCTGTTTTTTATTTCTTCCACAGAATATTCAGTATTTTGCTTTGGTCTATTCTTCCTTTGCCTCCCCATCTTATCTCTACCTATTTCTTCCATTTAACTGTTTCTAATAGTGTTCTAATGTTCCATGTTTCTATTTTAATAATTTTTTTTTGTGCACTTGTTTTTTTTGTATATTTTACTGTTTTCTTTTTCTTTATATTTTATTTGGGCAATTCCTGAAACCGTATTTCTTGTTCATTGCTATGTTCGTCATTGTTATTCTGTGCTTTATGTGTGTTTAGTAGTTTTTTGGGACTGGGACAGATCTGTTAATTTTTTATTATTTTCTTCAAACTTATTACTTTCTCGGGATCTTTCCGTCTATTTTTATCACTTGTTTCTCTATTTTCATGTTCTTCTATTTTCTCCAAGTCTTCTGTTCTCCCAGTAAACACAAAATTGATAATGTTTAGTAACAGTTTCAAAACAAAAAATTTATGATTCACTCTTGTTTCAAACATAAAAGAAACCTAACTGCAACAAAATAGCTATAAGTCCATCGCTGTTTCACTTATTTGAATCAGTATAGTTTCGGTATTTTAAATTCAAATCTGTTGCAAACTAAATGTTGCATTCGGTTTACGTTTTAAAAGCTTCGTTCTTGAACTGATACTAAATGATCGATACATGTATGATTTTTTTGTTTCAATAATCAACTAAAACAATTCTTTCAATAATATAATAATACATTTTCGAATGCACGTTTCAAATTTTATTGCACAATAAATATTTTTAAATACATTATCACATTGAGTTTTTTACATATTGCAACTTTCTTTGATGTGGTTTTTTCACGAAAGCCTCGAAAACTGCTTTAGTTACTGTTGGGTAGCAACTTTTAACCGCATCTGTAACATAGAAATAAATATTTCATTTATATACATACATAATCATAGAGTTTCATAAAATTAATTAAATTTTTGAATCAAAAACAACACAAATTTAATATAAATATCACTTTAGCAATTATAAGAAAGTTATAAAAACACTGTGAATACCTTTAGCTGTACATAATCGTATAGAAAACTTGAAGAATTGAACTGTAATTATAAATCCTACCTTAACGCAACCATGTGTGTTAATTTATATTTTTTTCATAGAAATTAAAACATGATACATAAAGAACAGAAATGATAATAATATTGATTACATTTATGCATTATAATAAAATGTTTCGACTTACCGTTTATTGTTCCATTTCGTAATTGTACACACAGCATCACTTATCAAACTGCAACCGAACAAGTGAAAAGATATCAATTTGCAGCGCAAGCGTTGACGACAGTAATCAAGAGTATAGCAACGACTAATGCTGACTAATTACAATGTATTCGTTTTTCCTAGAACGATTCTACTGTTTTGAAAATAATTCAATCTTATTTAATTGATCTTCAAGCAATTCTAGTTATTCAAAAAATATTCGGATTTAACAAATCAGTTTTTAACCGGTTGCTGATTATGGGAAAAAAATTGCAAGTATTGAAACGGTTCAAAACTGATTGTGAAAAATCGGAACTCTTTCAATTTATTCACTGTCAGTTACATGTAAATGATATAAAAATGGAACTAACACGAAACAACGTATTGAAACAATTGTTTTAATTTTGTGACTGTAACAGTTTCAATCCGTGTTTACTGGGCTGTACGTGTTGTTATTAATTATTAGTTTGTTATATCTTATTAGCGCTTTACATCCTTTTTTTCCTGTCTCCTTCACGTACGGTATATTCTTTTTTCTTGTACTTTTTTAGGATAATTTTCATTGATCTAGATATCTGTGCTTTTTAGTGTTTTTGCATTTTTTAAAATTTTTGTGAATTCTTTCAAAGTCTTGTTTTTCTTTCATTAAATTTCCCAATTTTTCTTGCTTCATCTTATTTTTTTTATGTTAAAGATTATTCCTGTCTTTTGTATTACTGTATTAACTTTGTCTTTTTATCGTTTTCGTTCTTGTTGTACTTTATTCCTTTTATTACAATGTTTTTCTTTCTCACTTCTCTTTCTAATATAGTTTTTTTGCTTGCACCGCCAATTTTTCAAGGAGTATTATTTTTTCCTCCTTTACTTGCTATATTTCTTGCACTACAGCATCTAGTTTTGAATTTAATTGCTGCATATTTCTATGAATTTGCTCAAACATTCTTTCAATTTTATTCATTTCGTCATATTTATTTCTTTTTCGCAACCCTTGTATATCGGTTCCAAATTCGTTAACACGTGAAAATGTAACGAATTATCACAATTTAAATCTAGGTCCGATAAGATTGAGCTTAGTGTCAAACGAAGCTTTAAGCAGATATCTACTCGCCACAAAAAAGAAACACGTAATAGGAGCAGCCGGTTACTGCCTAAATGTTAATCAGTGCCCAACAGCTGATAGGTGGCTGCTTAATCTATGTAAGTATTCATAGCAGTTTTTCAAAAACTAGGGATAGCTAGCAGAACACAGTTCTATCCGTTAGGCAAGAAACCGTTACACTGGGGTGTAGAAAAACGATGAAAGAGGTGAAAAACAGATCGTAAACAAACAACGCCTAAGGGTATGTAGGTAACCGGTCCCTGACACTCCTGAGTGGGGTGTTAAAAAAACTGCGAGCTGACACTGATTGACGTTATGCACTTAGATTAACACTCCGACTACCGTAATTCGAGAAAAACGCCAATTAGTGCGCAGTACTGATAGGTGAAAAACTAAGAATCTACTGCACCGATAGGGCTCAACCAAAGTTTAATTAAAAACTCGAACCCAACTGCACCAAAAAACATAAAATCTTACCTTATCGGCCTTGTCCTTTCACCAGTTAAGCACAAAAACAATTTAATCTTTTTTAAATGGTATACATTTAACAAATTTTAATGTTTAATAATTTTATTTCAAATTTGAAACTTACGTATAAGCATTTACTTTAAATAAAATTTAAACAATATAACGCAAGCTTAGTGAAATCATTTCTATCAAATGAGTCGGTATGTTTTTTTGTAACTTTTATCAAACAAATGCAATAAACTCAATCACAATACAACTTCATTGGCAATAAACGTTAACATTTGATGTTTAGATTTAAATTAGAATTCAATTAGTACGTATATATATTTCACCAAACAAAACATTTAAAAATTGATTTTATTGTTGCATTTTTAAAACAAATATAAAAAAAAGAAAATAAACAAAAAACACTTTTTTATTCTGACATAAAAACATAATTTTGTTATTTATTTTTTTATTAATTTCAGTAAATTCTATTTACTATGACACTTTGATTTTATACACTTGAATTCATTGTATTATTAAATGCATTAATTTATGATTATTAATGTCCAAAATACAATGCTATACAAAGTTATTGCGTATAGAGTAAGTTTTTATACTAAACAACTGCACATGCAATTTCAAGAGATGAAGAAAATTTATAAATAATTTTTTTTTTAAATAAATAAAGAAAAATGTACGTATTTGTATAAGGTAATTTTCAAATTGTTTTACAGTAAAATAATAAAATTATAAAATTAAAACGTATAAAATTGCATTTAGAAATGTTACAAAAATGAGAATGCTTGAGGAAATAGTTTTTACTTTTTTTTTTGAAATAGAACAAAGTGCCGCTAACATTCCAGACATCTAAATTAGCCTTTTGATTGTCATCTACAATGTCGGATATCATTCAACCAAGTGGAATATGACCACAGTTACACCTTCGGAACGATATTAAATTCCATTTCAATAAAGCAAAGCGCAACAGCTTTTGTATCTAGCGCAGGATCAGAACGAGTCGTCGCGGCGCTAAGTCGAATTTGGTAGCGCGCTGTTGTTTAAAATCGATGTTAGTTACAGACAAAATTCAGTCGACGTCGTACTTTCTTTAGAGGCGTATCTTAAGACCGTCTTTAATCGTATCGTCGCGATATGTCATTGTATGCTAACTTATAATTACCAAAAAAAAATTGTGCAAAAAAAATATTTTTTCTCCCATTGGTAAGTGAAAAAAAAATTGTTTTTTTCAAACCATTAATTTTTTTTAATAAAATTTTCTTTTGTAAAGCCATTAAGTAGCCAGTTAGCTAAGTATTTATGAACCCGGTTAGATGAATTAAGGACATCCTTGCGTTCCACTGTGTATTATAAAAGGAAATCCGAACAAAGAAAGTAGCGGAATGCCTTATTTAGAACTACAATTAAATGATTTCCCTGGTCGCTACGTCAAGGAAGCGCTTTTCTGACTCACCTGGGATAATGATTTAGAAAACTTAAATCTTCTTTTTAATCTTATATGCAAACAAGACGGAAACTTATAAACTTACATTGCGTAACGTAAAACTGATTTATTTTGCCATTATTACTTTTTACTTCTTTATTAAAAGCGTCGAACGCGTTACACGGAAAATACTAAAACGTAAGTGAAAACATGTTATTGTTGCAAGAACTTAAATTAACTTTACAAACACTTGGTTACTTTTTGATGACATTGTTTATTTGTTTTTGTTAAAGAATTTATGACCTTACTTAATCATATTTTCGTAAATTGCTATTGGAACTCAAGAGAAAACTGATACTTTTTTAAGCGCGTTGTTTATGAAGCACATAAAACCGTTAACCGACTTTTTCAAAAACTTGACGACTTTTTGATTTTAAATTTAGTACCTAAGTAAGTAAAATTTGTGTAATAATTTTAACAAAATCAAATTAATAATTTGTATAACAATGCTTGTTGTCCAAATTGTCGGGTATTAGTTATTTAAGAATTAAATGGTAGTTGAATATAATTACATGTTATGTTAAAACCTTTCGTGTTCTTATAACGATCAATTTTCTGGGTGTGGGTTGTCAATGTGTCATATCGTTAACCTTTTGAATTTGTGTCGTTTGTAAAATAATTGACTATTTTTGTATCTTTTTGCTTTATTTTCCACTTATTTTATTTTGTTCGTATCGCGTATAATTTTACATTTCGTTGATTTTTGCAATTTCATAAGGTAGCTTGTGTTAATTTACGGCTTAAGTTAATTAACAGTGTAGCGATAACGTTAATGATATAATACGTTTAAATCAACAAATTGTTGATAAATATTTTATCTGTTCAGACACAAATGTTTTAATTAGTTTTTTGTTTTAATTATAATTAAAAGATTTATTTAATAATTCTGCTAGTGCAATGCATTTGAATTTATTTTAAAAAACAATAAAAAGAAACTAAAAGTATTTAAAAAATAAATAAAACTAAATTGTATGTACTATGCAATTACCTTGTTTGAAACTTTCTTGAACACGTTTTTCACTATTAGTATAAGAACACGCAATATTGTCATTTCTGATATTAAGTCTCTATTGACAAGGATCAGTTTTGTCCCAACTATTCCACAAATATCTAGTTATGCTACTTGTAATCCTCACGTTATGTTTACTACTAAGTCAACATTAAGTCTTGCTAATTATAACAACGTTGTCACGTAACGTTAAAAATACACGAACTATTCGTATGGTATACTTAAATTTTTAAAATCTTTTTAACGTAATTAAAAATACATAAAATAGCCGGTAATTAACTTTCCAAAAGTGCACGCTGCAAAAGTACTGTTTGATGTGCTAATGCGGTCTCGTAGTTTTTGCATAAAATTATTTAAAAAAAAAATCTTTTAAGACAAATAAATTATGTACATGCAAATTTTTGTTAGAGTACTTATTTAAATAAGCACTAAATAATTTGTCTTTTTAAAGACCACATTTTTTCAACTTAATTTACGGTTTTCGTTTTAAATTAGAGAATAATTTGTCATGACCTTCATTCCAATATTTTAAATTCATTTTTTTTTCAAATACAATAAATTTAAGCTTTTCATTAATTTTTGTATTGTAATAAAATAAAAATTAAAACTTTTACAGATTTTTTAGTTACGTTTTTTTTATTAGTGTCAATTACGTAGACGCAGAAATAATTAATCGTTCTATTTGTTAGAGTAACCGTTTAGGTCCGTATGTCAATACAGCGACTACTAATTAAAAGTTTTTTTCTAGATGCGTAGAACAATGTCGCAATATCAGAAAATTATTCATCTCCTCAAACACCGCCTAAACCAACGATATTCTTCTATAACTTTGCTATTTATTATTGAATTTTTCTTAATAACTACGTAATATGCCAACTCTCTGAAAATCTAATTTAAGTAACTTTAATTGCCAACTACGTCAAATGCTTTTAAATAATCAATAAAAATGAGAACCATTATTGGCATCTCAGTATATTCTTATACTTATAATTTTGTATATGTCTTTTTAAACATTTTTTTAAGGGTTAAAACACATATTTTGTTTCTAATTCTAATTTTCTTACACTATTTATTAGATTCCATTTTAATAATTTACCAAAATAGCATCGACCACGTTGATTTACTCTTGAAACTCTGTTACGGTAAGAACTTAAACCTGCAGTAGGCTACGATTACTTATCAGTAATTTATTTACCTCAAACAAAGTAGCGGTTGCTCAGAGCTTCAGAGAGTGGGTTGTCAAAGTGTGATTAATAGGATTCAGCGCGATCTTCGATGTGCTAATGATAATCTAATTAAACAAGCTTCAAAACCAGAGAAAATATACACTACAGGTTGTTACCAGCATTTTCTCGTAACTTAAAGGCAAGCGACTAACTTGATTCGGCAAGCGGGTGTGCTAATCCTGTAATAAATTAAAAAAGCGCAAAAAAAGTCAATATCACTCCATACAAACTTTGTTTGAATCTGTCGATCACTAAAAAGAACAAATTGGTAAAACAGAAACTCTAGCAATAATATATTTATTTCCAACAACAGAAGATAAGCGTTCAAATAAAAGAAAAAAATGTAGAATAACAAATTTAACAACAAGATTAGATTCGTCAATTAATTCTATCAGGCATTACACCTTACCCCTAATTATATTCAATTGCTAACCAAAATTTTAAGCGATTGATTTTAACCAAGGTTAACGAGTAGTCAAACAATTATTTTTTCTACCCTTCAGTCGCAAAACAAGTCAATAATCGACCATTATAATTTTCTTTTTTTTCAGCTTTATAGGGCTTACTGCAAAACATAAACCTCCTTCATTTTCTTTCATTCGTCTTTGTCTTAGGTTTTTAATATCCAATTTTTTCCAATTGTTTTTTTTTCAGATCATCTTGCCATCGTGTTTGTGGTCGTCCAACATTTCTGTTTGTCTCTCATGGTCGCAATTGTAATTGTTTTTTGTCCACTTTTTGTTGTCTCTAGCGATGTGACCTGCTCAACGCCATTTCCGTCTTCCAATATTTTCTACAATATTTTTAACTCTCGTTCTTGCTGTTATGTCTTTGTTTCAATTGTTGTCTTCTTAGGTTGACTCCGAACATGGCTCCTTCCATGGTTTGTTAGCAGATTCATAATCTATTTGCGCTGTGTTTTGTTAGCGTCATTGTTTCCATGCCATATGTAGTCACCAGTACAATCGTATATCGTTTGCTTAAAATTGTTTGGTATTTTGGTGCTTTTAAGGATATGATTAAGTTTTGCAAAAGCTTTCTATGTGAGACTAATTATTTTATTGAGTTCCGCTGTCTGGTTTTCTTTACAGTTTTTGATGTTGTGCCCTAAATAGTTATATTTTTAGACATTTTCTACAGCTTGATTACTTAAAGTGATACTAATATTTTTTGGTTCATATTTTTAGTTTTGTTTATATTCATTTTTAAACCTATTGTTTGGGAGGCTTTGTCTAATTCGTGCATCATGTCTTTTAATTCTTTTGCCCTGTTACTCATTAAAACTATATCGTCGGCAAATCTTAAATTGTTCAATCTTATTCCATCTATGTTATTGCCTTTATCTTGTCCTTAAGAGCTAGATTATTTAGAAGAGAACGTGTCCCTTTGTCACACTCCTCTCTACTGATATTTATATCGTTGTTTTTTCATATATATGCTTGATGAGTCTAATATATCATAAAGTGATCCGCGTTCTTGCCGTTCCTTTTAGTACGGCCTAGATTTAAACAGAATTGAAAGTCTTATTTTAGTCAATAAAAGCGATGTGAAGTAGGGATTTTGTATTCAGTACATCTTTTGCTAAGTGTTCGAACTACTTGTATGTGGTGAATTGCGCTGTAGCCCTTTCTAAAGCCCGTTTGTTCAATTGGTTGATAAAAGTCGAGCTTAGCTGTGAGTCGATTGGTCAGTATCTTGGTGAGTAGTTTATAGTATACCAACACCAAACTGCTAAGTCGATAATTTTTTTAATTTTTGTTGTCGTCCTTTTTGTAAATCAGGACTACTTTCGCGTTTTCATCAGTTTCAGTATTGCTTTTTCTAGAGTTCTTCTTCTCGCTTTGAACATTTTGTTAATAATATTGTCTTGTCCTGAGGCTTTGCATGTCTTCATTTGTTTTAGTGCTATTCTTAGTTTCGTCATATTAACTCAGGTATTTCCTCGAACTCGGTATTCCTGAAATTTTTGAATAGTGTTTGCAATATTTTTTTATCTGTCACCATGGTTCTTTCGTGGTTTTTTATTACTAGTTCTCCTCTACATCTTCTGATCTGAATGTTATTTTCTATTAGTTCTTTAATCATGCGAGTGTTATACATTCTTACGTCTTTTCAGATTTAAAAAAAAAATTATTTTTTTTCTTTATATTCGGACGAATCTGTCAGTTTTGCTTTTTTCCAGATCGATTTATAATCGTGACATTTCTACGCGTTTCTTACTGAGGACATGATGTAATCGATCTCGTTCTTTGTTTTGCCATCAGAGTTTTTTCAAGTCTACTTTCTTTGTGTCGGTTTTTTAAAGAAAGTATTCATATAGTATAGATTTTCTCTACATAAAAATTCAAGCACAGTTTGCCCTCTTGGGCTTCAATCCCATATTTACTAATGTTTTTTTGGGTCTGTTGTGGGCTTAGGCCCGATTTTAGCATTGAAGTCGTTTTCCATAATTATTGTTTGCTTGGTTTTTTTTTGGTTTATAGCTTGTAAAATCTTAAGCTTTCGCGGTTGTTATGTTTGTGATTATAAGCGACTTTCGGCTTAGACCGCGTCGTAGTTAAACACCCAAACTTAGGCTTCATTCTAGTCTTTCCTTGAGAGCCAAAACAAGAAGCAGAACTTGGCCTTTGCCGTATTGTCGTTTGTGAACACAAACAAACTGACGTTTCTGAAGATGCAAGCTGCAATGCCTTGCAAAACGTCAGTTTGTTTGGGTTTACAAACGACAATACGGCAGAAGCCAAGTTCTACTTCTTGTTTTGGCTCTCAAGTAGAGACTAGGACCGAACCTAAGTCTGAGTGTTTAACTACGACGCGGTCTAAGCCAAAAGTTGCTTATAATCATTAGTTTATAGCTTGATGCGCTCGTAGGGGCATATTCTTACACTATTTGTATAATTAGTTTTTTTATTTTGTTTTAACATTATTTACATTACTCGGTTGGAAACAGTTGCCAGTTTGCTTACTAGGTGTTTTATTTTTTTGTGTATCATGATGGCTATTTCTCATAGGTAGTACTCTTTCTCTTCATTTTGTTGACATAGGATGTGGCTAGATTTAGGATTGTGGTAGAATCTCCAATTATAATACTGAGCTGCAAAACAAGGTGAAAACATAAAAACTTACCCAACCGAAAAATTCTTCCTCACCAGTAGCAACGTTCGTTACTTTCTTTTTAGTTGATTTACGAATAAAATATGTGTAGTATATAAGCTTATGTAGTACGTTTCTATTTTATGCGTAATTTGTTCTAGACTGCGTTCAAATGATTTAAACAACTAGGCGGATGTCAAGTCAATCTACTCATACGACAATACATAAAGTTAAAGATGAGTCGAAGTTTGCAATTGAAAATAAAATTAAATCAGTGTGATCTACGTTAAGATTGCATATAATAACTGTTCTCTTAAGGCTGACGGTTAACTGATAAGATTAATACAAATAAATTTAAAAAAATATATGATACGATACTATTAAGTAGTACGCATAAAGCTGACATGATTAATTAACGAATGCATCACAATCACAAAATACACTATTATAAAAAAGGTGCATGAAACCTCGCTATTGGGATAAAGTAGCAGTTCCTCGAAAATCGCTAAAAAGGATAACGTGACGACGCCATTTTGACTACCTTTATAAAAGCAACGTTAAGAAATAAACCAAATTACTTATTTGCTCAATACTTGAATAATTCTTTTCAAGTAAAACCGCTAAAAGCGTAATCCAAATAACTAATAAAGAAAATTCAGCGAAAAAAAACTAATTACATTTAACGAACTGACCCTGATACGACGTTCAACATCAACTTTTAAACGGTAAAAGAAAAGTTAAATTCGTTTTTAACAAATAAATTGCGCTTATTCTTACTCGTACAAGTGATTTGATTGTCAGTAGCGGCGTATAAACAGTGCAGCAGTTAATTTTAATTCAGAACAAATATTTTTAAAAAATACAAAATAACACTTAACAACGTTCATAGCAGATAAATCGACTAACATAAGTCTAACAATGAGTATATTTATTTCAACCATAGCATAAGAGAATAAAGAAACAAATAGAATAACAGATATATATTAAACAATTAAGGGTTTGCCAACCATTGTTACGTGGCAACGTTCACATTTTTCAACTTTGATAATTATAATTATTACTTTTACACGTTTACTGTTACACTAACACTAAGCTGTATTACCTTGTCGTTGTTATAAGGGCACCAACCATGCTCATCTATAAATTAAACTTTAAACAACTTGATTTAATCTACGTAAATTTTTAGTTATTTAATAAATACAAATAATGCACTGAGTGGGATTTTCTTTCTTTAATTTATCTGAAGTCGATTCTGGAAGATAAGTTAACACCATATCAAAGTGCAACTAATAATACAGGACTTTTAAATTAAGCAACACTTCGTTAATATAAGCAACAAATGGGTAAAAGTTACAATCAATAAATTAACATTGGAAAATACAACAAAAATTGTTAATGATTACGAACTTATAGTGATTGGACAATATTGAAACAAAGCGCACCGTTTAAAAAATGTTACATACAAAAAGGTTGTGTACGTTACTCATGATAACAAACGTAATATGTATGTCGAATCGTGGGTGCATACTCGTACTCAGCGTTTTTAATATGTGATTAGCTAATGGCATATCTAACACAAACCCCCTAAAATTTCTGCAAATTAAGAAGATACATATATACACAAGTTACCACAAATCTTATGTTAAACGTTTCATACAATAATTAAAACTAAAGTGCGCTAAGCTCCCCGAAGTCATTTTAGATATATCAACAGGTGTGCTCTTAAACTTGTTGTAATATTTTGCCACAGTACCAAATATCTAAATGTTGGTTTCAATTTCCCATCTAACGTAAGTTAATATAATACGCATCTGGTATAGTTCTTGTATTCAATGTATGCTTTATTAGTTAGTCATTCGAATTTTTTACAGTAATATATATGTGCCAGTCATCAAAATTGCTATGAATATTAAAAAAAAAAAACGCGCTGTAAAATGGAACTGTATCCTCACCCTAACAAATTTCTCACAACTAACACATTCAAAATTGGTAATTATTTACTCACTACCAGCTTGGATGATCTAAAATAATTACATTTTAGAAACTCCTGGGCATGGCGTTAACACAAGTTTAACATTTGAAACGGAAAAAGGCTAACCAGTAACGTACATTTTGTAGATGACGACGTCGGGGCGAAATTTATACAGTACGAAAACTATACTAAGATGTTTTTAACTAGTAAAGTAAAGTAAATAATTTACTAAACAAAATTAATCTTTAATAAAAAGCATCTCTGAGCAATCTCAAACATCTAAAAATTTTCATTTTTAGAGAATTACATACGACATATGCAAGAACAGCAATAGTAAAAACTCTCTAAGAAGTTACGTATGGTAGCTAGCAATTGATGTAAACAATGAAGCAACGGCAAGCAGCAAAATACTCTAGTAAAGGTTACAAAAATGTTGTTAAGTGACTGTTGAGATTAAGTGTTTTGATTGGCGCTAAAGCCAAATGTTTGCTGGCCGAAAGTTGTGGTTCATTATTATCTGTGGTTCTCAACTTGATTTAGACTTAGGTGGTTTGTCAATCATAATTTGAGGATGCTTAGTAAATACCATTGTTATGTATCTGGTCTCTCGCCATTTTAGCATATTATTTCTTTTATATCTTCTTTGGCAATAATATCTCCTCGTCGTATTTTTGCCAACAAAACTTCTTTTAGAATATTTTTTTCGTTAACCTGAAATGTACCAACTACGTTAGTTTGGTTTTTCAAAAATTAATATGGCAAGTTTGTAGTTAATATAAGCATTATGATAATTAGAGTTTTACTATCCTTTAACAGTTGTTTTAGTCAATTGTATCCAGATGTTTGTTGCCAAACAGACTATGGTTCACTATCATTTAACTTTCCTACATCCATCTGATTTTGATTTTGTAACGATTGGACTTATTGGAAATACATTGCCTAAAAATATTGACCGTGGTCAAATTGTTTGAATTTTATTTTGGCTAATCTATCTTTTTTTAGATAATCTTGTTATTGCTAAAATGCAACATATTGAGAAACATTTGTTCTAGTTTACTTTTTGAGCCAACACATTTCTTTCTTGTTTCGAATAAAATAGATTGTTTTGCAGAACAATTCGTTTTCTCAATAATAAAGCTTATAACACCATCGTCAAGCAAAAGCTTAAACACATAGAGGTGGTTTTTGCAATATTTTTTTACACTTCTACCTGTAAATATCAAATTCTTGTAACGTCTAACATAATTAGTTCAAGTAAAGGTTCGTGCGCTCTTTTTTGAGTAACATTGTAATTGTTGTTACCTTAATCTTTCCACTCGGTTTCTTCTTCATCTTTATTTATCTGTAACAATTTACCTATGTTTCCTTCAGATAAACTACTTTTTTGATGTGGTTTCAGCACAGTAGATTCGCAACTGAATAATCCGGTTAAAATTGTCTGAATTACTTTTGTCGTCTACGTCAAGTTTGTTTGCCAAAAGTTTAAGTTCTAAGTTTATAAAAGCTTTTACTTATTTTTTTTACTTTACACTTTTACTCTAATTAATGTAAAGTATAAAACCAGCACCAATTAGTATCAATTACTATTTTTGTGCAACAAACGAATAATGATACTTTCAACAAATAAATAAATAACGCCTATCATATATGCTTATGTGACCTCTTACGTTAAAAAGATGTGAAAATTAACGTTGGGGGCTACGTCATGCATATAGTGCAGACACAACAAAAATGGTTGAAAAATACTTAATTTTATTATCTATTATAAAGAACTCAAAAAACTACAACGTTTACCACATTTGGACAAAAATTTATTTACTTTTATGTATTTACTTATGTTTTTTCTTTACTTTTTTTTGCATTTTAGATTAACTAGTAAATATTTATACAGAAAATTATTAAAAATTTACTTTTATTTATATATTATATAAATAAACATAAAACATTAAGTATATTTTAACAGTTGCTCTAAAATTTTTTATTAGTTATTTTTTATTTTTCTTTCTTCTTTAAATATGATCTAAATATTTTCTTCTGGCAACATTAAATATTTTTTTTTCATTATATTTATTATTATGCATACGCTTCAAATAGTTTTGTTGTATTTATTACAATTTTTTCTCTAATATCTATTTTAGCAAATTTGATTATATTAAGTTAGTTCAGCATATACATATAAGAAATTGTTAAAGCAAATAAGTAGAATCTACAGAAAATCAAAATCAAACACGCAGTCAAATTACGAAATGTCTAAGAGTTGAATACGTGGTTAGTAAATTTACACGCATCTACTATCATTAGTTAAGCTTGTGATGTATTTCGTAATTAGGTAAACACACCACATATTGAATTACATACTTAGTGTATAAATGTCGTACATACAACTAATAACCGTTTCTAGACTGCAGAAAAACAATTATTAAAAGGAATTAATCCTTTAGGGCATTACATTTCTTATGCAAAAAAATAAGCTAGATGCTTTCAAGTCGACGTATTTTTCGTAACTCAAATACAAACAAAACTTTTTTTTAAGTATAAATAGCAAACAAATTAAAACTTGCTTAGATTTTGTTTAAAACTAAAAAATAACATTAAACCGTTGGATTGAATAATTAAATTTATACGACTCGTTTTCTAAAAATTTTATCTTAAGATAATTTATTTAAAATCTTACCACTCAGTGTTATATTAATCTGCACGTTCAAGTTGTAGTTAAAAAGCAGTAATCGTTTTTTACCCTTTCACAAATTTTTTTGTAAAGCTTATCTGAACTATGTAATTTTTTCTCGTTTTTTAGTATAACTCACTTTGGCTTATTATTTATTTTTTTCCGTAATTTAGCGTTTTAAATTAAATGTCTGCAGGAATTATTTTCTTAGCTAATTGCTACAACGTTTTTTTAGATAGTTGTTAAATAATTCATCTGATTAAAAAAATTACTTTGCATTTTAACGTTAAATTTAATGTGTAATGCAGTTTAACGTTATCTGTACGTTTTAGGAAAGAAAGTTAGGAACAGCTAAAAATGTATTAGGGAAACTGTACTAAACTTTAAAGACCTAGGCATTTCAATCATCTTATTTATTTTAGCGTATTATTATTTTAATTTAAAGTATAAATAATTATATTTAATTAATTTATGTTAATAAAGTTAACAACTAGTTTTTGTAAACTTGACTACAGCTAAGCAACTGGATTCTACATGTTTAAGGATAATTAGAGTTAGACATTTAAAAACAAAATTAAAAGTTAAATTTAAATAATATTGTAATTGTGAAGGGGTCCACAAACGGAGTTTATACTAAGATTCAAACGTCCTGAAGCTATTTAGGAATTTTAAGCTATTCTGTTTATTGCAAACCTACACTTAAAAGCAAATATTTTCATGCTGTCTCATTATCAGCCGACACAGAAACGTTCTGTTATTAAATCTTTGATTAATCGCTTTTTTTCTATTTGCCAACCTGGGAATCTATACTCGAAACTTCCTCATCTTACTAGAACTTTTTATTAAACAATAGTTATATAAAGCGGGATATTTAGGTAGTTTTAAATCGTCTTCTACATTCCCCCACTCGAATACCTAAAGAAATTTCTGCTTCCCAAGGATAAATTTTTTACATTTTAATTTTAAGGTGCATACCAAATTCCTTGTTCATGAGATTTAGTCTACATCGGTGAAACTGGTCGTTCCGTCATCACACGTTTGTTAAGATTTTATGTTCTGCTTTGCAGTGTGGTCTTCTAAAAGCGCAGTGTATTAAAAGTACCACTCTTGTAAAGACCTTCCACACGTTGTTTTAGTTCAAGCATTTTTATTGTATTTATATGTAAGTAGAAATGGTTCCTTTTGATTTTTAAAAAGTGCTCATTATTTATGAACACCAATACTACTGCTACTATTTTGTTCGATCATCTGGTCAACTACGCACTTAACATTTTCGTTTATTCGACTCGAATAATAAAACCATTCAATCGCATACACCAGCGAGAGAGAAGGACGGTGTAAACATGTAGGTGCAGATTTCCTTCAAGGTAGTTCTCTTATCTAAGTTGCATATAACAAAGTTTGCGTTATAATTTTTAGCGCACACTCCGTTCTTTCACTTTCAAGGCCGTTACTTGAACGCATTTAAGCTATTTTTAACACATAATTTTTTTTTATCAGCATTATACTCGATGCGTTACCAATTTTTCACGCGTTGATTTACTTCATCGTTCTTACATATTACATTACCAATTTTGCTTTCTGTTGTTTCATTATTACCTAACAGCGGTTGTCGTCGTTTTGTCATTTGTTTTAGTAGTTTCATTAAATTTATTTATCAACGTACATTATTGAAATCAAAGCTCACTAGTTTTAAAACATTATTTTCAAAATTAGGTGGTATTGACCTCGACAAAGTGTCATATACACAAATGATTAAAATACAAGATTGTTTACAGGTAAACTTTTCATTATTATCACAGTTTGATGAGATACAATCTAAAATTATCTAATCAGCTATAAACGTTGAAGCTGAAACAAAGTAACACACTCAATTTAAAAATAATTATTTCAGAATCACTGCTATTGCTCAAAACTTTTTGGCCAAGCTTCATAGCATTGCAAAAAACAACTCTAATGGTAATTCTCCTTTTAATAGTTAGAATTCAGGAAGTTCAAGCAATCATTCTAACAAAGCCCCGATTTTCAATTTGCCAAAAATTTCCATTCCACGTTTCTCTAGTGAATTGGAAAATTGACTTGGGTTTCGTAAAATTTTCAATAGTTTAATTAATTCTAAGCTTGGAAAAATATAAAAATTTCATTATCTCATAGCAAACTTGAGTGGAGACGCTGCTTAAGTAATCATATTTTGAGAATTTTTAGCCATTATCATTTTGCTTAAAAATCTATTAACGCACGGTATGATCGGCCGCGATGCTTATTCGAAACGATTTAACTTCTATACTCGATTTGGAATTTTGCAAAAAGGA
Source organism: Aquatica leii (assembly GCA_035610365.1). Taxonomy (NCBI): domain Eukaryota; kingdom Metazoa; phylum Arthropoda; class Insecta; order Coleoptera; family Lampyridae; genus Aquatica; species Aquatica leii. The sequence goes on from CM069435.1 coordinate 83,242,362, forward strand.
ATCCTTAACAAGATTAAGAAATTTCTCCGATGCCTTATTTAAACACATTACAGCGCTACGTTTTCTAGCGAATGATAAAGTATTCTTCGAAACCAAAAAGTTTTTGTAGCAAATACGCAAACTTGTATACTTTACAAAAACTCGCATTCTATAAGTTCATGTAAACAATTTTTAAACTTATCTACTCGTCAAAGAATTGCCAAAATCAAGAAATTGAGAATGTAACTGTCTCTATAAGGGTATCTTTGTACTCCAATGTTTGACTAAATTTTTCTGCCGAACATGCAAATGCTGCGGTCACTTCTGAGCAACAGCCAGCACCTGTTACTTTTTCAGATATTACTGCTGAATCCAACAAAAGCATTTCTACATTCTGCACATTCATTCTAAGTGTGACGCGATTGTGCGCTCACATGATTCCAATGTTCAATTAAAAATTTCTTCTTTAAGTATTGACTAAATAACTGGCACTATGCTACCAACAGCTTCCGCTAATATTATCAATGCTAATGGAAGTGAACACATTATTTGTACTTTGCTTGACTTAGGTTCTCAATCTAATTTTGTTTATTCTGACCTGTGTCGAAGTTTCAATTTGAGCATCGATGATGCCAGCATACGAGTTACAGACTTAAGCTAAGCCGCTTCTGTCATTCATTCTAAGTGTGACGCGATCGTGCGCATGATTCCAATGTTCAAATAAAAATTTCTTGTTTAAATATTGACGAAATAACTGGCACTATGTCCAGCTTTCACAAAAGTCGCAATGCATTCTAATGAAAAATAAAAATTAGTGTTATGCTTTCTTCCAGAACAAAATAACATCGAAATTCTATAAAATCACGAATGAAAATATCCCAACGGAATTAAAGATGAATATAAAATGGAAACTTGGAAACTGAAGATAAAGACCCTAAATATAAATAATTAGAACTGTTTGTAATCCACAAGAAACACTTATGTTGAGTTATACAACGGTCTTGAATGAATCGTTAGTTAAAGTATTGCGTTACATTACGAAATTACTAAAAATGTTGAATTTCAGTAGAAAAATTATATCGAAATAAGGATAAACTTACCAGTAATTAGTTGGAAAAAAGAAAAATTAATTTGTATACGTTTTTACGCCATTATTAAGAAAATTGTCTTCCTTTTATTACTTAAGACGTACAAACCTAACGTGGTTGAAAATGGAAGTGTTGAACAAAAGTCGATTGCACGGTCGATTGTCGAAAGCAACGACGACGCGACGTTGCCAAACTGAATAAATTTAAATGCAAGGTTAGTTGCATGGAATAGGCGAATGCAAAATTGAATTTTAAATGTAATGAATTCTAATGGGATGTTACAGCATTTGGTATACCAGACAATATTATTTTTTATTTGACTCTTTGTTTAATGCGACGTCTTCTCATTCTCGTTGTTATTTAAGTGTTTTGAAGGATTCTCCCGACTGTATTTCTAGATTTTGGAAGTTCAAAAGCTACTTACAAAAAAAAAAGGTTTTTTCTTCCAAAGATAGTGATTGTGAATTATATTTTGCTCAAACTGTTGCTAAAAACACGGATGACGGATTTGTTGTTACAATAATTTTCAAGGGTTCTTGGCGAGTCACAAGACATTGCTCAAAAATGATTTTTTTCGTTGGAACGCCGCTTTTAGGCTAATCCAGATCTTTTAATTTATTACACTGCTTTTATGCAAGTATACCAAGATTTATAACACATGGCTGTGTCAACTCCTGATAATGACAAAAATTTTCACTATTTCCTTCAACATGGAGTATTGAAAGAAACTAGTCTAACTACAAAGCTTCGCGTCCAACCATACAACAAGATTTATTTTTCATTTTAATTCGATTTTGAAAACACACTTTTGTTATTGTCGCTGATACCAAAAAGATGTAAAGGCAAGTATTAATTGAACCCAATCAAAAGTCTCTTCAGCGTATTCTTTAGAGACCTTCTTCGTCAGCATCATTGCAATCTTTTAATCCTAATACTGTTACTTATGGAACATCATTCCTTGCTATACGTTGGTTGCACGAACTAGTCATTCTGCGAATGTTTCAATCCTGAAGTTTCACGCATCATCAAAGAAATTTTTTATGTCGACGACTTTTTCACTGGCGCTGACCACATGTCTCAAGCACGTAATATTTTCTTAGACCTCTCAAAGGCTCTACTCTCAGAACGTTTCCATCTTCGCAAATGGATATATAATAATCCATTATTCCTAACTGATGTCTCTAATTTGAAGTCCACTTAGCGTTCTTAAATTTGGCGCTGATGAGCACACACATACGGTAAAATCGATCTAGTGATTTCAAACAGACAGCTTTACATTTACTATTTCTCAGCCTACAACTGGATTCCCAACTAAACGAGTTATGCTCTCCAAAATAGCACAAATATTTGACCATTTTTAGGTTCTAGCTCTTTGCATTATGAATGCAGAAATTACGCTTCAACAATTGTGACAGGAAAAATTATTTTAGGACAATTTTACAAGCAAATTGTCTACTTATAGTTCAGAAATGATTCATTTAAACGACCTCAAAATTTTGAGGGACGTAATATGTAAGGATGCAACTGGCGTTCAACTTTATGGTTTTTGTGACTCTTGGATACACGCACATGGCGCATGTATTTATATAAGATCTGTTAACTTTTGATGCAACATATTTTCTAAACTTTTGTGGGCTAAGAACAAGATAACGCCTATAAAGTTCGCCTAAAATAGAACTTAGTGCAACCGTATTATTAGCTAAACTTCCAGTGCACGTTATAAAAGCTTCGAATTTCTACAATTCATATTGTTATTTATGATTTGATTTAACCATAGTTTTGGAACGGATAAAAACCATTCTAAGTCTATTAAAATTTTTGTTTGTAATCGAGTTGCTGATATTCAACAACGTATTTGTTATGCTTTCTGAAAGCGCGTACGTCCGATTATCTAAACTATGGTAGAGATCATTCCACAACTAAAGAACCATGAGGTGCGCGTCGGATAAATTCGGAGTTTGACGATCATGCGAAATAAATTCTAACTAAAAACATCTGCTGTAAACTATGTGTCAACTTAATGTAATGGTTAATAATGTGCACACCTTAAACGCCGTATGAAAAGTGCAAGCGTTTTCAAGTTGGATAATGTATTGACATTCGAAACAAAATTGGTTTCTGCGCAGCGGTTCTTTAGTCTTGAAATGAACTCTAGCGTGGTCTAACTTAGCTTACGGAAAATGAACCTATGTGGCCCAGTTCTATTACGTCTATTGGCTACCTTCCAGAACTCAAAAAGGACGCACAATCCTTATTTATTACCTTATTTTTCAATTTTCTAACCTAACTCAGTTAAAAAGTGGTGTTGTCTATTCTCTTCGTTTTTGAAAAAAATGTTACTTGCCAGCAGACAACCGTACTGTTGGTCCTTTAACTATTCATGAGTTTAAAGATGCGCTCACATGTTTAATTAAAATATCTCAAAGGCAATTATTCTTCAATGAACTCGAGCATTTCATACGAGGTCAATCATTAAAACGTTATATTTAGTGGATTAAATTTGTTGCTAAAGTGGCAGAGGACGCTAAAGTGATAAACCCGACACGATCAAAAACTCTCCGTAGTAATAAGGCTCATGCTGCCCAAGTAGCATATGGCGTTAAAGTCACTACGGCACAATTTTTAACTGACAATTATCAATTTAGGACAAAAAAAAACGTAGTCTCAGATGCATTGTCCCGTGTCAATAATGTCGATACGCCTTTGACTAATTTTACCAAACTGACCAAAGCATAAACAAAAGAATAAAAGAGACGGCTAGAGAATCTACGTTTCGAAAGTTTACTGCAGCTTAAACAAGTGACATTTTACTACATGATCTCTCTACTCCTACTTACCGCCAACAAGTTTTTGATGTTAATCACATTTTGCTATATCCCGGTCTACAAACTACAAATCGTCTCATCAAACAACGTTATGTCTCGCCATCCATCAGTGCTAACTGCAGAAAATGAACGAAAGTATGCATTCAGCGCCAGTTTGCTATCATTGGAACAATCCAATTTCAAACATGTCCACTAAGACATCGTGAGACCAGTTCCTATTTACGAAAACAAACGCTGATGTTTTACAAGCATCGATAGATTTTCTCGATGACCCGAATCTTACGCCATCGATAACAATCGAAGCCAATACTGTCGCTTACAGTTAGATCGCGCGATTTGAAGTATTTTTACGCGTAATAACGGACCAAGGTCCAGAATTTTAACTTCTGCTATCCAATCAACTTCGTCAACCTATGAGTACTAAACACCTACAGGCAAACAGTCTACCATCTACAAACAAACTTGATAGTAAAATGTTTCTACCAACAGTTGAAAGAAGCGATTCTATGTTATATAATGCAATAACAAACTTATAAAATCTTAAACTTTCGCGGTTGTTATGTTTATGATTATAAGCGACTTTCGGCTTAGACAGCGTTGTAGTTTAACACCCAGACTTAGGCTTGGTCTTAGTCTCTCCTTGAAAGCCAAAACAAGAAGTAGAACTTGGCCTTTGTCGTATTGTTGTTCGTGAACCCAAACAAACTGACGTTTTGCAAGAAATTGCAGCTTGCATCTTCAAATTGGTAAATTTCACTGAAGGAAAAAGTGTAAGTGGCGATATTTATACCAATAACGATTAGCGTGATTAACGGACCTTATCTTTCCGTTACTGCTTGACTGACTTTGTTATTACTCGGAGTAAATGTTTGTGTCCTTTCTAGGAAGTTTGATCTTTGTTTTAGAGGATATAATACTGGCAGCTAAGATTTGCTGAGTCTTAAACTGTCTTCTCGGTTCATATTATAAGGATGTTTTTCTATTCCATTGTTTCGCGGATTAGTCTGAGAAAGTAGAAAGGAGTTCTAGCCAACACTTTAGTTTGGTCAAAGTTTAGCGTGTGTCCTTGGTTCCACACGTGTTCTGCCACTGCTGGTTTAGTAACTCTGCGGTGTTTGCAGTCAGCCATGTGTGCTTTTACTCTAACTTTAATAGAGCGTCCCGTCTGTCCTATATAACTTGATCCACAGGAACAAGTAATTTTGTAAACTCCCGCATGTTTTAAATCCCCTTGTTTGTCTTAGCAGATGTAAATCAGGTGTTCAAGGTATCCTTAGTCGTAAAGGCAGTTTAAAACTCCTGTGTACCTGTGATTTAAAAGAACAAGCATATTAATCACTGCCTACCACTTAAAAGTTTCTTTCCTTGCAACTGCTTGACCTATCACCTTTACCCCCCGTTAAATCGACGTCGGTTTTGTGATATGTCTACCACTAAAAGTCGTTCCAAATGAAATCGAGGTATTTGAAGATTATCGTTAATAGTAAGTGCGACTAAAATGCTTTGAAAATTTTAATTTTTTTTTAACTTTTCTTTGTGATGATTTTGTTACAATTCGAATTTAATCTGATATCGGTTTGTAAATTTGGTTTATTTTCTTGTAATTCATTTATTTCAATTGCGTCAGGCTTTGTGTTGTAATAAATGTTTGTAATTTAACCTGTAAGTAAGGCTTTTACTTCTCAAATGTAAGTCTCTTAAATAATAAGAACTTAAAGAATATTAAACGTCGTGTCCTTATTTGCCACTCTACTGATTTTGTCTTTATTTGATTGTCTTTTTCTGAGACGTTCAAATACTCACAAATTTCAATTATTGTACTAATTTTATTGAGCAAACCAAACTAACATTTATGTTACGTTTTGTATGCAATTTTATGGTAACATCTTTTAGAACGTAAGAGAAGACCAGAACTTTTTTTCATAACTTATTTTACACGCAATTCTTGTTACAAATTTTCAAAAAAATGCTTGCAAATATGTTTTTTTTAAAATGCAAATATCTGTTGCCAATGTTTTTTGAATTTTTAAAAATAAAAATGTATTTTAAGAAATTTCTATCGAGGCCTCTTTGTCCGGTGATCTATCAATTGGTGTTTGCTTCTCGAGGGACTTGGGATCTACCTACGGCACACCGCCGTAGAACATTGGAAGTTTTAGTGGGTGGGGAGGGGGAGTGCATAGGCACTCTATTCCCGCTTCGATACACACTACTACCCCCCATAACCGGGCAAGCAATATCAAAGTGATAAACTGGCAGGCAAAGATCATCCAGAAATAAAGAGTAAGAAAGTTAAGCACTGAACTGCTGATTTCTTACTAGAGAGTGGGTCGTAAAAGTCACGGCAGGGAAGTACAGGATACTGCGCTTACTGTGTTACCCCTCGGTGCGATTGTAACTATGATTCTCTTTTAATTAACATCCACTAACTAAACAAATTGTGTAAAGTTTATTGTTTCTATAAAATTATTAAACTACTTCGGCATGTTTTTTTTTCATTCTTGTCTTGTTCTAAATAGAAACCGAATAAAATTCTGTTTTAATTAGTGTTGAAAATTATTATTAACAATTTCATCAAGTTTTTATCTAATTAACGTTTTACGCCAAGAATCTTATATTATAAGTTGTATAGTTAAATAAATTTTTAATTTTCTTCTTTCAAAAGTTCTTAACATAATTTTAAAAACTTTGAATCTGACATTATCTATTATTTGCAAACATATGTTTTTTTAATTTATGTTTAATAACACTAAACATCCAATTATTAATAATTGTACCTTATTCTCGTAGATATATTGTCAACCCTTATCAAATAAATTGAATGTTTAATAACTAATGTAATCGTAGTAACAAACACTATTTAAAATTGATTTAATTAAGATTTTAACATTTTTTATACATTGAATTTGCGTGTTAATTAAATTAAAATATATTTTAATATAAATATGCGTTTACATTTTTTTTGTAGTGTAACACATACAATTTGTCGGTTTTGCAAGACTAATTTATAAAATTTGTTTTTATTTTTTTCAATTAACAATCTGTGTAAAACGTTGTTTTTTAAGGTTTGCACAAATTACAAAATATTTCAGGGATGAGACAGTATTGTACCAGAATTAAACTTTATTTTTTCTTAAATTAAATCTTGACATTTCTTTGCTTAAACGTTAAATAAAGGAAATTGCTTTTACATTTAGATAAGTCACAATTTTTACGTAAATCCGGGCTATATTAAGAATTTTTTAACCGTTTTTTTTTGTACAACTTTTAACAAAAGACACAGAACATTTATACAATTTTAATATGTTACGCAACTTTTTGTATTTCTCAATCAATAAACAAAATTGTTTTTTTAATCTTTTTTGTAATAAAAAATAAATTTTTTTTCTTGGTTTTTGCATTTTGTTTTTATAAAATATCAAATAAAGTCCATGCTTACTGAAAAAAGTATTATTACTCGAGTATCCAAAACTTTCTGCACATAAAAATGTGTGAACAAAGTTGAACAGTTTGCTACAAGCTTCTAGTAATTTACGAACCTGCACGGCCAACTCACTGTAGGATTGAAACCATACCTGTCGGAGAGAAGGGAGGTTCAAGTGACTTTATTTTAAAGGGCGCCAGATTTTTTGTTCTTTGCAGAAATAGCTCCTGTTAGATCAGCACAGAAGGCTCGAAGCTTGTACAAAAGAAAGAAACTAAATCGTTAACAACAATTGCACTTTAATTACTTTAGAATGATGAATAGATTAAAATTTGAATCAATAACAATTATGAGATAAGTTGATAGCATCACAGTGATTAAATTTAGTCGAAGTACAAATATAAGCAGGTACTAAAATATCAGAAGTATCGGCAACTTACACTACACTTAAAACAAAAGTGTAACCATCAGAACATATAAAAAATCTTCGTAATTAAATTACAATAATAATGATAATAATTGACAGTTGACGTAATCAGCATGCGATAGTAAGTCACTTAAACTAATTGAGTAATAATAATAAGACGCAAATCAGTTTGAATATTTAGACACGATTAGTAAATATGATGATTCATGAGTCGCACCGTAGCGGCAGCGAATAATTAAAATCAAAAATTGACTTACCAAGATTCAGGGGTACCTTTAGAAAACGTTTTCCTACTGGCTTCCTGTAATTAAACTTCCTGAAAATAATCGTGTCTACCTGGCGACTCACAAACTACAACAGGTAAAGGAAACATTTAAAAAAAAAGTAATGGAACCGAAGCTTATCGTATGCTGTTACAAAGTCTTTTCGTCTACGATGGTATTAATTTATTGCTTCCGAAGAGAAATTCAATCGTGTCCGGTACTTGGCTCTTCCGAACAAGAAGAAAAAATAATTAACGGCAATAATTGCCCGCATAGAAATTCTGCCCTTGTATCGCAGCGTTCTTAGGTCTACAGCTTCCGATTATAATTTTCCTTTGTAGATTTTAAACTCAGACAAGAACACCCATATTTAGGAAGTAGCACATGGCGCCTGCGTGGATTAAATTAGTTAAATAAGAATACTTTGATTACCTATCGTGTCACAACACGTGGATGTTTTAAGAAAACGATTTTTAATTCACGCAGACATATGTTATATGAACGATGTTAAAGTCAAAAAATGGACAGTCCATCGTCTTCTCCATACGAAAAGACCAACAAGCCCGATAGATGGCGTCGAGAAATAGAAAAGTAATTTTTAATTAAACCAATATACAGGGTAGTGCATTATTTAAATTTATGCACGTAATAAGTTATAGAAATATCTTTTTTGATTTTGCGTAAATTACTAAGTAGGCTTGTTATACTCTTTCAGTTGTGTGTTGTATATCTAAACTGCATCATGTTCTATAAGATTAATAAATTTGTTAGTATTTGGTGCTTACTGCCCGTAAAATGAAGAGCATAGTTTTTATAAAAACAATTTCTGTATAAATTGTTTTATTGTTTTTTATTCCTTTTTTCTACTCTGTTGTCAGTACGTGGTTTTAGAAGATTTCTGAAGTGATAAAGATTACTGTCTACGCAAAAATTGTTTTGCTATAATTAAGTGAATACAGGTCATAAGACATTGATTTAATTTTTTTTCCATAACGTAATCAATTGTTAGACGTGGTAAGTAAACACTGATGAAAAATGATTCAACGTTGTTGGTTGTTTTTTATCCGATTTTATGACTGATAAACAAATTGTTGTACACCATTCTTATGTTAAAAACATCTTAGTGTAGTTTTTCTGGTATATGAATTTCGCCTCGTCGTGTCATCTACGAGGTCTACGTAAAACGTTAAGCAAACAACACGTGTGTTAACGTTATGCCTAGAGGTTCCTACATTTTCAGGATCTTAGATCATCCACGCTGGTAGTGAGTAAATAAATTGCGATTTTAGATGTGTTGGTTGTGATAAGGGGGGATAAGGATACATTTCCATTTTACAGCGCAATTTGATTTCTCAATATAACAAATTTGGTCACCTACACATGTCTATTACTGTGAAAAATTCTAATAGGTAATTAATAAGGCATACAAAAACTACACTAAATGTGTATTATGTTAATTTACTTTAGATGGGAAATTGAAACAAACGTTTAGGTTTTGGCCACTTTAATTGACTTTAGAATGCTTAGCACACTTTGCTTTTAATCGTCGTGTAAAACTTTTAACATTTTATATGTGGTAATTTATGTGTATATGAATCAGTTTAATTTGTAGAATTTTTAGGGAGTTTGTGTTGGATATGCCATCACCTAAACGCATATTAGAAACGCTGAGTAAGTACCGTAATTGTTATATTTAATGATTTGTTTTGAGGTGATCACGACTAACGTACGCAGCTTTTTTTTGTGTAACAATTTTTAAATGGTGCATTGTGTTTCAATATTGTGCAATCACCATAATTTTATGATAATTGACAATTTTTGTTGTATTTACCAACGTTAATCAACTGAATGTAACTTTAAGGTATTTGTTGCTTATGGGTACGAGATGTTGCGTACTTTAATGGTCTTGTATTATTAGTTGTTATATATTTTCTATCTTATATCTCGCTGTTAGACTTATTTTATTAGATTTATTTATTTTAGGAGTTGTCTGGTGTAAACGGGCCTCTGTAGTGTATATTTTTTTCGTTTTGGCACTCTTTTTTATTAGGCACATCAAAGATCAAGCCGAATCTTATTAGTTATACATTACGACCCACTTTTTAAAACTCTAAGCTACCGCTGCTTTCTTTAGAGTGATTAAATTACTGGTAAGTAATCGCAGTGTACGGCAAGTTAAAATTGTTGCCGTTTTTGACGCTCAAACGTCAGAGCTCAATTATACGATTCTTTTGTGTGCGATTATAATTTTTTCTTTCTTTTTTGATTATCTTACTTACTTATTAATTGTCGTTAGTGGGTTTGACTTACTCAAAGTTTTCTTTGCTTTTTTGTCCTGTTGTAGTTAGTTTGCTTATTTTTTTACTACTTCTTAGTAGTACGTTGGTTTCCGTGTTTTGATTTTTTTAAGGATTATTCGACTTATTTCGGTTAAACCTTTTCTCTGATATGATTATGAAATACAGTGTGTGCAATAAGATATCATCGCTACTACTTATACTTCTCTTTGTTTATCAACCCATTTACTTTCAAATTGTTTGGATTATTGGATTTCTAGTCATACACGTGCTACCAGATTTCTTCACGAATCGTAACGTAACTTTTTTTGGTAAAGATCTTTTTATACTTATTGAGTTTCTTATTCGTATTGACGAGTTGTGTTGGCCTCGTGGTGTTTTACATAACCAATTGTTTTTCTTAGGGTTTAAGGTTTTGTCTGGCAAAGCTCTTCCTGTTTTTAGTACGAACCGATGCTTTCTTTACGTTTGTAGAATGATGTTGCTGCTTTGTTAAAGTCTGAGTTTTTACCTTTGGATGATAATGAGTGCTTAATGGATACTATTTGCAATCGTACGATGGGAGTTAACGAATCCATCGGTACGTACGTTATCACAATGCGATTCTTCTATCTTGAGCTATCAGAACCGGTCTCAAAGCAAATACAGCTTAAGATCATTCGCCGTAATCTAACGCAGTTCTAACAACTTGCGTTAGCGTTTATTAAGATTAAATCTATTTTTTATCTAATATTTTTAGGCAAACGGTTGGAGTCGAAAAACTTTTTAACCTCAGAAATTAGCGAGAGCCATTTGTAGTCTATGCTAGTCAGTCTGCTACTTCAGCATCTTCTGCTAATCTTGTTACTTGCTCATTTAACATTTTTTTACTTTCTTTTTTGTATTTTTTTTTACTTTGAATTCTTTTGATCGTATTTTTGATTTTTTTCCTCCTAATTTCTTTCCAGTTTCTAAAATTATTTGGTTTACTCCTGATCTTTTGTACTTAATGTCTAAAGTTACTACTTCTGATTGACGTGTCTCTGGTAGGTGTGTGGTCAAAGATCTTTTATGTAAACGTGTACGTATCTCTTATTTTGTTTTGTGTGGAAATTAGTCGTTCCATCAGATCAGCGTAAGTAGCTTATTCAGGATCAACACATTTCTTTTTTGCTATTGGATTTGGTTTTTACCTTTTCTTGAATTTTCTACTCTGCATGTCAGCATTACAATCCTTTACTAAACTTTTAAGTTCGGAACATTTGATATTCATTTGTTTTATGGTTAAATATATCTTTTCTCGTCTTTTTCTTTCTTTGTATTTTGGGCGGTTTGTTGGGCATGAAGCGTTGGTCATTTCTTTTGGATTCTTCTACGGAGAGAACAACAAAACAGGCAGATACATCTAGTGTTATCTTTCTATCTATCTTTCGTTTCTCTTGTTTTTCTTACTTTTTAAATATTTTTCTCTTTTCTTTTTGTTTCTTAAGGTTTGTTTTTAGGGCAATTTTGTTTTTGTTACATTTAGTTTATTTTGGAGTATCCAAACCGTTGATCATTGCCTCGTACAATTATCTTCAATTTTTGTCGTATTTTTTGAAAATTTTTTACACTAGTTAACACAAGTTTGTTATTGATTTTTAGTCAAATTATGTAAAAACCTGTGACGGTAATTTTCATTAAGTACGCCTTTGTTGTTACGGTTGAAATCTTCGTTAGGTACGCCTATGGATTTTTGACGTGAAATTAGATTCGAGTTTTGACACCCGCTAACTATCTTTTACGCGTGACTGTCATTTACGACGTGTTCTTCAACTTGGAAACTACTTGAAATGGTCGGTGGATTGATAAGTAAACATTTTCTACATTTATACACCATCATGGTGACCAATCTATAAGTGGAACACACTTAAAATTTGTTTGCGTCGACACCGGGTAAGATTGGAACTTTTCATTTATTAAAACTTTGTTGTAACTTCCTGTATTTTGACAGCCATTCCGCCACGTGCGAATACGTGTTCTTAATTGTTAATGCTTAATGAGGAGTCCATTTCGAATAACTATCTCGTCAAACAAATATTCTATGAGGCATACCACTTATGGCAAAAATCGAATGTATCGATGTTATCTAAGAACTGTCGAGATCCTACTCAGGCAGCAGATACCTGCGTAATCATAGAAAAGGGGTACCACAGCATATAACAACCGGTTTATATTCTTGATATTTGTTTGTATCTTAATTAATAATTGTTATAGATGTGCTTTCGTGAGACATTAGCTTGACACGGTTTGCGATTCAAATTGTTTGCAGGTTGTGTGTCGGGGGAACGTACGTTTCTTCACACCAAAGGAGACACCTGTATTTATTGGTAAGTGATCTTATTTGTTTTATTTACGTGGTCAAACGGGTCACTCACGAGACTTTTGTTATTAATTCTATAATTAACACTATCGTTGTTTACGAGTTAAGTAATAAATTTTATTTATGCCAAGTTGTGCATGCTGTGTAATACCGATTGATAAACGTTGATGCTTTATTAAGTTTATACGCTGTGTTAGGATAAGTTAACATTAGCGTAGTACGGTCTTATGTCTGTATTGGATTGTCAGTAATACTATTATACTAATTTATGTAAACGTTATTTACTACAAACTATTCTTCGCTATAGCTTCTTATGGAAGTTTACTTATGTACGGTGTGTTGCCTATACTACTGGCATTTTCTTTGTATTTAATAGCTATAATATTCTGTGATAAACCTCAGTGATTCTACATTAAAATTGTTATGTTGGTTAAAGATTCTTTTATGACAATATACCTATTTCCTATGGCTATCGTATTAACTAATTGTTTCTGACTACTCGAACAGCTGAGTAGAGGAATTACGAACTTAACAACTAGTTACAAGTTTATTACCCTATTCTGTTGTGAGCAGGCGGAAGTATGACTTTGGGATAGGCTCTGGCGCCCTGCAACATCTTTTATTTATATATATATATTTTTTTGAACCTACCCCCTCTCCGACTATTGAGAGTTTGGCCGTGCAGGTTCGTAAAACCACCAAAACTTGTAACAAATTGGCGAGCCCAACTGTTTGGGGCCTTGATTATCTCATATCGAATTTCTCATTTCACTACATTGCTTTTAGCTATTTTCTTTAATTGTGATTAGCGTAGGATTAACTTATACTGTTGAATTTCTCACAGACTTAGTGTGTAATAAATTGGCAACACGACTTTTCGATTCTTTTTTTGAATTTCTCATTAGTTATAATTCTTTCTGCTGTTTAGATTTTTTTTCTCTAATTAGTATAGGATTACTAGCAGAAATAGGTAGTTTATATTATTGACTTTCCCCTGATTTCGTGTGTGCGATCACCATTTTTCTAGATTTATTGATTCTTTTATTTTCCCTTAGTCTCCCGTGGGTTCGAGTTACTCTGCTTTGTGCACGTAGTTATTGCTACTAGACTTGACGTCTGAGTTACTTCGCTACCTTGTAATTTTTTTTTTCTCTCTATTCGCACTGCGGTTTGACTTGATAGTAGTAATTGATTTAGGTTACTTATAAGTATATTGGTGCTTGGATGCCAGGATTTTTTTTTGTGATTAACTTGACTACGTCAGTTAATTTTTTCTTATTACTTGTATTGTTATTAGGGTTTAGTCGTACAGTTTTACGTCACGATTAGGTTAGTTTCTTGGAGTTGTTGTCGTAGTTTTGGGAAACGTGATTGGAACTGTACCACTATTTGATTTTTGACTTTTATTTTTTTCTCGTTCAGTAGGAAAACTCGTCACTAAAATGGCTACTTGGCGATTAGAAGTGAATCGACTTAGGAAGCAGGAGCTTCAATATGAATTAGTTTCTCGTGGGTTTGATCCTACAGTAGTCGTTTCTACATTAAGGGGTGCGGTACGTAGTGCTTTACAGTTGGAAAAAGAAGCATCTTTTCGTATGGATACTGTTACTTCAGTTTTTGAGGATGATAAGTTAGCTGTTGAACAAGCTATTGGGGAATTGCAAACGCTATTAAGCGAATTCGATGGGAATTTTTCTTCGACTATTTTCAAACGAGCTAGTACCTTGTGGGTACACATTCATCGTCGTTGTGTAAAGATGTCACCTGATGGAGAAGATGAAGAAAAATTGCATCGTCAATTTGGACTTACGCTACAAACCCTTCGTAATGAATTCACAGCTAAAGGGAAAAAGGCTACTAGAACTACATCGGTTTCTTTTGCTAATTTACCTTCGTCTAGTCCTAAACAGGCGGCGGTAGAATCACTACTTCAGGATGAAGAACCACCTCTTCTTACTTCTTCCGATTCCGATGCTGAAATGGATGTATCTGTTCCGACTACTTCTGCTCGTTCAAAGACTACTGTTACTAATGTGTCACTAGCTAAGTGGAACTTAACTTTTTCGGGCGAGGGTTCGTTTTCACTCACCGAATTCTTGATGCGAGTTGATGAGTTGTGTTTGTCGCGTGGTGTCTCACCACAAAATTTGTTTAATTCAGCTGCTGAAATTTTAACTGGGAAAGCTTTGTGTCTCTTTAGGTAACTCGAGATTCTTTACGTTCTTGGCAAGATGTAGTTACTTTGTTAAAATCAGAATTCTTACCACCTGATTACGACGATCGTTTATGGGATGAGATTCGAAGTCGAACTATGGGACCTCAAGAATCGATCGGCATGTATGTGACGATGATGCGCAGTCTCTTCCAACGTTTATCGTTGCCCGCTTCGGAAGAAACTCAGCTCAAGACGATACGACGCAATTTAACACCATACTACCAATCTGCCTTAGGTTTAGCACAGATTTCTACTTTGACCCAGTTGATCGATTATGGCAAGCGGTTGGAGTTAACAAAAATTTCAGTGGACAACTATAAACCACCTCCTTCGCGGCGTACCACTCGACTTTTGGAACCTGCTTTGGCTTATGTTAGCGACACCTCGGTTTCTTCGATTGCTTCTACTTCTAAGAATCGTTCGGTACGATTCGAAGAAAATAATATTAATTCTAATTCTCCTCGACGTGGTTTTCTTAATTCTTCTCGCGTTACTTGTTGGAATTGTCGGCAGATAGGACATGTCTCTCCGAATTGTGACAAACCTCCTACTCTTCACTGTTATGGATGTGGACAGGCAGGAGGTAGTCGTCGCAACTGCACTAAGTGCAATACTGTTTCGGGAAACTAGGACACGAGTCTACGGACCGAGTCGTAGATTCTACGCTATCTTTAATCTCGGATTCTATCTTCGACTTGCCTGACAAACAACGTATTCTTTTGGACTTTATATTTGCCAGTGTTCGTGATGATGAGCGTCCTTATCTTAAGGTTAATGTATTAGGTCTCTCTTTCTTTGGTCTTTTGGATACCGGTGCTTCTCGAACCATTCTGGGTGGTCCGGGATGGCAACTTCTTCAGTCTTTGAATATTCGTCTTTCTCCTTCTTCTGTGTCTTCATGTAATTTAGCGAATGACGTTAAGTGTACCGTATTGGGATCAGTTCTTCTACCATTTTCTTTAGAGGGTAAAGTAAAAACGCTTAATACCTTGGTTATTCCAGAAGTTTCACAACAATTGATTTTAGGCATTGATTTCTGGAAAGCTATGAATTTTATACCTGATTTTCGGCAGGGACTGTGGAATTTTAATGCTAACCTTCCTTCGATTGATACTATCTCTTCGGATTCTATTGGGGCTATCTCAGAACTGCTTCCATACCAACAACAACTCTTAGACAACGTTGTTGCGGACTCTTTTTCGAAACAATCCTCAGGACTTGGTCACACCTCTCTCGTTCAGCACCAGATACGTACGACTGCTGAACCCATCAAACAGCGCTATTATCCCCTATCACCAGCGTTACAGAAGGTTGCTAATGAGGAGTTGGACTCGATGCTGAGTATGGGTGTTGTGGAGCCATCAAGTAGTCCGTGGTCGAATCCAATTGTTTTAGTGAGGAAGAAGGATAATACTTATCGGTTCTGTGTCGATTTTCGAAAGGTGACTCAGGTAACTCAAAAGGATGCGTACCCACTACCGTACATTACCTCTATTCTAGATCGATTGAGAGATGCTAGATTTTTGTCCAGTTTGGATATTCGGTCTGCTTACTGGCAGATTCCGCTGTCAGAAGACTCCAAAGCTGTGACTGCTTTTACTGTTCCTTCTCGTGGTCTTTTTCAGTTCACGCGCATGCCATTCGGTCTGCATAATGCGCCTGCTATTTTTCAGAGATTGATTGATAGGGTGTTGGGTGTAGATTTGGAACCTTATTGCTTCGCTTACCTTGACGACATTATCATCGCTACTCCAACGTTCGATGAACATATTCGAGTGCTAGAAAAGGTGTTAGAACGTCTAATTTCTGCTGGACTTACCTTACGGCGAGACAAATGTAACTTTTGTTTGTCTGAATTGAAGTACCTCGGATACGTAGTCAACAAGAATGGTCTGTTGGTAGACCCGGACAAGGTAACAGCGATACTCAATATTCCTACTCCTTCGAATGTCACTGATATCAGACGATTTATTGGTATGACTAGTTGGTACCGTCGTTTCATTCCTAATTTCTCTTCTCTTACTTCTCCACTTTCGGCTCTTACTCGTAAAAATGTTTCTTTTATTTGGACAGATGAATGTCAGGTCGCTTTTGATTCTCTAAAAAACAGCTTGGTTGCTGCCCCTATTCTGTCGTGTCCTGATCTTTCGCTTCCTTTTGTGGTACAGACTGATGCTTCGGACTTTGGTTTAGGTGCTGTGTTGAGTCAAACTACTGCGGATGGTGAAAAGGTTGTTAGTTATCTTAGTAGATCGCTCACGAAGGCGGAGCGACATTATTCGACTACTGAGAAAGAATGTCTGGCTGTGTTATGGGCTATAGAGAAGTTCCGTCCTTATGTGGAAGGATCTCATTTCACAGTGATAACTGATCATCATTCGTTGTTGTGGTTGAACCGTTTACAGAGTCCTTCAGGACGATTGGCTCGGTGGTCTATTAGGCTACAGCAATACGATTTTTCGATAATCCATCGAAAAGGGAAAGATCATGTCGTTCCTGATGCACTGTCTCGCTCAGTTCCTGTATTAGAAACTATCCATCTGTCTGAAATTTCTTCTACTTTGCTTAAATTGCCGACTCTTGATCCTTGGTATAATAATCTT
The DNA here is from genome assembly GCA_035610365.1 of Aquatica leii. NCBI lineage: Eukaryota > Metazoa > Arthropoda > Insecta > Coleoptera > Lampyridae > Aquatica > Aquatica leii. The sequence goes on from CM069435.1 coordinate 83,259,824, forward strand.
CTTAAACGTGTCTTGGATGCTCCTCATAAGTTTCTGAAATGGTCTGTTAGAGATAACGTTCTTTATCGTCGTGTTGTTACTTCTTTCTCTTCTGATTCTGCGGATGATTGGAAAATAGTGGTTCCTACGGAACAACGTTCGGAAATGATTCGTAACCATCATGATCCTCCGGTTGCTGGACATTGTGGTGTTTCGAAAACTACGGCAAGGATTTTACAACGATATTATTGGCCCTGCTTACGTGCCGATGTTGCTCGTTATATTCGGCGTTGTCGGGTGTGTGCAGCACACAAGGTGGAACAAGTGGCTCCTCCTGGTGTATTCGCTCCTCGCGCTAAGCCAACACATCCTTGGCAAGTTCTTTGTTGTGATATCGTGGGTCCTCTGCCTCGCTCTTCGAAAGGCCATAGTTATGTTTTGGTAATCGCTGACTATTTTACTAAGTTTCCGTTGTTCTTTCCATTACGTTCAGCTCTTGCTTCCTCTATTTGTAAAATCATCAAAGAACATATCTTCCTTCTTTTTGGTGCTCCTCAATACCTTATTACAGACAATGGTGTACAGTTTCGGAGTAAAGAATTTGATAAACTTTGCGCTACTTATGGGACAACGATACTCTTTACAGCTAAATACCATCCTAGAGCTAATCCCGCAGAACGAATAAATCGTGTCTTAAAAACCATGATCTCTTCTTATGTTAAAGAAAACCATAGGCATTGGGATGCAAATCTCTCGAAGATTGGTTGCGCCATTCGTACTGCGAAACACGAGGTCATTGACTGTACTCCTTTCTTTGCAATGTTCGGACGTGAACACGTTATCTCTGGAAATTTCTTTGGTCCTTCTTCTTCCGATGTTATTATCTCTGAATCCAAGGTTACTCACTCAGTGTCTCATTATGAAGCTATTCGTATGCACATCTTGAAGAAACTTTCTAAAGCGTACACAAAGACACACCATAGATATAATCTTCGCCGTCGACACGTGCGATATAAAATTGGGGATTCGGTATGGCGACGTAACTATACTCTTTCGGACGCCACTAGGCATTTTAATGCCAAGTTAGCTCCTAAGTTCCTGGGACCTTTTATTATTAAAACGGTCAAATCTCCTTGGACATATGAGTTAGTCACCACTACTGGACAATCGATGGGTGTCTGGCATGTTAAAGATCTTAAACCAGATCAAGGCTCTTCGGATTCCGATTCGAATGAGACTCCACACCAGGTAAATCGTCGATCGGTCAACGTGTCGTTACTGTATCCTCGTCGGCGTAAGCGGCGTAAATTACGTGCTAGAGTATCTATTGCTTCTCTGGATGACTGATCTTGCTTTCGACTTATTACTATTTTCTTCGGTTCTTTTGAATTCTACAATTAATGTTAGGCAAATGTAATGTCCCTTGGTGTTAGTGTCTATTAGGTCTACGTAGATTCATAGTGGAAAACTATGGTTGGGGGTCACTCTAGTCTTTGGCTTGGGGTTTAGTGACTGATCGGGCTGCTGGTTCATTTCTTTACTCAGTCAGGGTAATACGACTTAGTCGACTGTAACCAGAGTCCTTTCTAATGATATTCCTTCGTTGGCTTTAGTTTGGTGTTGGGTGGTCTTTGTCAGACCTCTCCAAAATTTTGGTTTATTATTCTTTTTGGGGTTTAGTATTTTGGGGACTTTTTAGTTAGTTCGCCTAAGAAGGGCTACCCGTAGAGGGTCATTATTATTTTGGGTTTCGTTCTATTTTTGGGGAAGGATATCATACCGTCTTTTGACAACTTTACAGCACTATATCTCCATCCAAGTCTAGTGTGAGTGAGTTCTTCACACTATGTCTCGACGTTTCGGATTTCTTTGTTTATTTGTTTTCTTACTGCATTTGGGCGGCTGGTTGGGCAGTAGGGTAAGGTCACTCGGGGTCGGCTATCTAGGGAGAGATAGTCGAGCCGTACACTCCATCGTACTCTCTTTTCTCCTTCTGTCTTCCTGTCTTTCTTTCTCTTCTTTCGATCTGTCTCCATGAGTGGGGGGGCGCCTGTTGCGGGAACCTGACGGCTATGCGTCCGGGAAGGTTGGCTGTCTCCGACCCGGTAGCCCCAAGCTCTGGACCAGGCGTTATACCTTTCGGGGGCCGTACGGCGGACTTGGTGGAGCTTGGCGGGGGTGGTCAATTCTTCTTAACCGGCGCATAGGATGTTGCGGTTGTACAGCAGGCACCGCTTCCGGCTACAGTCACGCAATTGCGGGCTGTAGTCCTTTATATTTGGATTTTTGGGCAAAATTATGGGATGCTTCATTTCTTTCTTCCTTTATCTACTTTCAGGGTGGGGGGATTTCCTGGGTCTTGTTCCCTCTGGTCGCGGATCAGAATCCATCCTGGGTGGGAGGAAGACTATGGTGGGCAAGCGAGTACTGGTTGCGGTGACGCGCGCTTGTGTGGACTAACGTTGGGGGGCCCAACGACGCGCTTTAACATCTGTCGCGAGGGCTTGAGGTGGGATTAAGACTTCGACGCCACACAATCGTCCGGCACTCCAACGAGGAAACCTTAGTCTGCGATAGGATTCCTAGGGTGTCCTAGTCTCGGGGTTATGGGTACCGTTCCTTTTCCTTTTTCCTATAATACCTTCGTCCTTTTCCTGAGGGGCTTCCTAGGGGTTTATAGTCAGGGTTGGATTTGTATTCAAGGGTTGGGGTTTCAAGGGATTTTAGGGCGTTGTCCTTGACCGTGGTCTAAACTTCTTTTCTTTCCTATCATTCTTCTTTTTCCCTCGGTTTGTTTGGTGTTGTTGATCAGTAAGGTCTATGGGACTGCGTTGCTTTCTGGCTTTTTAGCGTAACGACTGTTGTCGACTCTCAACGAGTACCTGTGCTGATACTTCTATTCTGTTAGTTGAGTTTCTGGTTCTTTGAAGTATCATTCCGCTTCATGCGACTTTTGGGACACATCTGATTAGTGATGCTTAGTAAACCGAGAAAACCTCTTTCCTCTACGTTTCTTCTGGGGTTGGGCGTTATTGTGTTTCGGGGTTGGTTTTGGATTTTAGGGTTCTGTCCTTGGCGTATGCCTAAATTTCTGTCTTCATTTTAGCTTTTGTTCTCGTTATTCTCGCTCCACGCTTTTATCTTGCTGGGGGGGAATCTGTGACGGTAATTTTCATTAAGTACGCCTTTGTTGTTACGGTTGAAATCTTTGTTAGGTACGCCTATGGATTTTTGACGTGAAATTAGATTCGAGTTTTGACACCCGCTAACTATCTTTTACGCGTGACTGTCATTTACGACGTGCTCTTCAACTTGGAAACTACTTGAAATGGTCGGTGGATTGATAAGTAAACATTTTCTACATTTATACACCATCATGGTGACCAATCTATAAGTGGAACACACTTAAAATTTGTTTGCGTCGACACCGGGTAAGATTGGAACTTTTCATTTATTAAAACTTTGTTGTAACTTCCTGTATTTTGACAGCCATTCCGCCACGTGCGAATACGTATTCTTAATTGTTAATGCTTAATGAGGAGTCCATTTCGAATAACTATCTCGTCAAACAAATATTCTATGAGGCATACGACTTATGGCAAAAATCGAATGTATCGATGTTATCTAAGAACTGTCGAGATCCTACTCAGGCAGCAGATACCTGCGTAATCATAGAAAAGGGGTACCACAGCATATAACAACCGGTTTATATTCTTGATATTTGTTTGTATCTTAATTAATAATTGTTATAGATGTGCTTTCGTGAGACATTAGCTTGACACGGTTTGCGATTCAAATTGTTTGCAGGTTGTGTGTCGGGGGAACGTACGTTTCTTCACACCAAAGGAGACACCTGTATTTATTGGTAAGTGATCTTATTTGTTTTATTTACGTGGTCAAACGGGTCACTCACGAGACTTTTGTTATTAATTCTATAATTATCACTATCGTTGTTTACGAGTTAAGTAATAAATTTTATTTATGCCAAGTTGTGCATGCTGTGTAATACCGATTGATAAACGTTGATGCTTTATTAAGTTTATACGCTGTGTTAGGATAAGTTAACATTAGCGTAGTACGGTCTTATGTCTGTATTGGATTGTCAGTAATACTATTATACTAATTTATGTAAACGTTATTTACTACAAACTATTCTTCGCTATAGCTTCTTATGGAAGTTTACTTATGTACGGTGTGTTGCCTATACTACTGGCATTTTCTTTGTATTTAATAGCTATAATATTCTGTGATAAACCTCAGTGATTCTACATTAAAATTGTTATGTTGGTTAAAGATTCTTTTATGACAATATACCTATTTCCTATGGCTATCGTATTAACTAATTGTTTCTGACTACTCGAACAGCTGAGTAGAGGAATTACGAACTTAACAACTAGTTACAAGTTTATTACCCTATTCTGTTGTGAGCAGGCGGAAGTATGACTTTGGGATAGGCTCTGGCGCCCTGCAACATCTTTTATTTATATATATATATATTTTTGAACCTACCCCCTCTCCGACTATTGAGAGTTTGGCCGTGCAGGTTCGTAAAACCACCAAAACTTGTAACAAACCATTGACAACAGATTATTTTGATTGTTATATATTTATTTAAAATAGAATGTACTGCAATCTGCTACGTGTCTAAGAATACAAAGATCTGCAGAGAAAACTAAACATACAAAAGATAATAGAACAAAATTTTAATTTCAAAAACGTTTACTGTTTTGTTATATGCATTTTATCCTTAGTAATAAATGTTCTATTGTAAGCTATTTGACCAAAACTACAGTGTATTTTTAAAAAATGAAACCAAAGTTTAAAAAATCTGAAAAGATTAGTGTATTAAAATTTGCAATTTCATTTAAGTGTAACATTTTTAACAGTAACATTTTTTTATATCTGTTATTTACCTAAACATAAACTAACACAAACACTTCAGAAGATAGATGAAACGAAGAATTAATTGTAAATTTAGAATTAAAATTATTTTATTTGAAAAAAAAAAATTAAAATAACCGAATAAATCGTACAATTATTATCTTAAATTTATTTTTGGAAAACTGTTAATTAGAATTTTAGGTTAAAAAAATGCCAGAATTAGATACAATGTTAATGTAAATTAAATTTAAAATACCGATAAGTAACGTCTGAATTAAAACAAATTTTTTTACCTTAGCACTTTTTACAATTTGTTTGAAGCTTATTAACTTGCTTTGTTTTTTAAACAATCAAACTTAAGCTTTAGAAAAACTTTGCAACCTTGAATAAATTCTTAAATCGTCGTGTATATTTGTAACAAAAATTTAATAAAACAATGAAAAAAGTAATAATGGGACAAATTGGGTTTTATAGAAAAAAGGAAATGACAGTAATTATTTAAAAATTATAGTTTAACTTTGTTTTAAATTAACTTAATGTTAACAATTTACTATAAATGTAATAAATACTTTACAGAAATGTTTAATATTTCACTTTAAATAATGGTACTTTAGCTAAAGTTTAAATTTAAATAATCCATTAAAACAACATTTTTTGTTCTCTTAAACACAAGTTATCGCGCTCTTAATAACCGTAATGAATAGCTTAAGCTTCTACAAATTTAAAAATGGAAAAACAGAACTTATCGAAGTATTACGGTAAATTTCCATTCAAGCTTGAATAACTCGGCGACGTGTGCTTTTAGCCAATTACGTGATTTTTTGTCTTTTATTTTAATAAGTTCAAATGAATGGACAAGGCAGTGCATAAATAGTGGAGTAAAGTCTGAGTAAGAACATTTTCTAGAGAATGTTAAAATTTAATAATTTTGGTTTTTATAGGAACAGATACGTGAACAACATTAATATTTTCTCGAAGAAGTTTTAACACTTTCTGTATTAAGACAAAATTGTTTTTATAAAGGATTTAACTTAATTAGAATTCTGTAAAATTAATAGACCAAAATTTTTTTTGTTTTAAAAATTCTTATGAAATCTGCACGTTTATTTTTATTTTTGCGCATCTAAAAATTATTCGGACTGATATTTTATACTGATTCACTATATAAATTTACGTTGTGCAATCACAACAAATCACAAATAAAAAAAAACGTATTCTGAATTAAAATTCACGGCTGCACTGTCTAAGGACGCTATTGATTCTCTTTACAAGTGGGGATAAGCGGTATATTGATGTCAAACGTCCATTTTTACTTTTTTACCGGTTGGAAATTGTTGTTATACGATGGTTTACCTGGGTGTTATTTTAAGACGTGTAATTAGTTTTCTTTCTGTTGAATTTTCGTTGGTAGTGACTTTTATTACGCATTTAGCGCATGTGCTAGAGAAAACTTATTCCAGGTATTGATCAAATTTGGCGTTTTGGGTTAATTACGCGACGTTTCCAGGTAGTACAGCGATTCTCAAAGATGATGTGACGTTATCTTTTAATCTTCTTTTTAGCGAGTTTTGGGGGATTACCATGCTTTGTACCCGGCTTTTTTTGAGATATGTATGTAACCTGTAGAGTCCACTTTGTTTAACGTAATCGAATAAGACGAGAAAAAACTCAAACTTATATCAGTATCGTATTACTGCGTTAAATTACTTTACGCACATTATTTGGGATAGCATATACCTTCTTGCATTTATATTTATTACTACGACTATAAAGTTTCTTATTCGCGTTGACGAGTTGTGTTTGTTTCGTGGTGTTTTACAGCATCAACCTTTTCTCTCAGTTTTTGAAGTTTTATCTGTCAAAGCCCTTCTTAATTTTAAAACAAACAGAAATCTGTTACGTTTGTGAAACAATGTTACTGCTCCATTAAAGTCTGAGTTTTGCATGACGATGAGCGCTTAATGGATACTGTAACGATTATTATTAAAAGTAATTTATACTAAAAATATGTACACGTTTATAACTAACCGAACTACTTAAATCTAAAGATATTTAATAAAAACACTTAGACTAATTTATATAGCACTATCACTTACTCGAAAGAATGTCCGCGGATAACTTCTGTTTATTTATACACTAACGCTTGTTTACATTAAAGTCACGCACGGTTTTAATTTGTCGTATTTATCTCAACACGCGTTAATTACTTATTTACTCAAACTTGAATAATTTTCTCAACACTGCCGACTTCGAATTACTGAAATAACTGACTTATGATTCATTTGTATCACTTTTATATATTTTGGTCAAACGTTCGAGAATTTTCTATATCTTTCGGTGAACGTTCTAGAAATAGATAAAAACTTTGTAAAGGCTCTCGAACTAGAAAATAATTTTTCGAACATTTCAATACTACTCGCAGTTGTATAATGGGAGCTGACGAAGCCATCGGCACCTAAGTCACCACCATGCGATACTTCTTTCTTCAGCTTTCGAAACCAATCTCAGAGCAAATGCAACTCAAGATAATTAGCTGGAATTGCACGCTTTCAACTACTTTTGTTTTTTCTGCAATTTCTGCTACTTGCTTTATTAATGCTTCTACACTTTCTTGTTCTATATCTACTTCTAACTCAAATACTTGTGTTTGTTGTCGTTATCAACATGATAAACTTTTACGGTCTGTTCGTTCTGTACCTTCTAGTTTCTTTTCAGGTTCTTGGATTATTAAGCCTACTACTGATTCTTGGTATTTAGGTCTTATATCTAAAGTTATTGCATCTCCTCGTTGTTTCTCTGGTTGGTGTTGTAAAACGTCTTTTATGTAAACGTGTACGTGTTTTTTCTTCTGATTCTTGCGTTTTGAAGTTAGTTGTACTATCGGACCAGCACAAATAAGTTATTCAGGATCACTACATTACATATGGGTGTGATCACCGCACTGTTAGGCGCACTTTAAAAGCCCTTTGCTGTTACTTCTATCGGTGTCATATGAAACTAAAGATTAGTTATGTTCATACTTTACTATTCTTCGTGTTCGAATTCACAATGCAACCATCCTATTAGGTCACATCACGCATTGCCAAGAACGACGAAGTTTTCTAACACTTGCGTTACTAATAAACCTTCTATACGTCTCCATTGAGATCGTCCTGTCTCTTCGGATGTAAAAGCCGCTGCTGTTGCTTTTGCATCTACTTCTTCAGTTGCTTGTAATTATTTTTTACTGTCTTCTTCTAATTGTTTTTTTCTTTTTCATTGACATTGAAAGTGTTGTAAGTGCTAGGTCACTTTTGGGACTTTTAACTTTTGACCTTTGCTATTCTTCAGGTGTGTGTCTTTTGGTTTTGGTGGTTTGAGTCTTAGAATACGTCGTTGGTATCTTGTTGGTTGTGGTTCAGATGTTGTCTATTTCTTTTCTCCCATGCATTGCTGTAACCGATATTCTTTTTCTTGGTTGAGCTTCTGATAAATTTCTGTTGGTTTCTTTCTTTTCTATCTTACCTCAAGATAGACTGCCTTTCTGTCTATATATAGTTATATCCGTTTAGTCGGCTATTTTAAAGTTACTAGTAGGGCCCTCACTTTGGTTTTGGTTTGATTTTTATACTCTTATTCCGCTTGTCGGCATTAAAGTCTTGTAAACTTTCTGATTTTGAACAGCATTTGAAGAACGAAACAAATATCTACATCATGTCTTATCTTTTTCTATATGTTCTTTTCTTTCTTTCTTGTCTTTCTTGCTTTTTTTCTATTTTGCCCTTTAAGGTTTGCATTCAGCGCAAATAACTGTTTTGCTTTTTTTTTAAGTCTTCGTTAGTTGCTTAAACATTTTTTTAGTAACTAGTTATTTTTAGTTTTTTGTTTTGTTGTGTTTGGTTTAAAACTTGTGACGGACTGCAACGTCGTTTCTTGCACTATACGTACATCCGCTTAGTTGGCATTTTTAATGTTGTCAGTTACTGTTAGAATGTTTATCTTCTTTGTGTTTCTTTTGCCCTTGGGATACTCTAATCCGTTTTTCGCTATTTAAGTTCTATTACGACATTCCAACAAGACGAACAAGGACTAGTGAGATTCGATTAACAAATAAAGCTTTTGTTTCTTACTTCTTTTTCTTTCTTTTTCGGTTTTGTTTTGTGTGCTTCTTTTTCTGTTGATTTGTTTAGGATTGTCTTTCAGTGAAATCTATGGGATTGCGTTGCTTTCTTGCTTTTATACCGTAATGACTATGTTGACTTTCAACAGTACCTTTTCTGATACTTCATTTCTGTTGGTTGGGTTTTTTTTTAGCTTTTTTGGAGTATATTTCCGCTTTATGCGATTTTTAGACACATTTAATTAGTGTTACTTAGCGGACTAAGAAAACAGCTCTCATTTACGTTTCTTGTTAAGTTGGGTGTTACTGTATTTAGATTGGGTTTTGATATTAGAGTTTAATTCTTGACGCATCCCTAAAATTTTGTTGTCTAAGTTTTTTCTTGTCTCCTCCAAGCTTAAATGCTGTTGGGAGGGACTTGTTATACGTCATTATTTTATATTTATCAAAAATACTAATTCTTAATTAAAATTAACGGTTGCACTGTCTAAGGACGTTACTGATTCTTCTTATGAGTAGGTATAAGCGGTATATTGCTTCCAAACGTCCATTTTTACTTTCTCGGTAGTGATTTCTATTTTTAAAATGGCGTTGTCACATTATCTTTTTATCTTTTTTTAGCTAATTTTGGGAGATTACCATGCTATCTTTATACCCTGCTGTTTTCGGGATATGTATGTAACTTGTAGAATCCACATGTAATCGGAAGCGAGAAAAAAAAACTCGCAACTATATCAGTTGTAATTTAAAAGTAGCATTTATTCTATTTAGTAATTTGCAACAAGGAATTTTCGATTTGAATTACATTTTGAAAACTGTCGTATAGACAACTTACAGTACATTTCTTTATTTCAATTTTGTTTAACCTTGTATATCCAAATGTCTCACGTTATTTTTTTTTGGATTTCGTAAAATTGCCCATACTGAATTACTACTACGAATAACGTAAGTTGGTGGGAGATTTGTCTCTGAAATAAGTTCGTTCTTGTTTATGACGTTCTTTTTTATTTGAAAGCTCATATGTAAACCACGAAAAGTTATATAAATTTGCTTCTTATCAAACACATGTGTTTAAAACTAGTCGTTAGGTAAGAATATATTCTGTAAATTCAACGTTTATTAAAATTCGTCTTTTAGATGTACTCACTCAAGAATTTAGCTGCATTACGGCTATTCACACACGAATTTTCTTTTGGGTTGACAATATTTAACACCTTTTGATAGGTTTTATAAAATAGCGATTTTAATCCGTTTTCTTTTTTTTTCTTTGGGTTTTATTTGCTTGGTGTCTTCTGTCTTGTACTTTGATAAGTTTTCTTTTTTATACGGATGAGTCTATTACTTGGCTCCACGACGATGATTTCCAACACATCTGCGAATCACTGTCCCTGCGATTATTCGAAGTAACGACATATTGGGTCTACGCTATCAACACCAACGTAATTGGTTATAGACACCCGGATACTAGCGTCATCACTTACCTGACATTTGCAAAACACAGGTCAGAATGTTTCGTTTATTTACTAACGAAAACAAAGTTACGCTGTACCGTAGCCTGCGTAAGCACTACCTTCAATTAATAGTATTCTAATTTATTTGTTTCTATTATCTTTACATGTTTTTTACGGTTGTTAAAAAGACAATTTCTTAAATTAATAATTAAGCTGATTAAACTTGTATGTAAGAATCTAGGTGAGGCATTACATTCCGATGATTAAATTCGTGGTACAGGGAAATTAAACCTGAAATCCAAATTCATTATTATTAGTTTGTATTATCAACGTTTACCTGTTAACACGCGTCAAGTAAGTTTTTGTATTGCCATAACTACAGGAAATTTGATTTAGGGGCCCTTACTAAAATTAATTATAACCTCACTTCACTTTGTTATTTCTTTAAAATCAGTGACGTACTGTGCATAATCACCTTTTTAAATTTATAACCGTACAGTGGGGTGTTATTTGTAGTTTATTGTAGTTGATACATGTTAGATTATTTTCTGTGATACTAAAATTGTTATATTGTTATTTCTTTGCGTTTTGTGTATGTTCTTCTTCCTAAACTATCATCGGTTCTTATAGTTTTATTAGGTTTGTGGTAGGTACTTGCTGCTGACTGTTAGTTTCGGTCAGTTATCGCTAATAGTAGTAACTTGGCGCCTTTAATAATTTTCTCTAATTTAAAACTCCCTCTCCACTCTTGGACTTCTAACGGGTATATCTTTTACTTTATCTACCTCCACGTAACAAAGTCACTACGATTCACGAAAAAGTGTCAGTTTGGTAAGTGTGTGTACTCATATTTTACATTTGTACTATTTATTTTTATAATTTTTGATTTATTTTGCGACTGCATAGTAGACGAGCTAGTTTGATCGAATAATATTTATATTAAAATTAAAATCATTTACTTAAAAAAATGTTAACAATTGAATATAATTAGTTGTATGGTGTGAATGACAGAGCCTACTTTGATATTACTATATTAGTCGACAAATCTCTAATTGTTATTGGTATACTTTTTTCTGCTAATTTTAACGACTATTTTCTTTTCTTGAAATAAATACATTATTTTTAGAAGTTGTATTTGTCAATTTGTTCCTTTTAGTGATCCATCTATTTAAACAAGGTCAGTGTTAAGTGATATTTACTTGTTTTGCATTTTTCTAAAATTTAATGTAGGATTAACACACTGAGGCTTGTGATCCGCTTGCTGATACAATTGAGTTAGTCGCCAGCAATTAAGTTGTTAGGAAATTATCGTAAGAAATTGAAGAACTTGCTTGCTAAAATGTAGTTTTAAAACTGACGTATAAATTATCTTAATATAAAACACTAAATTTTAAAGTGTTCTTAGAATATAAAACAGAATTAGAAATCAACGTTAATGCTAAAAGCTGAAGATATTTTTTTAATTTAGGTATATTTTACTCTGCTTAATATTTTAGTAATTATTTCAATTTACTAATATTGTAATGATTTTGTTTTAAATTTGTTGTAAATTTTTATTTTTGTATTTACTACTAGTTCAAGCATTTTGATAAATTCAGTTTCAATGCAATTCAATATTCTATTGCAAATGTACACACACTTGTAAAGTATACCGTTGTTCAATATCCATGACGCAAGAGTTGTCAAAAAACACTTTGTTCTATATTTCATTTTTAGATTTGTATTATTTACAAATATGAAGAAATGCATTTTATCGATTAAGACAGTGATGATGTGTGGATTTTTGATGTGATCAAAATAAAGCTTAATTAATTGTGACTTGAACACGCTCATTAAACTCTTTAAACATACACCTTCTCAAAGTTATTTAATATAAAAGTTAAACAAATTTAAACGTTTTCTTTAATTAAAAAACTAATTAAAGCAAAAAATTTACATTAAATTTAATAATACTTAAGTATCTGTCAAAACTAATAGATTTTTTTACCTTTTTTTAAAGTTCTGTTTTGATACAATCTGATTTTATAAAAAAAAACAAAACAATATTAAACACAAAACTAAAAAAATCTTTAAAAAATAACAACAGACTTTAATAAATTATATTAAAAAAATATTTTCTTTATGCCCAATAAATATTACTTTTATCAATTAGTTACAAATAATTATATAGAAAGTTTGCATTTTAATAAACTTTAACTTAAGCAAATTTAATTTACTTCCTTGATTCAATATCTGCGAGTGAAACATTTTTCATCCGTAATCTTATATTTCGCTCTTTTAATAAGCTGCCGCTTTCCGCTCTAAAATTACTGGTCTAAATCCTACCTAAAAGATTTTTTTTCTTTTTATCTTATAGTAACTTTTCCTGTTAGCCAAATATAAAATCCATATACATAAATCACGTCTAATACAAGTTGATCTAACCGTAGTTACAGTATCATCGTGTACATATTCGCAGTGTAATATATTGAAATTGAATGTACATTGAAAATTTTAAATTTCGTGCTTGTTTCACACTTCTTTGGATTTACTTTATCTACTATCGCAAAGAAAAACTTTAACTTAAATTAATTTTTTTCTTTATTTTGTGCAAACAAGAAATGTTTTTACACATTTCTTAAACAAACAATATAAAGTGACGATAACATTTATTATTAAATTAGAGTTTTTTTGATAAGCAATTTATAGTGTTTTTAAAATTTAATTCATTTACACAATCCTACTACTTAATATGATTATCTTACTGTAAATTTGATGCAATTTTATTAATGCATAGTAATAATCATTTCCAGTCAAGTCCATTTGCTTTTAACTTATGATAATAATTTGAACAAGATGCTTATCGCAGTTGAATTGTTAGGGTTCTTACCACAACTATTACCAAACACGAATTACATTGCATTGTGTGTGTCGGTAGAAACTAGATAAATATCTTTCTTTTACATGACTGTAATTAACTATAATAGGTATAGTTTTTAAAACTTGTAAAAGTACAAACATTAATGTTGGGTTAAAATTTAGAAAAGCATAAATTATAATATTATTATTATAAATTTATAAAGTTGTTACAACAAAAAGTACAAGTTTAAGTATTGAAAGCATGTTATGCAAGTTTTTAGATGATTATGTAATTTTCCTCGTGACGTCAATTTTAATTCTCGGCAACATAATTACTAAATAATAAATATTTTTGTCTAAATTTTAGGTTATATTAATTAAAGAATTTGTAGCAAAAATTGCATATGTGAAAAAAACGTAATTTACAGCAGAGACAAAAAACTTAATATCTTCGTTAATATATTATTTTTGACATGTAATGTTTTGCAAGAAACGAAAAAACTGTCTTTACAAATAAACGATTGTTAAAAAAACAATAAACTCCAAAAATACATTGTGAATAATTGCGAGATAGATTAGAACATACCAAAAAAAATGATATAAATAAAGAAAACTCCAAGAAAGTACTTAATTCGCATGGTCACCGCTATTGGCTTCAAAATTTATGCCTACAAAGACTTCTGCATTATGGCATCTGTTTAAGTCAAGACATTTATAAAAAATTTTTTTTTGCTACTTACATACACACAGTACACAACGTTTAATAGTCCTCAACTTTTACAGGATTTATTAGAATACGTTTCCCATACAAAAGTAAAAGTTTGAGCTCATAAGATGTTGTTGCTGTACTTGGAATAATGCATTGCCGCTGACCTTCATTATCTCTATTTCTTCTTATTAATTTTGGACCGATTCTTTACAATACCAGATTAACTTCAAGTTCCTTCGGATACCTTTTATATATTTTTCCTATCTGATCTATCTTTTATGACAATCTTCTCAAAGTTTTTAAATACTTCAGGATCGCTTCACTGCCCTCTTCGTAAGACTGTTCTGTCTCAGAACAGGAAACTAGATGTGGCACCGGTAAAAAGAGTCATAACAATAGCGGCAGTTTTCTCTATTTCGGCAATTTTCTTGAGCATAAAGGTAATGTTCTATTTTCTAAGCCGATGTTCTAGTTAGATTGTAACTGCATACCAACACTTGAATGTTTGTTTCTCAAAAGACGATCTCTAACATATTTTGAACCGCATTCAAATCTAGTTGATCTAAACCGCATTTAAGTTTGGGTACTGCCAATTTCTTCATGATTCTCTCTGGGTATTTTATAATGCTCGCCACAATTTTTTTCAGAACGGCTTTGCACGTAAGTACCTCTTCGTGATCAAAAAGAAAATAAAGCGTTGGTCATCACATAGCTTTAAGACTTGGCCGACAACCGGTTGCTGTTATAACTCCAAACCTAGCCTCACCAGAACCCCCGTACCTGTTCATAAACTTATCAAAGTCTATTTTGTTGACATGATTCTTGGTTGTGCTTCTTACTCTGGTGTGACGCTTACTCTGGATCGGTACTGTTTTTCTGAAATTGAAAGCTAGTGGACGGAACGGTTCTCAGGCGTCAGATTTGTTCGAGGAGTTTACTCTCCTGTTCGACAGTAGTGTCCGTGTAACTGCTGTGAAGACACGGTTGTCCAGGGCTTCAAACGAACCTAAAAGCGGAGCGAGGCGACGGAAATAAAATACACAATAAGTAAATAAAAATAACTTTATTTATTCCCAAAATAAACAGGCAATGGGCGATAGATTCGACGAGAGCGGAAGCGGCGGCCACAACCAAGCAAGCGTAAGGTGATCTATAAAGCAATGACCGATTAGTGTCCTTTCGACAAGCGGTGACGTCGGTGACTAAGCGAGCAGGCATGCAGTAGAGTAGTAACTTCCGTTGGATCGGTAGACGGGGTTTACTGGGATTTGAAGTTGAGGGGGAGAAGAAGGGAGTTGGGCACGGTACTGGAAGGCGTATTCGCAGGCCAAAGCCAAACACTACGGAGACAACGTGGTGTCGGCGTATTCGCAGGCCAAAGCCAAATACTACGAATACGACGCTCAGTAATAGACGGAGGAAGGCGGATCCGCAGGCCAAAGCCAAACACTACGGATACGACGTTTTGACGGGGTATTCGCAGACCAAAACCAAATATTACGAATACGACGCCCGGTAAAGGATAGAGTAGGGACGAGCAGACAAGGAGGGGAGCCGTATTTCCCCGGAGGTTCGGTAAATAACAGCAAAACGGCTTAGCCTAAAATTCAGCTGGTGCACAGGAACCCCGGAATCCTCTTCGGTGTGAGCTCCAACTGGAACTGCCGTTCCTGCGTTGGGGTTCTGGTTTTATTGCGGACGTTCGGAAAAAGGAAAACAGTTTTAAGCGGGAATGGCATGCGCTCTGACGGATAAGCGCCTGTAAGTGGGGATAGCGCGAAATCGGATGCGCGTTTGGTACCCGACGGAAATTCCCTTTGTACATTTATTTGCTAACGGATACGAATAACAAAATTAAAATAACTCAATCTTCACAATAATAAATCAATAACGGTTTCCTTAATAATAAAAAAAAAATATTCAAAGAAACTACTAAAAGTAAATAAAGTTCTGTAATACAACTTAAACATATGTAACGGTTCGTTACATTGGTTTGGTTCTGGTCTTGGCTAACGTTATCGCCATCACTTTTGGTTTTCGGATGCACTTTGACTAGTCTCTTCATTAACTTGCTGGCTTAATCTTTTTAAAAAGTTTTTTCTTTTAGCTTCCGTCTAAATTAGAGGTCGTATTTCGCGACCGAGCAGAATACAAGATAGTGTTTGGCTTGTGTTTCTATAAACAGGTTATCGGCATGTCAGTAGAAAACGATCAAATTAATTGAGGGTGGGAGACGTCGTCCTAGTTTTCTTAATTCTTAACAATTGGTAGATTTTTTGAAACAGAACCGACTTAAAGTTGCGGCATTGGTCGGAATGAAAGTCTAACGGAACTCCAAACCGCAAAAAACTATTTTACTAAAACGTTTGCAATTGTAGTTGTCTTGTGATTGGGTATGGCGTAAGCTTCCGTCGATTTCGTCAAAAAATCCATCGCCATCAAGAATCAGATTTTGGAAACGGTTTTGTGATGTTAAGTGCCGCTATTTCCAAAAGGCTTCCCACGTTACAATTTTTCATTGGTGCTTTGCGCTTTTTTGCTAGACCATTTTCTAATGCACAGACTGTGCATTTGCGGAACCATTCCATAAACTTTTTTTGCAATTTACCAAGTAGAATCTTTTTCAAACTCTTCTTAATGTTTTCTTCACGTCAAATTGCTTTCCTGATGTACCATCATGTAAATGTTGCAACACTTGTGACACTTGGCTCTTTGGCACTACCAACTGCGGTCAGTTCTCCGTAGCCCTAACAGTTCAGAAGTACTCTTATTTTAGTTTTGTATTTTTGTTTGCAACGCAACTGCCCAGGTTTCTATTCGTCATCAATTATATCAGTTTTTTGGAAACATTTGCTGTTTTCTTTAAGTCGCGAACAGTGGCTGCAGTTTGCCGGACATGGTCATCTGGACAAGGCATCAGCGTTCTGATTATTGCTTCCGGCACTGTTTTTTATGTCGTAATCATACTCTTGCAATCTTTCGATTTGTTTGCCACTTGTCTTTACGGAACACAAAATTGCAATAGCCATTTCAAAGCAGCGTGAACCACGCAAATTCTTATTAAGGGCGGACCCACATTAATAAAAATTTGCGTTTATACAAGTATTTATAAAAGTGCTTTATTGACTTTTTCTTGTCTATCTTGCACTTGTGAAAGTTCCGCACTTATGGCCATATTATTTGCATTGGTATCCAAAACAAATATCCTTTCTTCTTTTGAATAACTTAAAATTGGCAAAGTGGCTATGCTCTGTTTTAATTGATGGAAAGTGTTTTTGCAGTCTTCATTCTGTCCAAGCGTGTCATCACCACATTTTGAGTCTAGTCACGGCTGCCTTCTTTAATTAATACCAAAGAATATCTTCACCGTCAGTCTTAAGGCCATCGTTTTTCATAACTAAATAGCTTCTTTCGTGCTGTTGGCTACCAGTACTAATTCGTCGAGTACTTTATTTCTAAAAATAATGGTCATTTTTACTTGTTCATAAAAATGTATTTTTTTCTCGTTGCCGTTTAAATTTGTACTGTTACTGGTAAATGTCAAAGCGAACAATGGGTTTTGTTGCTCCCCGTGTCAATCAGTAACATCTTCTTTTATTAATCTTGCCATCAAGATAAATGCTGTGCAATTACTCTATTCTAAATCTTATTTGACTGGTAACTTCCAGTGCATGACTAGATGAGGTTAACTTTTGTTTCTTTTAGTCAACTCGTTTTCGGTTTTTAAACCCTTTTTTTGTTTTTTTCTTAGGTTTAGTACGGTGTCATCGTACGTAGCCGATTTCACCGTAGTTTGAAGTCGTCGCTATTCTTTCTTGATGCATTCGTTGCACTATTTTCTTGATGGTTTCTTGTCTTTGTGCGGGTACTTCTGCAGCATAGTGGAGTTTACGACTGCCTTTGTGCAATCTTTCGGAAGCCGTCTATAAAGATTTAAATAGTTAATTGCTAAAAAAGTGCTGTACGATACAGAAACAGACGATGTCAGCCTCAAACTCTTGATCATTTTTGCCAGCTTTCTGAACTTGATTTTTTATTTGGGTTTGGTATACTTATTCTAGATAAGCATCTCCATATCTCATTTTTAAACGTAAAATTAAGAGTTTGTAACTTTCCTAAAGGTGGTTAAAAGCAGTGTGTAAAATTCCAAGCGTTTCTCCACTCAAGGCCACTACGTCGCTTTTTGCTTGTTGTTCCAGCAATTAGTTTACCATCAAAGTTTAAAGGTACAACTTTAGACTTTGTGGTAATTTTATCCCGATGATTTATGAAGTATTTCGAAATCTTCAGGTAGGCTACATTTGCGCAATTGAACTAATGGAAGACAAACTGATGAACAAGGGATTACTGATTAGGAGAATATTAGTACGAGCAAATAACACGATGCCAGTAAGGATCCTAAAGGTCAACTCGGGTCCGGTAAGATTGAAAAAGAAAACTGTGGTAAGCCAATGTACATTAGTATCTCAAATTGTGGGATGCGTGAATTCTAGTGAAGCTACGTCGCCGAAGCAGTTTTCACAACATCTATTAAAGATTCTTGCTTCTAGAGGCTATAATCTCAGCCAAAATCAGCTAACTAAAGTTAAAGCGTTGATCCAACCGTATTAAAATGCGTTTGCGCTAAAAAATGGTTCCAAAGAGAAAACTGACGTGGTGAAGCACCAAATTAATACCGGAGACACTCGGCCGCTACAACAACATTCACTAAAATTTTCTTCGGCAAGCAACCAAAGAAATAATCACGGATATGCATAGAGAAAGTGTGATTAAACATTCCATGGGCATCCCCAGTAGTACTAGTAAAGAAAAACTCAAGCAGATATGTTACAATTAAGAGAAGAAATATAACGAATTTTAAAACTGATTTCCGATGGTAGCTTGTATTTGTTCTTCGATAGTTTTTGTTTAACTTTTTATATTCATTCGTATGTATTTTTTTAGAATTCTAGAACAGTTTTCCAATTTACTATAATTTTTTTCAGTTTTCTGAAAATGTTTGGACAGTCTTTTTTAAGTTTTTTTTAGAATGTTTTTCTATTTTCTGAGACATTTTGTACAGTTTTTCTTTCATTATCTGAAAACTTTTGCTCTTTTTTTATTTGTTGATTCAAAAATTCTAAATAACTTTACATCAATTTTTATTGTTGCAAACGAGTTACTAGCATTACGACATGAATAAATAATTTAACAAAATATACAGTCACTTTTAAAATGCATTAATTTTTTTATAGCAGTAAATTTTAAGAACGATCAACTTATTATATTTTAAATTAAATACACGTGTTTAACAAAATGGAACAGTTAAATACACAAACACAAACGAACTAAACAGTTGTTTATTTATACAATATCAAATTACTGAACGTAGCATTATCGACACCTGATACCAATGTAACGGATTTTTAAATTAATTTATTTAACTATAAAATCTTAAGCTTTTGCGGTCGTAGTTAAACACCCAGACTTTGGCTTGGTCTTAGTCTCTCCTTGAGAACTAAAACAAGAAGTAGATCTTGGCCTTTGCCGTTTTGTCGTTCGTGAACCCAAACAATCTGACGTTTCACAAAACATTGCAGCTTGCATCTTCAGAGTGGTAAATGTCACTGTAACATTTACCACTCTTCTTCTATTCACGAAGTAGCTAGTTGCCTGCAGGTCGTCCACGTTATAGAATTTAAAAAAAAAAATTTATTGCGATATTCATTTACTAATAAAACTTTTAAGTTATACATTATAAAATTATTAACATTCGTTTTTGTTTCTTCTCGCTGCTAACCGACTGGATCTTCTTGGAGTATTAACCGCTCTTAAACTGGGAGACTCAATAACGTTTTCCTTATTACAGTCTTCAAAAACAAATAATTTTAGTTTGTTAATTGTTGAAAGACCAAGTTTTAAAATGTTCTTAAAGCCGTTTGGTGACAAATTTGAAATGTTCCGCGTGTCTCTTTTATAAGATCTCAAGTCCTACTTTTAACTACCGGTTTTTTAGGTTTGTTTTTATTATTTTTTTGTTTCATTAACAACAGGCGGCGGTAGAATTTCTTGCCAGTTATTTACTTTAAGCTTAACAATTAAATATCTGCTGTGAGTTATTCACCTCCATATAGACGATGTACCAAAAACCGTGCAAATCCAAACAATCTACTTTCTGCTCCGCGTTACTGTCGCCACACAAATTTATCAATTCGTTAATATTTTTAAACTTTTTTTTAAAAGTAGTATCACAAGCTTCTTCCGGTGGTTTAACTTCATCTTCATGTTTTCCACACTTCACAGAGGCTTTTCAGTCTTTCCGTTTCATTTGTTAGTAATTTAGAAAAATAAACGCCAGTGCATTTGTCGTTTTTACTGGATTTGCTACATCTTGATAACATTTTTATGTGGAATACTGTCTAACATTATCTATATTATATAATTCAAAGTTAGATTTTTGTCAGTTTAACATGTTAATTTAAAGTAATGCATTTTTTTGTTTTTTTTAACATTTTACTAATAGTAATTTAATGTTTTCTAAAATGTTTAATTTCTATTAAAAAAACAATACCTGAATTGTTTCTTCTAAATTTTCTCTTTTTACTGTTAATTGTTATGTGCAGTTATAAAATAAGCGTAAAAAACTGTTTGTTAAGACTGTTTTGTGTGCGTTAAAATTGTTATGTATTTATGATTAATGTATTTCTATACAAAATATTGTGTTTTATGCTAATTCAAAAACAATTTTTAATTAAAAAGCAGTTTGTTTTTACAGTACGCAACGTAAACCACAGTCAACAAAACAAATAATATAAGTGAATCACGTTCGACGTATTTAACATTCATTGGCCTAACTGTTGCATTATGCATAACTATAAAACTAATGCAACGCTCGCGTGTTGTCTTTTCCTTTTATTATTCATTAAGATGGATTAAACAAATATTTACTTTTGCAGTGTTCTATTTACAGTAACTCGACAAACGTTTCTACTTTTTTACTATCTTACAATATTAACAACGGCAATAATAATAAACTACCAGAATATTACCTTAGAACCGAAAATACTTATTTATAAAACCTTTCGTACCAGAATACTAATAGGGTCATAAAGAATTTATTTAGAATAAAAATGGTCTAGTTGTAAAAAAAGGTTCGGAAAGGACCGCTCATATTTAATCTGTAAGAAAAAAAAACATTGATTGTAAGGTGAAGGTCTAGAAAGGATATATACGTCTTATAAAATTCGATTCCTGAAACGAGCCAATATCAAACCCTCTAAAAGACACTTTACAAATTTATTTTTCTTTTAGAAACAACACAAACGTTTGAGCGTTATTGTTTACTTCTAGTTTATTTATTGTTCGTACAAATAATATTTTTATATTACACATTTTTAACGTTTCCGGAAGTTTTTGCATTTAATACATTATTGTAAACATTTTAAATAAATTACAATTTTTGGTGTCGTACTTATTTCCTATTAAAGTTTATTAAACCAGGAATACATTTTTATAAAAACTATGTTTACATTTTCATTAGTTTATCTAACATTTAAAAAATTTGAAAAATATGTGATGATGTGCAAATATTTGTTTTAATTAATTATAAATTAAATATTCAAAAATGTTGTTGTTAACTATCTAATAGCTTTGTTTTTTCTCGCAATTAAATTCTGTTTAACTTTATATTAGTTATACCGACATTAAGCCTTTGTTGCAAATTATAAAAGTAGCTTTGTTTTTTGTTACCTTAAATACAGTAACAAACAAAATTAATATGTTAAAAATAACTGACATTATATATTCAATCATTGTTTTATTTGTATTTACATGATTGTTCGTTCAATTGAAAAAAAAAATGAGATATTCTTTTTTAAAATACCATATATAATACTTGTTTCAGTTAGTTAATAGAAACATTTTTAGAACTGTAACAAATGTACTTGTATGTCATGTATTTGACGAACAAGCATAAATAAAACATTTTTCCTTTTGATGCATTATTACTGCGGTAGCACAGATCTGTCATTTCTAATTTAACACTGACGGAATACAAATTTATATTATAAATATTTATTTTTATTTATTTAATTAAACAAATATTTTAATTAGTAACCATTACATTTGTTATTTTTAAATAAAATTTAGGAAAAGATAAAAGCTGAGTGGGTAACTTCAACAATCCAATAAAAAAGAGCAGTTTTGCTTGACTTGACTAATCCTTGATATTGCAGAAATATGATACAATTACTGAACTAAGTTGATAACATTTTGGAAACATGCTGTGAAGTGCTAAATTATAATAGCAAAAAAAACACGTAAAATTATATTAATATTAAAATTCTTAATCTCAAGAGCTTGGCTTCTATTATAAACGTTTATTATATATTTATCAGCAATTACAAAACAAAAATTGTTACCGTAAAAAGAAAGACTTTTGACATCATCTATCGTTTATAATAAACTTTATAAAAACTTTTTTTTCTGCTTACACAATTTCAACTGATTTAAATTAAATTAAATTAAACCCTTTCGTTGTTTTCTGCAGAATTATACAGGGTGTATCTCATTAACGAGTTATTTTAGCAGGTTAAATTAGAGCACAAAAAGTCAAAATAAAAATTCCTTTAAAAAATTCAAATTTTTATCAAAATGAATCGTAAATTAATTGACACCACATATAAAAATAAACTGTTCTAAGAAGTGCAAATTTCTTCTCAGCGATATAGTGACACCAAAATTAAAAATAAATACAATACAATGTTATCGGATAACGCGTAGTTAAATTACTGTAGTGCTATTCTGCACATTCTTTTTAAGTACACTAGAATATTTCTCTTCCATTGGATAAAACACAAACGTCTACGCATCGCCAAAAATTGTTCGTTACTCGCCTAAATAATTGCACACATTCTTTTTAATTGCATTTGCTGCTGCAAGAAATCAATTTTGCGGCTATTGTCTATTATGTACGAGAGTTTTGTATACTTCACTCTTAAGATAACTCCAGAAAATAGTCTAAAGGATTACCTGTAAAACTTAAATTTAAAAAATCGCAAACGGAGCGACTTACATGCCAAAGAGCTCTATCGTGCATAAACTACTTCAAGAGATAAGTCATCAAATCCTTGCGTAAAAGTTTCTTGTAAAAGTACAAGTCGCCTGTAAGTCTGTCTGGTAAAATAAATGCTCCAATTAAACTATTTCTTAAAATACCCGCCCAAACATTAATAGAAAACCGCCACTGAAAGTTTCTTTGTTGAATTTCAAGAGGGTTTTCTTTATTCTAAACATGCGTCTGGTGAAAATTCAGCACTTCGTGTAAAACAACACTCATCTGAAAATAATATTTTGGCACTAAAGTCCAAGTCAAAAGTTTCGTTTTACTGCAACCACTCACAAAATTCAAGTAGCAATTCAAAATAACTGTTGGACTCGTTGAACATGGTAAGGGTACTTAGAATAATTCCTTAAAATACGATGCGGAGTACTATGGGACACGTTACCTGCGCGGTCTATTTCTCTATTGCTACTTCGTCTCCAATCTTTTACAATTTACAATATTTGCACATACATTAAAGAAATACAAATACAAAAGATTTAATTTTCCTGAAAAAATTTTTTTGTGGCTAATGGGAAGTTCACCTTCAGTTTTTCTAAGTTATTGCACACACGCCAAAATAAAGTTTATTGAAGGCAATTATCTATTAGGATATTTCGTAACCCACAATCTACGTGTGATGTAGAGGTTAGAATTACACTCACCGTGCATTAAAACAGTATAACTGTTTTACATAATAAAAAAAATTAAATATGATGAAGTACGAATGCGTTTACCCAAATCACTTAGCACCAACAAAAAAGAATCCGTTAAAAAATGGAAGCAGAAATAAATCAGATTGTCGAACTCGGTTCTAAGAAAACTGAATTTTGCATTTAATTATATGAAGTCTTGTTTTGGTTACAACCAAAGATAAACGTGATCGTTTACACAAAATAATAATGCTAAGAAATAAACATTGCTATCTGCTTTAATTATTTTATTAGGAATTGGTTTTGTAGATAATGAAAAATTAAAAATAAACAACACTTAACATAATACATCAACACGTTTCACAGATTTTACAGCATTTGCACTCATAATTTTCCGCGTAGTTACAATCAACAAACAATTTTGATTTGTTGAGATAGTCAGGATCGACATTTAGTAGTACGTGGGTAATACTAACATGTAGGAAATTATGACGATATTAATTAGATAGATTTTACAATTGCAAATTTAAAAAATATTTTAAATAATCTGCGGCATAATGCAAACATACCGAATATGCAGATGGGCGAGGTTTAGGTTGCAAACGCCGCATTTACATTTATGTAAAACAAACTTTTACTTTCTTATGAGATTGAACATACTGTTTCTCCTTGCTACTTACTATGATGTTTAGAACAATGTTGATGTAAAGGTGTGCGAACTTACCAAAGAAACAAAGATAAGTGTAGCTTAAGTCGCAGTAACTACTATCGGGTAACAAAATTTTAAATTTAAAATAATAACCACAACAGCTCGACTAACCTGACAACATAATCGTGCTCGATCAGTAACTTACAGTTTAAACTAAAATCTTAAAACTATTTTATATAATCGCAATTTTTTTATCTCATTAACAAATAATTATTAAACGCTGGCGTCTGTTATCTAATATAATTAATTTTCATTACTTACATGCAATTTTTCGGATTACAGTATCATACTGGAAGCGTTTGTAACACCTTTAAATAGGATCCGGGTAACTTGGAAACCCTCAATGTCTTTCAATATACTTATCATTTTGTAATACCTTATACAGCCCTTTAAACTTTGGTATTAGTTTTTTATTTACACCAAGAGCTACATTCCCAATTACTACATAATCACTCTCCTTATATATCTTTGCTTCTTTATGGAACTTATCGTAGTACTTTTTGCTGTCTTGCTGTGTGTTGTGTATTTTGAATTTTTAGAGACGCTCTTCTTCGTAATTCTTCTATACCTAACTGCTCAGTAGTTAACTGTGTGTTCAACCAATTTCTTAAACTGTCAGTAATTTCCCCCTTTTGGTCTACACCAAATAACAATCGACACGGAGTGTTTTCTGTACTGCGTTTAATTGTATTGTTGAAAGCGAATTCAACCTTATACATTATTTTGTCCTACTTTCCTGATTCTAACGCCATTTTTGCAAACATTGGTCCTAATTGACCATTTGATATCGGATTCCCTGTTGCAATAGCAATATGCTATATTCTCTGTCACTTCATAAAGTTTTTAAACTCTTATACTTCTTCTTCTTTTCGAAGACCTTTAGTCTGTTTTCTTTCGAACTCAGGCATTTTGGTTACCTTGGGATATGAACTGCCACCTATCTCTCTACCGTTTTGGGGGTCTTCCTTTTGGTCGCCGTTCTCCTAGTATACCCTCCAGAGTTGTACGAGCCATTCTCTTTTCGCTCATTTTTTTTTACGTGAACATACCACTGGTGTCTTTTTTGTTTTTCTGATCTTACCACATCATCCACTGCGCACGTCCTTTTTATTTCGTCATTCTTGAGTTTGCCTATGAGTGTTTTTTCGGCGATTTTTCTCATCATTCTGCTGTCCTTCGATTTTGTTTTGTTTGTGTCTGCTCTTGACTCGATTCCGTAAGGTTTCACACATACTTTATGTATCCTTACTTTGCTATCCGTTGGCATATATTTGTTAGTAACGGTTTTACTTAAAATAATTAATTTTTTTATTATTTTCAATTTATTTTTCTCTCACAGTTAAAAATAGGTTTTGGTTTTATTTTATTCTAATCTTCTACTTTATTATAAATAAGCTTCTTTAATTTTAATTTTCCCACTCAAAATTTTAAATCAAAATTTTTCCTTATCAGAGGATGTTTGGTCAGTTTTGGAGGTCATTTTTGGGTTATTTCCCAGGAGACAATAATTACTGGAACTTGAAAATGCATGGTTGCTTCTTTGTTGCATTTAGTCACATTTAATAGTGGATTTATCTGAGACAACCTTATGTAATTGTTCGAATTGGTTATTGGTGCGTTGCACTGTTGTTTGGAAAACCAATTCCTTGTCCTGATTGCTAAAGATTTATGTGCACTTTTTAAGATACAATTACATTAAGCCACCTACCATCTAAAGTAAGCTGCCGACCACCTCTGTTAACAATCTAACTAATGTTTTTTAGGCTTTTATTTTATTATATTTTTCGTTGTTGTCTCGGTTACATTACTGTTTCTACATTGTTATTTATACGTTGTACAACTCCGTTGAAGTAGTCACTAGCATTGACTGTTTGTCAAAGCAGTATCCCTTTTCTGAGCCGGGCAGGCTAACGAAGCCACAATCAATAATAATATCTTAAGATTGCAGCCACTAAAGTCAGAAAATTATACTTATTTACGTTCGAGCGGTTCTCAACTTACCTTATTGACCATTCTTCAATCTATCGGAGGTTATGTCCTGTTTCCTGTACCCAAGTGTTGGTTTTACGTGTACTGTGCACTCGCGCGCAACAATTTATTTACTTACCTTTTTTTTGTTATTAAGTACCTATTTGTTTTTCCCAAATTTAACAAAAAAAACAGTATTAATTTTTTTAATGTAACATTTGTTTCACATTTGACGCGTTTGACGTTTACTTGATTTAGTGGCGCAAGTACCGCTACCGAGGATACAACGGGAACTGCAGTACAATTTTCATTTTTTTTTAAATTTTATATTTCATTGGATATACATATCTTTTAATGTAGGAAAGTAATGCGGGTAGTTTAAGTATTTATTTTATTTTATACGTGTAGGGTAGTCCGCGCGTTGAAACCGTGCAAATACGTAAAGTGTGAACCTGTTAATCGCTATTAAAGTTAATTTTTGTTCCGTCCCCAATATTCGCACCTTTATTCAAGAATTTCAGTTTTGCTTTTTTTGCTTAGTAACTCTACTACTCTTTTATTATATTCTTGTACATATTTGCGTATTTCGTTAAAACAATCTATCTTTCTTTTTTTGTTGCTAAATAAACTGTTTTTTTTAGTTTTATTTTTGTTTTCTTTATCATCCTGCGCCGGCAGTGTGATATGTTATCCCACCCAACGCTTCTTAAGCATCCAGATATTCCGGCGGCCTTATTTATCTGATGTTTTAATTCTGGTACATGGTTATAATGGCTCATTGTTCTACTTCAACGTATTTAAAATCCGTTTCTTGTTGTATACTGCTTATTTCAATTTCAATTTTGTATCTTACAGGGTCTTTGGAGTAACTCATAGTTTTAGTTTCGTCGTTTGAAATTTTTATATTATGTTTCTGCGCTATTTGAGATAAACGGAAAACTTGTCTCTGAAGTTTACCCTCTGTTTCTAACACAATCGTTGTCTCATCGACGCAACAAATCATACTAAAGCGCGTGTGCTGCAGTATATATCCCAGGTTTAAAAAATTTATTTTGTTTATTATGTTGTTCATTATTAAGTTGAACAGAAATGAGCTGAGGCTGTCTCTTTGTCTAATTCCGCCTGGTGTTAGTATATCTTTAAGTATTTGATTACTGGCTTTATTAACCATCGTGATGTTGGCGTTCAGTTGGTATATAATATTAACGATTTCCAACGGTACATGTCTTGCTTTCAAAATGCCTATTACATCTTTTAGTCGGATCCTGCTTTTCTTAAGTCTATGAAGCAAACATACAGTAGTTTGTCAAGTTTGATGGACTTTTCTTTGAGTTGTTTTAGTATGAAGATAGTGTCTGCTGTTAATCTGTTTCTTCTGAACGTTGTTCTTCGTGTCTATTTTCGATGTATCCTTCATAGAAGTAAACAGTTTTATGGTTGTGCATAGGAGACTTACCCCTCCATAATTTTCGGGATTTGTCTTTTCTTGTTTTTTAAAGAAAGGTATGGTGATACTCTGATGCCAGTCGGCCAGGATTGTGCTTAAAATTTCATTGAATAAAATTGTTAAATGTTTATCCAGTTTTCTAACTCCATATTTAAGAAATTCATTTGGGATATTGTTTCTGGCACCTTTCTGTTTTTTTTAGCTTTTTTATTCCTGAGATATCATCTATTCCGAATTTTTTTTACTTCATATTGCTGTTCGGTGTTTTTCTACAAATCATAAAGTTTTTTAAAATACACTTCGCATTCGTTTGTTATAATGATCATTGTTTGCACAAATTTGTTGATTGGTTTTTTCTTCCTTACCTTCCTTTGTGCGCCATAGATTTCATGGTCTATTTCCTTTGTAAATTGTATCCAGTATTCTTAATGCTTCTGATTTTTGAGTTTACTCTATTTCTAACATGTATATATTTGTTAAAGTTTTCTTGTGTTGGTGAGCTTTTGTATTTTACGTGAGCCATTTTTTACGGCTACTTCTTTTACTTTGATGATAATGATAAACCATGACTTTTTCTTGTTCTGGGAATTTATGTTGACATTCATACAAGTTTTGGACGTTTCAACGTGCAGAGCTTACGTTTATCTTAACAAGCGCACTAAGGGCCAAACAAGAACTGTTAGTTTTTGCTAGTTATTCAATGACAGAAGACCTATTTTATTATTTTTGTGGTACTGATTACAGTTTTTTATGCGTGCTAGGGCTTAATATGTACACTGAAGACGTAGTACATTTAGGTATAAAAGTATCATGCTTTGGAATTGCATGTCAGCATCAGGGGTCAATGAAGTGTTTGTATACGAGGGACGCATAAACAGTCAAGGCTATACATTGATGCTTTAAAATTTGCAAATCATTCAATACTCAAATTTTGCCAAAATGATTTGGATAATTGTTGTTACCGATAAGACAATACTTTTTGCCATCGTGCAAAGGCGAAGATGCTAGATTGGTCGGTAGAATTATTACGCACATATTAAAAAAAAAGTTGCACAATATAATTGTGCATTAAAAAATCTATTGCAAAAAAATAGATGAAGAATAACAGCCTATATCTGAAAAGCTATGCTACAAATTAATATGTACAATAACGAAACGTACTAAAACAGTTCTAAAAACATATAGTGGCTTAATAAAATATTAAATTTCTTAATAACATATTGTTTTTAGTTCAAATATGTACCTAGTTTTAATTTAAACCACAATTGTTCTTTCATTTTATAAAAACTTGGAAGTGTCTAATATATTTGCACTATACTATTTTAGTATAGTATGTTTTTAATGTTGTCATATTTATTAAATAATGTTAGATGGTGTAGCATCGATTATATAATGTTTTTTTACATTCACTAATTTATAATTTTAAATGTAATGTAAAAGCGTTCTTTTTAATTCAAAACAGTAATTTATTTGTTTGTTAAAGTTATTTTGATTTTGTTACTTAGCACAAAAAAAACACTAACAAAACTATTTCTTTAAAAGTATTTAAAAAGTATCAAATACAACAAATCGGTTTTTTAATTTATTGATTAATAAATTAGGTCACTAAATTTTTATATAAAATGTAACTTTAAGAACACGTGTTTTTTTTAGATCATTGATAAGCATTAATAAATAAATTTGGTATAGATTTTATTATGCACGATTTAAATAAATTACGGAAACATCAAACTTTTAGTCAATTATTAAAGTTGATCCGATTAAACGTAGCAATTATTATTTTAAACACATTTTTTTAAAACACAAATTGCTTGTAAATTTATAATTGGTTTAATAATACCCAATAATTACTACTACATAATATGTGTAACGATAAATAATATGTGTTTTTGCATTTATTTGAGCTATTGTTTTAAATTTTAGTTTTTATTTATAAAGTATAAAAAATTTATAATGTTTATAGGTTTTTACATCAGAGCAATTATTTACAGCAACCGCTGTATTTAATGCAGCAATCATTAAAGTTTTATATGTTTACATATCAATGTTATATCTACATTAAAAATTTAATTACTAGTATTGATTTTTGTTTGATACAAACATAATAATTTAATTTAGCTTATTCATATATAGATTAATTATTCATCATCAAATGTCGTATTTAATATAGCATTTACTCTTTGTAATTAGAATTTCAATTGTATTAAACTTTTACACACCTATCAAGTGACATTTAATATATAAAACTTTTATTATAACAAAACTGTTCTTAATCATTTTTATTTAAATAACACTACTGTTTTAATTACTAAAAATTAATATTAAATGTTAATATAAATAAAACACTATTTTAAAACCAATATAATTTATAATTATTTTAAATTGTCGAAACTAGTTTTCTTCTTGTTTATAATAAATACTAGTTGTAGATTGATTTAGTGAAAATATCAAATTTTATTCAAATGATTATTAGTTAGAGACAATAAATAACGTTGTCTAACGTTTTTTTTTATAGGCAAACAAAAATCAACACTATTAATAAACTGAACTGCAATAAATTTTTTTAATTTATTTTTTTGCTTACAAAATTATTAATTATTCGAACGTAATTCTTTATAAATGCGGCAATTTTTGGAACAAAAAAAGAACAGTGTATGGCTAAATTGAACTACAATATTTGTTCAAAACTTACTTACTAGAAGTATGCCAACAGCAAAGAATTTAGTGTAGTTAATTTGGGTGTTGAGAAAAACTTATGTTCCTACCACAAGTACAACAGTACTATCTGTATCGCAAACTTTGAGCACAGTTTTGACCATAATGATATACCTCTTCACCTTTAAAGAACACGCTTTTTTATTATTTCGGTTGCTGGCACGTTCCGAACAAGTTCCAACGTTTTTTCACAATTTAAGTGCAAAATTTGTTAAAAACAACTGGTTTAATTAAAGCAATGTAAACATTTGTCCTCCGACTTTTTGTTGTTGGAGTAGGGCTAGTATGTCAAATTGTCAAACACGAATTGATTTCATTCTTCCGGTAAAGTTCTAGACTTTGTTTAGCGTTGTATACGCCCAACAAGACTATCCTCGTTAAGTGTTTCACGTACATCTATGTGGAAATAAATTAGGAAACTGCTGCGATTTGGACGGGTTTCTGTACTTCCACCTGTGTTCTGTATCTGTGGAGTTGATAAGCACATGTTACACTTGGAAAATTTCCATGATGTCACGTCACTGGAGTTAACACTACTCACACTTTCAAGGGGTTGAGTTTATTGTTTATTGCAAGAAAACTCTGCGCATTCGTTTATTTTCAGTAATTGTATGAGTTAAAAAGGGGTTTACTTGTGATAACGCCGTATGTACGTTTTCTTTTGTGTTAGATTTCAATTAAGTTTTAGGTAATAATCGTACGGAACTAGCTAGTCCGTTACTTGAAGAAAACTAATTGTAAGTATTACACTTTATATTTTAAATTCTTAGTATTTTGGTGGTCATGTCGATTGTTGAATGACCGTACGTACATGTTAGGTTGTTAACACAATTAATTATAAAAAAACTCTACCCGTAGCTGGAAAAGAACAAATAACACGACAGAAGTAATAACACAGAATATTTTATCACAGACAATAATCCCAATGAGGGCGAAGATGCCACATAAATATAATTACGTAAACATTTCTAAACGTTAATACGGAGAAAATATGTTACTGTATAAACTGACCTTGTCGGTCTAAACTTTTACATTCGAAGAAAGAATGACTTTATATTCCCAACTTCAAAATCGCAAAAGTATATAACAAAAACAATTAAACCCTTAGAGATTCAACGCACACTTGATACGACTTTCTGACGCACAAATTGATTTTGTTATTAATTGTGTTAACCTAAAAAGCACGTACGGTCAACAATCAACATGACCAACGAAAAACTAATCGTAAAATTAGAAATTGTAATACTTACACTCAAGTTTTATCCAGTAAGGGATTAGTTAATTCCGTACTTGTGTTACCTAAAACGTAATATTAAATTTAACACAAAACGTACATACGGCGTCAGCACAAATAAATTTTGTTTTCAAAGCATACCATCATTTGAGATAGCAAATGCGCAGCGTTTCCCTTCGACTTAACGTAGTAATTGATGTTAGCAGGTCCTCTCAAAAGAAATCGTAATTTGAAGGTTTTCAATCTCTTGACGGTGTGGATAGTTAAGTTATAGTAAGATGACGACATAGAAATTTTTCCCTAAATATGCCATCTGTTCGTTATCTTTACCGATAAAAGAGCCGTGTGGGGGATATGGAAAGCCGCTATAGACAATTAGAAAAGATTCAAATTTAACCCCAAATACAGACAAATCTAACGACTTACCCCGACTAAGTTTCTACTAAATAGCCACAAAATTAATTTGCATATTTACGTAAAATAACTTAATGGGGAAAGCCTCGTTGGGCGTAGAGATACCGCTAAGAAAGGTCCATGTTATACAAAACGTTAACGGGAAATAAATTCGTTTGACAGCCGGCTACGAAAGGACAAATTTTATACTCGAAAAATAATCTACCAACTTTTTACCATAACAAAGATGTGTCGTCTGCGTCTGTTACCGTAGACAAAATTTTAATCACCAATTTGCGCATATGCAATTTAGCAATTAAACAAAAACAAAATTTAAATATATGAATATGAGCTTACATTCCCAAACAATTAATTTTCTAACGTTTTCAAATATTATAAAACAATATTTTATTAAAAAATAGTTGGTTACATGTAAAAGTTACTCACAAAATCTAATATCAACATTCTAGAATATTTCTTACATATTCGTCGTTTATATGTTTTACAATATTTTTGAGTCTTCAAACGTATTTTCATTTCAAAGATTGATACTTGTTTTTTTAGATCTGCAAGGAAATATTTGTAGGCTGTGTGTGCAAAATGTTGTTATGAAATTAGAGTGTAAATACAAGTAAAAAATTCAAACGTTTAAAAGAAATCAAAATTCTTAGAAAAATAAAGGACTTTGTTGCATTAAATAGTTTTCTAAATTTGTTGGCCGAAAATAAAAGTAAACTGTTATAAAAAGTTTTATCTAGGCATTGTGCTGACACAAAATATAAATAAGTACAAAATAATGTTATCGCATAAAGCATAGTTAAATTAATGTGAACAAATCAAGTTGCTATTCTAAGAACTGCACATTTTTTAAGTGCATTAACTAATACCTCAAATATAACGTATATACAGAAGTTTATATGTAGGTAGTGTTAGGTAGGCCATATTTCAATAAATGAGAAACTGAAAAAATCGAACAAAATATTCAAAACACATATTTAGGAATGTTTTTGCGAGATACTAACTGAATACAAAAAAATAAGTAAAGTCAGAATTTGTTACTTTAATGTTATAATAAATGTTAAAAATGTCTTTTAATAAATAAAAAACCAACCTCTAGTCTAGAAAACTACTCCTCGAGTTTGCAGTCGCATATGAAAGACACCCTGTATTAGAAAATAACTAGTTTTTTTTGCTTGATCTATTAGAAACATTCTACATTTGTAAGTTACATCAATGTTATAATTTAGTTGTTTTTTGGTAAACACAATAAATGCATTTAGTGCTGCAACATTGATTATATAAATATACACGTGTATCGTAACGTGCACATTTTTTTTTTATTGGGTACTGTTACGCTGGTTTTCTTGTAACAAAAAAATAAGCGCCGGCTAACACAGTTGTCCCGGAGAGGGAACCGTAAGCTTTGTGTTGCTAAATTATAAATTAAATCTAAGAAGGCGCAAAAACGATGAAAAAAAACTAAATTAGGGAAATATCGTTAACTCTACCCGTAGCTAGAAAAAAAACAAATAACACAACAGAAGTGATAACACAAAATACATATTTATTGTATCACAGAAGTAGTTGAAGAGGACGAAGACAGTACATAAGTATTGTTATATAAACGTTGCACACAATATTACAAAGGGTTGATGTCACAGGTTAAGTATAAGTGACGCCATTGACTGAGCAACACGTCGCATATCAAAGTGACCTAAACGATCTAACTTTTACATTTAACGAAGGAATGGCTTTACTTTATTAAGTTAAATTACAAGAATACGAAGATCAAAAGTATAGAGAATCAAAGCGCACCAGATAGGTATGTGACACAAAAAAAAGAGTTTAATATTAATCTTGATTACAACCTAGTATGTACGTGTGGCCATTCCAATAATCGACATGATCAACAAAGTAATACTCGTATAAATAGAAAATGCAATACTTACAGTTGTGTATTATCCTGTAGGAGATTAGCTAATTTTGTACTAGTATGACTTAAAACGTAATATGAAATTTGACATAAAAACGTACATACGGCGTTATCACAAGTAAATTAATTTAATTCATGCGATATTTGAAGTAAAAAAATGCACTGAGCTTCCTTCTAATTAACTTCGCACTTGTGTAAGTATTTCTTCCCATAAAGTGGTGTTCTACCCCTGGCTTTCAGCGACCTGACATCATGGAAACTTTTTGAAAAGCAGGTGTTTTATCAACCGGTAAGATCACAGGTGGAGGTGTGGCGACCCCCTAAAGAATTAATGTAAACCCTCAATACAAAAAAGAACTGGTGGTCATCACACGATTTTCTTATAAGGAATGGTGAAGGAATTACTACATATTTTTTTAAGGCTATGTTGTCATAAAACTTTTTTGAAGTGATATGTACAGGTTTGTATTGATTTCTTACCATGCTATAATTTTTTTGAAAATTTTCTCTTCGATTTTATTAAGATTACATTGACTAACCCTTATGTTTGTGCGCCTCGATATTACCCCTTTAGTAAATGGGAAAAAAATCGTCGCAAGTAGGATTTAAAACTATATTATATTTGCAAATGCATTTTAAATTACAAATTAAATATCTGATAAACTGTTAATGTTATAATTTTTTTTATTTGAATAAATTGTTAGGAAGAATTGATTCTATAAGAAACTGTAAAAATAATTCGAATAATTTGCATACGTACAAAATTATATAAGAAAAACTGTTAAAAATTTACGGATGCGTTTCTTTATCCAACCCATCTTTTGACAAAGCAGAGAGAATATACAAAGCCCAGAGTTATCGTTAGTACATCCAAAGATAATTTAAATAAAATGCAGCAAGTCAAAAGAATATAAAGAAAAATTGTTATTTTTTCTTATTTTATCTTTCTTTCCCTTTAAGATATGAAATTTTTTTCTAAAAAAAATCGTCGCAGGCAGGATTTGAACCTAGGATTATATTTGGAATTAATTATAAATCGAATATCTAATAAACTATTAATGTTAGAAAACACTTTTATTTGAAAATGTTGTTAGAAAGAATTATCTCTATAAGAAACTGTAAAAATAATCTGAATAATTTACATACGTACACACGGACACTCAAAATTTTTTTGTCAAAAATAGATTTTTTTGATTCATAGGAGACCTAGAAACGTAAAAGTATGCAATAAAAATTTTTTGAAAAATTTCCACCACTAAATTTATCAACTTGTAATAATTTTTTCGATGTTTAACGTTTCACATTTTGTATTTGTGTTTTTTTTATTCTAGCTAGTCTGGATGCATATTTTTATTAAGTAGTTAACTAGCAACAAAGGTATTAGTTACAGTATGTTTGATCTATAACGTTGACGCCGTTTTTTATGTTATTGCAGTAGGTTATGATTGCTTTCTTTAACGTCTTCATCAATAACTGTGTCATGATGCATAGTGCTTAACAATATTACGCATTTTTTTCTAAGGTAAGCATGTTTACATTGTTTTTGAAACAAAATATAAAAAATGTAACTAAACAATAATTTTATCTCTTTTGTAATATTTTACATATTTTGACTACCAAGAACAAAATATTTTTTTCTATAAGATACTCTGCCAAAAACCATTCGTAAAAAAATGTCAATTGCCAGGTTTATACCAGAATAATAAATATTACGCACTTAAGTTTGTGTAACCGTCGTTTGAGGTTATACGATTTCTTTCGTGTAAGACCCTGTATTTCAGTTGAAGTTATTCATTTTATGTATTTTCGAATTGTTTTATTGATTTCAAATTGATTTTGGGAAGTTATTTTACGTTTTTAAATTCAAACTTGTCCATCAAAGTTGTTGATAAAATTTTGTATTCATTTATTTAGAAATGATTACGTTGTTTAAACAACCGTATTCTGCGTTTGTGTTGATTTGGCGCTTTCTTTGTCTTGTCAAAATTTCAGCTGTAATTTATGTTTCCCTTTTGTAATAGTTTTGCAATTAAATATATTTTAAGTTTGTTTTAAAGTTCTTTGTTTTAAGCACATTTTAAGTACAGTCGTACTTATTTTCTTTGTGTTAGTTCTATTATATTACCTTGTAAAGTCATTCTTTTAATTTATTGGACAGTTTTATGATCCAAGTCTCAACAAAAAAATTTTACGACCGTGATTATATCAATAAATATTTTGTCAATTTGGCACCGTTTTCCAACTCTGCTTTTGTGACGTAATTAAATCTGTTTGCATCTTCTTTGCACTTCTTGATGGTATTGCTTTCTTGCACGGTGATTTCGTACACAGTCTTTAGGAAATGGTAGCCGATTAAGTTAATAAATATAGGTGATTTTGGTTTAAAGGGATAGTTAGTTAGTTGGTTGTCAGTCGTCGAAATGCGTTAAAGATCGGAATGTAGTTGATTAGGTGATAAACTCGCCCTTTTTAGAATCTTTTGAGGGTAAATTGGTTGTGGTACCTTATCGAAGTTCCGAACAACGTCAACTGGCCTAAAGCTAACCAGGAGTTCGCCTACGAACAAACTATCAATGTATTTATTGATTTCCGATTAAGTTATATATTCGCGAGTTCAGTGATTGAAAAGCTTTGAAATTCATCAAAATGAAAATTTATTGCTAGCTATCGAATCTTTCGATTAAACAAACATCGTATGGCGTTTGTTTGTGCTAATTTTAATTATTATTCTTAAACAACAAAAATAAAAACCTAATGTAACCAACGTCTAAAGTGTTATACTGACATTAAGTAAAAGCAAGAAAAAAAAGAGGATAATCTTATATTTGCGTACCATAATTTTAAGATGGTTAAGTTTGTTTTATACAATTACGGACTTCATTTGATTTTGTTATGTATCTTATTTTTTTTTATTATGCGTACACGGCCGTGCATTATTTTTTTCCTTTTAAAAAAGTAATTTAGTTTTGTTTTTGTTTATTTTATTTTGTTAGTTGTATTTTGTTTCAGTGTAATCATGTTATCCTTATTCAGCTTTTTTTAAGATTGTATTTGCGTCAAGTTAATTTAAAGTTTTCTTGTAATTTCCTATTTTATTGCTTGTGTAATTTTATTTCAATTATCTAATAAATGTTAAATTGTTTTATGTAACAAAGCTTTTATTCCGTCCGCCTTCGCATATGTGAATTTTAAATTATTACAGATTTTTTGTGAGATACACTCTTAAGGTAAGTCCCATTTAAGTGTATCCATTTGAAACGGATTTCTAATTGGCAAGGGCTACTAGGTCATTGAGCTTTACTCTTTCCTAGCGCCCCTTGATTTTGACTTTTGATTTTTTTTCGTTTAAGTTTTCTAAACGGTCACAGAGCTTTGAATATAACCAAACTCTTTCTTTAAATTGTAATATTAACATCTTAGGTTGATGTAAAGATTAACAAATTTACTAAAAAAATGTACATTTTTCCGATTCTACAAGATAGCGTTTAGTAACATTGTTTTAGTAAGTTGTATATGCTTTTGCCATAGCTACTATTTTTAGCTAAGTTAAGAGTAGCTAGTGCGTGTTAAATACTATACTAACTAGCAACATTAAAAAAAAAACTAGACGTGTACTTTGATTATTTTTCTGTCACTAATGTATATGGTAGTTTATGTAAAAAAAAATTGATGTAAATCTTTAAATGTGTTTAACTTGCAGTGTTTATTAATAAAAAAAATTCTGTAACACAAAGACACGAACATTATAGCTACAATACCTATAATTTGAATTGTACAATTTCTACTATTTTTGTTTTATGTTTAGATTATAAATTAAGCGATGTTGTTGCTGATAACATTAATGTCAGTTTCTGCTCGTGATTGTTGTCTACTCTTTGATCTTGACTTTGGGGGTGCTTTGATGGTTTGACTAGGTTTTCGGTTTCCGTCAAATTTTATGCCAGATTTTTCGTCTCGTTGACTTTTTGGGAGTGTTTTTGTGTATGGTTCACATTGCTACTCTGCTTCTTGTAATCATTTAATTGCATATACTAGTCGTATACCAATTTTATGTTTAGACGTTTTTTTGTTTTTGTTACAATATCTACTATAATCTTTTCAGTTTTAATTTCTATAACAATAATGACAACATACAAGTTTTGTCCTTGTCATAGTCGTATACATTTTTTTTAGTTTTTATGAAATTTAATTATTTCATGTTACTAAATCAGGAATAGCAAAATAAGAGTTATTACCAGTTAAAAGAATATTAAATTTCACATCTACTTAGTTAATACTTAATAATCTCATTATTTTCTAATGTTGACTCTTTATTTTAGAAAAAGTTAATTTGTAAAACTACACCGATAATTGTTGTTTTTAAATTAAAAAAAAAATATGTTAATTTTACCACACTTTAATTAATTGATTTTAGCCTGTCAGCAAGAAAAAATAAACACATAATAATATTTTTATTTTTTAATTACATTTAATCTTTACGTGCGTTATTACACTCCGAAAGAATGATAAAACTCTATATACTTTATACCGTCGATTTTTTCAATTTATTTTTCAACTTCTCGCCAGCACTAAATCACAACGGGCACTCAACGTACTAGCAATTTATATAACGTCTTATACACATTCATAGAATTTAAACGAATTTGTTATAAATGTCCGTTTGTGCTGATAAATAAAATTACAAATTTAAAGTTCTGGCAAATTTCGTAACGTAATTAACAAAATAAAATAATTTCATTAATTATACCCGTGGTCTTAAAACTAAATTTAAACGCAATCCGTAATCGACCACTTAGTAATTTAAAGTTGTACACAGTACTAAAACTTTAAGCAAACCAAAAGATGAATCTTTCTAAGTTTGTAAACTATACAGGAAACCTAGTCAAGTTGCTATTTAATTAACTAAAGTTTCTAGTCGACCTGCTTAAATTAAAACTAAATGAAAGCTACCTTTTTCAAAAACTTAACTCTTAATCGACACGTTCAAATGTTATTTATTTATTTATGTTATTTAATTATAAACATGTAAACAACTTTAACTTAACAAAATAAATATATAAGCTCGGTTAATAAAAAAATACCGTTTTTATGATAATTAAAAGACGTTTAAGATTGAAACAAGTTTTATTTATGTATTAAATCAATCTAATAGATTGTTGAGCGTTGTAGTGTTTGTACATTTTTCTGTTACATTTAGTATTTTACATGCTTGTTTTTTTTTTATAATTTTTATGTTACAAAAATTCTTTGTTTTTCTTCATCACGCTTTTTCTATCTTATTCTTGGTCAAACAACTCGTTTTATTTTCAAATATTGCTGGTTTCTTGTAGTTTTATCGCCTTTTTATAAATTTTCTAACCAAAATGTATTTTTTCTATAATTTTTATGTTGTCATTTAAAAAAAACTTATCTTATTTATTTAAACTTTTTTTTGAAGATTTTGTTAATGAATTATTAGATTTTTTAGAAATTTTGGTCTTGATATAACTATGCAATTTCTAAAATTTATTTTGGTAAAAATATTGTTTTTGTTATTACTTTAATACTTTTTGATATTATTACATTATTACTATTGTTTCTACATAAAAAAAAATATTATAATTTTTATTATTATATATTTACCATATTAAGCTTATTTAGTAAATATTTTTTAGCTATATTTGTTAACGTAATTATTTTCTAGTAACATTTCTTGATTTTAAATATATTTGTATTTACGTGTTGTAATATGAAATCATTGTCACATTTTTTTTAATGATTTTAAATGAATTGCAACATTTTTTTTATCTATTTCATGTTTCAACGTTTTCTTTTGATTTGTTTAATCTTAGTGTAATTTGTGTATGGCATTATTTATTATTTAGCTAATTTTTGGATTCACAATTTTATGTAATATAATCTTTTTTTTTCGTTATTGACTTTTTTTGACATTTTATTAATTTGTTTGTGCAGACACAGTTTGTTGGGGTTTCTTATTTTTGAAAAACAGACATTCATTTTTCTTTTAAACAAAATTTGTAGCGAGGAGTAACAGATGTAAAACACAGGTATGCATTTTACCAACTATTATTAATATACAGTCGGACCTCCATTCAATGAACTCCTATTTAATGATTTTTTCTATTTAGTGATGTTTTCTTTAGGATATTGACCTTCGGGTTAAAATGCGTGTAAAAACACCTCTAAAATATGATGTTCAAATTCTATATTATGATCTTTTTCAAAGAAAATGTTACCAAACTACTTAAAGTTTTCTTGGAATCACGTACACTTTACTTTAACTTTACAATACCGCATTGTTAAACGGATAAGCGGATTATAAGACTTCTTAATTTACAATACAGAAAGGCTATTAGTAATGGTACTAAAAATTCTGTACATTTGTAAATAACATAAATGCATGAATTGTTTAGAGGATTATGGGATTTCCTTCGAGTTTTGAAATGTATCGTCATGTTATTGAACACGTTTCATTTGCAATTTTTTCGTTTCAAGTTGTTTAAGTGTAAAGTTGGTTAAAAATCACAAAACGAAAGTGTTTATAATTAATATTTGTTATGTACGTTTAAATTTGTGTTTTACATATTTTTAAGTATAAATTCTATACAATGAAGTTTCTATATAATGATGTTTTTGAAGGGAATTTTGAACATCACTATATAGGAGTTCGACTGTATTTCAATTACAACTGAGACAAAACTCGCATTAAGTTAAGATGGGACATAGCTAGTTGATAAACGTTATTTTAAAAAAATGCGAAAGGTTTATTGGAGCGGTGCAAGGCGCAAATAAATTTGTGAGTTTCAGATATTTATACCGGGTGGTATCATTAAAATAAGTGCGCATATTTATTTAATTATTTAATAGGGCATGTAAAAATGATCATTTTTTGCCGATACACCTTGCGACACTACCTTTTTTTTCCAATTAGATGATATAATAAAAAAGAAAAGAAAACAAAACAAAAAACTGAAATGGAGAGTCCACGGTTGGACGGTGGTCAACTAAAACTGCGCAGGTCGGCGAGTGGTCGAAGGTTCCTGTTTCCAACCCAGTCAAAACTGAACCAAACCTAAAATGACAGGCCTGCAAGTGTCTGCAGGAGACTACCACCATTCTGGTTACTGTTCGCACCTAGTTCTCTCACACATCAAAAGCTACAAGGCAAATAAATGGCCACAAGTAGGATATTACTACTTATTACCCAATAATTGAAAATAATTGCTAAACAATAATCAAAAAAAATTTAACGTTCTACGGTTTTGCCTGGTAAGAAACAAAAATCCGCACGTTTGAAGCTGTTGATCAATGTCTGCGGGATAAAGGTTATTTTGAGGGAAAGCATCAAGACCGCGGCCGACAATCACAGGTTTGACAACCTGCATTAAAGGAGACGGTTTAAAGAGAATTTGTAACCAGCCGCCATACAGTACGACAAATTGTCCACAGAGATTTACAACATACATTTAAATTTCAAAAACTTCAATCAGTCGCTGCGAAAAACTTTCCGCATCGCCAGATGATTTTGACAGTTTGAAATTACTATTTACTTTCCTAACTCCGTGTTGTTTACTGATGAGACCACATTCACAAAGGAAAAAACTTTGAATTTGAGAAATAACCATGTTTGTACGACAGAGAATCCACACACGACAAAAAATGCAGGAATTGTGGAAACTTATTTGATTGGGCGTTACATTTTTCACCTATGCTTAAATAACCACATTTATACAAATTTTTTTACAACTCCTTTAAGGAGTACTACTAGAAATAAGAATAAAAATGTTTTACTAACATGGCGGGGCTTCTTCACATTCTATTCTAGCCGTTAGAGCGTGGTTGCAAACGCAATTTTCCAATAGATTCATTCGGGTTACATCAAAAATTTCGTTTATAAAATACTTGTTAAAAATGTAAAAGACTTAACAGCTTGAATTGCAGTAACTGCCAAAATGATGAAAAATAATCCGTACATACTACAAAACTCATTCCTCTAAGATTTAAAGAGTACGTTTATAAAATGAATTAAACTGGCAACTTTTCAAACACATGATTTAAATTAAGAAAAAATCTTGTATAAACTTTTTTTTAGACATAAAAGTTTTAATTCAAAAGTGTTTGATGGCAGAGCCATCTCATAGTGTCTTACTATGTGCCTAAAGTTTACTGTAAATAGCTATAAACGGTGGTGACACGTTGAAATTAGTTCAACACCCGCGAATTTCAAAATATACTTTGAATTATTCGTCGGGATAAAACCACAACGTAAAAGGACATTGAGGGGTAAGCAATGTCAATGCAATTATGCAAACGCCACCAGAGTGAACTACTGGACGGCCGTTTTGCTCTTTTGGAGCTCATCAGCAGTAGGAGATACAC
The DNA here is from genome assembly GCA_035610365.1 of Aquatica leii. Lineage (NCBI taxonomy): Eukaryota > Metazoa > Arthropoda > Insecta > Coleoptera > Lampyridae > Aquatica > Aquatica leii. The sequence continues at coordinate 83,302,291 of CM069435.1, forward strand.
CCTAATGTAGTTTGCATAATTGCATTGACGCCCCTTATAGTGTCTTACTATGTGCCTAAAGTTTACTGTAAATAGCTATAAACGGTGGTGACACGTTGAAATTAGTTCAACACCCGCGAATTTCAAAATATACTTTGAATTATTCGTCATACTTAAATATAAGCTATAAGGGGCGTCAATGCAATTATGCAAACTACATTAGGGTGTATCTCCTACTGCTGATGAGCTCCAAAAGAGCGAAACGGCCGTCCAGTAGTTCACTCTGGTGGCGTTTCCATAATTGCATTGACATTGCTTAGCCCCAATGTCCTTTTACGTTGTGGTTTTATCCACCACCGTTTATAGCTATTTACAGTAAACTTTAGGCACATAGTAAAATCACACTATGAGATGGCTCTGCCATCAAACACTTTTGAATTGTAACTTCGTCATACTTAAATATAAGCTATAAGGGGCGTCAATGCAATTATGCAAACTACATTAGGCTGTATCTCCTACTGCTGATGAGCTCCAAAAGAGCGAAACGGCCGTCCAGTAGTTCACTCTGGTGACGTTTGCATAATTGCATTGACATTGCTTACCCCCAATGTCCTTTTACGTTGTGGTTTTATCCTGACGAATAATTCAAAGTATATTTTGAAATTCGCGGGTGTTGGACTAATTTCAACGTGTCACCACCGTTTATAGCTATTTACAGTAAATAAAAGTTTTATTATACAACATATTAATAATTTTTTTAAGGTAAATGGTCAAATTAATTTAATTTATACTGCCTGATAAATAACTGGAGTTCGAAAGATTGCTTGTAAATTGTATTAAATAAGCACACTATTTACCCTAAAAAAATTATACACTCGTTCTTTTATACTTTTATACTTCTTTTTGCTACCGACTCGGATTCCAATGTCACGTACTAAATCTTGGATTTGTGCCGCCATCTTAAGTTTACGGTACCAGGTATATTGACAAAATGATCTTTTTCACATACCTTACTAACCTTGAAAATATGCGTCTTTATTTCTATAGCACCCTGTATAAATATAAAGAATACTATGTAACTTATGCTTCTAAAACTTTACAAGAGACAAAAAGAGATGTTTTATTTTGTTGAAAATTTGACTAATCCTAAAACTTCATCTCATTTAGAATTAAAACACAATTAACTTTTTCACATTGACCATTCAATCGAGGAGTTCCGATCGCAAGTAAAATATGCTCGGTTAACCGAGAATTCAAGAAATTCTTGAAAATGGTAGAAGTAAAACACGTTCCTCGATCAGATATCAGTATCTTAGGTCTACTATAAATTTGGAAATAGGTTTTAAGATTTTTAATAGCTTCATCAGTACCGGTGCTCTTACAAAGATAAATAAAAGCAATTTTAACAAAAGCGTCAATAACACTTAGAACATGTTCATAATCCCTATTAGTTTTTGTCAAAGGCCTAAAGTGATTAATATAAATGCAATGAAACAGAAGCTTGTCTTTAGGTATGTAGGAAACTGTTATGTTAAAAAGTTAGTAGGTTAAAATTTTTTGAGAGTAAACATCTTTTCGAGTATAAAATTTGTTCGTTCCTTGACACGCCCCGCCTTTCGTTTGTTGGCGCTGTCAAAATTTTATTCTATTTTATGCACTTTCTTGTAAGATTTGGTGCAATACAGACGATCTCCGTATTTATACGCTCAAGGAGGTTTTTACTATTTGGTTATTTCACGTGAATATGTGGACAAATTCTGCCTATTGTTGAGTGAAAGCTTATTTTGGGGTATGTAATTTTATAACGTTTTTGGTATTGAGAGCTTAAATTAATCCTTTGGCGGGTCCGATTCCTCCACCTGTAATCTTATCAGTGACGTTGGTAACACCTGTTTGTCGAAAAGTTTCCATAACGTCAGTCGCTGAAAGCTAAGGGATTGAACATCACTTTATGGGAAGAAATACTTAAGTGCGAAGTTAATTAGAAGAAAGTTTGGCGCATTCTTTTACGTCAAATATTGTATACATTAAATTAAATTATTTGTGTTAACACCGTATGTACGTTTTGTGTCAAAAGGCATATTAAGTTTTAGGTCATACTGGTACGGAATTAGCTAATCCCCTACTAGATAATACACATCTGTAAGTATTGCATTTTCTATTTTACTTCGTTGGTCATGTGGATTATTGGAATGGCCACACATACATACTAGGTTGTAATCACAATTAATATTAAACTTTTTTTTGTGTCACATACTTATCAGGTGCGCTTTGATTCTCAATACTTTTTTTGTATTCTTGTAATTTAACTTAATCAAAGAAAGTCATTCCTTCGTTAATGTAAAAGTTAGATCTATTAGGGCACTGATGTGCGACGTGTTGCCCAGTCAATGGGCGTAACTTACACTTGGCTTCTGATATCAACCCATGTAATATTGTTTGCAACGTTTATATAACTATACTTATGTACTGTCTTCGTCTTCTTCAACTATTTCTGTGATACAATAAATATATTTTGTGTTACTACTTCTGTCGTGTTATTTGTTTTCCAGCTACGGTTAGAGTTAGACGATATCTCCTTAATTTAATCTTTCATTGTCTCGGGGCGTTTTTTTTAGTTTTAATTTATAATTAGCATCACAAAGCCTGCGATTGTCTCTCCGGGGAAACTGTGTTAGCCGTTGCTTACTTTTCTTTGGTTTCACGAAAACCAGTGTAACAAAACTTTTAGATTTACCACTCATTGGACAAAATTTAATACACTTTAGACAGCTATCAATGTGCAACTTAATCTTTTCAGTTATTTTGGGAAACCAATAAATTTGTCGAATTTGTTCAACTATCTTGTTAACGCTTAAATGTCCCAAATCATTATGATCCGATCTAATAACCGCGGATTCTATTGACGAAGGAACATAAAACAAGAGTATACCCTTGTTTTTTTTATAGACAAGTCTGTCTCTCAATTCAAAATATGCATTTTGCTGAAGTTTTAGATTCTTCCGAAGTTCGGTAATCAACGAATAGAGAGCGTTTGCTTAAAAATGTTAGTTTCCAACACTAGAATTCCATGGCATATACTTAAGACATCGAAATTTGCCGCTCAGGAGAATGCTGAATCTCAAGGTCACACTGCTGATGAAACATTGCCCATCTGACAATTCGATGATTAATTCCTTGCTTACTTAACGTTAAACGTAAACTGTCACAGTCTGTTATAATCTTAAACTTCAGACCATATAGATAAGAATAAAACCGCTGAATTGTGTAATTTACACTTAAGCATTTAAGTTCAAAGCTTTGATATTTAGATTATGTGACGGTAGTTTTGCTAAAATACGAAACTGGTTTAAATCCACCATCAGTTTGATTTTGTAGCAAAATAGAATCAAAATTAGAAAAACTACAATGAAGCTCAGTAGGCATCTTAGGTGAATATGCAGAAAGAACAGGTGCTGTTGACAAACAAGTCTTTAAAGTTTTTACCAATTTAGTTGTTGCGTTTCTTAGTGTATTTATTCTTGTGTTCTTTAATGCGATTTTTCTTCCTCGTCGTTGTATTCTTTGGCTGTTGGTTGTATTACTTTGATGTGTTCTTCGTCTGTCTTCCATTTCGTAATTTGTATTTTCCGGCTGTAGTTGAACCATTTATTGTGAGTTTGTAAATATTTCAACAAATTGTAAGGCTGTTAAAAATTGTATGTTTGTACCGTTGTTCGACCGTAAAAAGTTTGAAGCGCTGTAGTTAAACCACTTCTTGTAAGTTTAGACCGTAGTTAGACCATTTCTTGTTTATCGTAATTATTTTAACAGGACGTAAAGCTGTTAAAATTGTTTCTATCTTTGGAATGTTGTTAGTAGTGGACCGCTTTGTCTTTTTTTTTGTTTGAAGAACCAAATGTTAAGCACGGTAGTGGTCCGTACTTAATAGTTTGACACTTACCCCAGTAATAAATATTTGAGCAGATTCTAGGGTAAGTGTCAGTAATCAAACAAATTTTACGTTGAATGATATTTTATTAATAAAAAGTTAAGTATTTATATAATATTTACAATGCGTATGAAATACAAAGTTAGCAATTTAAAATATTACAATTTCAAATGTGGGTTATTATGCTGTAATATATTTTTAGCAACTTGCTGATATAGATGTAGTTTACATTTAGTGCAATAAGTTACGTTAGCAAAAAATTATGTTTCCAATGTGTAGTAATAATTAAATATGTTTGCAAAATTTAGAGGTTTAAATTATGTATATCTTAAACAAATTTAAATTTTTATGATCGAAAATGATTGTTCATGATTGAGCATATTGCCATCTCTAAAAGAAATTGTTTTTTTGTTTGTTCATTATTGAATACCGGATGTAACTAAAAACTTTCTATTTTTTGTAGAACAGGATGATTAAGAACACTTTGAACGTTATCAGAGCCAGATCTGATACTATTGCAATCCAGAATATATCCTAAGTAGGAAATTAGTTTATATAGAAAAGAACCTTTATCTAACTTATAATAAGCTGTTTCTGGACAACTTGAACATATGTGACAGTATTTTAAAATGTTCAGCCATAGATCTGGTGGCTATCAAAATGTCGTCTAAATAAATCATTATTTTACCGACTCTAATTAATTCAGAGAAACTCGAGTTAAGAAATCTTTGAAGAATTCTAGGAGCATTGGTTAATCCAAAGAGCATGTACAACCATTAAAATTGGCCCAAAAGGGTCACAAAGAAGTGAGTGATACCGCTGAAAGAGGCATTTTCACATGGTGAAAACCATTCTGAAGATCCAAACAAGTTAAATATATTTTGTCTTTTAAGGAGTCTAGATGATCATCAATTAAGGGAGTCGAATAGTCTTTTCTTACTGTAATTTTGTTCAGTTTTCTGTAATCACAACACAACCTTAATTGGTATTTTTTTTTGTGAGTGCAATAAGCAAGGCATATGGAGTTTTACTTACCTTGTATTAATAAATTATCTACTATAAAATTGTAATTGCGCTTTCTTAATGTGAGAGTCTACATGGTTAAAAGAATATTGGTTGGTCGTGTTTTAGTTGAATCGACAGTTTAATACATCGGTTGATTTGATTGAATCAAATCCTTTTACATAATCATTCGTAAAACAATCACATAATTTTTCCTTCACCTTAAAACTCAAATTTAAATTGATATTCAATTGGGAAACTTCAAAATTATAATTTACATTATTCTCATTGACATAATTTATGTGCCAAACGAAAAGGTACAAACTGTTTTTAATTAAACTTATAGATGAACCAGAGTCAACTAAAGCAGTTACAATATTTTTAAAATTAAAACTACCTACATAAGTTATACTTAAATGAAAAAGATACTAAATAGGCTGGAATCGCCTGTACTATATTTGTAAACGTATTTGCCCTTTCAACCATCGCAGTTGCATTATAATTTTTTTTCTGGACAATCTTGGTACTTACGACTCACGGAACCACATCTGAAGCACGAGCCCGTCGTACGCTTACGCTTATTGAAATTGTCAGCATGATGGCCCATTCCACGGCAATTAAAACACCGAATTTGCCTTTTAAATCCATGTGATACACCGCTGGGATAGCTGGCACTAAGGCAGACTACTGGTGGTTTTTCTGCTGCTGCTATACAACGTTCATATGATGTAATTTAAGACATAACACGCAGCAAGTCTGCCAACCTTTAAAACTCTTGCATACGTGCTTGAGATTGTAGAATAAGATTGGCAAATATCTCGATTACATAACCAATTATGTCGTTTTCTTTGAAGTCAGCTTTATTACCCAATGCAACTTTATCTTGAAAATATACGGTAAATTTTTCATGTATACTCTTTTCCTATAAGGAAAGTATAGCAATCGCAATTTTTTTCAATGTTTTTTTTACCTAACTTTACGTTTCAAGGCATCCTGAATCAGAAAACTGTGTTTTTGACAAAAAAAATTGTGTCTGTGTATAACAATGTACCCACGATAAACTCTTGAACCAAAAGTCCTAGTAACTTGAAATTTGGTATGGAGGTGGCTTTTCATATATTCTCGATTCTGTCAATGAGTCAAGATGAGTCTACTAAAAAAATGTTTTCCTTATATAATTTTTTACGTGTGTAAATAATTCGAATTATTTTTACAGTTTCTAATAGAGATAATTCTTTCTAACAATTTATCCAATTTTTTTTAACATTAACAGTTTATTAGATATTTGGTATATAATTTAAAGCAAATTCTATATGTAATCTAGGTTCGAATCCTGCCTGCGACAATTTTTTTTAGAAAAAAATTACACAATCTTGAAAGAAAAACAAGATACGTTAAAAATAACAATATTTCTTTTAATTTTTTTGACTTGTTTATACACGGAGTGCTGCATCTTCCTTACATTATCTTTGGATGTACCCACGATTACTCTCGAACCATAAGTCTTAGTAACTTGAAAATTGGTATGAAGCTGACTTTTTATATTCTGTCGGTTTTATTAAAAGATGGGTCTGACAAAGAAACTGAAAGTAGGCGTATCCAGCATTTTTAACAATTTTTCTTATATAAATTTGTACGTAGGTATAATTATTTTTACAGTTAAAAATTTATTTCAATAATTTTTTTTGAACATTAACTTTATTAGATATTTTATTTATAATTTAAAATAAACTCACAAATGTAATATAGGTTCGAATCCAACCTGTGACAATTTTTTTAGAAAAAAATTCTATATCTTAAAGGAAAAGCAAGATACGTTCAAATAATAATTTTTACTGAAGGGAAAGCAATATTGAAGCACACAAATATAGGGGTTATTTTGATTATACCTTAAAATAGAGGAGGAAACTTTTTAGAAAATTATAGCATGCTAGAAAGTCGATACAAATGTGTAAATATCATTTCAAAGTGGTTTTATGACAATATATGCTTAAAAAAATATGTAGACATTGCTTCGACATTCCTTTTAGGAATGTCGTGAGGTTACCACAACAATTTTTTTTCTTTGATTTGGCGCATCCATGTCACTTTATCACACTTAGCGATAAACTTTTACGAATTTCCATCTCAAGCGCGGTTCATCTCATAGGTACAAACATATTCTTTCTTCCAATGATGCCATTTTTCATCGCATCATCAAATTTACCAAGAGCGAATATGGTCATTACCGATTTAAGTACTTCACACGTACCCATGACTGTACACAGTGTTACGGTAAGAATTATATGTAACTAAATTTAAATGAAGCGATGGCCGCAGTAGCTCGGTTCTTGTAGGCAAAATGGGGTGGGTTAGAAATTGTGAGGGGAATATTGAAATCAAAGATGTTGTGGTAGATAAAATTAGTCAAATAGTGATTAGAAATTGTTAGAGATGGGCGCCACACAATTTGTTTAGTTACGGTCCTGTTAAATAAATTGTAAAAGTTTAACAGGGCTCTAGTAGTAGCGAAGGGTTGCTGAAAGAAAAACGGGAAAGGTTAAGCAATAAATAGCAATCAGTAAATTTGATGTAAATATAATGAATTTAGAATAAATAGCAATTTACAAAATAATCAATAAAATATTCAATTTTGAATTATGCAAACAAAATATGCGTGAAGTTGAGTAAAACAATCGATACTGGATTTCAAATATTACAAAAATACAGGATCTAAATTACCTTGTGTTAAAACAAAAGTAGTACAACTAATTTAATAACGTTAGGTTCGCAAAACAAACAACAACAAAAAATTTAATTTGGGGCAGCAATCGGTATTCGACAAGACAGTAATTACAAATTTGAAATACAAAAAAAAAACTTACCTTATTACTTCGCTGATAAAACTCCGTGCACGGTATTTCCAGTCGAAGTTTCCTTAAATAAAATATTTAAAACAAACAATTGGCCGTCGGCAGATAACAGCCGAGAATTAGAGTTAGGTTCAAGTTTACTATCTGGTAGATCAGAGAAAGCGTGACCAAATTTATGTAGGTTAATAGGTCAGTTACAATTACGTTATAAGTCAACAAAATTCAAGGTAAATCAGATAACAACTTCTTATAGAAACAAAGAGAAATTAAATTAAGTAAATTAAGCCAAAGTTTAAATAACAAAAGTGAATTTTAAATATCAAAAAAAAAATTGTAAAATTTTAAAGTATAAAGAAAAGTTTTTGAATTGAATGAAGTTGATTAAGCAAGTAGGAGTTTGATTAAAAGTTCAATGTAGAAAATAAATCTTTGAGATTTGCACAAATATGAATTAATTCACAATAAAACGAAGGTTAACGGTTGTTTTTTTTTCACTTAGCGTCAGTTGGTGCAATCGAATTTGACTTCTCAGCGTAGCGTTAGTAGAGTTTACAGATGAACGGAGTATTTTGGTAGTTGAAGGAACTCTCACACGTGGAGTAAACAATCCGTTGGAGAAAACGTTCATATGAATTAGAACAATTTCTTCGGATGAAAAACCCGCTATAAAGAGGAAGGGAGAGAAGCGAAGTTAGATTAACTAAATAAAACGAAAACTAAGTACTTTACCTGGGTATAATAATCCAGCGTTAAGAAAACTAAGTACACTTTTAAAATTTAAAGTAACTTATAGCCGTAAATATACGATTTTTAGTAATTTTAGGAAAGAAACAAGTTCCGTAGATGTACTAAAAGTTAGGAAGGTTTCAACGTAATATCTGGTAAAATCACCGTGTTTAAGTAAACGTTAGTACTTCCAAGGTACAGTAAATTTTTGAAGTGATCTCAACAAGGGTTTGTCAGGAACTAATTAAAGAAGGAAACGAAAGAATTTAAGGTCATAATGACGTCACACGATAACAAAATAAATTCGTCAGCAAACTAGTGAGAACGCTCGAGTAAATGATATTTTAAACAAAAATATTTATAAGGACTTGTAGAAAAGCAGCATTTAATCACGTATTAAGCGAAAATACTACGCTCTTAATTACTCATAAATTACAAATTATCGACTTTAAAATGTAACATAATAAAGCGTGAGATTAGTAACAACAGCAAATTCCCACACGTCTAACTTAATAAATCAGACAGTGTCGGATTTATAAAAATTTGCTCAGGGCGTAACAACAATCTTTCTAAAAATTGCTTTAGGTTGTCGAACTCATTCGTAACTTCAGGTAGTAACTCCAAAAGTTTCTTATTGCCGAAATTATTACGCTGCACAGCTACTGCAAGTGATGGAGACCTACCAAAAGTAGCTTCTTGCTGCAGTAACAGAGCTCTTACTGTCGATGATATTAAATCATTAAGGTTAAATAGTTCAACGGGCGCATGTGTCTCGGCCAAACCTTTTTTTGGCAGTTTCTTTTTTTCTGCTCAAATAGTGTTTCACATAACATCACAACAGAAATGGCGGCACGTTTAAATTTAGATACTATATGCAACTTTATACCCAAATAGTTTAATAAAACTGATGTAGAACGAACTTTCTTGTCACTTTATTTCTCTATGAATTACTAGATGATGTTAAATTTCTGTCTAAATTGTGGTATTAAACACATAGAATCTTGTTTTCCTCACAGCTCGAAATTTCTAAAAATGTCAATTAGAACCCTGTGATTATAAGGTAATAATAGTGTGAGCACCAAAAAGTTGCAATAAGTATCATAACACCATGCAATTTTCAAGGATTAATTATTCACTCTATGGTTTAGATTTAGCACTATGTTATAATTACGTTTTTTAAGATTAAAAAAAAATATAAAGTTTCTGAACAAAATTTTAAATTGTTTAATATTGTTCTGCAGTTTGTTAGTATATACTTTCCAAACAAATTTTTTGTTAAATGGACAAAGATTTAACAGTTTTTTGTGTAAATCCTAGTTTTAATATTTTCTAGGCCAGTTTATAATATTATTTTATTAGGGTTTTATGCTGAGCTTATGTTTCTTATTTTTCATGTTTTTGTTTATCTTTAATTTTTATTTAATTTAAAGTTTATTAAACAATGAAACTCAATGGCAAGTTAATAGAATATTGCCTTCAAACACAAAAATTTGCTTTTATTAAATTTTTTTATGTTCTAATGTTTATATTAATTTTTTGTAACTTTTTGTAGATTTTTTCAAGATCAATTTAAAAGTAATTCCTAATTACAAACATCGTACACGTTAATGATTTTTTTTAGTTAATGATATTTAAATTTGCTTTATGATTAAGATACATTTTACAACAGCTATAAAACGTTAAAGTAAGGATAAACACGCAACTTTAAGCACCTAACGTAATTAAAGTACGAGAAAACGTACAACAAATTAAAGTTTACTTACACTTAGCGAATTGAAGAAAATTATACGTCGCAATTTGGGTACTTATAGACGTTATAGCGAAACGAAGCAATTCAACTCGGTTTAATAATAAACGAGCGCCAAAGCGAAAGCTAAACTTTTTGATTTAAAAACATTCATATGTGGGAAGTTGTTTTACCGGGGAATGAGTCTCGAAAACTTGAAATTGAATGTTTGATTATGCAAAACTCACAACGGCAAGGTAAACTACGCTATGCACAAAGTACTGTTATTATAGAAGAAAAATCTTCATAAAAACGACTTTAAGCGAGTATAAATTTAGGGTAAAATTTTAGTACCTACGTATTTTTTGATAAAGAATTGGAACGTAGCGTTTACATATCGACGAAAAGATTTTTTTTCGACTAAATTGTGTGAAGCACGTAGAAGTAATCAGGACATAAAATCTTGCTGTCTTATGAGAAACGTCTACTCTTGTTGGCTGATATTGGAAAGACTACCTTAAAGGAAAAGCTTAACTTCAACGTTATATTTTGTCCTTATATAGCATAACTATACCTAAAGCTACAAAAAAGTGTAAAAAAAATCTTTTAATATGAAATTTATTTTGCAATATTTGTGCTTTAATGCTATTTTATTTGCTTAACAGCAACATCAATGTTGTTTACGTTACATCAAAATCGACGATTTTATCTTAACCATTTGTTTACGTTCGTATTCATACAAATTTCTATTGTCAAATTTTAAATAACAATTAATCTGGCAATACTTGTCAACAATTTAGATCTTTTAAGTTTCTTAATATAATTTTAAAATAATTTGCGAATTTCTTATATCCGTAAACTACAAACTCAAATATTTATTGTCTTTACTAATACTCACTCAAATTAAAACGTAACCCTCACCACAGGTCGAATTACGATATCGGTCGCTATTGAAATTTATTTAATAATTAACGTTTAACTCAACTGCACCGCAACTTATTCTGTTATAAATACATTCGTACAAAGTGGGGTCTAAATGAACAATATACCTTATTTTAATAACACAGGGCCTATGCAATCAAACCTGATGGTGTACAATCTAAATGCACCCCTTCAATATATTCCGACAACAAACTCGTGCTACTCGCAAACGATGATGTTTCAACAATAACAGCTACCACCCTAATAAATTACAGTCAACCCAATATGCAGACAGTAGATCAATCAATTCACTATTCGTAACAAGATTTTCTACCACTACAGAACACACAAGATACTTAGCAACTAGTGAAAAACGGATGGTGAATGCATATTAATACATAACAGTTCCAAAAAATATTGGTTAAGCAATAACAGATTCAATTCCTTAACGACAGAAAACATAATGAAAACCAATACAAATAACGAAACTGAGAGAAAAGCACCAAAACCACCACTAGTTTTTGTTGCTGGAGTAAAAGACATAAAACCGTTAACCGAAAAACTAAATAAAATAGCTACTGATAAATATTCGTACAAAACAACAAAACTAGTGTCCAAGTGAAGATTGAATTTGAAGATAGTCAGGCATATATCAGTATAATCAAAACGTTAAAAGACAAAAACGCTAAATTTTACACGTATAAATTAAAAGAAGACAAAGATTTCAGAATAGTATTAAAAAACGTATACTACTCTACAAACACAGAAGAAATATAGCAAAACATACAACAATTAAGACATGAGGTAACAGGCCGACGCCCCAAATTTGTATTACGTTCAAATGTGAATACAGATACCAGCTTAATTAGGTATTATTATCTACTATTGAAAAATAATATTAATAGTAGTTTACGTAACAAGAGTCAAAAGTAAGAAATAGCATAACGAACGTTAATGCGACGCGAGGCCGCACGGCTGAGCGTTGCATGTGAGTGAGTTATGCTATGATTCTGTTAACGAGAGTAATGTACATTATTTTTTATGTTGCCGTTTATAAAATTACATTATTTTTTGAAAAAAAAAATGAGCAGAAATATAATGTTGGTACTACATTTATTACTAAATCTGTCAAATTTGACATTAACTTTAACATCGTTTTGTAATATTAAACGCAAACTATCAAAATCGAGCTAAAAATACGATATTTTAGGCAACCCAACATACTTCAAACGCAACCTTAAACAAAACATTAATAACAAGGGCGTCTATAAAGTGAAAATGCTAACAACTAGCATTGTTACTTTGGAACCAATTTATGCAATACGCAGTATACCTCAATGTATCAGATGTCAGCAGTATGGACATACAAAAAATTTTTGCCATAAAAACCCGCGCTGCGTGAAATGTATAGGCCATCATTTGACATCAGATTGTCATTGGAAAGTTATAAATAAAGATGTCCAATGCATCATTTGTAAAAAAAATCACCACGCTAATTATAAGAACTACATCGTACACAAACAGCTACAACAAAATCTGTATCCACTTTTGAAAAATAAAGCGGGACCAACAAGACTCTTCAGAGGCTAATATGTTCGGACCAATTTGACATATGCCTAAAGTGCGCAATTAAATTCACTACTCAACGGTACCAACCAGCCACAGCAAATGATAGCCCACAAAACAGTGATCTATTTGAACTAAAGAAAATGATTAGAGAACTCATTGCCACAATGGACAAAATAATGAACCTTTTTTTTGACGATTATAATAATTACTTTAAAACTTTGGGCAATAAATTTCTGACTGCCGATAACTGAAATGCGAAACACTAGCATTGGGTTTCTCGTATAACCCTAAAAAAAGTAGAAATTTACTTGCAGCAATTAAAGCAAATAATCTAACTACCATATCCTCTGGTGACCGACAGACAAAGGAAAACTTCATGACTTGCTAAACTTCGGAATAGTAAAAGGCATAAACTCTAAGCAAATGAAAGTACAATCTTGTTATGATCTTTCGTATCACCATTCAGCAATTCACACACTCACACATAATAGAAAAACCGAAACAACCAACGCTTTATGGTAGACGTACTAACTGGGAATCATTCAGGCACCTTATGGATAAGCAAATAAATCTGAATCGTTCCTTAAAAATACCTGCAGACTAGATGCTGCAGTAATCAAACTCGCTGAAACAAAGAGCGACCTGGTCAGCGACTCCAGACCATAACAGTGCAAATCACTAGAAACGACACTGATAGGAGAAATTTTAACACCGCACCCAAAGAGCTTAAACGATTATTAAAACAAATAAAAAATAATGACATTCAACAATACTTGAGCAACTTAGCTGCCACGGATTACTCGCTTTGGAAAACAACAAAAAAATTGAAAAGGCTTCAAACATCATATCCACTAATAAAAGATCAAGATGGCAACTGGGCTCGAAGCAATAAAGAAAAAGTAGTAATCGTAGCAAATCATTTGACAAAAGTTTTTGAACTACATGATCTTAATGCAGACTACCAAATTCAGGACTACCTCAATGCATCATATCATATGGAAATACTAATACGTAACATTATTCTTGCTGAAGTTACCAACACCATTATCCGGCATGTTTATCACAAGAAAGCTCCAGGATATGACTTTATCAATGAGAAAATCCTACAGAAACTGCCACTTACAGGGTGTAAGACTATCTAACAGTTCTTTAACGCAATTTTAAGAATAGGGTATTTTCCTATACCCTGGAAAGTAGCACAAGTAATAATATTATTGAAACCTAGAAAGAATCCCAACGATACAACATCGTACTGCCTTATAGGTTTGTTATTTATTCTTTCTAAAGTGTCTACACATAATTTTAGATAACAATGCGCTCACTCCCGATCATCAATTCCGTTTTCGCAACCACCGTGAAACTATCAAGCAAGTTCACCAAATAGTGTTTGCATAAAATGCTATAGTATAAAATTTTAAAAAATCTACCACATATCTACGTCATTATGCTCTAATCCTACCTAATGGGAAAACACTTTCTTGTAAAACATCAAAATAAATCTATAGACCTACATCTAATTAAGTCTGTCGTATCACAAGGCAGTGTTTTAGAACCTCTGCTCTATCTTTTATACCCAGCTGATCTTCCAACCACCAACTCTACCACGGTTGCCACATATGCAAATGACACTACTATACCCGCCGTACATCAAGATCCAACAATAATATCACAGTACCTTTATAAACAATTAAAGGTACTTCAAACTTGGCTGGAAAATGAAACCCATTAAATTAAAATCAATACATGTCACCTACACTTTAAATCGCTCAATGGTCAAGCAATTCCACAAGTTGACGACACCAAACATCTTGAACCTTATATAGATCTGCGTTTAACTTGAAAAAAGCACATCTTTACGAAGCGAAAGCAACTCGGGCGATAACTATGACAGATGTTCTGGTTGTTTAAAAAGCATTCACAACTAACTTCTAAAAACAAACTCCTACTGTAGAAGGTCATCCTAAAATCCATATGGAGTTATGAGATAGAGCTGTGGGGTACAGCAAGTAACTTGAATCTGGAAATCTTGGAGCGTTTCTAGAATAAAATACTAAGGCTAGTAGTCGACGCCCTCTGGTATGTTTCGACTTACAGAATAACTGAAGACTTACAGATACTTACAATTCAAGAAGCATTTTAGTGCCCCAACTAAAGTGCACCTCTCGTGCTAGCGCGAACATTACTTGAACGGACTGGTGTAGTGCAACTGGTAAAGAGATTTAAGCCTAATGACCTAATGGCCAGCTTTAATTAAGTTTACTTAATGCTAAATAAACTCAGTGTGTAATTTATGTCTCTACAGTATCCTTATTAGGATATCGTCACCCAAGTGTTTGGAATAAAAAAAAACTGTCAGCAGGGTTAATATCGCGTTTACTTACAATTAAGCAAAAACGCAAGCGTGTGCGACTGCTACAGCAATGTCTCAACCGTTTACAAAAAATTGTCTGATTTTATGCAATGATTTGTTAATTCCGACAAAATGTGGATTTATACTTATACCCCAAAAACAAAACTTCAGATAGAACCCGGTTCTTCGACGCCAAAAAAACTCACGGCCACAAAGTCAGTTGATAAAGCAATAGCGTCAGTTTTTTTAAACGCCAAAAAGATTCTAATAATTGAATATCTTTTAAAAGAATAAACAAAGAACGGGAAATATAACGGTAATCTATTGGATAAGTTGTTACAAAAGATTTTAGAAAAAAGACCTATGACAATTTACGCATGATAATTTACAACCCCACACTAGGGCTGTTTTAATAGCTAACATTTGTTTTGTTTTTACGTCTACCGTATTCTTCTAATTTGACTTTCTCCCACTATCACTTCTTTTTAAAACTTAAAAACGTTATTTGGTGATTTTCCATGAACTAGAAAGTGAAAACTGTGGTAGAAGACTATTTTGCGGGATTTGCAAGAGATCAGAGCATTAGAACATTGTTGGAAAATATCGAGAATTCGGAAAATTGTGTTAAGAAATAAAAATATTTTTCTACGACTAACAGAAAATACGATACATTGTATATTTATTTGCGATAAGGCAACGTGGTGCATTGTGTTTGACTAATTTGATTTTTGTACATGTTCAAGTCATTTCCGTATAAATGAAAGCTACAATAAACTAAGAAAGCATAGTTTAGAGAACTTGTGCAAAGATTCTTTGAACGACAATTATAAAATTTAAAAACGAAATCATTCAAGGCTGTGTAGATGCTATAGCATAAATTTTGACGGTACATATCAAGTAAAAAAGGTATGGTTTGTAAATTAAATATTTTAGTTTATATTTGCAGACGTTTGCATTTAGTAATGACTTTTTGTAAAAAAATTAAATATATTTTAGGAATACTAAGTTCAAGGTAATTAGAATAAATCAAAACACTTAATTTGCAAGTTTTCTTTTAATGGAAAAAAAACATCAACTTAACAGTAATTTATTAAACTTTTTACAGTGTTTTGAGAACTTTAAAAATAAAATAAAATAATAAAAAAATCATGATTATAAACATTAGCTGTTTAAAAATTTTTCAATAATTACTGAAATTTGCTTGTTTGACAGATTAAGTAGTTATTTCAAATAACAAAATTACTCAATTTTTAATAACAGCATGCTCAGATTAACTTAAAGAAGTCGGTATTCATAAACATCAACAATTCAGAAGAGACCAATTCTTTTGGCATTTATCAATAGTTATAAGATACCAAGATGTTATTTTTAAACCTGCCCGATATCTGTACGGTATTATTTATACTTATGTTAATGCAGATTCTATAAGTAGTATTTATGTATCCTTTTACTCCGGATTACATTACAATCTTATGAAAGCAATCTATTTGCAGTGTTGCTAACTTGTTAAAACTTTAATTATAAACACTGTCATTAACTGTTACAAGACTACTGCAAATCACTGGTTTATACATTAAAAAAATATTAATATATATATTTAAAAGAAATTATAAGCATAAGCACTTAAGAGGGCGATCGCTGCAGTTTATCCCGATAGATGACACCACATGTAAAAACAGTATTAACTTTGCGACTAGAAAACTCGCTAAAAACAAAAAATTATGATTTTGTGATAATGTTGTTTTAAAGAGGAAATGTTAGTTTAGGTAATGACAAAATTCTACATCGAACCTAGCTTTACTTAACGAGTATTTTACAATTGAAATCAGTGTAAATTGAATTTTGATGGCAACCAATTACAATTATATTACTTTAATACCTAAGTTAGACAATAACAAGCATTATGTGAAAGTATAAGATGTGAAATGATTACCGTACGTTTTATTTGTATCCGCAAAATATTTACTTTTGCAATTGCTATAAAAATGGACGCCCTAAAACTTAATATAGTTCAGCACTTGAGCAAGAGATGGCTAAATGTATAAGAATCTTCCAAGACTAAAACCAATAGTTATAACACTATAAACCGTGTAAAACATATAGTATAGTCTTATTCCTTTTATTTGTATTTCTATCTTTATATGCGCATACCTATAACGCAAACAACTGATAAATACGTTTAGAAGCATGGTTTATACCAAGTTGATACAAGATTGCCGGTAAAGCAAAACCGTATCAATTACATTTTTCGTAAATGTTCTTCTATGCCAGCGGTGCCCAACCTACGGCCCGCGGGCCGGATCCGGCCCGCGAAGAAGCTCAATCCGGCCCGCGAGCTCCTTTCAAAGGTGTTAAAAGGTGTTACTAAGATATGCAATTATAAAAAATCCGGCCCGCGAAATCGTATGTCATGATGAATCCGGCCCACGGACAAAAACAGGTTGGGCAACATTGTTCTATGCAATGTACATTTACTGTTAAATCTAAAAACTTGAAAAATTCAATTTGGATAATTTTTATATAAATATACTTAGTTCAATTACTTTTACACTAAGTCTATAAACTAAAATAATCTTTAAAAGCGTACTTATAGTAGTACAAATTTGCGTTTTTTGTATAATAGTGTACCTATTTATAAAAATTAAAAACAGAAATCATAGGAAGCTTTATTTTTTTCTAAGTTTCTTCTCAAATAAAATTTTTTTAACTATTAAAAAAGACAAATAACTTATCATGAATTCTTGGGTCTTATCTCATGCCCACGCTGAGCATTCAGCTCTGACTGTAATATGATGCTTGTCTTTGATACTGTTTATCTACATTTTAAAACAAGTATTCTAAAAGTACTATTTACAATTTGCTGTTCAGTGCGTTTATTGTTGTGATAAAAAATTTAAACTTTTAACTTTAAAATAATTATGATATGCGCTTAACATCAACGTTTAACATGCAGAAATTTAAATCCTAATAATGACCTAGAGTAGCGGTTCTCCATTAGGTCATTTGGTCAATGACCCTCCAAAAATATGTAATATTAAAATGACCCTTTTGCAGTATTGACCACCAGCCGCCATTGATTATCCATTAAATTAAATAAATTAAAAACAAAGATTATAAGACGCTTATGCAGTTAAAATGTATTTTATTTTTTTAAGTGTTATTTTTTTACTGTCGTTTTTAAGTAAAATATTAAAAGATAATTTAAAAAAGAGATCGATAATAATAAAGTAGATGCTCATAACAACTTTCATGTCAACAACGTTTGTGCAACTCTCAGATGTTATCTGTATGCCCACAAAACCGAATACTAAGCGACCGTCGCTTAGTATTCGGTTTTGACTGTAAAATGATACCCATTAATGATTCAGCTTATCATTCGAAAACAATTCAATTTTAAAAACACAACATCTTCAAATGTGGTGTATTTTTTATGAATTTTTGGAAACGAAACTTTCGTGTTGTATAATTGCAAATTGATTAGATTACTATCGACATACCAATTATAAAAGGATTGCTAACAATTACCTACCTGATGAGTCTATAAATATAATATTTGTACCTTTGTTTTTACTAACTAAATACACACTGAAGATATAAAATACTTTAGTAATAAAATCTACAGTAATGGCTGCTGGTCAATGCTGCAGAAGGGCATTTCAACATTAATACTTTAAAAACGCATTATTATTCAATCAAATATTTATATTTAAGCTCGATTTATCTATCTTTGTAATATGCAAAATAATTATTATCGTTTATAATCAATAATATAAACTAGAAACTAGCATAATTGTTAGTATTTCTTTGGAGGGTCATTCGCAAATGACCTAACAGAGAAGCCACTATTGATAATTAGAAGTAGCAAAAATTTTGTGTTTATTTTCCAATATTTTACATTTCCTATAATAAATTGAAAAATCATTTTAAATTATTTTTTAAATTATATGAAATTCGATATTCAAAATTTGTCTAATTTCAAATGTCTTCTCAAAGTTTTATAAATACTGTCTTTATGAGTTTTTAAATTACGTTTCGTCATAAAATATGACTAAAATGATACAAAAAAGCACTAACAGTAGAATTAATTAAAAATAATAAACATATTTGCACTCAAGTTTTTATAGTGGTTGCATATTTTCTGTAATTTTTTTTTAATTTTTAATGCCCTCTATGAATGACGAGTTGACGTTGTATTACTTCTAAGATACTCATAAAACTATCGCATTCCAACTACTATAATGGCGCTTTTAATTTCATTTCAGTTTTTATATGTTTGATGCCATCTATGAATGAAGAGTTGACGTTGATTTGCATCTATGATTCACATAATAAAAAATATCAAATCCCCACTACTTCGATCGCGCTCTTAATCACCGTTATCTTCATCTCTGTATTTGACTGACTTACAGTATCATTTTCTTAAGTATCAAGATAGCTAAGCTACAATAGATTTGTTTATTGACAATTTTATTTATTACACATTTTTTTAAATTTAAACAAATTTTGCATTAAAGATTGTTGTAGCATATTAAGTCCATTAGGGCAAATAACTTTATCTTGCTTTTTCTAAACGTAAATGTTTGTTATGAAAAAGTTTAAGTAGTTTTTACTTCACAACTGGTATTAAAACTACCAATTCTTTAACTGCATTTTTCTTATTACCTTCTTAGTTCATAAAGCTACATTCCTAATATGAACGCTTAGTTACAAATTATCTTTAAATATTTACAAATTTGTCTTATTTGCTTTGTAAGTCACATTCACATGTTATTCCGTTCCTCTTTCTCAAAAAATAACGTTGATATACCAACATCGTATTTATCGAAAAAACTTTGTTAGCGATTTAGACTTTAGCATGAATAGATTTATTTTATTGATTGCAAAAGCAACATTTGAATTAATAGTTTTTAAACTAATCTAGTTGATTTATTTAAGTCATGCTTAAAATTAAAAAATTTAAAGTAGTAAATAATTTAAGGTTACATAAAATTGCATGCGTTTAAAGTACGTAAATTATACTCTCCATTTGTCAGAGATGAATCGCTTAAAGTCGAGAATTAAATAATAGTTACACTTATAGCTTGTAGTATAAACGCTGTCAAATTGACATAAGATAAATACAAAGTTTTACAATATAATTTTAGAATTGTCATTTTGGGTATTACCAACATAAATTTTTAAATTTAAATTATTTGTTTTTATGGTTATTTGTTCTCGTAAAAATGTAATTTCTATTTGACTATAATTAATAATTAAATATATAGTCGGAGAAAAAGTATAGTGTATAATTCTTAAGGAATGTGCATTACCAATTCGTATGAATTGCAGCTTTGCCTTTAACTTGGCTGTAAAATTTTGTGCTGCTAACATCGCAAACGTCAATATTCGGTTGTTAGTGTAGTTCGGTAATGGGTAGAACAAAGCTTTAGAACGACCAAACAAAAAGTAGAAAGCCATATAAAACTAAGTATTCAAAGACAATTATTATATTAGAACAAGCATGTGACAGGTGAGAGTTATTAAAACAAAATGAAACTTAGTTAAAATTGAAAAAAAAACGATGTTAAAGTTAATGTTAAATTTGACATATTTAGTAATAAATGTAACTGTATAATTCTAATGATAATAAAATTTTTTTAAAAGAATGTAATCTTACAAAAGGCAACACCCAAAATAATGTACGTTACTCTCATCGAAAGTTTTATAGCATAACTCACTCATACTTACATTTGTTATTGTTATGCTGTGCTTTAACACTTGTTACATAAATTACTTTATTATATACATTGTTTCATTGTTGAGCCATTTAATTATTATCCCACTCTCGTACTTAATAGTGTTCTTTTTGCTAGTGTAATATATTGCTAAAAGTTTAATTTTTAAATATTTTAATAAATTATTCATTGTTCTATAACAATTAAAAAAATTGCTACAACTTTAATACTTTTGAACAAAAATTTGATGATTTGTTTTTAACATGAGTTTTGCGACAGCCAATTTTATAATTTTTTTTTAAGAAATGCATTTCTATTTAAAACAATTTTTTTTACTATATGAACATCGTAGCTTGAAATAAACAAATTAACCAGAAGAAAGTTCTTTTGTAGGCATATTCTAGCTTTTGTTAACGCCAACATAAATAAGTAATCTACAAACTGTATAACGTTAATCAACAGGTACAGCAGTCTATAATAGTTTGCAGTAAAATTTGATTTTTAGCTGGTGGTTCTATTTTCTAGTTTAAGTACTTACAGAGTTATAATAACTGTTAAGTAAATTTAACAGTAATTTAGTGCAGGCGACAGCTCAAAACACTTTGGAAAGATGGTTGTGGATAATACTCGGTTATTCTAATTTTAAGATAATTAAAAGAGCGCCAAAAAGGTAAAAATGTTAACTACAGATTTCGTTTAGATTTTTCGAACACTAAAGATAAACAAATTTCAAAAGACAATTATAACAACAAATATATTTATTTCAACAAAGAGAAAAATATGTTAAAAAAACGATGTAGAACTACTCAGATACTATCAATTAAGAGTTCGTCAATAAATATCACAGTTAATAATGATGCTGCAGGACTCTTAGATTAGACAACACTTTGTGCATATAATTACAGCATTTAATCGTAATACAATATAAAAGTATAAATTAATAGGTAAGCGAAAAATAAAACTTAAATTTATGCGAAACTAGTGATTACAAATTCAAAATCACAATGCACTTGTCATTAATCGTGGCAAAATATATGTACATCTAAGTCAATTATATTTACGTTCGACACTAACACAAATACAAATAATACAAAAAGGTTTTACTCACGATTGTCCAAACATGTTATTAGCTAATGGTATACCCGAATCGTCTCGTAAAATTGCTAAAGCTGCAAAAAAAAGTTAGATATATGAGAAGTAAATTGCTCGTAAGTCAATCAATGACTGTTATAAACCGAATCTCAAAAATACGATTCGGCTCCAAAATAATTTTTGCAATCGGTGTTAGTACATTTGTACGTGCTTCAAGTTATTGACTCAAAAGTAATGTACTTAATAGACATCTACGATTCCAAAGTTGCTACGATAAAAAATCAAATTGCGTTGCAAAAATAGAAGTTAATGTTTACCTCAGCAAAACTATCACAAGCAACACATACGAAAGGAAATCAATGCACCCATTTATAATATGGATGATATGCGAATATTTAAAAATGCAAGTCTTACTGTGCGCAACGTTAAGTTTCCATACTATTCGTTACGTCTAAAACGGAAATCTCTTTTTAATAATGTTTTCATATGTCAAAATCACTGTTAATGTTCCGTATGTAAAATGAAAGTACCGGGGAAAAATTCATACAGTACCTATATCAAAATCATTTTAAAATAACACAACTTACAGATACAATATGAGGATATGTATTATCACTTTTTTGCGTTAAGGTCATCGCAACCGTCATTGTATTGGATTCAAAAAACTCATCAGCCATCACAATTGGTTTAAAATTATTGTGCATCAATTTCTCCAGATTGTGGATTATTGTATTTGCCTGTTGCAACAACTTTTGCTAAAACTTTGGATCACCAAACCTTAGACTGTGTACATTTTGTTTTAATACCGCCATTGATTTTATACTACAATTTTAGTCAGTGCAGTATAATACCACACGGTAATTTATAAATCTTGATAGTACAAGTTCCATCGACTGTCAAATTAATATAAATAAATAAAAATCAATAAATACCTGATTAGAGCATACTAGAACACAAATTGCATTTTGTCAAAACACAACATTGTTTCTCGATTTTTGACTCTTTCTAAATTAGGCTAATTTAAATCCTATAATACATTTTTTTTTATTCAATAACGTCGATGGTATGTATGTCTTGCTCTTGTAATTGTACATATATTGAGAAAAAACTGAGAAAAGCGTAGAAGAAACTTAGTACTAGTACTCTTTAAGAATCCTCTAAGTTAGCAGTTGCAAAACATTTTCTAAAAACAAACACTTTGCTTTTGTCTAAAAACATCATAGTTTGGGTGAATGCTTTCGATGATTATTATTATAAATTTTTTTTTAATTTATTAAATTATTTAAAAATCTAAAAATGTTCACACTAAAAGTTATTTTTCTTTAATTTATCTTATTTTTACCTGTGCATAATAAGTACTTAGTAATAGTTTTATTTTAGTTAAAAAGATTAAATTTTCTTTTGGTTTGACACGTTGTTTAACTAAAGTGGAATTTTTTTTTGGTAACACTTTTTCTTTCTAAATAAACAATTTGTTAAATTATTAAATATTAAACTAGAAGATGAGGAAACTGACACGAACAGATGAAAACTTATTGCTTTGCTTGCATTTACAGTTGCGATATAACTGTCAAAACTTGTTTTTTTTTGTGTCATGTAATGTTATGACTAAAATATGCTCGCAATCTTCTACATTAACTTTTTATAATCAGAAAACTGGCATGAGGAAGTTTCTCTAGAATCTTCTTTACATTGTCCTACGATAAACAAATAACCGTATATATGTATATATTAATTTGTTTGTAAAGTACGTCTTACCATTGAGTACACTGACCATAGTATTTGAACTTTAAAAAAAATTATCTAAAAATTAGGTAATAAACTTAACTCTGATGCCAA
This sequence comes from Aquatica leii, assembly GCA_035610365.1. Taxonomy (NCBI): domain Eukaryota; kingdom Metazoa; phylum Arthropoda; class Insecta; order Coleoptera; family Lampyridae; genus Aquatica; species Aquatica leii. Next base: position 83,325,992 of record CM069435.1, read on the forward strand.
TTCTGAAATTTCTTCATTATTTTCGTTTGGCTCATCGTTGTTAAACGTTTTTTAACAAATTATTTACTTGCTTATATGTTTTGGTACTATGTTCGACATAACTTGTTAAAATATTATGATTTTCTAACACTTTTATTATGTCGATGTTTACGTCAAGTACAAGTTTGTGTAAATTTTCTTGTGACCTACGCTCACTGTTAAATTCAAACATTTACACTCACTGGAGAACTATCACTTCTGTACACTTGTAGATCAATATACTTTTTGTGCTGCCTTCATTGCAAACACCAATATTAGTTTGTTATTTTAGTTATATAATGACAAGAAAACTCTAGAGGGGCAAAATGTTAAATCAAAATCTACATACTAGTATGTTTTGAAAGTCAATTATTATAATCTGTTTAAAAGTTTTGAATTTTAATTAAAATAAGAAAAATAACGCTTCAGAAATTTTATCAATTCAAATATTAGAGTATTACATATTTAAAAATTAGTACTAGGTAAAACATTCGAATTTTAAACTTGACATATTCAGTTAGTTATAATAGTACTATCAGCATTATATTTCTAGTGTTTTTAATTTTTTTTTTTTAATTTTACAAATAGCATGGCAAAAAAATATTGATGTTACCCTTGTCAAAAGTTTCATAGCCGCGTTAACGTCTGTTGTGCTACGCTTCACTTTCTACTATTATATTCTATTCTATTCTATTCTACGATAAAAACTATAATAACAATTTACTTAAACATATTGTACATGGTGTAAATGAACATTATAAACATGTATTCTAAAACGTTTTTTAACGTTTTTTCGTTGATTTGTATTATAAAAGCAAGGTTAAATTCACTTGCGAAAAATATTTAACTTTATGGATATTACTACAACATTGCCAATAATCGAATTTTAATTTTTTTATGTTATAATGATTTTTAAACTTTTAGCTAAAGTTACATCAAATTTTGTAGTAGAAACTACATATTAACTTATTAAAACAGTACATTATTGAATTGTATTAAATTTTTATTTACTTAACCAAAAAATACAAAAAAAACATACAATATTAAACTTACAATTTTCTCTTCTGGATAATTTTATTCCATCAGGCTCTTAAGATATCCACTGCGACGTGTGAGAAAAGCTTCTGTGACATCGACAACACGGGAATTATCCAGAATGGAAAATTGTAATACGAATGTAACCCGTGGAAACCTGAATTTTACTATAATAGTGGAATTATTAAAAAACAATTGTTTTTTAGAATTCACGTTTAAATATTTAGTGCAAGTATTGAATTAATATTTAAAATTTGAATTACATTGATACGTTTATTTGGAAATGATTTTTATAAAGTTGTGCAGTACATATTTTTTATTTTAATTAAATTATGAATTATATAAACATTACTACTAACTGATATTGATTGGTTTACATTTAATGATTTAACTTTAAATTAAAGAAAAAATAACAAAATTTATTATTATTTATGCCCAAACATATTTTATTAGTTTTTAATTAGTATTTGTATAACTGTACAAATATAAAACATATGTATGTGTATGTTCAACAAAAATTTAATATTAATATTAAATAGTAGTTAAAGAAACGGAGTAGGTTAATACCATTATGGCATTGATTGATTTTTCATAAAAGTTCCAGAAATGTATATGTTGACCTCCTACATATATTGATTTGAAGGTTACGTTTGTATGCTAACTGTAAAAAAATGCACACACATTTTTGTCAAATATTGCAAAGGTGTAACGAAAAAAATAAGTACATGAGTTACTATTTATTAATACATTATCGCATGTTTCAATCATACTGCACACCCAAGTAGCAAAAATCAGTTACAAAACGGTTGTAAAACTCTCTTGCAACTATGGTTTCAGTAAGGTATTTAGTTACAGAATAGTTGCTGAGTCTTTCCTGACACGTTGTCAATACCGGATTTGGTCAGTTGCAAGGCAACTGCAGTAATATTATAACCGTTTTACAACGTGTCTGAAACCGTTGCAATTACTACTTTGTAACTGTTTTGCAGCGTTGCTATAACGGTTTTTTGCAAATCATGTTTACCTATTCTGAATCGTTTCTGTAATGGTTTATCATCACGGTTTTGTAATTGATTTGTAACATTGTAGTTACCGTTTACAGCAACTGCTATGTAACTGTTTTGAAAACATGCTTATTACTATTATTTGAAACTACTTTATAACCGCTTTGTTAAGCAACTTGTCCAAGATTTTAGTTACTAACTGCATCATAAAGATTAAAACAAAAGTAGAGATAAAAATATATTAATAAAAAGATACAGATATATAAAAAGTTATAATAAATGTACATTATTTAAATTTTTATAGTTTCTTATAGAACTAAATTCAAACAAAAAGATATAATACCTAAAAGAATTTTTACATCTGTTGCAGGTAGGTACCAGTAAACAGGTTTTTACTGCAAATTTTCAAGAAAAGCGGATTATGTCTATTATTTATAAATTTTGTAAATAGTAAATGCATAAATTTTGTTAAGAGAAAAATGTCTTTGTGTTAAAAGACCATGGCGGATTAAGATATCCCTCACATGTTATAGTTTAATGCGTCTACGTAATTCTTAGTTAAATATTTGTATTAGGCTACAAATGCACATGTGCAATTATAATCAGTTCAATGATCATAATCTCGACTGGTTTTTTAAAGATTATAGGTGTTCGCAATGGCGATCTAATTTACACGTTCTGATCACTGTGTGTAATATTGTAATGTCCTTGCAATCAAATTCTATTTTATCCTAGAAGAAAATAAAATCAATTTAAAATTTGCTTACTTATAATTGGCAACTAATTCTTCAACGATGATTAAATTAGAAACAGTAGTTTAAATGCAGGATTTAAATTATAGTAATATAATATACCAATAATTGTACTTACGTAGTTTTGAATTAGAAACACTTTCGGTACTGTTTATTGGATAATGATAATGTACTATGTGTCTTATAAGAATCTCGTAAAATGCACTTCTTCTGTTGTTGTTTGAACGTATAGATTAACACTGTAGTGTAGTTTTAGAAATTCACACTTATAACCATAGTTTCAAGACTGTTACACTCGAAACCGAAATGAAGGTTTTAATGCCACTAAATTGACACTGTAGTTACATAAGGGTATAAGAAAAACTTAGTTATAACCATAGTTGTAAAATGGTTATTTCTGTAATAGATTTGAAACCTCAGTAAATTACGAAAGTTGCTGCTACGTTGCTGCAACGGTTTATTTACCATGGTGCTAATGTTACTAATTTGCAACTGGTTACAACGTAACCACGGTTACAAAATGTTGCTTGGGCAAGGTTACTAAAATTGATTACTAATTTGAAATGAACTGTCGCGTGTTTCTTTTTCTCACACGCAGTTTCTTTTAACTTAGGTTTTTTGTTAAATGTCTGATTGGGTTCAAACAAACTTGTTGCGTAAATAATTTTGCCAACTAGGTGAAATAACCAAAATTTATAGTTGTTTAAAATTTAAAAAAAATTAAGATGTAACCAATTACAGGTCGAGACAATAATTGAAAACTCGAATGCAACATCACAATAATAAAATAACAGTAAACAAGTTCAATAAGAATCTTTATAAAGTAACGTGAACAACGCAAAAATAAACAAAAACGTTTTATCATTTTCAAAAGAATTCTATATAAAACTCATCCTGTATTTTCTTTGGTCTTGTTCAGTTTGAATGTTATCCAGATTTTGAAAGCTTTTAAAAGGATCGCTCAAAATTTTTCAATTAAGTCTGAGTGTATTGCAATTGCAGAGATATTGAATATCACAACCTAAATGAACCTAACAACTTTTTTTGTTCTTTTATTTTTGTATTGTAATAATTATTTTACATTTTAATATAAAACAATATTTGAATTTTATTAAACTTTGTTATATTACAGTCAGCGTTTCTAAAATACTCGATTCCTAAATAACTTACGCCTACTAAAAATTTCAATTCGTTATTAATTTATTACTTTGAACTGTTTATAATTCAAGGTAAAGTACGTATAATTCCTAAATCTTTATTAATGTTTAAATAAGATTAAATTTGTGTTAATTAGATAAGAAACTTAAAACATTAACTTTTAATAGTGAAAGAACAAGAAAAGTATTAATTATTACAAGTTTTTATTATAAAAAACACGTAACTTAAAAAGAAAAGTTTTTATATTTAATTTTTAAATACTTGAGCATAATACTTATATTTTCATAATACGAAAGCTCATTATTCTACCAGACGAGTACGATTTGTGACAAGTTTTAAAATATTCATAACTTCATTGATTATTTAAGCATGTAATGTAAATTTGTTTTGATTAAATATTTTACTTAAACTAAAAATACAAAAACAAAAAAAATTGAATATGTTATTATTCAAATAATTTTAACTTAAATAATATAAGAATTAAGATATATTAAAAAAAAAACTAAGATTGTTATTAAAAAAATTTCAAAATTTATATTTAATAAATGTATTTTTTGATAGTTTTTGATCGTATTGCAGGCATATATTGCTTATGTATAAAAAATATTGATAATGGCAATACATTAGTTTTGATGTGGACTTGAAACTTTGTGTAGTTTTTGCCTTAAATATATCGTTTTTAATGCGTTCGGTGCCAACGAGTTATCACGTAGGTCAAAATTTGTTTCTAGGCGTCACTTGGAGTTTATTCGTAAATTGTTTTACCTACGCGACATGCGATCAAACTTGAAGTATTTACAAGTTTTTTGAAGGAATAATGAATATAAGTATAATATAAGAAATTACAATATATAAATAAAACATATATTATTTTGGCAAATTTTAGATCAATTTTCAGCATCTAAGGCAGGTTTCTCCAAACATACTGGGCACTAATAACTTGTATTTCTTTGTATTTTTGCCTCATGCAAACAATTTTTTTTCTCATTTTACGATAAATGATTTAGACTTGTTATGAAAATTATCTCGTAACTTTAAAAAGCAGCAATTAACTCAGTTTGTTTGGAAGATTGGGTCGTAAGCTTTGTAGTTCCAAATTATAAAACAAGTTAAAAAAGCGCCAAAACAATAAAAGATTAGGATAGGGGACACCGTTTAAATCTATCCAAAGTTATAATAAAACATATGACGAAACAGAACTTGTAACAACGGGCATATGTATTTTATCACATACAAAAAAGTTTGTAAAGAAAAGAAGATAAATTTACATAGGTGCGATCAACCGCTGAAACGTAAGTCAATATCACAGACAATAGTGGTTGAAATGAGTCCCCTTTGATTGAGCAACACGTCGTACAACCAATTACATTTTTTGGCTTAACTTTTATATTCCGAAAAGAAATAAATTTGCATTTGTAAATTATAACACAAATATGCAAATCTCGATAATTTAGAGAACTAGGGCGCACTATATACTAATACGTGACACACAGAAGAACAATTGTATAGTTAACTGTGATAAGAATCTACTATGTACGTTTAGTTGAACATGCAATGGACTGACAACGTAAACACAAAGAATTAAAATAGGAATTATAGTACTTACAGATTAGTTTTCCTTTGAACCATGCAACTAGCTAGCAGCACCTTTTCCAAAATTTCCTAAAACTAGCTGAAATCTAACAAACACGATGTTATCACAAGTACATTTCTCCTAGTTCATGCAATTAATAAAAACAAATCAAATGCACAGAGTTTCCCTCAAATTAACTATATTAGTGCATTAAGCGATTAGAATTTTATCCAATACTCAATATCTTTGACACAAGTGACGTTATCATAAAAAAATTCGAATAAATGAACTAGTTTTACTATCCTCACATTTATGGAACACGTGTGGATGTCCAGAAATCCACTAATGACAATTACAGAAGATCTAAATTAAATCACATAAACAAAAAACAACGTTTCTCCCAATAAAGACTTTTACAAATAAGAATACTACACCCAATACTTTCATGGATGCTTGTTAATAATTAATAATGAAAGCCTCGCTGGGCGCACATAACGTTAGATGATGTCCGATCTATTACATCGTCACGGGATAGATCATTTTTTTTCATCGAACTACAATGTCACAGCAATCCCCCCAATGTAGCGTGAAGTGGGCGTTCCGGGAATAAATTTTATACGGTGCAACCATCATACGAAAACACTTTTAGGATAACAGCTGTTTGGAATTTGAATCTTCAAGCATTTTGTCTACAAACAAGCATTTTATGAAACTTTCACTAAATTTGAATGCATTTTAAAGAGATGTAACGTCAGTTTTTTTGACTTAGATTAAAGGAATAAGACTGTTATCTATGCCGGACATTCCCAAGTTATAGTCACCGATTATATTAGATCTTATTAAAACTTTTTTGTTGCGATTTTGAACTTCTATCATTTTAACTATGTGCATAATACTAATTTTCAGCGCTTTTTGTTTATCTTTCCTTTTGCAGATCACAGCTTGGTCGTTTTGTTTTCATTCCCCTTTTTCAGTTTTCTAGTTAAAATATGTTAATTTGTAATGTCCAAGAAACGTTGGTTTTTCTGTCAAATAACGACTTTGTCAAAGCGATGGAATTATAGAAATTATCTATATCATAGATATATTCTTTATCAAAATAATCCTCCATGAGATGTAATACTACAACAGTATTGACTAATAGAGTAATAAATGAATCAGAAAAAAATCGTGGTCTAAATGTTGGTTACTAATATAGTCGAACTTTTTCTCCAACCAGCTTGTTCTTCAAATATAAAATTTTGTACAGTTTGGCTTAAATTAGTCTAAATATCAGAATCTACTAGTTGCGAAGTCTCAGCCAAGTTGTCATCTTGTAAATCATCTGTATTTGTATTTTGGGCTCAATTCGTTCTATGGTAAATAATTATTATTATCAGAATCGTCACTAAAAATGGCATCCCATTCTGATTCACTCATATTACGTAATACTCAATTTTTTGCTTACTTAGTCTTTTATAAGCCACGTTTCTCAAATGTTTAGCAGTATATTGAATAAATTGTATACAGCACAAAACCACAAAAATTATACAATGAATCATTTTTGAAAGAAAGCATCTGTATGCTTTGATGGTTTATAAGAGACTGAAGTAAAAAAAAATATTGCAATATGTTTATAATTCAGCAAGATGTTTATACTAGTTTAGATAGGTTTACACAAGTTTAAAAACTTGCGCAATTAGATCACAAACAAATATTTGTTTTAAGTAAGCGCCAACCACGAATATACTCGTTACGAAAATACTCGTAGTTAGTTTTGTCATAAAACATTTTATCGCAAAAACCAAGTACGTATAATTAATAAATAAAACAAATAAAAATTGCTTAAATCTAATATCTTTTTCATAAATACATGTTATGTACATATTTTCATTTTACAATTAGTTAATTAAAATTTGTTAGCGTTGTAAAACCATTATTAAAAATGTGGTGTGATTTAATGAGTTTTTTTGGCATTTGTTATATGTATGTGTTAGCGGCGCGTCTATAAGTGTTTGATGGTCGAAGGTTTTAACAGAGTAATAAAAATCTATCGAGTTGAATAGCAAATAACGTAATTCACTATCACCATAACACAATCGATTAACTACTTCGTTTACATGCAGTCGCAAAACGAATTGATAATCAACAATTATAATTAATATTAACAAACAAAATGCATATTAAAAAGTTACTTTACCAAAATTTCTTGTAACACGTAGTAACGTGCAGTACTTTCTATTATTTTAGTGACAAGATTTACGCAATACGGAAGCTTACATATAAAGCGTACTGTGCCTAAATCTGGTCTTGATTACATGCAACTGATTAAAGAAGCTTTAATCATAGAACGTCAGCGTATTCAAGACCAACTGCGTTACGTAAGGTTTAAAGTAATTTAAAAGTTACGACTTAAAGTGAAATGAATTGGTATGATCTACACTTTGATAGATAGATAGAACAACTGATACGGTAAATTCTAAGTAAACACATGTTGAAAGCTGGTAATTAGACAATTAAATTAAAAAAAATTACTATACGATATATTAAAATAACTTAAGAATGAGGCGGGAGTAATCTTTTGTTATTCGTGGGTTTTAGCGAACAGACATATTTCACAGGTGTTAATACATTAATTCGAAGCATAATACTTCTGGAGGTTACTATAGCACAGTATCCTCATTTACAAAGAAACAAATATGATTTCTACAGATTTATATCCCCGAGAAGCCCGTTGTAGTCTTAGGAAACTTGCTAAAAGGTTATGCGTATTTAAAATATCATGTCGACGCCATTTTAGTATTTTGATGTGAAAATGTCACGCGACAATTTTTCATCAGCAAATAGCTAAAAACGTAATAGAAATAACCAACAAGGAAAATTAAGTAGAAAGAAAAATTACTTACTAGCGAATCCTAATACGATCAAACGTTCCTAGCAATGGCAAATACGTAAATGAGTGAGAAAAAGTTTCTTTTCGTTTGCACTCCTCCTTCAGCAAATGCATAAATAACGACGTGTAACAATATTTCTATTAGCTATAATTTCTTTTGAGATTTTGTTTATTAAATTCACGACATTTTTTTAGTGCTTAAGAAGCATGATTATATACATAGGATACACATTTAACGTGTCGCAGTCATTATGTGCGGGGCCAAAAGTTTTTAGATATATTACAACCAATTACGCTGCGTTACTGTTTGCCAAAACATTGACAACTGATTCAAACTAACACTTTTTGAATGTATGGTTGTGGCTGTGCTCAATTTCTATGAATTTAAAAAAAAATTAGATAATCTTTAAATCAATAGATAAACGTATCTAAATATTAAAAAAATGTTTTTTTACACTTCCAAAGTACATATACTGTACTTTAAAATTTTAATGTTAATAAATGATAATTATAATCAGTTAATCAAGTTTGTTATATCTTTATCTATCTATACGTTCATGCTAAATAAGTAGATAAATATCACAAATTAGTATTAGTAGAAGTTGTGCCGATACAATTGCTTTTGTTTGGAGAGAAGAGTTTATACAAACTTTGATAAAAAAAAGTTTTTATTTAGTAAAATTTGTTACATTTCTTTGACCACGTTTGGTAAATATATTGTGACAAACTATTTTGTCTTCTTTTATGACAAATTGTTTACCTGGGTGGTTTCTTAAAGTGACACAACCAAAAAATTATTTTAATTTTTTTGTACCATGTTATGTGGTTTTTCTCGTAACTTAACAGAGCGTCGGCTAACTCAGTGGTTCCGGAGATAGAGTCGTAAGCTTCGTGCTGTTAAATTATAAAATAAATTTAAAAAGGCGGCAGAACGATGAAAAACTAAGGTGGAAGACAGCGTTTAAATCTACCCGCAGCTGAAAGAGAACAAAGACAAAAGTGGTAGCATAGCATATTTTATTACAAACACAATCTCACGCAGAGGAAAGTACATAAATATAATTATATAAAATTTGTTAAACGCTAACAGGTGAGTCTTGGTATCACAGACAAAATATAAACTACGCTTTCGACCGGGCAACACGTCGTATAACCAAGTGACCTAGTCGGCCTAACTTAAATATACAGAAACGAAGTAAATTTGCAGTTGTAAATTAGAATAAAAAAATACGACACTCGAAGATTTAGAGAACCAAAGCACACAGTATAATAATAAGTGACACACAACAAAACAATTTTATAATGTATTGTGTTAATTACGCAATAATTAAATTAAATCACAAACACAAGAGATTCTTACCCCAAATAAAGACTTTCACTCAGATCACAATAATATTTTAATTCATATTCACATAGATGTGCATGAAACACTTTACTATGCTTTGTTGGGCGTATACAACACTAGATGATGTCGGCGTTTTTGAAGCTTTACAAGAAAAAATCAAATTATGTTTTAAAATTTGACATTGTATCCCTACTCAACAACGAAAAGTGGGCGTATTTATACAGGAGACAATCATTATACTAGCGCATTTTTTGTTAAATAATTGTTAATATATTTACAATTGCACGTTGTAATACATTGTATATCTGCCTGTTATCGCCAAGGACGCTTTAATACGTCAAAGTGAACAAGGCACTTGCATTTGAAAAGGTGTAAAATGTACACATATTTTCATAATTTTTCATAAAGAATTTATTTATAATTTAAAACGTTATTAATAAAATAAACAGTTGTTTTTCATATTTCTAAACATAATTTAATATTTTTAACATAACAACAAGAACGTAGAAAGTTTGCTTTAGTAATTGTTACAATCAAAATGTCAGAATTACGCCATTTTTATGTAATAAATAAATACGACAAAAATATAGAAAAAAAAACAATTAAATAAAGAAACAAACAAAATTATATAAAATAAATAGATATAGTATACGTTTATATGCTTTTACGAAAAATTAATATAGGAGGCCTTCATAAATGATTGGATATCACGTGACATATATGTTAGGCAACCAACATTGCTTGAATTGGTATAACGTAAAAAATATTACTAAATAAAAAAAATGATCTGTAACGTCTAAATTAAAGTTAAGTAATTTATTAAAAACGGTAACAATAATAAAAGTACCTGTTTATTTGAAATAAAAATAGGTAAAAACATCTATTTAAAAATAATAACTGATCAATATGTTGTTCTTTAGCAGCGATACATGTGTTAATTCTTCTCTAGGTATCTACTAATAACCTTAAAAATTTAATGCTTATAATTTACAAATCGAATTAAAGTGACCTTATACTTGTTGCCCGCAGATAATTTTGTCACCGTTTTATTGAGACTTTGTTTCATGCGTTTGCAAATTTCTGTGATAACAGTTGCAGTGAGTACAGTAGGCCTTCCTGTATGTTTCCTCTTACAAATGCAATGCTTATTTGAAAATCTTTTAATTAAAACTTGTTTACGTCATCGGAAAGCATCGTAAGTAAACTTCTCTACTGAGAAATATTTGTTGAATTTATCGATACAACTTTAAAGAGAATACGACCAAGTTTCATCAATCATTGCGAGTACTACTTCTCCGTTTGAAAATGCGTCATTACAATGACGGTGACTTGTTTAATAGTAAACATCGTGAAATGTTATTACCTAATATAAAATTACAAACATTCGACCTCAAAATTACAGCTGTTATTTAGTACTTACCAACAGAAACACAGAAAGTGCTGAATAATTATGAATATAACTATTTTAAAATATAAAAACGACGAAAAATAATACCCAATGTCAACAAAACGTCAAACGAGGATGTCAAAAAATGTTACTATACGGTAACACCTATGGTAACACTACCAACCTAAAACAATGTTGATGCTCAACTCATAGATCACGTGGAACATGGGTTTTAATGAAGGCCGTGTAGTTTATTTTTATAGATTTTTATCTTTTTTGAATTTTTTTTTATAAAAAATTGTTTTTGCATTAATAATTAAATGTGACAATAGTTTTTTAGATTGATCAAAATTTGTTAGTGTTTTAACAGTTTCTTGTGCATAATGTTTAGATAGGTGTTGGTACAGTGCACGCCGCTTAATAGAATCACATTGGGATTTGGGGCTTTTGATAACAATAATTAAAAAAACAAATAACTGTTTATTGGTTAGAAAACAGTAAATACATAGAGCGTATACCTTATTAACAAATTCTTAATTTAGTCGGTAAAATTATAGCATCAATACAAGCAAAAATGTCAGAATAAAAGTTCTAATAAACCATTTATAAAAACTTTCAGTTAAATAAATTAAAAATTATAAACCCATTGCATTGAATAGTTGGTTGACACCGTTAATAAAAATTTAAAAAAAAATGTTGTTTAATACTAATAAGTCCAGAATACTTACATCTACTGATACTACCAAAAGAACACGACGTTTTACAAAAATATTTCTCAGAAACTGCCCATCATATACTTAGTAACCAACTAATAAAGCACGACATTCAGTACAGAATTTCAAACCGATGATTTGTCGTGGAAATTTCTACAGAAAGCTTCTGTTAATAGCAATGTAGCGGCGCTTATAAACATTTTAAAGAATTTGTAGACGATCAAAATTTACAAAATCTCGATGAACCTTCTATGAAAAGGGCGCAACTGCAGGTGCCTATACATCGAAAAATGGAACAAAAAGCAAGCAAAGGAAGTACATATTTAAATAAAGATCTTTATCAATATGACAATCTTGACGCTTTCTTTGTAAATACTGTATCGGTTGAAATGGTTTAGATGATGGTGGAAGAAGAGAATCAAATTATTCTTTTACGTCTTCTGTTGCCGACGGAACTAAAAACAGTTTAAGTTCCTACGATTCTGTATCAACGTTGAATGAACAAGAAACCGACGATTTGGTGATAATGCTGGGGCTACGTAAGAATTTACAACAAAGAGATGAACTTTTAAAAAGGCCCAGTTATTCTAGAAATCTGCGTGACCTCTATATAAAAACAATCGCCAAGATTCGCCTTCAAGACCTGTTAAACCAGTTCACCAAAGTTTTCAATTTTCTTTCACAGAAAAATTATTCATAGTTCCTATAACAATGTAAATTTTTGACTCTAGAAAATGTTATTTACAATTAACACATAAAACTAATGATTAGCTGTGGATTCCATCAAAATATATCAAAATTTTTAACATCCATGCCAATTGTTCTTTTTTGGAATTGTCAGAGTATTAAACGTAGTTAAATAGTTTGCACTAATTAATTTGGAATTCTTCGTTTAGGAGGGGCATGTAAAACCACTTTAATTTATTTTTGTGGCAACGTTGCGTACTAAAAGCGAGCACATCATCAGGCCAAAGAATAAAATCAAGTGGATTAATCCACCGACCAAGGACATAAGCAACTTTACGAGGTTGTGTTTACTAAATAACAAATAAAACATTAAACATAAAATGGTCAATAATTAAATTTTTTTAAATAACGCAGAACATAATCGTTCAACAAACAATTGACAATAAATAGTTTGACAATTTGTTAGTTATTCTTTTCTTTAGTATACAATAAAGAACATCTTTTGAAATGTTTATTGCATTGTAGTTATTTAAACAACAATTTAGTAAATGTTAAAGTTAATAATAAAAGTTTAGATTATGCCATCGATACAGTTTCTATTAATAAGTAATTCTTAGCTTTCTTGAAGTTTTAAAGGTGTACATTTTTAAAATATTGTAACAAATTAAAAAACTCTATTTATTTTTAACTACTCAATTATTATAGATGCAATTATTATAATAAACTAACACTAACAAAATGTATAGATTACGTAGTTTAAGAAAAAACAACTTTTAAGTAATTTATATATGATTATCACTGGAGATTTATAAACACTGTCTGCGGATATGATTTACTTTTGAATATCTACACTATTTATTTACACTGCCACACGCGTTAAACACTTACTATGCAACTTACTTATTTAGACCGCTAAATTATTCTTCACACTAAAGACTAACTACTTTGCAACTTTCAGCGATTGCTTTTTGTATTCCCTCCTTATCTGGGACTACAATTTTCTGTTCTTTTTGATAATTGCTTTAAATGATTTGAATGATTTCAAGTCTTTGAAACGTTTCAGTATATGTTTTTTCTATAAACTTTGCAATATTTAGTAAATATGTATATTTTAATACTAAGCTATACCTTTACAAAAAATTTAGAAATAATCCTGATTTTAATGTGTGTAGAAATGTTATAGATTTAAATAAATAATAAAATTTAAATTTAAAATCATATAAATTAACTTACTTAACGCTTACCATTTGGAATTTCATCAAAAGATTATAAAGCCATGCTAAATGTGTCTGGAGTAATGTATTAGTAAAGTTTAAATTAATTCCCATTTACACAAGCACCAAAACGATCACTACTCGTTAAATAGGGCAATGCAAGCTTAAAAATACTAGAGACTTACAGTATCTAATTTTTTGTCCTGTAATTTTACATTTCTAACGGTTTTATTTTAAAGTTCATTTTGTTAGTTCTAAATATTTTTAACTATAAAAAAATTATTTAGCAAAACGTTTGTTTAACAATTTATATGAAAAATTGTTAAATGTAGATTAAGATTTATATAATACATTATTCAAATTTGTGTTTTGATATTATCTTTATTTAGATTTGGTAAATAAAATTGTCAAACTAGTACTTTCTAACACAATCAATAAGTGATAAAAACAATTTTGTTGAGAATACTAATTCTTACTTTAATTATTAAAAAAAATTAATAATTGTTTTGTTATTTTAAATTCACTTTTCTTTGTGAAGAAAGTGTAATATAATTTTTAAAAAATACAATTTAAACTAATAAGTTGTTAATTATCTTTTTTATACAAAAGTTAAACATACAAAAGATACTAAAAAATTAATTAAAAAAATATTTTACTATTTGAGACATATTAAAAGTTTTAATTCAAAAAAAAATATATTAATTACAATTGGTAATTAAAATTTAAAAAAAAATTAGGTAACTTTTGTACTGGCATTTAACAGGACATTCAACTGAATCTAAAATGGTAAATTATACAGGGTTTGCTTTTACTCCGGCCTCAGCTTCTAATGTCTTTGTATAAATGTCAGCATAAACTGTTAAGTACTGTACTTATTTCTATTGGAAAGCTGCATGTTTTAAAAATATTTTTGTTTGTACAGGGTGTTTAGTTTTTGCTGGGAAGCATCGAGTTCAATTTTTTATGCTTTTCAATGAAGGCTTAATTTAGATAAAAAAATACTTTGTTACAAGTTTTTGGTGGTTTTACGAACCTGCACGGCCAACTCTCAATCGTCGGAGAGAGGGGGGTTCCTAGATACATAAATTGAAGAGATATATAAGGGCGCCAGAGCTTATCCCAAAGTAATTGTCTATCTTGCTCAGGACAGAACAGGATACTTGTAACACGATGTTAGGTCCGTAATTCCTCTACTCAGCTGTTCGAGTAGTCAGAAGCAATTAGTTAATACGATAATCATAGGAAACAGGTATATGGTCATAAAAGAATAGATAACCACAATAACAATTTTAATGTAGAATCGCTGAGGTTTATCACAGAATATAATGACTTTTAAATACAAACAAAAAAATGTCTGTAGCATAGGCAACACACCGTACATAAGTAAACTACCATAAGAATCTATAGCGAAGAATAGTTTGTAGTAAATAACGTTTACATAATTAGTAGAATGGCATTACTGACAATCAAATATAGAAATAAGACAGTACTACGCTAATGTTAACTTATCATAACACAGCGTATAAACTTAATATAGCATCAACGTTAATCAATCGGTATTACACAGCATGCACAACTTGACATGAGTAAAATTTATTACTTAACTCGTAAACAACGATAGTGATAATTATAGAATTAATAACGAAAGTTTCGTGAGCGACCCGTTTGACTACGTAATAAAACAAATAAGATCACTTACCAATAAATACAGGAATTTCCTTTGGTGTGAAGAACGTACGTTCCCCCGACACATAACCCTGTAACCAATTTGAATCGCAAATCGTGTCAAGCTAATGCCTCACGAAATCACATCTATAACCATTATTACTTAAGATACAAACAAGTATAAAGAATATAAACCGGTTGTTAAATGCTGTGGTACCCCTTTGTCGTTGATTTAATTAATGATAACCATAAGTCTTATAAAGGAAAAGTTAGCCCTGGACGCCTCCGTAAGACCTCAATTGCGCGGCTTGAAATCGCCTTCTGCTAGCGCTCGAGTCCGGCAACGTGATGCCTTAGTTACTAATAGTTACGATATCCATTTATCGAGAATATAATAGTTGTAACATGAAGGGACGCAAAATTGCTGTCAAAAGGAAAACGAATTACAAACGAGTTTATATTAAAAGATGACTTTAGCTTACCCTGTAACGTCTTAACGAAACTAAGAAATTAAATAATTAGAAATGGTTTTCCATTATTTCCCCGATGGCAACGGATTTATATTAATAATCACTAGTTACAGACCATTTACAAATTCCACATGTGACGCCTTTCTACCAAATGACATCTAATGCGCAAAGGATCGTTAGCGGGTGTCAAAACTCGAATCTAATTTCACGTCGACAACACATAGGCGTACCTAGTGAAAATTTCGACCGTAACAACAAAGGCGTACGTAAAGAAAATTACCGTAACAACTTTTTAAATTTTTTAAATTGATTGCGGTGTTGCTATTTTAGAGCAACTTCTTTGAAAATGCAGGATCAAACACTAGTTTTGTAATAATTTTTTTTCTGATGCTGCATTTTTTCAAAAAATGCGTTAAAACGGCAACGCTGCATTAATTAAACAAACTTAAAAAGTATATTTTAGCTAAATTAAACTGTAAAAACATGTAATTTTATGCTGTTTAGCGAAAGCTTAACACTCTGTATAAACAAAAAATATTTATGCGGAAATTTATACAAAGCTCATAGAAACCGAGGCCGGAGCTGTATAACTAACTGCAAATACCCCAGAGTAACAAAATCAACAGTGTAGTATCAAAATCACACACTAAACTAAAACAATACTTAACGCAACTTTTCTTAGAAATTGTTGATAAAGAGGGGAATCAACACTATTTAAGTGTCTATAAAATGCGTCGTTTCGTGCGGCTTTGCGCGTGTTTTGGTTGTCCTAGAGTCTTATTGTATGATATTGCCAAAAAGATTTAGAACGTGACTGTAATATAGAGTTACAGAACACACCATAGTATCATTCACAAGCAAACTACAGAATCTAGTAATAGGTATATCAAATAATTAATAATTAATTATCTTGGTAATAATTACCAGCATTGGGATAAAAATTTGAGCGACATACAATTCGCTCTTAAGTCGTCAGTTCGGTAGTCAGCAAAGTATGTCTCCTGCATTTTTTAATTTTGGTAGAGAGCTTAGGACAGGAAATGAAAAACTCCAAAAACCAAATCTTGTCTACAATGATTCGCCTACATCACTTAGTAATTGCACTAATGGAATTTCTAAATTGAAAAATGTATTCGTAAATTGCTTAAAGTTAGTCAAAACCAAAGTTCTTGTTAAAATCTTTGTTAGAATGATTTTCGTTATAAGTGATTATAATAATCTTTGAAAATTTTTTCACTTGTCTTCAGTTTGTGGTAATGTTGCATTGTTTACAGTTTTAAGAGTTCGTTATCAAAAATCGATTGGATCGCATATTGGTTGTCAAAAATTGTAGTTGTATTGCTACAAACTTTTAGCAGTTACGACCAGCTTATCCTATTTGAAGAGAAGGGAATTTGAGTGGGCGCCAGATCTCTTTTCGTAGAATAGCTTTTGTTGGATCAGGACAGAAAGTTCCAAACTTTTAATAAAATTGTTATTGTCCGTAATGTTAAAAGAACAAAGAAATAAACCTAATTGTTTACAAAAAATTCGATTTAACTAATTTAAATTAATAACAGAATAAGAAGTAGTAGTAGTTTGATTACAAGTATAATGGTGGTTATAACAACGCCGTAAGTAACGGCAACAACTTACAATACATTTGAAATGCAATGACGTAGAACTTTTTCATAGATTAATTAAATTAATAATGGCCATTAAACGTATATCTATCAGCATGCAACATAGTTTAAGTAAATTACTACAGCGTTTTCATCAATGATTGGATCCCGCTAGACATATGTGTTAGGCATCCAACATTGCTTGAATTGGTATAATGTAAAAAAAATTACTAAATGAGAAATTTGATTTGTAACCTCTAAATTAAGGTTAAGTAATTCTGTAACACATTAATAACAATACCTGTTTATTTGAAAGAAAAATAGGTAGCAACAATTATTATATTTATAACCGATGTTCAATGTGTTGCTGTGCAGCTGCGATACATGTGTTAACTATTCTGTTTAAATTTATTAAACATTACGAAGTTCATCAACTTTAATATTTTGAATACCATCAGTGATTGCACATTCCAAGTCTTCAATATTGTGTTTTTCAAATATCCATAAAAGTGAAAGTCTAATTGCGTAAGATATGGAAATCGTGAAAGATATAACCCGTTCCACTGTCTTGCGGAAAGTAACCGAATTGAAGTTTGTTGTCATCTAGCTGCTCGAAAAATGGACCCAAAATATTACGGTAACGTTTTGCGTTTACAGTATTGTGAAAAAATATTGAACCAATTATCCTTCTCTTTGACATTGCAATCCATACACTAACTTTTACAGCATGCAATGTTATTTCTACAGAAATTCAGACTTCGTAATACATTATTAATCGTCAAGCCCATTGTATTTACGTTATTGGTTTGATGCTCCTCTTTAGTAATTGCATGAAAATTTCCAAAATCGTTTAAGGTACTGGCGTTTTACGAAAAGGGTGCTTGCAGATGTTAGTCCTTACGGGTAGAGTATGTAAGCAACATGGGAAGGTAACACGTGGGGCTAAAAAATTTACATGGAAAGTACACTGAACCCAAAAAAAAATAGCAAGAGCTTACCTTTTGTTGAATAAACGATTTAAATAGCGCTGTTGTCGAAATACATAACGCTGCAACACTTGGATTTTATGTAGCAAATAATTGACATCTTGAAAGGAAGTGCGAGAGAACAAAACTTATTAGGAAACGTCGAGAAGTAAAACCTAACTTTAGGTCATAAGTCATGGCTTAATTGGTATTATAAAATGGCGTCATGGATTTATTGTATCAATCCAATATTGTATTAAAGTCACGTATATATGGAAAATAGCAGCCCAAATTGTAGTTGAAGAATTTACATCTTCTGTAGTCGACAGATTTGTAAATTTCCGTTGTTATCGTATTGTAGTAAAAAAGAATTTTTTTTCTAATTTGACCTTGTTAAACCATAGCATACATAAGCATGAATTTCGATAATTCGTTAGTGGGATAAGCTTCGAAGAATGCACTTTGATTGCATTTCTTTGCCATCGCCTTTGCTGTAGTTTAAATTGAAAATTAATAAAAGCTTTTGTTGTACAACAGAGCACTCGTAAAATCGTAATAAATTTATAACCTTTGTTATATAACAAAGAATTTGTCGTAATATTGTAACATTTTGGCTTTTGTTGTGACACAGCATTCTAACTACGTTGTAATTACAAAAACATAGATTTCATATTTAGATTGTATAGATCGAAATTGATTCTGGATAAATTTATATCGTAACATTTTTGTAAATAAAATAGTTCATAAAATTGTGAAGGGCAGATCAGATCTTATTTTGAAATTAGAAGATTAACTATTAGTTTATTGATTTGAACGATAATTATTTGATTTTATTGCATGTATATAAACTTGATAATTATATTTGTGTACATACTTTGAAATGCATTTAAATATTTAAATTTAAATAATAGATGTGCTTACTTAACTATGCTTTCTTTGTTTTATTAGCAAGATCGAACGCACAAGTATTAGTAAAAAAATTGATCTGTTACGCGACCATTTCTCATTTCTCTATACTTAGTCAGAAGTTGTTAAAATCCTTTTGTTTCGTATTGAAGAGCATAGTAAACAATATAATTGTTAGTATCGGTTATACTATGTAAAATTACACCTTCTAAAAGAAAGATTAATTCTTGTAGCAAAAACAATTTTTTTTGGTAATGACGAAGTTAGTCGTGCGAAAACAAAAAAGAATAAAAAAGAGGTAATGACTGTTTAAGTCTATTAGGTCAAGTTGAAAACACTGTAAAAGCTTTTTTTTAAAGTAGTTTATTCGTTTTAGCTACATTTTTGTGCTTTTAGGATAATTTCAAGTGGTTGTTCTTACCATCAAAAATTTTCTCAGCGACGCATTACCTGTTATTATTATAAAGTATCTAAGCGTTTTCTAGCTACATTAACCTACAGATAACACAAAACAATAATACACCGACAAAATCCACTAACTTATAACAATCTCATAACGCAAAGGTCTTGAGCATGAAAATCGTTTATTCAAATTATTTATTAAATTAATTTTGTCATTAAGATTTTTTATAACATCAAATTTAGTTTTTTCAATTCAAATTTTATTTTCAAATTGTTGGTATTGTTACGCAATTTTTTTAAATGAGAACATTTTTTTACATAAATTTTGTAATACATTTGTTTTCTTTCAATTATGAAATTAAACACATTTTATTTGTAATTATAATTTGGGTTACTACAAAGATTCATTGTTAATTACTTTTAGGTTAAACGTAAATGGTTTTATTAACGTTACATATTGATTATTTAAACATTTTTATTCACACTTCTGCTGTTGGTCAACTAAAAAAACTTAATTTAAAAACTTTATAAATACAGATTAATCAAACTTGAATTTAAAACGCAATTTGTTATTCGCTTGTTTTTACAAAATAAAGATAATTACAATTTAATATTTTAAAACATAAATCTGTAATTGGTTTAAACAATCATAAAATTACCTATAAAGTTTATCAGCATGCATACAAATTCCGTGTTTTTATATTTACTATAGCGTGCGTATTCCCACGACAATTTTGAATATGAAATGAATTATAATTCTTCAGTGCCACATTCAATACATAAATTACATTTGTAACCAGAAAAGCACATAGAAAAAGTAGCAGAAAACCAATTCCATTAATTTTGCGTCTCTCTCTTTCGGTATATTGCAGTGGAACTTTACCACCTGTTCATCTGCCATCAGTCGTTTATTCGTGCTCTCCGTTACCAGCGTCCGCCATTAAATTTATCTAAAATTTATTGCATTCGTATTAAAAGTACGTAGTGTAGCAATAGCAGTAATAATAATAATCATAATAGTGGTAAAACTAGGAGAGTTGGCCAGAATAGTGTTTAAACCACAATATTCAAGTTTCCGACATGACCGCGGTATTTCAAAATTATGCTTGAAAACGTTAGTAAATTACACATGAGTCTAAATCATAAATTATTCCTTGAAACTCCAAACCTTATACCGTTCATGCTTTTGTAGAGCTTGTTTGCATAATTACTACATCACCGAATATATTCTGAGTTTCAAACAACCACAAAACTTTCAGAGCTTTTATACTTAAATTGTGTGAAGCGGTAAACGGCTTTCAAAATCTGAAATGTTTCTTACTATTGTAAAATAGACATAAAAAAGTCGATACTTATAAAAGCTCGCCAAAAAAAACTGTGTGTTTCATTGTTCCTTAAAATCACGTTTATTAAATTACATTTAACAAAAACCTTTTTAAGTTAATTAAGAGTTTAAAGACGGAAATAAATATTTATGTTTGGTTGGTGCAAACAAACATTACAAAACTTCTTTTTAGCTTAACGTTTTTATTTTATCATTTAATTGAATTTTTTTGCAACTCTAATATTTTCTTAATTCAAATACAGTTAAAGAAATTATTAATTATTATTTATAAGCGATTGTACTGCACCTAAATTAAATACAAACGTAAGCAATTGGTATACTTATGTATATTAACGCAAGTAATCACAAACAAAGAAATAAAGTTGGTCAGTGTCAAATTTCTGTGACAAAATTAATTATAATCAGTGGCGTAACTGAGGGTTTTAAAACTGTATTGAAACTAATAAAGATTTGTTTAAATTGCGTATCGATTTTGTTTGAAAATTAATTACAAACTATATACAAAAATAATATTTTTTAAAATATAATTTTTAGTTCTTTTGTTTTAACCTATTTGTTTTTTTTTCACTTACACATTTTGAAAATTCAAACCTGGATGTTTCTAACCCATTGATATACAGAACGCTTGATTGTAACAACTGTAAAACATCTGGTTGTCGTTTAAGTGGTAGCGAATGCGACTAAAAAAATTCTTTTATACAGGGTTATTATATTATTTCAAAACATTTCACTTTTGGGATGTTTAAAAGTCTATTATGGTTACTTTTTAACATTATTTTCTTATTATACAGGGTGTCGCAAAAACTTTAAAAGTATCAAATTTGTGTTTTTTTTAAATAGAACTTTTTGTATATTATTACGTTTTTGAATCTAGTTGCCTATTTTATTTAAAAATATTAAATAATTTATTTACTTTTTCAATTTAGTTTGCAAAGTCTGTGTTGCTGTATTGCCATTATTTTTAGAATTGTGGAAGTTGAAATCGTTACTATATATTGCTGTAGTGCTTAGTTAAAATGAAGATTTGGTAAAAAAAATAGCGTATTGATATGATTTTTATCTTTTAAAAATGTCATAAAAAATGTTCATTATTTGTTCGAGTTTATGCTCAAAGATTTCCCGAAAGAAATCATCCTAAGCCGGCCGTTTTTAAAAAACTTTTAAATCAGTTTCAGGAAAGTGGAAGTGTCACTTATAAAAAAAACGTCAATAACTGTATGGCAATGATTTTGACAGGCAAATTGAATTTTGTACGTGTGTGTTAGATAAAATGGCAGAAAATGAAAACTTTTTTGATAATGCGTTATTTCGTAATTAATGTACTTTTCATAATAATGATCTTGTAAATTAGACACAACTTTTAATATTATTCTGATTTAAATCCGTAGGAATACAGAGTATGATGGTTTAAATTTTTTTACACTAACTTTTGGTATTATTAGAAGTCCTTATAAAAATCAAAACTATGTGGGTGCAATTAGATGAAGCTTTGCATCATCATCGCAAGGTTCCTTAATATTTATTTGCCAAGTTTCAAAACAGGTAGATTGGAAAAAATTGATTTTAAGATTGGCCCCTTAGATCCTTGGACTTAACTACACTAGACTTTTTTTATAGGGATACATAAAAGGAATTGTTTACAATACGGTTCCAACAACACCTCACGATATGAAAAAACGCATAAGAGACGTTTTTACAACTGTCACCTCGCGAATCTTGTTTAAAGTTAACAATGCCTTTGAAAAAAGGATATTTAGTTGACTGAAAATATTTTTATTTTTGAAAACCTTTTGGTGGCGGCGCAACTAAGAGATGGTTACAATCGTAATTTTTTCAATGATTTTAAATGTAAAGATATTCATTAACCTACTTAGTTTGAAAACTTATCTAATTTAACATTAAAATTTTCAATTACGAAATTTCTAAATCTGTAAAGTTTAGAGTCTGGCTTGGTTTACAAGTTAATTACCTAATTCTGTAGAAGCTCATTGTTAGATTGTTTTTTGCTTTTTTAAACTCATCGTTTTTTCCTTGCCTAATTGAAGTTTAAAATTTGGCTTGGTTCACAAATTAATTACTTAACTCTTTAGAGGTTTTTAATTAGATCTCTCGGAAGACGTTCTCATCTTAGTATAAACTCTAGGTGTGGTCGCCTTTGGGATTTATTTATTGTTTTTTGTTTGTGCATACAGTCACATTCTAGTGTATTGAGGTTTTGTGCATCTTGAAGCAATAATAAGTTAAACAATTTTAATTCAATTTCATTGGATTACTTTATCTTGTCTTGTCTGTTATCACAATTTCTTGTTACAGCAAGTTTAAGTCTGCATGATTTTGATTATGCGTATTGTTGTATTGCAGTTGTGAGTGAGCGTTTTAAATGAATTATCACAAAAATGACACCAAGAAGTAAAAATTTAGTGAAGTTGGCATTTACATCATCAAATCGAGGTTAGTACACTATGGCATTATCATTATAATTTGGATAATTTATTGTGATTGAAGCTGACTTAGTATTATGGCGCAGATAGTTATAAAGCATTTTTAGGTAAAAGCTTAACAGTAATGTATACAAAAAAGATTCTAACATACTTATTGACTTTGTTTAAATAAAATGCTTGAAAATTTCTTGGAAATGTGTACACAACAAAATTTAAAAAAATATGTAGTTAAAACAAAAACTATGAAAACATGCAATTATTACTTAGTTTACTTAGATGACATGATAGTGAGTCATTCTTGTTTTCAAATTTAGAACTGAGTTCCGTGGATAAACAAATAGTAAAAAAAATAAAGAAAATAAATGAAAAAAAAGCAAGACGTAGAAGGCTGATAAATCTTTTTGGAAAAGAACAATTGTAAAAAGAAAAAAACTTAATGGAATCAAATATATAAATAAAAGTAATAAAGAAATTCTATATAAGAAACCTTTAATTCGGATTGTATATGACGTAGACAAGGGTGTAATGTAACGGTCTCTAAAGAACAAAATAAAGTTGTTTGCCAAGAATACTGAAAGTTGGTTAACCATGACAAACATAAGATATATTTAAGTTGCTTAATCACTAGTGTGCTAGTAAATAAAAGAAAAAAAGCAGCAGAAGATATAAAACGAAAAACATCGAGAGTTTACTATCTAAGGACCTAAATTGTTTAAGAAAAACGGTAAATTTTTGTAAAAGTTGTGCCATAACTCATCATGATGTTGAAATATGCATGAAGAGTGTCAGTAGAAGTGGGGTGTTTATTAGATATGACAAGAGGAAAGATACAAAACCACATAATATAACACTTGAAGCAACCGCCTTATGGGTTCAAAAACATATAGTTTTTCCCGTATTGAGTCGCATTATTGCAGACGAGATTCGACGAAACCATATTAAAGTTTTGATTTGACCATACCTATAATGCATAGAGTTTATAGTAAAGAGTTTTGCGTAACTAAAAATATAACACTAGTTTCTAGACTTGTTTATCAAAAAATATTCCACTATATAAGCCAGCTCTAGATTTTTTTATTCTGAAAATGCATACAACAACAAGATTTATTTAAGAACGACTCCACTCTAACCTTTTTGTGTAAGTTTTTTGTTGTTTGTACCTAAAATGTATTATTTGTTATCTAATAAGAAATGTGTAGCTTACTTACAATATATTTCAGTGGCTTGAAGAAGTGCACTCATGATTGCACGAAACGTCGCCATATAAAAAATCTTAAGTGGTTTAATTTGCCCCTTCTAGTGAAGAGTATTCTACAACCTATTCATTAATTCATTTATTGCAAGAACTGAATGAAGACGATTTTTATCGCAGAATCGAGATGTGAAGTTCTTATGGAGAAGTTGCGCCAACCACACTTGGTTTTTTGACAAATCTACATTTTGACGAAAACCATATTAGATGAAACAAATTTACACCCAAAGACTACAAAACGTAAATGTTTGGTGGGGTATTGTTGGTGGACATATTGTAGGCCCATATTTCATAAACAGAAATTTAAACTTTGTTTGATATGTCAAAAATGTAATTCACAAAAATAGACCACAAAATAGCAAATAGTTGCAATGCAATGATGGTGCATAAAATTAATAACATTCTTCAAAACGCTCTCCTAAAAACAGAGCAAAATTTTGTTCAGCGAATTCATTATAGTCAGGAGGTCAATGATGAACACTTTTAGCATCTTATAAAATAAGATTCCAAACAAACATAACAAACATTGCAATCGGTTTTTTCAGAAATAATATACAGGGTATTCTATTTGAAAAAATGCAATTTTCGCGTGCCACGTCTTTATGACCAACCTTGTATAATTAAAATTAAAACTGTCTAGTAGAAATTGAAGAATCCTAAAACATTTGTATAAAACTTTTTTCGATACTTTGTATATTTTCACTGATAACCGACCGTTTCCAGACTTACCTTTTCTATAAAATTTTTGCATAATGTTTTAGAGTTATTGTTGTAGCCTAGAAATATATGTATATTTGGATATTATTAAGTGATTTTTTGTGTGAACTGCGTTTCTGACAATTGGATTAGATCTACATCATTGTTTTGCAGAAAGAATTAGATTTTTTGTGCATGCTTACACAATCACGTTAAACTGCTTCGCCTTTAATTTTTCCAATACTGTCGAAAGTTAAGGGTCTACCTACGCACTTCACACAACGTATATTTTCTATATTGACAAATGTTTTTTTTTTGGCTTTTATTACTAATTTTACTTTGTATATTTCTTCTTGTTTTAAATCTACAAAAAACATTGGCAGACGTGTCTTAATGCTTTTATGCTCTCTTTTATTTTACTTATACCAATGGAGTAATGTATATTTTACCCGTGACTAATCCACAGTAGCGAAAGGCGACAGAAGAAAGACAGAAAGTTTTGGAGGGATAGGTGTGGATATAATAATTAATAGAATTCAGTTTTTGATGTGTCCATTTTAATTCGATTAAAAAAGTGTCAAAACAAGAAGAAAAAACTCCAAGTGCTCGTTTTCACCTGACAATAAAACCCAACGAAAGTTCATTTATTTTAACGGCAACACGTAAAGGAACAGAAAGCAAATACACATCGAATAACTGTTTGCGAATCAATAACATAATAATCATTTCATATTCATATTAAAGTTTTAAGTTATGCAACATCTTTTACGAGTAATAGTTATGGTAATAACGTTAAATTTAGTAAATTGCATTAAATAAATTTTAAAAATATTAAAAAATCGAAGCAAAAGGCACTGGTAATAATTTAAAAAATAATTTAAAAAAAGCGTAAGTAACTTGTGGCAGCATGCGTTTATTTAGTCGTTCGTCCATACGGTCGACACAAAAAAATGTTTAAATTAGGAAGAAGGTACTTTCATACATGCGATTAGCGCTAACAGCATACAAAATTTTTTCCTAAAATGTTAAATATTAAGATAACAATTATACCAATGTGCGCTAAGTTTCCAAATTTTTATTTAATACTTAACAGAAGTACCACTAAGTTTTCGTAATTATTTTCCTCAAAAACTACCAAAACAACCATATCAACTAAGTGATATTTTTGATGCAAAGTGTTTATAACACAAATACACACTGTAATTTTTAAAATGTTTATCATTCTTTAAAATGAGCTAAGATAGACCAAAATTGATTACTCATTTAACCGCTTAAAACAAAAAATACATTTTAGTAAAACTATGAAAAGTTAAAGTTGTTATTGCAAGTACTTTTTAAGTACTGAATAAATTGATGCTACAATAAGTCAATGTCTAACACAGTTTTGCGAATTCTACAATAAAAAGCTTGTGTTGAAAGAATCGTTGAGAAAACAAATTTTAAAGATTATTTCGTCAAAAATATACTTTGTGAGATTGAAATTTTAATACTAAGAAGAGGTGGGAATTTTGTGATCAAATTTGTCAGGAACGTTTAGCTACTTTAAATGGATCAGGAGTCTTCAATAATTTTAAAATTATTTTTTGGGGTTCTTCTGTTTAACGTATTTTGAGAGTGTGATTATGCCTAGAGTGCGACAGCGTAAAATTACCGCCAATTAACTAAATTCGAAGTATAAGTTTACATTAAGGTGGTTTTTTGTACAGGAGAATTGCAAATTGTCTTAACCGGAACCAATCTATTATCATGCATTGTTATCAAGCATGGATTATGAAAAGTCAGAATTGTTGTAGACAACAAACTAAGAGACGGACGCAAACAAATGAAATTTAGGATCGTCATCTTCGACTTATAGAAATAAGAGACTAATTTTCTAGAACTAGATTAATTGCTGATTAATGGTTACGTAATCAAAGTCGTTCTGTAGCCCTTTAAACAGTTTACCGTTGAATGAAAAGTTTTGGATTGCAATCTTAACGGCTACATCGTGTACTACAACTGACGGCTTAACACCGACATCATTTTACTAAAATCTAGAATGACATAGAATAGTCATTAACGACGAATCCCAATTTTGATGCATGATGACTGTAGAACTCTATATTTTTCAATTTTTTCAGAAGTTAGAATACTCACTTTTTTAGAAGGATAACGCCCGTCCCCACATAGCAATGCATTCTAAGGATCTATTCCAAGAGACAATTGCATCCTCCATAAAGCTCTCCGGGGTGAATTGCAAAGTTGCTTGGGACACAACAACTCATGAGGAAATCGATCACCTGCTGGAACTGATGCCACTCAGAATGAGGTAGTGTGAAGACAGTAAGAGGAAACCAACACATTTTTAATAATAATAGCATTAAATTTTATTTCTTATCTTTGAAATTGTAATTATTTACTACCTTGGAGTAGTTAAACCTTTCTGCCAAGTTTGGTAACAAAACTCCCACCTTTTCTTAGTATTGCAGTTTCACTGTCACAGAGTATATTATTAGTAGAAGAATCCATCACATAGTTTAAGATTCCAATGTATACTTATTTAAATAACATGACTAGTAATAGAATTAGTCTGTAACTTGATGAGGTTACTGACAGTAACAAAAAAACGCAATATTTGTTATGGACAAAAGATAAGGTAATTTTTATAAAAAACACACAAAGTAAATGTATAAAGGCGAATTTAAATATTTGTGTTAGTTTTTAGGTTATAAGTTACGATTATAAGTAAGGGTGTTGAATCGACTTGGTTAAATGGTTAACTGAATCATTTTCTTATTGGTTAACCGCTTGATTTAAAATTGAAGTATTAATTCTTAGTTAATCGATTTAGTTTAACCACTTTTGCTTAATAGATTCAGTTTAACCATCCTTTGGTAAACGATTTAAGTTAACCATTTTTGGTTAAACAATTCAGTTTTACTATCTTTTCGTAGCCATCTTTTGTTATACGATTTACTTCAAGGGCTTTTGGTTAAAAGATCATTTTAATCACGAATTATTAAATTATCTATTTTAACTATGTTTGGTTAAATCTTGGACGATAAACAATATAATGTATTACATATTTGTAATTAATAAATAGATTAAACAATTGTTTTGCATTCTAACTTAAGAAAAAAAAGTTTTGGAAATTTAACAAATAAATTCCTATTTGTTTTAAAAGTTAAAATTTGTCTATTTAGAGGCTTCAATTTAAAAAAACAATTTTACAAATAAATTTTACAGATTAGAAAACTCTCAAGCTTTTATCAAAGACTCATTGCTTTTACTGAAAATATTTATTAAAAACTATTTATATACAATACAACAAATTACCTGGCATCTTTTTAATTAGTTTTCTTTTCACTAATAATTTTTCAATTTTTTTTGTTAAATTTTTAAAGGAAGTATTTCAACAGTTTAAAACTTAAATACATTCAAAACAGCTAAAAGCTTTCTAATATAGATTGTCAATACTACAAAAGTGCCCACATTAGAGTAGTGTTAAAAATGTAGAAGTGCTAGTCTTTACGTATGTGTGCTAAATTGTAACAAGTGTTTTTGACTACTTATTCAATCTTTTGTTGTTCATAATACATATCTTGTTTTTTCTAATAAAAAATGTATAAGCAAGAAACATAATGATATTTTAAGCAGGTGTAAAAAGAGTTAATAATATATCTACAAAAAAATTTATTTTGAAAACTACCTGCCTACTTAAAAGCACATTGACCTAATGTGCATTTAAAAATATTACCGGTAAAATTCTATTTTATAGTTTTATAAATTTTGAAAACAATTATAATATTTAGGAAATGACCTAGATAATCTATACATATTTGAAATGCGTTTTTATTAACTAAAAGCATTTTTGTTAAATGGTGATTTGTTAGAATTAAAATTAACTTAAAATAATTTAGTTAACTTCAATTAAATTTTGATTCTTTCACCAATAATTGCACAATTAGTTTGGCACAAAATATTGATTCTTAAGTGACTAAAATAGAAAAAGTTATGAATATCTATGTACAGATTACAAGTTACAATTTGTTTTCAACCCCTTGTTGCATGTTTTTTAGAAAATCCTTTTATCTGTATATAGGAACGCACATACCAACGGTAAAGAAGCTTATTGGCGGCGTTTAATAACAGCTAATTTGTTTTAATGTAAATAAAGTCATTTTTTGCTTTCGTATTTATTAACAACCTCAAGACTATAGACAAAACGATTCCAAGTAGTCTACGGATTACAACATCTGTGTTGCAAGTAGGTATTAGAACCAATTGGTTTTTACAGCACCTTTTCAAGAAATGCGAATTATATTTATTATTTGTAGATCATAAATTAATAAATTTTGTTAGGAAAAAGTCTTTTCCGAAGAAGTACATTTTATGGTAGAAGGCGTCTACCTAATTTTCATTTAAATTTATTGTCAATTGAGATTTATGCTTTTATGTAGTTTAATATAAATTATGAAGTAAAATATAAGATTGAGGCCTCTAATATACAATTGCACGTGTACAATTTTTAATTTTTCTTTTTATCTCTGCATTTTTCTATTTTTAACCAAAAATAACTCTTTGATATATGTTTTAATCTCGTCAAAACAGTAAAAGCTCCCTTTCACACGCCAACATGTTTGCGCAAACTACGTTGAACAAACTGAAATCTCAAACATGTTGGAGTCGACGTATGTACTTTTAACACTCAAACAATTTGGCACAAATTATACAGTTTTGCAAAGTTGAGCAAATCGGTTTGGTTGCCTTCTACTACTCACACATTTTTACGTATGAAGTTGAGAATATCAAAGTACCATAAATGAAAAACATACAGTTCATTTCCACTAACACCAGATCTCTCAGAATCAACTATTTTTTTTAATTCCCTCCTGTAGGCGGTTCGCAAAGTGTTAATTTTTTTAACAACAGTTTCTCTGTCTGCTTCTAGATCAAACTCCTGCATTTTTCCATCATAATTTCGTAAGCTTGGGATTTTAAATTACGGTCACTGTATTCTTTAGATTTAATTTTCCAAAGGCACGGGAATGATCTGTACAGTTCGATAAACTCGGTCAAGAACTGTTTTTCCTTCTTCGTCATCGTGATACGGTGAATTAACACTAATCGTTATTTACTGGCACACACTACAAATTTTTAATTTAGATACAACAGCATGGAGCGTAGCAGACAAAACGTGGGCAACATGTGCTGCGTGTGACAACTGCAGAAACCGGTTTAAATTGCGCTTTCACGCTCAAATCAGCGCACCAACCTCAAACCAAAAATCAAAACCGAACAGATTTGCCCAAACCAATTATTTTTGTATGTACAAACAAAATGTTTGCTCTTCCACGCACAAATTATTGCGCAAATCGGTTTGTTTAACCTAGTTTGCGCAAACATATTGGCGTGTGAAAGGGAGCCTTAAAACCATAATATCAAGGAAACTTAATTCTTAACCAAATCGTTTTAATGTTAACATTTTTTTCTCCACAAACACGATGATTATTTTACAGGCAATCGATAATCACCATCGTTTTTGATGAATCTATGAAAAAAAATCACGGAAAAAAATTTATTATTTATTCTGTAATTTACATAATGTAATCAATCACAAAAACGAATGAAACACGTTTTAATTAAAACAATCTTTTCGTTTTAAATAAAATGTTTTGTTACGTTTACTTGTACAAAATTACATTCTTTTTTTATACTGTCGTTTTGTTATCATTATGGTTGAATCTTTTCAAGTTACCGTTTTGTTTTTCTATTTAGTTTAAATTTTCCTTACACATTTTAATCAAGACGCGTTAATTGATATGTTCTATATTCTTATCTAGTGCTAAAAAATTGTTCTAGATGATTGACCTAATTGTACCAATAGTGTAATTGAAAAAAACAACGCAGTCATTCCTGTCTTGTCTAAAAAGTAAATTTTGATTACACATAATACCAATTTCTAAGTACAGTATTTCTTAACTAAGAGCTACTGCTAAATTTAAGTTTAAGCAAGTGCAATTTTTTTCCCGATAATCTTTTTTTTTATTCCCTTATTTTGTAGGTAAAGGATAATTGCAATCGTTATTTTTTATTTGTCTAATGATTGCGATTGCGAATGATTTTTTAAAGATCATCGGTGATCAGTGATCGCAATCTTATTTAAAATGATCGCTCTGGGCACTGCTTATTGCCACTAATATTAAATGAATAAAATTATTTTGTTTATACAAAAGACTGTTTGTCTACAATTTAATTTTAGAACATAATAAACATCTTAGAATTGAACAGGCGACTACTTTGGACATAAAACATACTAGGTTTTTTTAATTATTTTGAAGTATCAATAGTTTTTATAAATAAAACAAAAACTAATTAATACTTTTTACACTAATAAGGATCTTGAAAAATACTTTAATAACTTATTTGATTAAGTAGATTACGTATGCACTATAGAGTTTATTGATCCAAAGTGATTAAAACAAATCGGTTAATAATAGTTGCTTAAAACAAATCATAAGCAATGATTAAACAATTTGGTTAACTAAAACGAATTATTTGGTTAATTTAACTTCAACTCATTGAATCAACACTCGTAGTTAAAACGAATCAGTTACCAAAAATGGTTAAAAGTAATTGGTTAACCAAAACTGTATCGGTTGGTTAAAATGAATAAGTTGCCCAAAATGGTTAAAATTAACTGGTTAACCCAAAATGAATCACTTGGTTAATTAGTTAATTTAGCTTTAACCGGTTACCAAAGGTCAAAATCAACACCCCAGTTATAAGAGACTTTCTGCTTAGATTGAGTCGTAGTTGAACTACCAGACTTTTTAGGTTTTGTCATAGTTTTTGCTTCAGAGCCAAAACAAATTAGAACTTGGCCCTTGCCGTATTGTCGCTTGTAAACCCAAACAAACCAACGTTTTGCAACACATTTCAGCTTGTATTTTTAGAGTGGTAAATATCACTGAAAGAAAAAGTGTAAGTGACGGTATTTATATCATTAACGATCAGGTAATTACCGGACTTTAACTTTTCGTTATTGCTGCACTGGCTTGGTTTTTACTCGGAGTAAGAGTTTGTGTCCTTTCTAAGAATGACCAAGTTCTATTTCTTGTTTTGTCTCTCAAGGAGAGACTAGAACTAAACCTAAAAAGTCTGGGTGTCCAACTACGACCCGGTCTAAGCCGAAAGTCGCTTCTAATTGTAACTAAAATAATAGCGAAACCTTAAGATTCTCTATTTTGATATGTTATAATATAAAGTTAAAGTTGACTAATAAGCTTGCAAGTCTCCTTGCCAATTTTATTTTTATTATTGCTAACTTATAGATTTGCAAACGTTTGTTTTTTAGAAGCGTAAAAAAATTTTCAAAAATTATAAACAACATTTCGATTTAATAAATTAAAAAAAAAACACTGTAAAGCTTTTTTTTAAATTATAAAATGAATAATTTGTGTTCTATTCTTTATCAGTCTCATGTTACTGATTATAATGCATTTTATTTGTATTTGTAACAACACGGTCTTTATTACTCTTTAAAATAGCAAATTTTGTAAAACAATCATCTATTTCATACAAGTGTCAAATGCAAACAAATAAAAAAAAATGATTTGAATCTAATAATCTAATTTGTCTTATACATAATAAACCATATTAAAAAAATCCTAATAAATCCATATTTTACGTTTTCTGTACACGTTTTCTTATTCCGAAATTAATATTACTTTCAAAACTAGGTAAACCACTGCTTTAACCCAAGTGATACCTTCGGTTGCACGATATTGATGAAATTAGGTCAGAAAGTGACTGCTTGTTATAAATTATAAACATAAAATTGAAAAACTTTATTGGTTTATAATTAACGGTAATTAAACCCTAGCAATGCGTTTTTTGTAATCGAATTTATTTAAAATGCAAAACTAATATATCCATATGTTCTTAAAGTATTTGAGTTTAAAGAAAAAAAACCAACTTAAAAAATGACGTTACGCATATAGTATTGCGAAGCCCGACTTCATGTAATGAAATCGTAATTCAAAGCTCCCGTCGCGGTTATTAAGGAAAAGTTTTCAAAGTTTTAATTATGAGATCTTAACAATGAGGCTATTTTTGTGCAGATTGTTTTGTGACAGCTACCGTTACTGCATAAATTCCTAGTTTTTAAAAGTTTTTATATAATTTTTAAACCTAACAATATTAAAGCTTGAAGTATAAATTTTATATACCTTGTTTATGGTGTTATAAATGTTATTATTTATGACGACAGTTATTTTTAACTCTTTTTTTAATTTGTTGAAATTGAAATTTTGATATCAGTGAAAAAGTAAAATTGTAATTGTGTTAATACTGCATTGTACGATTATTTACCTATGGTCAAAGAACAAATGATGCCCAACGGCAGTTTCACGATTCGTTGATTGTCCAAACTGAAAATATACATAACAATACATATGCCAATATATTACATATCATCGTGTTTTTATTGTGTTACATTACAGATTGTCATAAAAAGTAACTGATGCTGAAGAGCTTTTTAGGTCATGCAGTTACTTTTTTATCATTATTTCTTTTGCTCCTGTTTATGTGCTTTTACAAAAACAAATATTTAAATGTCTGGTAGTTACTAATTAATAAACATATATGTTTTTTTAATAATAACTATACTTTTATTTTTTTATTATTTAAAATGAAACAAACCAATTGCTTATTAGTTTATATTTTTTCAAGTTAAAACCAATTAGTATTGTACATATTTTTTTCTTCTTTGTGCATTCATTTTTTATTGTGTGTTATACGTCTTTCATTTACTCGCATAAAATGTTAGTCTCTTAGTATATGCTGAAATTTGTGTAATGTATTTTTTATTATTTTATTATTAGTTTAATGTTTTGTTGTTTTAACAGTTAATTTAAGTTTATGTTCTAAATTTTATTAAACATTTGTTTTTTTGTCGATCGTTTGTGAATAGCAATTTTAACGTATAATAATGTATCAGAAATAGATTGTTAATAGCCCCTATTAATGAAAGATTTGGAACCAATGAATGAATTTCAATTAATGAAAGATTCTGTATAGCAACCAATGAAATCGTTAGCAACCACTGATTTAACGTAATTGCGCGACTATTAGATATAACAACGGGTTACGTTTACATTAGCTTCCTTATAACTTCACACGTTTTACCAACGTACGATCAACGGTAAAACTTTAAAACTAACAATCGGCGTCAAGTAATCTCGACAATATTAACGCGTTTGATCGATACACTCGCTCACGGCATTAAAATGTCTCGATTATTAATCTCTATCATCAACAAGCTTGTTCGTTAAATATCTATTAGTAGATCATTATTTCTATTTTTTCGATTGTTTTTTATTTTACTTTTTCTTGTTTTCATATCACTTAAAAATCTTTAAATTTTTTAATTGAATTTTCTATTGATCAAAGTTAACGTCTACAAAATTGTCGTTGCCTAACATTACTATTTTTATTTTTACATATTAAAAAGAAATTGTCGGGTATATTTCTTGAGAGATTAAGTCGATTTCGATATTGTTTTTGGTTGCAATTTTTTTGTTTTTGTGTTTTTTTTGCGTTTTCAAGCTGCTATTATGTCTAAAGTGCGGCAATGTAAAAAGTATCGATAATTAAGTGAATTCGACATATGTATTATTGGCTTACGTGAAGGTGGTTTTTCATTCAAAGAAATTGTTAACCGTCTTAACTGTAACGAATTCTCTGTAGTACGGTGTTATAAAGCATGATCTAGAAAAGGTCAAGAACGTGGTAGACAAGGAAGTGGACGGCGGATACAGACAAATGTGGTCTAAGACCGCCATCTTTAATTAATGGTATTAAGAGACCGATTCTTGAGTACAAAATCAACAGCTGATCAATAGTTTTGAAACGAAGAACCTCCTGTAATTTTTCGTACAGTTTACTGTCGAATTAGAGCTTTTGGCTTGTAATCTTATCGACCATGTCTTGTGCTTCCGCTGACAGCTCATAGACACCAACGTTTGGAGTTGTGTACCTTGCGACTCGATTGGAACGTGAAATGGTCGCTTGGTAGTTAGACGTAGACGTGGAAAAAATTGCAATGTGCAGTTTTTTGTTAAGCGGCATGTTCACCACACTGTGGGTTATAGTATAAGGTGCTATTGTTTGTCAAAGCAAGTCGTAGTTAGTGTTCATCGAAGGCAATATGAATGTCCACCAATATGTTGCTAAAGTGGTAGAACCTCATATCTTTCTATTACTCCAGGAGCTAGAGGAACCAATTATCCAACAGGATAATGGCCGTTTTTTGAAATTTTAATTAATTATTACCTTTGACTATTTAAACATTTTTGCCAAGTTTGGTCCAAAAATTCTAACGCTTTCTTGGTGTTAGATCTTTTACTTCACTAATTAAAGATTTTTTCTTGTCAAAACTGATAACCTTTAGTCAACTTAGTCAACTTGAGTGCATGTCATTCCTACGGTCGTCTTCCTAATTGTTTTTTATCAGAATTAAGGATCAATCACTAAAAACGTTGTACAACTCATATTTGTATTCTATTAGAAAATGTTTTTCTATTTTATGCCACAGCTTTTTAATTTGTAGTCATATTATTTTTTCTTTGTTTGCTTTTACTGCTACGTTAGAGGTCATAGTATCCACAAATTTTTAATAATTATGAAAATTGTGTTTGCACGTTCTTTCGATTATTCCATGGTTTGAGTCGGCCTCCAAGTATGAGTGTCCAGACTCCATAAGTTTTAAATCAATAACTATAACTGTAACTAACTAAAAAGAAGATCGACGCAAGTAGCGCACGATTATAGGTTTTAGTCTCTTAACGCTACTTCTTTAATGTGCAATTGTTCATTTAAAAAAAAATTGCAGGTACTTTTGAAAAGTAATACATTTGCGGTGAAAGTGCATTCTTAGAAAATTTGTAAACAGATTTGTTAAAAACATCTTTTTACCTAAATTGTAACTTGTATAACAAACATATTAAACATTTAGTAGATAAGATAAGCACTTGCATTACAACATGTTTATTTTTCTTTATAAGTAATCCTTTTTAGAGATAAAAGTTAACTAATTCCATTTTAGTTTGATTTCATTTAACACTTTTCTTACAATGCGACGTTGCGATGCGAAGTATGTTACATCGTTAACAAAAATCTTGGTACTATATTAACTGCGCGAAAAATGATTGACGTTTCCAATTTTACAAGAGACGAGTTCTAGTAAATGGTTTATGCTGTTTACTGCAACCAATATAACAGCCACGACATACTTGTTCTTATTTTGTCATACACATGTATTGAGAATTGTAGAAACATGTCTTAATGTTTATGGCAACTCGTTGATGTATTTTAGAAGACATGTTTCAACTTATACGTCGCCTTTTTTTCACGAACTTCATCCTAAATATGAGGAATGTCTTTAAAGTAGGTACCGTTTCCAAATTAAAAAAAAAATTATAGAAATTTTTAAGAAAATTTTATTTCTACATGTAAACCTGTACTTTAGTTTACTTTTCTTCATAATTGCCACTATAATTGAAGCATTTATCATACCGAACAACTAGCTTTTGAATCCCGTTGTCATAAAAGTCTGCCACCTGATTTGATACCAACTGATTTACGGTTCTTTTGAGGTTCATGGTAGTCACTGAGCGCATTGTATGGGCTCTACAGGATGATTAAGTTGTTCTCAGTCAAACGATGCGATCAGATCTTAGGTTCTGTGAGCTGCGTGTTGTCGTAAAACAAAAGAATTCTTTTACTCAGTATGCCTTGCCTTTTGTTTTAGATAACTTGACGCAGTTTTGTCAATGTCTCACTCTAATTTTCAGAATTTATTATTTCAGTACAAGGCAAAAAGTCCGTAAGTAATACACCCTTGCTGTCCCAAAAAATGGTACAAATTATTTTCTTGGCTGAAATGGTCTGTTTTACTTTCTTGCGTGATGTTGAATGACGTCATTCCATGGATTGCTGCTTTGATTTTGGCGTAACGTAGACCACATACGTTTTATTGCCTGTGAGAATTTTGTTTCAAAAATAATCATCTTGGGCATGTTAAAAAAATGGGACAGCGCTGCTTAAACGGTTGGTTTTGTGCTCCTCCGTCAATATTTTTGGTACTTATCTTGAGCACGGTTTATAATAAAAACACATTTTTACGATCAAACCATTAGAATCCCAAACATTGAAAAGTCCAGACGTTTTATTAGTATATTTCTAATTAAAAAACTTTGCTGCAACTTTTACTTATTGTAATCGGCCAATTGCCAATATTCTTGAAAAAGTGCGTCTGTTTGTGACAAACAGTTTGAGCACACTTGTACTAACACTCAGTACGATCTATGGGTAAAGGTTTCTATTCTGCAATTACCTTCTGTTTACAGATTTTATTCTAGTAAGCTTTTTCTGCTTTACAATTCATCCATGCCACAAAGTTTTGTCAACTTTTCTGTACGTTTTTATTTTTGTTAATAGTTTGTTTAGACTTTCTTCAACTATTTGATTATCCTCACTACTTAAATTTGAAGGTAAGTAAGACTTGATAAAGTATGCATAAAACTCAAAATCACTATTATAGTATGTGGAATTTTTATTTTGATTTAAAATATTAGATGAATTTCCAGCTGTAGGTTTTATTATTACTTTGTGTTTTAATTTTTGCGAATTTCAAATCAATAAAAAAATGCAAAGAGAAATATAATTACAATTTTTTGGGTATCGATATTTACACTTATCAAACATAGTATTTATACAAAGTGTTTACTGGGAAGCGCATGTTTTTGTATTGAGTAGTAGACAAATAGTGGGGGGAATGGCGGTTGAAAAGATTCTATTTTGTAGAGGGGAATTAGAAGTTTCAGTTACATTTAATATGTGGGACAAGCACCGCGCTTTTGTTAAACGGTCAGCCAGTGACTTAAACAAGACTTTTGCCGGTACTTCGATGTTCCACCGCGTGGTTCGATTCTAGATCGTAACACAATTAATTAATTACCAGAATTGAAAGAAGCAATCCAAAAAGAAATCTAAGATATTGGACAAGAAATGTTACAAGATTCAATGCATAACTTTAAGGAAGTTCTGGAAACGTGTGTTTAATTGGAAAGCGCCATCTACGCGATGTTATTTTTGCTACTTAATTTTTTGTAAGATTTTCTTAAAGCTCCGAGTTTGTAGAATACATTTTTTAAAGAAAATAAATCTTTAATTCAAAATTTAAAAAGTTGTAGCTATGACATTTCCGGTAAACACTCTGAATATATTATTTTTAATCTGATGTACTTACAAACAATTGGTAGATGGCGCTATTAGTGATAATTTTGAATAAAAGCTTAACATTTATGTGGACGTGAGACGCAACTTGTGGTCAAAGACATTAAAAAATATTTTGCATCACACAAATTGCTAGTTATTTCCGTAAAAAAGAAGAAATTGACATTACTCTGTTTTTACCACGTTTTTTATATTACTTTATAAAGGAACGCATAATGTGAAACTAATTTAATTTACGATGAATTATATGCTCAGCCGCAACATTATTTCTTTTAAGAGTCAAATCTGACAAATTACTCTAGTAGTGCTAAAGCTGAATACAAAATATCAGATCCAATGATCACAGAAACATAATTGCAAACGTTATTTAATGGAATGTGTTGTTACCCCACAACATGCATTTAACTATGAGATGGAAAGCTTTAGAAAACGTCAGTCTTGTTTTTTGGGTATAAAGGGCATAAATGTTGATACATTCAGTAATACTATCTTGGTTTATAAACAATGTGACATAACGGATCAAAATTCTTTAAGACGCTTACCGATGTTATTAAAAAATAATGCAGCGACCTGGTTTCAAGAAGCAAAGTTTTTGATAAACACATGGAATGGTGCCTTAAAAAGTTTAAAACTTATATTTGCCAAAAACTCTTCATAAAATGTTTAAAGATTTTTTCTTTAAAGAACTCATTGAACAAGTCGTTAGTCACTTCCGAGCATTGCTATCTCAGTTAACAACGGAAAACTACCCAATGTGACATGAACTACATAAGTTAGATATAATCTATCTTCTAACACGTCATCGCCAAGTATTTTTTCACAACCAGAAAATGACAATTTTGCTGAGCATGCTATTAAATTAACGTACAACAATCTAATGGTAGTACTTCCATACAAACTATTACCTGCAAAAAAAGAAATGCTAAAAGGGGAAATTTAGAAAATAGTAAAAAGTTATGTCATTGAAGACTCCGAATCAGCATACGCATCACTAGTCGTCTTAATGCAAAAAAAAGAATAAGATAATAAAATTATGCGTTGATTAACGTCTGATTACAGTGCCTGTCCGATATCCATATATAAGGATCCACGATCTATTAGATGCTAACAAACCAACAATGTGTATGTCAACAATTGATACTTTGAGATACTGATAAGTCTTGGTAAAGCCCAAAGACCAAGATGAGACAGGTTTTGTCACCTCGTTCAGAATATATTGTTTTAAAAAGATGCATTGTGGATTTTAAAATTCACCGGCGACATTTTAGCAATAAATAGATCGATTTAAAGCAGGTTTAGGTGCTTGCATATTTAGGTAACCTAATTGGTACTTTATGTGGTTTTAAAAAACATTTGACAGACTTATATGTCAATATTAGAAAGATTAAAAACTTTTAAAATAAACGCAAGTTGTGCTAAATGTGATTTTGCTTGTGCGAGTGTTAAATACTTAAAACATATTATAACGCCTAATAGAATTGGTTCTGATTCTTCAGAAAACTATCTTGACCACAAAATGTTAAGCAAGTTTTCTCGTTTTTACAAATTTACAATTAGTTTTGAGGGTTCCTACCAAACTTTGCTTAAATGACACAACCATTAAGCCAATTAACTTCCAAATCTGTTACTCGGTGTTAGGAACCGTAGCAGAAAAAAATGTACGATAACCTAAAATATTTGTTGATTATTTCACATTTTCTACTCTGCAGATTCAAATTTGCCTTGCAGCATATAATCAGATGCCAATTCATAACTTCTTAGTGCATGTCTACTCTAGGGACAGAAATGTAACCAACACCTCATCAAATATGCAAACCGTTTTCTAAGTGCTGCCAAACAAAATTACAACACTACCAAACAAAAGACTTTGGCAATTATGTATGCAGTGCAAAAATGTAAAATTATTTACATGGATCTACGCTAACGATAACATTATGGATTATGTTACTACGTTTTTTGAGTAGAATTGCTTGACTTAAAGATAAAGTACACTCTTAGAAGCGACAAAGCTGTGACCGCACGCTATTACGTATGTCATGTAATGATACCAAATTGGATTCATGTTCTGTGTGTACTGTCTCTATGTTGACGCTCAGTTGCCAGGAATTACCCCAAAAAAACAATTATTTAATGCTTTGAAAATTTCAATAAAATAGGTTTTTATCAATAGAGTGATTGAGGTTATCGTATGGTAAACGGAATACTGTATCGTTATCCTCCTGACGGTGACAATAAAGAGACTCAATTAGTTTTAGTTATCTAATGACAAGTAATGTAGTTTTAACCATTACATAGGTTAGGAAAACTGTCAGTATAATTTTGAAAAGCAGTAGCATGGTCAGAACTAGTAGACAACTGTTTTGTTTTTTGGAACTTTACAGTAGTACGATAAACTGACTTGTTTCCACAACAGCTCATTAATTTTTTTTTGTCATTAAATTCAGCGTCAATTGTTTATCCTTTCGTAGTGTTTTTACAATCGGTAAACGTCATTTCAAAATTTTAGATGACATTGTAAAAATAATTTAATCTTGTAACCAACGTGAATAACTAAAATATCACAAAAAAACGTGTACGTTACTTCTAAAGTCACTAGTAGAATACTCAGTTGAGGTGACCAGGAGGCCTAGAATAACCCGCTAAAAGTATACTATGTACAGGAGAGACAGAAGCAAAGAACAGGTGAATGAATTTGTTTTGTTATTAGTATGGTATGCAACCAACCGTGCAATGCGTGCGCGTATGTAACATGTAGGAAGTGGGGAACTAGAATTTCCACAATATAAAAATATATTAAAGCTGAGTATAGAATGGTAACAACGCTCAAAAGCAAATAAAACGAAATAATTAAAATTTAAGCAAGTTTATTTCCACCCCTTAACAACAGGTAACACTCAAAAGATATTAATAACATTAACTCAAATTACCAAATTTAAAAGCATCAAAGTAACAATAAAATTATTACATGCATCATAAAGACTAGCTATATACAAAGAGGTTTAATAAACGGTCAAACTGAAAATGAATAAAGATACACAAACACCAGTGGTGTCGTATGAGTTGACAGTAAAATTTAAAACTATTAAAATTCTAGTTATTTGAGAACTACACCGATATTTACCTACACCAAAAAAATTGTTTATGGTATCACATACAAAAATGATTAATCAAGTATATAAAAAACACTGAACGCTTTAAACGTAGAATCACATCGACAACTTCAGACATCGACACATTTGGAACTCAATAGTAGCTTGTCGTAGATGAATTGATTGTTACCAATTATGC
This sequence comes from Aquatica leii, assembly GCA_035610365.1. Lineage (NCBI taxonomy): Eukaryota > Metazoa > Arthropoda > Insecta > Coleoptera > Lampyridae > Aquatica > Aquatica leii. The sequence goes on from CM069435.1 coordinate 83,368,059, forward strand.
AGTAGCCGGACTGTAGTGTAATCTTGCCCACAGACAGTAACCGCTCTATACTTATATAATAGATACATTTTCTTAGAAATTATTCTATGCTTGAGGCGGGTGAATGAATTAATTCTGGATGCTCCTCATTGAATTCACGACATGTATGCTACGTTATAGTCGATCTTCCCAACCACCACGTATCTGAAAATATTTGTCATTGACAAATCAGAAAACATAACTCAATTTAGTAAAATGAAAGCTAGACTTGCTTGGCAGATTGCAACACGTTGAAAGTGAAAATTAACAAAAAACATATTTAGCGACTAAAATTAAAACTATCAAACACTGGCAAATAGGAATTTGCAAATCAACAGCGCCAACTTCAAACTTTTCCGTATACAGGGTATTTTGTAGACAAAATAAATACAACTGCAACAATGTTTTAAGATCAAACGTTTTAACTAGGTTTTTATTTAATTTTTATTTGCAAAAGCAAACAATACTTTTATTTTATTTTGACATAATATCTTAAAATACATTTTTATTTTCGTATAGATTTTATACAATCGCGTCAAATATTACAGCTGAAAAAAATTATTTTTAACAAAAATATAATAGAAAAATAACAAAAAAACTATTAAAACTATATTTAAAAAAATTAAATACAAAAACCAATACTGCAAAACAGGTATACAAGACTTTTGCAAAAATTATTGGCAGGTTGGCGTGGTTAAACAAATATAATAAGAAAAGTTATTTTTAAAACGCTACGTTGGCTTATTGAATAGGAGGCATCAGCTAAACACATAAATAAAAACATAGCAGTACTATGGAAAACGGAATGGAAATTGTTGAAAATAAAAATATCAAAATTTTATAAAACATTAAAAAAGCGATTTATGATTCTGGCTATCAATATATTAAAAACTGCATAATTTTAGTTCTTTAATAACACATAACTTTAACAAGTTGATAAATGTATATGATAAAATTTTAGCGAAAATGTTTTTGTTATCTAAATTCAAAAAAAGATAAACGATAATACTTAAGCTTAAAACAATGTTTTAATCGAATCGACGTAGCGTACAAATACTTTTCAATAGAAATTGTAAAGCTTTACCTTATTCAACTTGTGGTTATTGAAGGTACTTTACAATTTTTTATACATACATTAATATTAAAAATTGATTTTGTTCAAAAACTGCAGTTATTCTAAATAAAAATCAAAAATTTAAACACTGTAGTTGATTATTATAAAATTCCAATTACTTTTAGCATGCATATACTAAAAGTGAACTTAAATTGCAATTAGCACTCATAATGTTTTTTTTATCTGTAAAAACAAGTTTATGAGCATGTTTATATACGCTCGTGAAATTAATTACACTATTATTGACGTACGATAAAGCACAATCGAAACGTTCGTTCTAAATGCCTTTTTTAGAGAACGTTGCTGTATAGTTACTATTTTACTTAAATAAGCTAAGAATATGTTTTTACTTTATATAATTTTTACAAGTTGTATTTACTGTTACAACACAATTAAAAAAATTGGAGATAATTCGTTTTGATATTTTTTTTTAATCAATTCTAGTCTTGTAAAAGTTTTTTTGTATAACTTTAGTGCAATTAAAAATCTAAACATTTTTTGCCCTTACAATTAAATTTTTAATTACAGCAAAAAAATATTGTTAAATTTTTAGTAGTTTTTATATGTTAGATTTTCTACAAATTATAAATTTTTTAACATTAAAAAAAATTAATTAAAAGTTACTAAGTTAATATTTTTTAGCTCTTTTTTTGCTGTTGCAATTACATTTTAAAGCGAATATTAAAACAGTTTATAATTTAATATTTGTTATAAACTGTAATGTAAACGTAAACTCTAAATTAAATTAGTATTTTTTTGCTTTTAAACATAAAACATCTCATATAAGATGTTATATTAATTTTTTTTAAACATTTATATTAGTTTTTTTAATACGATTTTTTTAATATACAATTTTGGATGTATACAATTTTACATATCGAATTTAATCAAGTATTTATTGCATTTCTAATAGTATTTAAAAATTATTAACAATAAATTGCAAGTTTAACAAATAAAAATTAGTTTTACAATAAATTATATTATTAACAATTAGTTTATCAACTTTAAATAACTGATAGAATAGCACCAACAGTAACAATTTTATTGTCGATTGATCTTACTAATATCAAGATGATTCTTCTGGTGCCGAATTGTATTTATTAAATTGTTTTTGTAAAAAATAGTATATATTTTTATAGACAATTTTTTCCTATTGTTGCATCAGTATTGTTCATATCTTATATCTTCTTTTAAACAAATATTTCTAAAGAAATTAGTTAATAAGTAAATTTTTGTTTGAGTTTCTTTTATCAGTATTTTTATAAGTTTTAGCTTGCAGTTTAAAACCTTATCAGATGCGTGTTTCTTAAAATATTCTTTTTAAGAAAATTCAAAATTTAAATTGCTAAATTAAGTACTATTACAATTTTCCATTCTGGATAATTCCCGTGTTGTCGTTATCACACAAGCTGAACTTTTGTTACAAGTCGCAGTAAACATCTTCAGAGCCTGAAACGAAATGATTGATTGCGCTGTGAAGTCTCGCTTTTATAGACCGGCCTGCGATCGATAAAATTGGTTTCCAAATCTCTGATAAAATAAAACTAGAATCTAGAAGGGCGATGATGAGACAATCTATTTAAATATCTATCTCTATGGGTAGGTTTTTGATAAATTGATTGTGATAATAAACCATATTTATTTCAATTAACTAAAACGTTTACGGTTGTTGCAAATATATTTATGGAAAATTTTGAAATAAAAGCTTTATCCATATTTTATCTAAAACCCAAGTGCTGGTACAAACCCGTTAATGACAATTTTGTCATTTGGCTCAACGAATTTTCATGTCATTTAAACTTAATTCATCAAAATATTTGTCAAAGTATCAAAGTATGGAAAGGAACTCTTCATTACAATTTTTGGACGTTTTAGTTAACCGAAATGAAGATTTTTTTTATCACATTCTGTTTATCAAAAGCCTACCCATACAAACAAATATTTAAATATATGTCTCATCATCACTATTTTCAGAAATTAACAGAAGTGAATTCTTTAGTATACAGAGCTGTTTCTTTAAGTCAACCTCAAAATCTTCAAAAAGCGTTAAAATATCTAACCAAAGTGTTAGTCGCAAACAATTACAATAGAAAAAGTTTTAAACAGTGTATTACGAACAAACCAAGAGGACTACTATCTGAACCTATGTCTCAACCAGCATTTATCGTTTATCTACTCTATGTCAAAAATACCACGGACCGTATAGAAAAAATGTTGCCTAAACGCAACATTGTTACTCGGTTTTCTTCTCGTATACAAACTTTAATTTGGTGAAGAACGTTATTCCTTTTTAACCTGACGGCGTATATAGCATTTCCTGCTCTTGTAGCCGTGCATATCCGGAGAAACGAGTAAAAGCGTGGGAATTCGTATTAAAGAGCATCAAATATGTAGTAGTCTTAAACAATTTTCCAAATCAGCGGTAGCAGAACACGTGCTAAAAGTCATTTGCTGACGAGCATTTTGGGTGCCACTAGTGCGTTAAATATCATTATTAAGATTAATGTAAAAAGGTTTAAATAATAATAGTAGTACGATAGAGACTATTATTCAACTAGATAGCATTTTTATTTATGTATTGACTTTTGTTTTGTCTAGCTTCTTTTTCTATGTGGCTACAAAGTTACTTCAGAGCCATCGCCACCCTAGGGTAACCAGGCCTGGGTTTTATTAGCTACAGCGGCCAACCGCATGCTTAACCTCTTGAAATTACTTTCAAAAGGAGGACCTGGTTTGTCACTTTACTTTAAGTCTCCTTTTTATTTTTAACCATTTTTTCTTATTTTAGGTTTTTCACTTCACTTCTTGTTTTTTTTCTGGTCTTGAGAAATTTCCTGACGTTACCACATATTTTTTTTTAATTACTTTTATTTCTATTACTTCTGCTGTTTCTTAAAATGTTGATATATTTCTTCTAAATCTTTTATTTTCTAACTAATTATATCTATGCCGTCGGCATATAGTGTTACATGCAAATTTTGCATTACATTTTATTAATTTTGGTTCAAAAATTATTATTTATTCAATTCATGACCCTGAGGTATTTCCCGTGTTTCGCGCCGCTTTTGGCGATAAGTCAGTCGGACAGCGTGTGCACTTCGAGGAGACGATCGTGAACGGTCATTTGTGAAAGTTGCCTGGATATTTTCTAGAGCTAATTTTTGCTTGAGGTTGCAAAATTCGAGTTTTCGAGATTTTTGCTCCAGAGATGTAATTGAAGTATAACTATTGGGATTTTTGTTGGAATTAGTATACTTACGATTTATTCGGATTTTTTATCCAGGATTTAACTTATCCACCACTCGGTAAGAGTTATTTTTCTTTCCTTATTTTATATTGATCCTTGTTTTGTTTCCGCAGGTCAGGCTGTTAGTCACTATATTTTCCTAAGGGTTGTTTTTAAATAACATTTCATTTTAGTTTAAACACCGAAATTTCTCGGTAAGATTTGGTAGCGTACCTTTGTGAATATTTTTTATAATTCGAAAATTCTTGTAGGTGTTTTACGTTTGGTTTTCTGTTGCCCTCGATAGCGATTTATCAGAGCGGAGTCGTCAAGAGTTATCGACAAACGCATACGATTCCTGTCTTCGAGGTGACGACGTTTAAGTACAGGTTTTATTTTATTTACGCTTACGGCCTAATGTTATATTGTGTTACTATAATTTTAAATTGCAATTATCGTTCTTTTGTAACCCTGATGAATCGATTCTGATCGGGATTAAGTTTTTGTTTAATTAATTTGGATAAACATTAGTAACCGTAATTTTTTTAAAATTTAATTATTATTAATTTGTGTTTTGGGTTCTACTACGTCGGTGTACGTTTCTTTTTGAAATTATATTTTTAGTTTCGAACGTATGGTTTCTTTTATAGTTTGAACCTGGGATTGTTACGTCTTTAGTTTGAGAAAATTACGTAACATAGTAAGATTTGACTACTCTTATTATAGATGCTTCCCGTTGAATGCATTGATATTTTTTTTATAATGTTTTTAGAACTGTATTAAATAACGTTCTTGATATCGAGTCGTATGCTTTTGTTCTTCAATTAATTTTCTATTATTATCTCTACAAAATGTTGTTCTTGGTTAGAACTCTTTTTTTTTAAATTACCTCTATAAAATTGTTTCACTTAATTTTGCTGCTCAACTCTTTAAGATTCTTTTGTTTCTACAAAAAAATACATGTACATGCCAATTTTCAAGACGATCGGTGAAACTGTGTAGTAGTTGATATGCTGCAGCGCTACCTGGTGGTGAGTTAAAACGAAAAATGTAGCCTAAAAACCTTCTCCAAAAAATTTTCCAATTTTCTTGGTGGTCGGTTGAACAGTGTTGCAGTTTGAAGATAATATATATAGTATACATACATCCATTTTTATATAGATACTTGTATAGATAGAAAAAAAAGACGTTATCGGAGATGCACGCGGTTTTAAACGACAAAAAGAACGAAGTTTATGTGTCTTGTGCAAGTATATTATTAACGAGGACGACCATACAACGTTGAAAACACTGGTTCTCGTTCATTTGTGATCGAGCAGCAACACCGCTCGGATGTGCTCTAGAATGCTACTCTAAATAATTAATTCACAAGTGAGTTTAATAATTTGTCCTAATCTTGCTCTATCAAGATCAATAATGTAAATAAATATTGTCATTTTAAATAAAAAACAAACAACTTACAAAATAAAAATAATTACCTATGTGTTTAATAATAAGTTCTTCTGTCTGCAGTCCTCGAAATGGTGGTAATATCGCACTTGTAAATAACAAAATTACCCAAAGCGAGTATTAATTATTAGTTATAAATTAGTACATAAGATGTGTGTGTTAGTTCATGGATTCTACGGTCTAAATAAGCAAATTACAGTTATGTAAAAATTTAAAAAAAATTAAAACAAAATAAAAATAATCAACGTAACGACGTCCAGAATTTTCGAAAAAATCGACTCGGAAATCGCAACCCCAGAAACAATAGAAATTTCCGAATCGGCATTTTATAATGCAACAAACAAAAAAAAGAAGATACAACAAAGAAAACTCTTCTTAATCAAAAACAAACAAAGTGAGTTATCCACCAAACTAACCTGCAACGACGTAACAACAGAAACATTGCACAACACCGATAACATCGAGGGGTAGCTACTTCAATAAAGGCCAATCACACGACAACAATAAAAGCAATCAGCGTGGATCGACATTTTTACGTAACAAACAAAAGAATTACATTCATTACCATAAAAGGGGGATCGTTGATTCAACGAACTCTGGCGTGTCAAACCGCAAACAAAACAAGCTGTAAAAGAACAAAAGTACAAACAAAGAACCAAACTGCGTCCAAGCAAAAGTTTTTGCATGCGAAAAACTATACGCAAGAAACAAAGAAAACACGTTGCAGCAATTTCACCAAAATACGAACTAACAATTCCATCACGGTTACAAGAAAAAAACTGCATACAAAAAAGTAATCCACCACACTCAGTTTTTAAAATATGTCAAATAAAACGATCCAAAAGGTTTCCACGTTAAATACACCAAAAACCACGTAGTACTATACGTCAACGACAAGAAACACTGGTCAAACTGAAACAAAATTCTACAAAAAGACAACATCTAGTACCACACGTACACGTACATAAATCAAAAAACCTACGCGTTGGTACTAAAAGGTATTGACCACAAACCAGAGCCGACTAATGTAAAAAATAAAATCGAGAAAAACTACGGTATAAAGTAAGCGTACTTTGTGATAACCAAACACAGATATACTGCAAACGCAGGTGCAAATAATTAACTACACCAAAGTGGAATGAGAAAGACACATAAACCAAAAAAATTACATAATGCTACCGCTGCCAAACCTGAGCACACGCAACGTCTAACTACCACGCAAGCCCTCTTTGCGTAAAATGTTGAAAAGGATACTGGTTGTTAACGTGGGACAAAAACAGAAACAAACCGACAAATGCGTCAACTGCAACGGCGACCATACCGACAACAAATTTGTCGCCTATAAACAAGCCCTAGAATTAGGCCATAGAAATCGAGAAAATATAAAAAACATTAAAATATCAAGATACAAACCAACACCACACAACAAAAACAACAAACGGCATCAAATGCAACATCAATCACAAACAACTATCACGACCACTACTAACAAAGCACCGCTATCCGCTAAAACGCGATGAAACAACAACAACGACACAGCAACAGCAAACGTCAACAACAGCACGTTTCAACAATTAATATCTGAGATACACAAATTATTCGAGACAGTAAATACAAAAGAAATGCTAAAACTGGTAAAAAAAATTATACTAAATCTTAGCGGAGTGCAACAGCAAAAAAAAAGTTGGATTTACCAATGACTTTGATAAAAAAGAAAATCAAGGTAGCATACTAGAACTCAAACTCGATAATAAACAAAATACTCAAACTCATTAAAAACTTCCAAAGAGAAAAAAATAATATAATGCTATTGGCGAAAACACACTTAAACGCTTAAAAAAACGAAAGAAACAAGGCTATCAAATTCTAAAACCAGACAAAGACGACAACCGAGACATTTACAAAAAACAACATCGGTTTCAAACAAATCGAAACTAAAGATACGATCATCGAACATACATGCGTACAACTGAGCAACGGAACCATAGTGATAACGACCTACAACAATCCAACAAAAACATGCTTCGAAAAACTGTTTGACATGGGAAGAAAGATAGTGGCGTGCGGCAATTTTAACGCTAGGCACATCGTTTAGAATAGTTGCGTTAATAACTCAAAAACAAAAACAGACTCTTCGACTATGTGAACTAAAGAAACTACTTTACAATACAACACCCGAACAAGCCGACCCCAGCAACGACACGACACCTAGGACCATAAACATAATAGTAAAGAAAAACACCACAAACCCACGAGAGCCGGTATCGACGTGCTAACTAAACTCCGACCATAATCGTCGCGCAACTACACGAAACAGAATAAGAAAATAAAACGAAACACATAAGGTTGTACACAGACACCGACTGGAAGAAGGTTAGAAATGAATTAAATGAAATCACTAACAATAAACCACAATATTGAAACAAATCAAACGCAAAGTCGAAAACCTCACCGCAACGCTGATAACAATAAACAACAAACACTCCAAAACCATCAAGGTCGACAACAAAAAAAAAACTAAAAACTGCCTTCACAATTAATTCAAATAATAAACGAAAGAAACAGTGCAAGACGCACGTAGTAAAAAACGCTATACGAAGACGCAAAAAGTAATACAAAACTCACAAGACAAGTGAGAAAACGAATCCGCTAACAGAAAATGAAGAAAAAAACCAGAAAAGACCAATATACAAAGCAACACGCTATTAAAACTCACCAAAATGCTAAAAGAAAACACCCCCAAATACTGGCACAAACAAAAAATAACGAAACATAATATGTCACCGACAAGCAGAAGGTATAAATATTTGCCAAAACGTTTAAAAACCACATAACAACTAGGACCTAGAAAACAAAAAGCAATGCAAAATCACTAAAGAAGTCTACAAATTCATCAAAAGCAAGTGCTACAAGAAACAATCACGCAATGTCGAATTTGAAATAACGATTACCACACCCGAAAAAATCAAAAACAATAATAAATTATACTAAACGACCAAGCACCAGGCGAAGACAAAATTGATAACAAAGTACAGACCAAGCGATAGAACAAATAACTTACATCGCAAACGCAATAATAAAAAGCAAACATTTCCCGAAGCAGTAGAAATCTGAAAAAGGCAAAACAAAACTTAAACATAAAAGAAAATTGCTGATTTCGTTACAAAAAAGGAAACAGCACGACCCAACAAGTAGCCAGAATAGCAACGAACTATAAGCGAAATTTTAATCAAAAAATGGGACATGATCATGCTGCTACTCAACGTGGAAAATGTTTTTGACACGGTGTGGACCAAAGAACTGATGTACAAAAGCAAAAATACCCAAAAAATCTTATCAAAAAGAAAAAAAACTATCTAACAGAAAGAACGTTCCACGTAAAAATAAACAACGCGAGGTTAAAAAAAAACAAAATGCCGTCGGCGTACCACAAGGATCTGTCCTAGGACTGCGCTCTGACGACATTTACAATAGAGACATACCCGTAACGAAAAACTGCAAAAACGCAATTTACGCAAACGACGCGGCAATATGTGCACATGATGCAAATATGTTAGTTAAACAACATGCAAATAGATTATAAAGATACTACAACAAATAGAAAATTAAAATAAATAAAAATAAAACCAAAGCGTTAGTGTCCCAAATAATTGACAGAAAACAGAATCATAACACCGACTATCATAAACAGAAAGAAAATAGAAACTAAAGAAATTAAATATCGAGGCTTACATCTTGGCAAACGATTTACATTTAAAAAACACGTTAAAAAAGCACTTTAGGACATCGCGTGCTATTATCTCTATTTTTTCTTCAAATTTTTAACTTATGGTTCTAATAATTATGGAATCCGCAACTTGTGATAACGACGCCAACGAAGACTTCAAATAGTCGCCACACCAACAAAAATCATAAGCAGATTTCAGGTCATATTGATTTACAGAAAAAAAGTGGCACACTATCAATTGAGTTTGCTAATAAACAAAAAAATTTTTTTTTTCATTTGAATATGCAATAGCATCTCAAACAGCAATGTAAGCTTGTATCAAGATTGCAGCAAACTTGTCGTGACAACTATAAAACTTGCAGCAATATTGTCGTGACAAGTTTGGAGACTTGCAGCAAGTTTGCTGCAAGTTGGCTAAGGAAGCAATAACAACCTTGTGACAACCTTGTTGCGACAAACTTGCAGCAATATTGTCATGACAAGTTTGGAGACTTGCAGCAAGTTTGCTGCAGGTTTCGACAAACTTGCAGCAATATTGTTAAGTCTTGCCATGACAAGATTTGAATTTGTAGAAATGTTACAGTCCCCTGTCATCGCAAAGTTTAAGCTTTGTAAAAATGCTATTGAAACATGTAATCGCAAGACTTACTTACTTACAGACATATTAAAGTTACTTGTCATGAAAATTCGACAAAACTTTCAGTAATATCGCTGTACTTTGAAGCCAGGTACAAAGAAAAACAAAAAATTATTTTGCTTACTGATATTGTAATTAAATAAAGACTTGTTTCTACAAACTAGTTACAACTTCATTAGGTATTTTCTATTTGTTTTAATTCTGTTCCATTTCCACCTGTTCTATTCATCGCTAGGTTTGTTGACCTGAAACATAAAATTAAGAATAACCTTAATTGCTCATCTGATGATAATGTTAAATAAGCTAAACGCATGCAAAACTTTAATAATTTAAAATCATATTATTACACAATCTCAAACTTGGTTACTAGTGTTTGCAAATAAGTACACAACCTAAGATGCAAACCAATAAGTGCACTAAAATGCAATAATACTCACCTAAAAAGTCTACGATGAGTAAACACAGAACTAAATAATAATTGTGTTAGAATACAAACACCATGTAAATGACAGACATGACTTTTATTAACATAAAAATGACGAGACATGCGCCGGTATTTATTCGTTTACGCCTGCGTACTGTAAATTTGAAAAAGAAATTTTTCTGCAAGCTTGCAGCAAGTTTGCAGCAAGCTACTCGAATTTCTCAAGCGTGTGTCGTCAAAGTTGCCAATATTACCAATATTGCTGCAAACTTGCAGCAAAATTCGTAAACTTGGCAAGGAAAAAGCAAGCTGAAAGCAAACTTGCTGTAAGTTTACATACTATCTGGGATATGTCCGGCCCGTTCTTTAATTAAGTGATAACATCACCCGACTGATAACATTATCCGTGAATCCAATAAGCGACGTGCACTGTCTTCTCCACAAAAATTATTTTAGTTTTAATTTTAACTTTAAGGTGAATAATTTAATTGTATATCTAATACTCCACTTTGAGGATGGATTACTTTAACGATATAAAGAATTCTGGTTATGATTTATTCAGAAATATTTAAAAGAGCATCTTACACCTAAATTCGTTTCAATAAACCAAAAATTAATTCTGTACAGTCTAGAAAAGCTTTAGAAAATGATAAAAAAACCTGGTTAAAAGAAGAAATTAAATTACTCTACATATTCTTCGATCAAGTTTTGATATTAGAGATTACGTATTGTTTATTGGTAATCGTATTCATTCTAACCTTTGTAAGAAACTAATTAATTTAAGCAACTGTCAGCCGATTTCTTTATACTCTTCTAAAACTTAATTTCCAACACATAACATTTCTATTTCTTCTATTTCTACATGTTTATCTTTGAATCCCAATTCTCATTATAACAATAATAATATTGATACTTTACATAACCTTTAATCCAGACTTCTTAACCTTAGTAATGTCACTTTTACTTTTCAAGAACATAATTTGTTGGTCTTAAACATAATCTTCCAATAAATATTACTAAAAAGCACGTCGAAGTTCTAGCAGTTAAAAAAAATTTCAACTAAAGGTAAATTTAATCCTAGTTTCAATTCGATTTGTAAAACTTGCATCTCGATAAAATCAAAAATTAAATCTAACAATTTAACTATTTCCAAAGCTGATAAAGGCAATTGTATTGTTATCCTTTCTCGTTCAAATTATATTAATAAAGTTAATGATTTTCTTAATGCTAGTGGTTTTAAAATACTTACTAAAAATCTGGTGTTTATAATATTTTGTGTTCTTCTTGTAATTCTTCTTCTTCTTCTTCATTTTTGTAATAAAGGCAACAATCTTAAAATTTTAGAAATTCATTGTCTTTCTAATGATAATTCTTCTACGTGTCTTAATGAACTTCTCGATATAAGCACTTCTCTTCTTAATCCTAAATTCTAATTTTACTTTCCTATTTTTTAAATTTTCATTAATTTTTATTGTTTTTGACTGTGTGTTTATTATTAGTTTCAATTTATTATTTTGGACATTTGTCAGTTTAATTATATTACTTGGTATGCTCCTTTGTAGACATACTGATGATTACATTTTATAATGTGGAAACATGTTTATGAAATAAAATAAATTAAAACTAAAATATTTTTTTGTGGAGAAGACTTTAAGTTAAATAATTTAATTATATATCTAATACTCCACTGTGAGGATCGATTACTTTAACGTTATTGCTAAATAATGTTTAATTGCAAGTTGCAAGGTAAAAACTGCAGTTGAGTGTTACGCAAACGCATCGAATTTTATTCTTCATTCTTCAGTCTTTTATTCTCATCAATGAATCTATTCAACATAAACCTGACAACTCCCCTTTAATAACAGTCACAAAATATAAATAACAATAAAGATACAAAAAATTTAAAAAAATATTTACTACAAACATTGATTAGTTTGTAGGTAGCAAACTAAATAAGTGAAATAAACAAATTTACATATTTACACTAAAATCTGATTTTACTTGGTACTTTATGCATAAGATTTTACTTTTAAACTAATTATGCAAAAACCTTTATTAAAAAAATCCTAAACGTTACATTAACACAACACGCAAAAATCTAGACTAAAATGGTATATTGTAAAACAATTCTTACAATGACAATTGTAATGCGAGTATATCGTAATTGTGCTTTAACAATTTTTGGTTTTTTATTTAATTTAATTGTTGATATGTTTATGATTATTTTTTATAATTTATTTTACTTTGTGCATTAGAAGTTTTAGTAACTTTTTTTTTACTTTATTAACTTCAAAATTGCCTCACACATTCGTTGAAATTATTTTTTTACAAGTGTGAGTTGTCACATAAACAAAAAAATTATTATAAATTTTAATAATTATACTTAACTTTTTTAAGTGAGTTAAGTTGCTAACGTCTTACTTTAAAATTCTAATATTGACATTTTTAAGTAATTTATCATATTTTAGTTGTAAAATTATCTTTTCATTGTTTGGTTATCAAAGCGTTATTAGCAAAAACATGGTATACCAAATTCTATTAAAAAAAGCAAGTAAAATAATTAACCTTATCAAAAAAAATTGTATGCTTAGATAATGTATTGTTAATAATTTGCAAATTGAATCTAAAAAAATATAACTTCTGCGTTTTTTTAAAGGTAAATTTTACAAAAATGATCACGTTTATGTAGTTAACCGTATTATACAAATAATAATAAAACATAAAAAGTACAAATAAAACCGACAAGTTGAACTTTAAATTTTCGAAGTCATTTAGAAAACGTTAAGTAGTTCATGAAACGACAACTTCTATGAGCGTTTACGTTAAACTTATCATCAATTTCTCTTTTTAGAGTTAAACTCATTGAAACATTTATGTAATTCCGTTAAACTTTTGAACACTTTACATTATTGATCAGAAGTAGACGCTTTTCAGTTATAAATGTATTTGGTATCGGTCACGCACACCGTAATCTAACGCATTATCTACGCTCTAGCATTATTTGTCTTGATTAAGCTCTACATTTTACAACACAGGACCCATCATTGCTAAATGTCCATCGACTTCTTAATTGCGTGATTCAATTAGTACGCATTGTGAGGCATTTACATTTATATTTGGATTTAACGGTCATTAGCGGCAAGTTTAAATGCAAGCTTTGGGATTATTGGGTTTATTTGCTAACGGCAGCTTTCATACATAAATTTATAATAATTGTTGTTTATTCGTTATTTATATAAACTTATTTTGTTTGTATAATTGCTTTTTAATATTAATTATGTAATTATTTTGTGTTGTGATTAAATTGCGCCAATAACTTGTTTTATAAACTTGGTGGTAAACACACAACACGAATTTTACAACACAATTAAAATTAATTTTTGGCAAACGGTGCGAAGCCTTACGTTAAATAACTTACATGCTTTTAGAAAATAACTTTTTATGTGCGTTTAAAAGCATAGGGTCATTTTAATACAAAAGTTAATAAACTTTGTATATTTGACACAACTTTTTTTTAAATTTTTATTAATAAGCTTACGTTACGTTACATATTATTTTTAAATTGCAATTAAAGAAACTATTAAAACTTAAATGTTTAAAAGTTTTTACTTTTATTTTGAGTAAACGAATTTAAAGTAATTACATCACAGTTTTTATTTAAATTTAAATATTTAAATACACCACAACTAGCTTTGTTATTTAACATTTAATTAAATTTTAGTATTAAAATGTGACTCAACTGTGAATTTAAAGAAAATTACTTGGTTACTGCATAAATAGTAAATTTAAGGTTAGGGGTTCTTCATAAATAATCTGATTTTAAGCTCACTATATGTGGTTAATCAATCATTAAAACGCAATGTAGTAATTACGGCTTGGGTCCTTCCTAAACGGATTAAGTCGCCCTTTCAATAATAACTCGCTAGACTGATTATAAATAATTTTTGCTGCACGTCAAATTTTATATCTATTACACATACATCGAGTGAAATATATGCACATACGTATAAGTTATTATTAACAATGGTGATAATAATAGTATCCCTAAAAGCGACGTCACGTTACATAACATTAAGTCCCCTTACAATTGTTATTGTAGTTAATCAATAATAGATTACCATATGTTTGCTAAGACAATACACCTTACAGATATACACAATTTAGGTAAAGTACAATTATGTAAACAATAGAATCGTTGTTTCCCTCGAGATGTTTTCTCAGAATCAACCAAATGTCAAGGAATCTCTAGGTAATTAACCCTACAATTTAAATGTCGCTACAAAATATTTTATTGTTTCAGGTTCATACGCATAGTTTAAATGACTATTGGTAATGGAGACGAACATTGAGTCTTCTTTTATGCATCGGATTTGTCTTTTGGTGGTTTTATTTGGACAGTACGGCGTTGGATTAGATATACGTAAGTAATTATTCTAAAACCAAATTTATTTCATCTATAGAAATATGTTTATTATGTACATCTTTCATAAATTATTTTTAAATATAAAAGTTGTAAAGGTTTTTGCTTTCATGCTTTGAATAAATAAGAACCTACTGCGTTTTTGAGGGTTTTAGTTTCTTTTACTTCAAGCAAAGATTTTTTCATTATAAAATTAAAAAAGCTTTTTTATTTTCTAATTCTGTTAAATTAAATTAATTCTTTAAAACGTTACATTTGATTAATAATTTTTTAAACAAAATCTACACGTCTAATTTAATTTTACATAATAAAAGTTAAACCAGTTTAAAACAAACATGTACAAAACATACTTTTTGTAACAACTTTATTAGTGATTTTGATGTAATACTTTAGGTAAAATACTTAATAAGAAAACATGTTTATTAAAAGGTGATGCTGCTGTCAGATGCATCAAATTTTAGTAATTGTTTATACCGGCTAAAACAATGTTACGTAATTCGAGTTAAAACAACACAAATTAGATTTAAATACTAATTTTATGGGGTTAAAGCATTAATAAGAAGGAAGTTTATTTTTGCAAAATTGAATGCATCCCTTTCTATTGCTATTTGGTTTGACTGTTATAACTTAAATAATAATTATCATTGCGATTTGATAATGCTAAATTAAAAAAATGCATTTTTACTGAGTAAAAATAGAATAATTTTAGGAGTCATTGATTATTTGGGAAGTAAAACACAATATGCCTAAATATATTCGGTAAATTGAACCGTAATTTAGTGCAGATGGCAAAGAAAGAAAACCTGTTGCAATTCGCCAATAAATATCAGAGTTAATAATAATGATCCAGGTTCTTTAGATTAGGCAGCACTTATATACTTAATTGACAACAAGCGTAACATCTACGTACAGTCGTGCGTGCGACTGACAAACTAAAAAAAGAAACAGGTTACTCAATATGCGATTAGCTAGTGGCACATCCAAAACAAATTTCTTAAAATTGGTAAAAGTGAAACTATTACATCTAAACAACGTTAGCACAAATAGATGATTTAGTTTCATACGATATAAAAAAATCCAAGTGCGCTAAGTTTTCTGAAGTGAGGGTAGATGTGCTTTTCAATTTAATCGTAATGCTGTTTGCAATCGTAGCAATCGAAACGGTTATTTGAAGGTCTCCATCTAACGTAGGATTACAGAATACGCGGAACAATTCTCAATACTCCATGCGTGTCTTATTAATTCTTCATAGGATTTTTTTAAGATAAAAGAACCTGCGCAAGTAACCAGAGTTGCTAATGATAAAACAGTAAAATTAAATTGGACTGTAAAAATGCATCCTTACTCTAATGAACTTCGCATAACCATAACCACTTCTTAAACCGTAATTTATTATACAAAATCAGTGTGTATAAAAATAGTTAAAATGTGGAAACTCATGAGATTGACACTAACACAACCGTGTGAATGTGTTAATGTACGAAATGAAAGTGACCTATTTATTATCCGTTATGTAGAATGACATATCATTGGGCAAAATTGCTACAGTAAAAAAAACTCGAAAAGTTTTTTGACAGCAAATTATATACCTTTTTATATTTTACTCTCAGCGTCTTTTACATTGTGGTTCTATCCAGCAGTCTAGTATTTTGAATTACGCGGATGTAAAGTCAACTTACAACATTCTCCGCTTCTATGACTATTTACAGTTAATATTTTACTTTAAAAAACATTATCGTTTAAATTTTCTTTTCAAAGTTTGCTTTTTACAGTCAAGATAAGTTTTCCGATTTTTTGTACCTAATAAAATTGCTTTTTTTTCTACGACCGTGATTAAATCATGAAAGTTTTGCATTAGTTTAACCGTTTTTTTAGTATTATTTACTACCCTAAGCGTTCTTTTCTAGGTTTTTAAAACAACTTGTTTTTGACTGAAATTAAGTCTCAGATGATTTTTTTAAATAAAAATAAAGAGAAGCAAATAAAATTTTGATACAAACAAAAAACTAGAAAAATTTACAGTTAAAAAAATAACTTCTATAACTACACATCGAGTGAACAGTAAAATAAACCACAAAGTTCTTTCTTTGTCGAGATGTAACGTTTACTATAGCCTAATAAAATTTTTTTGACTAAATTTATATTTGATTATATTTTTATATTTCAAACAATGACAGTGATTTTGTAAGTCAAACGCCATAACTTATGTAAAGATTAATAGTAATAATAATTGATTGACGTAGAATGTCACGATAAACAGGCAAACATCCAACAGTGCTGTTTTATCTTTGTTTGTTATTTTAAATTAAGCATTAAATAATTTTTGAAGAGCAGAATATCAAAACCTGTAGTCACAAAACTGATTTTTACTTTGAATCTAATTATAAAGTAACAATATTAATAAAAATGTAAAAATGCTACTTAAAAGAACCACTAGACGGCCGTTTAGCCCTTTTGGTGTTCTTCAGCAGTGGGAGAATACGGTACTGTACTTCCAGAAATACATTGAATGTCCCATAGATTTGTATTAACGTGATCAACATGAGTAAAATACGCGGCAGAGCCATCTCAAAGTATAAATTTAGTTTGCATAAATATTGGTATGTAAATAGCTATAAAGATAGAAACGTTGAAAGCTGATTTTATACCCGCGCAATTCAAATAAGTTTTGAATTGACATACGATGTAGAACATGTTTGATATACGACTGAGATGTCCGTCCTATTAGTAGATGTAAATGTGAGTCATATTTGCATTAGACATAAAACTTGTATGTATTTACAATAAAGTTTTGTAATAATTTAGTTTTACAAAAACATTTAGAACACACTGAAAAAATTGTAAATAATACAAAATAAAATTTAGTTTTGGTTGTAACAGTTGCCGTATACTCTAACACTGTGTTTATTACAAACGCTGCTTTAGCATGTTTTACAAATCAGTAACACAATGAGCACTCTTTCTCTTGACGTCAGTTAGTTTTTAAATTCTACACGGACCAGCATTGTTAATAAAATGCTTTATTACTTCTAAAACACTTCTAAGTAATTTGGGGTTTCTAAAACTTTTCTGCATATACAAACGCTTATAGACCAAATCTTTCAAAAACTATCTTCATTTGTCAGTCATTTTTGATTCTATTTTGAAAAAAAACTATAAAAGCGTTTCGGGCTGATACATCAGCAATGTTGAAAAAAATGCTAACGGGCAACGTCTAGTTTGCCTTTTGCACGTATGTATATGTTGTTACCATCTGATCTATGAAATTTACTTGACGTTTTGTTTGGTTAGAATATAAAATTATATCTGGTTTCTTTTTGCTAATTTTGCTGATAGAGGTGTCGTGAACTTAAAGGCAAGCGACTAATTTAGTTTGATTCAGCAAGCGGATCGCAAGTCTTGATGTGTCCACTAAATTAAAAAAGCGCCAAAACAAGTAAGTACACCCTATACAGACCTTGTTTAAATCTGTCGATCACTAGAAGGAACAAGTTGGCAAAACACAAGCTCTAACAATAATATATTTATTTTACACAAGACGTAATAGTCTTTAAAATCAACAGAGAAAGAGGTAGACCAATAACATTTATAGGTTTGTCGTCTAATATAGTAACATCACATGTATAACATCGATATAGCCCTTTCGTTCAGGCAACCCACCTTACAATAATTCAATTCAATTGCTAACAAACGTTATAAATAAATGATTCTAATTTAAATATAAATATTACTTAATCAAATTACCTCGTTTACTATGCAGTCGTAAAATAATAAGCAATCGACAATGATAATAATGAAATGCAAAAAAGGATAATATGAGCACAGAAACTTACCCAACCGACAATATTTCGTCAACAATGGTGAGTTCCACTACTCTCATTTATCTGATTTAAAAACTCACATATGTTTGGTATATAAACTTATGTATGACGGTTAATATTATTTTGGCTTTAGTTATGACTGCGTTCAAATGATTAAAGTAACTTCACGGGTGTCGCGTCAACGTACTTAACGACAATACGTAAAGTTACAGATAAAATAAAGTTTGCGAAGTAAATTTAAGTCAGTATAATTTTATATTATAATTACATAAGTAAATTATCGGTTGAAGGCTGACAATTAGTAAATACAATTAAACGAAATGACATAAAAGCGAAATAATACGTTACTAAAAAGTAGTACGTGCAAGGCTGAAATAATTAAAGTAACAAATATAAATGTGAAAAGGTATATACTATACTAAGTAATGTGCATAAAGTAATTTAACAAAGTAATACGATTTCAGACGCACGTGTGGGTCTTGTCACGTCCTTTCTGATTACATAAAACGCGGTGTATTCCTTCAGTTACATATTTCAAAAACAGCTGGGTACAAAGATAACATGGCAATTCCCAAAAACTACCTTAAAAAAAGGTAAAAAGATAAAGTGACGACGCTTTTCTATTTAGGAACGTCGCGTAGTTAACTCAATCGCCAAGCTGGACCATACTTGAAATACGTTTTCTTTAGCAACGTTCTCAGCGGTTTTGAACAGATCAAGTGCGAGTAAAACGGCCGTTAGTTGCTGTATTGGGATTATCCACGCCCGTAAGGAGAATCGGTAGCGGCACATATACAGTGCAGCCGTTAATTTTAATTTAGAATAAAAATGATTGAAACATACAAAATAACGACATGTAACATGTCTTAATGTATCGACAAATGTTATGCTCTTTTTTAACAAACACGTAGCTAATAGAACACTTGTTTGAACAAGTAAACCAAGGAAAACATAACTTTTTTGTAACATTAACATCTTTTCATTCACCATACATTTATTTATTTTGTAATAGCATTAGTCATAAATAACTTCAAAATTTCGTTAGATGTAGAACTGGTCTGTTTTCTTATTAAGTCAGGAGAGCCGAGGGTAACAAATGATATTGTTTCCGTATTTTGCTTGTTGTTGACCGATCTGTATTCCAGTTTAAACCATTCAGAGCAATATAACATTGTAAAAAAAATTACATTATCAGTTCCGTATGTGCTAAGAAAAATGTTCAATCTCTCATCAGAAGAATTCCTAGCACTTGAATAATTCTCAAAGTAATTGTTATCGCTTTCTTTTCTAAAATTTTTGTCAACGTCTGCATTATTATTTGGTTTAACTTTGCTAACCAGATGGCTACTCGTGTACTTCACTGGCTGTTAAGACCGTTTTTTAAAGTTTCCATCACCAGATCTAACACTACTTTTTTGTTGACTTAGCAACTAACTAACTAACTTCATGTGACTTATAACGCTTACATTAACAATACTATAGGTTGGTAGTGTTACTTTAAGTAACATTCCGAAAAAATCACGTTGACGTTTTGTTTACAGTGGATGTCATATAGTTTTGTTGTTTTTCTTATTCTCTATTTTTATATTTTAAATCGATTATTATTATCGTAGCTACTCAGTAATATTTGCAGGCAAATATTAAATAACAGCTGTAATTTTAAAGTTATATATTTTTCGTAATTTTATATTAACGTCTGATAATGTTTACAAGGGGACCAAACACGATTATTATAATGACGCATTTTCAAAGGATACCCACAATCCTAATAAAAATTGGTCTTTTTAAAGTTAAACTTTAATTACCATACTTCCTGACGACATAAACAATTTTTAAATTTGTTTTTTAAATCAGAATTGCATTTGTAAAGCAAAATACACAGAAAATAAGAAATTCGCTATTGAATGGAACAAAGTTCTAGCAAATCGTTAGCAAAATTTTGTGTGACATTCAGTATAAACTCATTTTATAGTCAATTCTTAATTTATAAGCATACAGTTCTTAGGATTGTTAGTAAAAGCTTTCCACAAAGCATTAAAAAAAGCAACAAACTTACAGATTATTAAGAACTACGTAATTTTAACAATTTTTTTAATGATCTAACCAACATTTTACCAATGATCATCTGTTGGATTTAACTTTCTTCATGAACAAAGCAAAGTTTTGGTTAATTGAATATGCAGAATCATTCTACTTGATATGAAATGATATTTATTCAATAATTCTACAATAAAAGTGTGTAAATATTATTTCCAAAATTTAAAAAGAAGAGTTAATGCAATTATCAAAGCTGAGGGTGAACATATTGAGAAATGAGTATCTTAAATAATTGTTATTACCTAGTTTTATTTGTTAACACGCTTTTATAAGCTTGGGTTGTATGTATCTATGTATGTAACGAAATATTTGAGCTTAATTTTTCATCGGTTTCTAGAAGTCTGATGAAATTGAAGCTTTGCACACGTCTCAAGGACCGATTGCAATGAAATAATTTGATAAAAAATTTCCATTGTCCGGATTAGGATGGTCAGGATTAATAAATTTCTTTACGGATCTTTTGCATGAGAGTAACAAAGACAGAGCGCGTGAACTGCGTTGGCAAGCAGTTTTAGACTCTTTGCTTGTGGTACTCGTTTCAGCACGACATAGCCAAAGACTTTTTCAAGATAGCTGCCTTCTCGTCTTGTTTGTTCTTTATGCATATGTAGTTTCTGACAAGTCTAATAAACAGATACCGTAATTCAGAAGAACGCTTCTTATCTACAACAAAATAATCAGGACAGAAATTTAATTTTTTTGATTTTATGGAACAAAATTTGGTAAACAACACGGCCTTGAATTTATAGTCGATAAAGAAAGAATTAAATTACGAAGGATCAAAAAATTTATAATCCTAAAGTCTTACCGATTGAAATGAAAATAACGAATATGAATTTAAAAAAAAATTGGAACTAAAATTAACTAGAAATATGGAAAAAAGCCTGATCGCGTTTAAATTGTGTCAGTGTATTCCAAGGTTACCGCTTTGTGCCGAGAGTGGGTAATTTGCGCGCCTGCTGCTTTCCTTGGATGTGGTATCCCTTTCTCAGACTCGTTCCCTTTGATAAGTTCTAACTCCCGATTACTTCTGTTTCAATTACGATTCCTGCATAGCTTTGGACTTACAGTCGATAATGAAGGAATTAATTGTAATTAAAACATATCTAATCATAAATTCTCACCGACTAAAACAACTTATGCGTTGGCGGTTACGAACTATCTGCCGCCGCCTGAACCTATGTAATCTAACACATGCTACACACTGACTTTTCGCGTTGGCCGTATATATATATATATGTATATATATGGAATTGTGAAATATTTAGAGCGACACAATCGGCATGGGTTAAAGTTGCACCGTACAGGTTATAGCTGTGCTGACCTTTGTATCTGGTCTTAAAAAAAATTAAAATAAAAATCGAAGTAAAAATGAAAAATAAATAATAGTTTAAAAAAACTAAAAAAACACGCTTTTACAATTAACCAAACTAAAAACTAGAAAATAATTTTTAATTACAAAGAGTTTATAATACAGTAGTAGAATGTCGAACAATCAATCATAATTTGTCAGCTCAAAAGAAAATTATAATAAAATTTAAGTTAATAACAGAATAATTTAATTCAGAGCAAAAAGCGTGCGGTGCTTGATATATTAAATGTTACAATCATTCTATTGGCAACTATCTATGAGATGAGAGTTTTAAAAATGTAGTAAAATAATAAAGCCATAGTATCACAACAAAAAATTGCATTCCTAATTGCGTTTCAAAGAACCTGCGTTTTTTTTCAACCTCAGCATTGCAATAAATTGTTTTTAATTTCCATATAAAATAACCACCAAACGTTCTTTTTTTGTTTTTTTGTACATTTTTTTTGGAAGACGCGATTATCAAAAATTTTATAGTATAAGTTAAAATCAGTCTAAGTTTTATTTAACTGACATATATCCAAGTTTGCTACTAATTTTGGAGTAGTAAAATTTTCTTGCTTTAAATATTTTACTTGTTTCAAATAGTATGTTCTATCACAGTTGGAAAATCTTTTTGTAAATCTATGTTTTACTTAAAATTAGAAAAAGTATAGTTACTATATATAACGGTTCAGAAAATGTCAAAAAAGTTGACGCAGAGAAAAGTTTAGCGCTCCGCTTGTCTTCCTTCTTTTCCTTAATGAACTATAAAATATAAAACGTGATTTTTTCTTTTTATGTCAATTTTTGTTCACTCTAGCTAAGTGACTAGCTTGATCTGGGCTTCTTTGACGCAAAAAAAATTCATTTTTTATTTTATTTTTATTAATTAAAACGCTTTGGTTTGTGCAATGTCAAATAAATGTCACAGTCAAAATGCAGACATTGCTAAGGAAACTATTTGACAAATTACCAAAGATACACAATTGGTATGCAAGTCAAAAATAATAGTAAAAAAAATAATGAAAATAAATGAAATTTATGCA